>CM061750.1:5975306-6575306 GCA_030979885.1 Lolium multiflorum
CGATCGTGAGTGAGGGTTAGAGCTGACAAGTGGTATCAGAGCCTAGGCTCGTGTCGCGGAGAGAAGGATGACGAAGGGCGGCGATGACGCGTCCAAGAAGGCCGCCGCAGACGTGGACAAGGACGGGAAGAACTCGGGCGCTGCTTCATCACCACCTCCCCCGGCACCAAGGGCACTGGCCGTTCCGCGCTCCACGCGCGACGCGGGCGGCAACTCCAGCACGGCGTGGCCCGTGCTGACGAGGACGAACTACAACACCTGGTCGCTGCTCATGAAGGTGATCCTGCAGGTCCGACACCTGTGGGACGTCATCGACACTGGCGTGGGCGAGTACGACGACGACCGCGCGGCGTTGGAGGCGATCCTCCGCGCCGTACCTCCGGAGATGATTCCGATGCTCGCCGTCAAGGATACGGCGAAGGAGGCGTGGGATGCGATCAAGACGATCCGCGTCGGGGCAGATCGAGTTCGAGACTCGAAGGCCCAAAACTTCCGCAAGCAGTACGAGGATCTTCGGTTTAAACCTGGTGAGTCTGTCGACGATTTTGGGCTAAGGCTGCAGGAGCTGGTCCACCAGCTGGACATCCATGGCGACCCCATCGACGACAAGAAGGTGATCCTCAAGTACCTGCGGATCGTGCCGAAGAAATACAAGCAAATGGCGCGGTCGATCGAGAGTCTCCTCGACCTCACCACCATGTCCATAGAAGAGCTGACGGGGCGTCTCAAGGTCTGTGAGGAAGACGACGAGGACGAGCCCGCCGGTTCGGCCGGCGGCGGCCAACTGCTGCTCACGGAGGAGCAGTGGCGCGCTCGCATGAAGCACCGCGACAGCGACGAATCGTCGGGTAGCGGTGGCGGCAGCGGCAACCGCCGCAACAAGGGACGCGGCAACGACGGCGCGCGCGACAAACCACAAGGGGCGAACGGCGGTGGCGCCTCACGCGACGACAAGTGCCGCTACTGCGGCAAGTTCGGACACTAGGCCCGCGACTGCCGCAAGAAGAAGAGGGAGGAGGCTCACCTGGTCAAGGACGGCGACGACGACGAGCCGGCCGCGCTCCTCATGGCGCAGCTGTGCCTAGTCGCCGACGAGCCCGAACGTGTCGGAGGACACGTGTTCCTCAACGAGGAGCGCGCCAAAGTGCGCCTTGGCGATGAACATGAGCCGGTCGACGTGCCGTGGTACCTCGACAGCGGCGCATCCAACCACATGACCGGCAGTCGCGCGGTCTTCGCCGAGTTGGACACCAAGGTGACCGGCACGGTGCGGTTCGGCGACAACTCCGTCGTCGACATCGTTGGGCGTGGCACCGTGGTCATCGCGGCGCGTGGCGACGAACACCGCGCCCTCACGGATGTCTATCTCATCCCCAAGCTCAAGACGAGCATCGTCAGCCTCGGCCAGCTCGACGAGAACGGCTGCCCCTCGGCGATCCGCAACGGCTTCATGTCCCTTTGGGATCGCAGCAATCGCATGCTCGCCAAGGTACCTCGCTCCCCGAATCGTCTCTACAAGGTGAACCTGCAGGTGGTGCAGCCCGTGTGCCTGTCGCTGCGCTCTGGCGACAGCAGCTGGACTTGGCACGAGAGGCTCGGCCACCAGAACTTCGGGGCGCTCCGCGCCATGTCTCGCAACGACATGGTTTGCGGGCTACCAGAGATCGGCCACACGGACCAGCTCTGCGACGCCTGCTTGGCAGGGAAGCAGAGGCGGGCCCCGTTCCCACAGCTGGCAAAGTTCCGCGCCACGGAACGCCTCGAGCTGATCCACGCCGACCTCTGCGGACCGATCACGCCGGCGACGCCAGGAGGGAAGCGCTACTTCCTCCTGATGGTGGACGACTTCAGCCGCTACATGTGGCTGGTGCTGCTCTCCACCAAGGATGAAGCTGAAGCCGCGATCCGTCGCATCAAGGCGGCCGCCGAAGTGCAGAGCGGCTGCACTCTGCGCACCCTTCGCACCGATCGAGGGGGAGAGTTCACCTCCCGCTCCTTCGAGGAATTCTGCGCCGACAGAGGCGTCCAACGCCACCTCTCCGCGTCCTACACACCGCAGCACAATGGCGTGGTTGAACGCCGAAATCAGACGGTAGTGGCCACCGCACGAAGCATGCTCAAAGGGCGAGGTGTGCCCAACACGTTTTGGGGGGAGGCAGTGACGACGGCGGTGTTTCTTCTGAACCGCTCCTTCACGCGCGCGGTGGATGGCAAGACGCCGTACGAGCTTTGGCACGGCAAGACGCCAAATCTGCACTTCCTGCGGGTTTTTGGCTGCGTCGTTCACGTCAAAACGGCTCGGCCACACCTCAAGAAGCTCGAGGACCGCAGCAGGAAGATGGTCCTGCTGGGCTACGAGCCAGGCTCCAAGGCGTACAAGGTCTTCGACCCCCTGACACAGACGGTGCACGTCACGCGCGACGCTGTCTTCGACGAGGCTGCGTCATGGAGCTGGGAGAACGGCGGCCTGGAGGCAGTGGACAGCGACTTCGACGTGGAGTACACGCTTCCCCAAGCTGCTGCTCAGCGTGGGTGTGCCGCCGACCCTCCCACGCCAGAGCGCGCACCGGACGCGCGCGGCGCGACACCTCCAGCGCCAGAGCGCGCACAGAGCGCGCACGGCACGGCGTCACCACAGACACCGGCGACCCCTCAATTCCATGATGCAGGGGACCTCCAGGACCCCTCCGTGGAGTTCGCGACGCCCTCCAGCGCTAACACTCCGTCTGTGGAGGACCGAGACACTCCTGTGCGCAGGTACAGGACCATCGCCAACATTGAGGCCGAACTTGAACGGGGGCTGCTCCTTGCCGAAGGAGAAGAGCCTGCTTCGTTCACGGAGGCTCAAGCAGAAGATGGATGGCGCACTGCCATGGCTGAGGAGATGGCCGCGATCGAGGAGAACGACACCTGGGAGCTCACCAACCTGCCTGCCGGGCACCGTCCCATCGGTTTGAAATGGGTGTTCAAGCTGAAGAAAAATCCCGCAGGCGAAGTGGTGCGGCACAAGGCGAGGCTGGTGGCAAAGGGTTATGCGCAGCGAGCTGGCATAGACTTCGAGGAAGTCTTTGCGCCAGTTGCACGCCTGGACTCGGTGCGCGTCCTCCTCGCCATAGCTGCACACCTCAACTGGGAGGTGCACCACCTCGACGTCAAGAGCGCATTCCTGAATGGCGACCTTGAGGAGGAAGTGTACGTCTCCCAGCCCCCTGGCTTCATCGTCGACGGCATGGAGGGAAAGGTGCTGCGCCTGAAGAAGGCGCTCTACGGGCTGCGTCAAGCACCGCGAGCTTGGAACGCCAAGCTTGACAGCACGCTCCTCTCTCTGGGCTTCACCAGGAGCCCATCGGAGCACGCCGTGTACACACGCGGCAAGGAAGATTCACGCTTGCTGCTGGGCGTCTACGTCGACGATATGATCGTCACTGGCGGCGGCAAGCAGGAGATCGCCAGGTTCAAGCGCGAGATGATGACCAGGTTCAAGATGAGTGACCTGGGTCTTCTTGCCTACTACCTTGGCATGGAAGTGTCCCAGGGCGGCGGCGAGATCACGCTCTGCCAGTCCGCTTACGCCGGCAAGCTCCTGGAGAAGGCTGGCATGGCAAACTGCACCGCGACCCAGGTGCCAATGGAGCCACGCCTGAAGATGAGCAAGATCAGCTCAAACCCACCGGTGGATGCCACGATGTATCGTTCAATCGTCGGTGGTCTCCGGTACCTGGTGCATAGCAGGCCTGACATTGCGTTTGCAGTGGGGTTCGTCAGTCGCTTCATGGAGACGCCGACGACGGAACATCTGAGCGCGGTCAAGCAACTCCTACGTTACATCGCAGGCACCAAGAGCTACGGGTGCACACTTCGTGGCGGCAGCGAGCAGCTCGAACTCGTGGGCTACAGTGATGCAGACCTGGCCGGCGACCTGGATGATCGCAAGAGCACGACGGGCAGCATCTTCTTCATCAATGGCTGCCCAGTGTCTTGGCAGTCTGTCAAGCAGAAGACGGTGGCACTCTCGTCGTGTGAGTCTGAGTACATGGCTGCCACAGCGACGGCTTGCCAGGCAGCCTGGCTCCGTCGCCTTCTCGGCGAACTGCTCAACGAGGAGGAGAAGACGGTGAAGCTCTTCATCGACAATCAAAGCACCATACAGCTGATCAAGAACCCAGTGTTCCATGATCGCAGCAAGCACATCGACACTCGCCACCACTTCATCAGGGAGTACGTCGCCGACGGCAAGGTCGCCGTCGAACACATCGGCACCACCAACCAGCTCGCCGATATTCTCACCAAGTCCCTTGGGCGTGTTCGGTTCCAGGACTTGCGCTCGAGGATCGGCGTCACCAACATCATCCGCGACTAAAACTTAGGGGGAGATTTGTTGAATAAGTTTCAGTTAGTAGCTGTTAGTGTCGATAGGATTCAGTTTCGACAGTTTCGTCAGGTTAGACAGGTTTCTGTTAGAGAGAGTTTAGGAGGACCGCGTCGTGTTTAGTGCGAGCACCTCCAGGTTTGTAGGATCGTCGTGGAGCTCGTTCCGAGTCGTGGGATGGCACGATTCAGTCGGGAACGTGGCGGAAGTCACGGCATTGCTTTGTAATCGCTCAATAAGAGGATGAATGAAACAGAAAAGCAGTAGTCGTACGCTGCACCAAAAATCACCAAGTGTTCATCGTCTACCTCCAGCTCCCTCTCTCTCTGCCTCGATTCGATCCGATCGTGAGTGAGGGTTAGAGCTGACAACATTTTCTTTTTGGTTACACTTCATTCAGGTGCTCTACTTAATAAACTGAAGACAGAACTGAAAGGTCCACGATTTCCCTCTTAATTAGGAGAGAGATTTATAGGCCAACCTCATAATGCATCCGAGAGAAATTGCCTTCAGTAACCCAAAAAAAAGGAAGAATCGTACCGATCAGTTGTGTGTCTTCTTTTCCCCTAGGGGTTGATCCATGAAATTGATGTCCTCGTCCAGCTTCAGTCCTACTGTTTCGGTACCCTCTCCACTTGTGCGCCTGTGCTGCGTCATTGCTCTTAAACCTGGACCGTAGTGACACCGCGCCGCTGTAGCACAACGACTATCTAGGAGCGGAGCCCAGGTAGCTTCTCCAAGCCTCCAACGAGCCAGGGTACCGAACCATCTGCGGCAGCTCCACTCCGTTCTCCTTCGTTGATTTTCTTGGGTTGCCTTTCTTTCTTCCATCCGCTCCTTCAGAGCAGGTGATTCGCTCTACTTTGTCGATACCACTGAGGTCAGCTCGATGGGCTACCCAACTACCCAAGAATTAAGAATTTACGACGGTAAGCTACCCAAGTAACAAACTCTTGGCGCATCTGCCTATGCAACGTAATTGACTCGCCTCACTCCATCGATTCATGCTGCATGATGAGAAGATTCCAGTGCCTGCTTTAAGAATAACGACCAAAGGAGAACTAACCAGAATGTGTGGACGTGAATATCAGAGCTACGCCATGGAGAAATAAAGGTTTGTTTTGTTGGATAAACTTTAGTAATCCATTTATTCTTTTATACAAAAAGGTTTACATCTCTATTTTGGATATTAATTAGTAAAATAATATTTATTAGTAAAATAATGTGGATGAATAATATTTGCTCTATTTTGGATCGGATTTGCCACCAGCGCATCTGCCGAGGTATCGCAGCTGATGTTGGACTGGTTCATCTCTAGCCGTTTGCAGGTGTGTAGGCAGAGGGAACGAGATGGCCACGGGCGGCAGCAAGCCGTCACTACGTGGGAGTGTTTCCCTAGAGTGGGGGATAAATGGGGAGCATGCGGAAGCGATGCAGTCGAGTGGATTATATGCCACTTGGCCCCTAATTAGATTTATATTTTCTTTGTGTCGTGATTTTTAAAGACCATGGTATGACAATGCATTGCATGTGTAGAAGATGATTTTGGCAATCCTTCCTTACTTTTGTTGCTTTCGGCAGGATAAACAATTGTTAGTTGTTATAATAGAAATGTTTGTTTTTCTGTTTTTAATACACTATGGTTCGCAACCTTTTGTACACAAATCTCAAGGGCGCCTAGGGGCATAAGGTTTGTTTGGCCGATGAAAATGAAGATGGTGAAATTCGACTTGGTCTTCTTTGATAGGATGGGCAAGGAGATTATTTGTTGGCCAGTATCATCGTTGTTTGGGCGCATTTTTTTTCTCCATCAGTAGCTCCTCATTTTTACATACAAAATGCAGATTTTTATTTGATAGATAGCCTATAAAGTTTAGACTTATCATTAGAATCCAAGAGTATTTACATCAGAATGTTGTTGTTCAGCAGGGATGGTATCTTTTTCAGTAATACAAATTGTATTGAAGCAACCCTTTGTGTTGCGTGCAACTTAGTTTCAGCAAATCTCTAAGAAGATGCCATCATGTTCAATTGACCGAGTAAGCCCATAGTTTATGCCTTGAGAAACATATACTTATGTCTTCATGGGGTTCTAATGGCATGTGGTCTTTGAATTAGTCTTGACGCACTGATAGTAGTGTTCACTTTTATATTTGGTTCATAGTTGCTTCAAATGAACTGATATGTCAGGCCTGCCCCTTCCTGTCCAAAATCTCGCTCTGCTGAGCCATTATACCGCGGGAAACCGACGACATGGAGGAGTACCCAAAACACATGATATGTTGTGTTCTTTTGCTCCTCTTCATCAAATGGATAATTATCCACTCTTCATTTAATGCCCGCTTCTCATTGATATTTAAAAATGTATACAAAATAAACACTGGCACAAATTTCACGGGATCGTGCGCCAAGGCGCACATCAAAATCTAGTTCCATTGAACAACGAGCTCAGCTAATCGCTAGCTACCAAGTCAGGTCAGCCTCTAGGTTTATCATACGTGTTCTGTCTTAGTGCCTTAGTGAGAGAAGGACATTTTGGTTGAGACATCCGTATGAGAAACAAAAATTAATCTACCCTAAATCTAATTCTTGCCTGCGCACCCTGTGGCGTTACGGAGTGCTCACTCGCGGCTACCGTCGGATCTGATTTGTGTGGAGATGCGCGGACACGAGTCGATGCGGGACCAACCTACCTACGTGTGCGGGACACATTCACGTGAGATTCCTTCCACATGGCCAGATGCCATCACATGGCAACGCAGCGGCACATTCCTCGTGACCTCCTCTCCCCATCTCTATCTACTTTGCTTTTTCTCCCAATCCCTGACACGAGTACTACGAGGAGCAGGTCGCACGGCGGCGGCGGAGAAGAGATCTTGCGGGGGGTGGGGCAGACCTCGACGCCGGCGCCGGTGAGATGCAGCTCGTGCCTCCATGTTGATCCCGGCCGCGCGGGTCAGACCTCGACGCCGGCGCCGGCGAGATGCAGCTCGCGTCACGGCCGCGTGGGGCGGACCTCGACGCCGGTGCCTGCGAGATGCAGCTCGCGTCACGGCCACGTGGGGCGGACCTCGACGCCGGCGCCTGCGAGATGCAGCTCGCGCGTCCATATCGATCCCGGCCGTGCGGGGCAGACCTCGACGTCGGCGCCAGCGAGATGCAGCTCGCGTCCGGGCCGAGCGGGGCGGACCTCGACGCCGGCGCGAACAAGATGTAGGTCGTGCCCCGGACGTGCGGGAAAGTTCTGGCGGCTACATCGATCCACTCCGAGAACCTCCATGTCCTCCATGACGGTGAGATTTTTGCTTCGCCCAAGTAGCTGTGTGAACTCCCAATTGCTGTGCCGCATAGATAGCCAATCTTCCCACATCCAGAATTATGGATGATGTAACAAGTGTAATTTTATACATATCGAATTTGTGGAAGGATGCACCAAGATCAATTTTCTACATCCAAAATTTTGGGAGCATGTAACAATAGTAATAGCCTTCAAATTATATATGTAACTTTTTGCAACTATATGTATTTTTACCTATTTTTTTACATCCCGAATGATGGAAGATCTAGATTTGTTCACCCAATTTTAGATGTAATTTATTGCAACTGGATGTATTTTTATCATTTTTGTACATCCAGTATATTGGAAGGGTCACTGTACTAGTATGATTGCTTCTTTCATACGAGGATGTAAGTTTATGGTGTGCATTGTCTCCCTGAGACGTAATTTTGCAACTAATCAATGGATAGAGTTTTGAAATACAAACACCATTTTCTTGTGTTTTTTTCTACACTCGCCACTAATTTTATATACTCCGTAACAGGGTTGGACGCTGTATCTGTTTATGAGCTCACCTAGGAAAATAAGTGCGAGCTGGAATGGGGAAAATAAGTGCGGAGTTTTGCTATTTCGGGAAAGCGTGGGTGGCCTGCATATGCTGAACGTGGTTGTAGTTTCTATTTCCGGATACCGGTCGTTGTCACCGCACGGGACCACTTATTATTTTTGGAAAGTTTTCCATTTTGAGGTGGGGTACTGTGTAAGACAAATTGGTAACCGGGCACTCTGTAGCCACGTCCATTAATCTATGGCAGTTGAGACTCTCTTCGTTCTTATCGTCTCTTGGAAACTTAAATAAACAGTCAAAACCTTGCCATTTCCTTAACAATGTGATGCTTTAAACTTGATTTGTCGCATTTATCGTACCACATGCTAAATTTGAAGCTATCCCTGTTTTGCTGTTTCCAACTGGTGATTTTGCGGTACCTTCCATTCTTGAGGAGCATGTACACTGCTCCACCGGTTATCGTACCCTGTACACAACGCACTCATTCTTACTGAAGAAGCAAAGCCAAAAGAACATCATCTGAAGAACCGTAAGCACAACAAAAACAACAGACGGCTTCCATTTGTAAGCTACACTTTACCGGACATGCATGATGAGCGAGAGCGCGCGCCAAGAGTAAGGGCTGGAAGAGACAACAATGCGAAAGCCACCTTGTTTTTCACAAACAAATCAGCCGTATATATGCTCAAGACTGATGACATCTAAATCCTTTTGGGAGGTCTCTGATGCCCGTGCCCTGGAGCCTTCGAGGACTTGTCAAGCAGCAGCATCAGCCCGACATTGTTACCGCACTGGCCAATAGGATACCTGCAATGCCATTGATGAAGAACACCAAGATAAATCATGACAGCAATATGCGACGAAAGTAACGAGGTAATGTGGATTTCACACACTTGATACGAGATGATTTCCTTCGCCACCAGACGATCGATGCGACCCACTGCAAGTAGAACAGAAGTAGTATAATTAGGTTCGATTTGCAAGAAACTTTGAGAAAAGGGTTGCTACACTTCTAAAAAGCGATGTTTAATCATAGAGCATGGTACAATGGAAAGCTATTCTAGTACAAATACCCTTCAAATAGGATTATGGCAATTCTAATTTCAGCCACTAGGATTCTTGTATTATTAACTTCAAAGAAGTTTTGGTAGCCACAAAGGAACAAAAGTTGTGAAGTAAATGAAATATAAGGAAAATCTTCAATGGAGCAGGTGTGCAGCGCGCATGGCTATCCTCACCCTTCATTTCCTTCCAAATCTAGATGTTTGACTTTTCTTGTTTGGCACTATCTCCTCTACATGCACATAGTCCAAAACTTTGAGTAATCTTTCCCAGAAAAAGACAAAATCCTCTCAGAAAAAGACACTCATCTCTCTCCAAAAATTTTCTACTGTGCATGAGGTGCGCACTGCGCACGTGCTCTGAAAAACTGCTCTCGAAATATAATGCTACAAATCAATGATATCCAAAGATGAAACAAAAACATGTGCACCAGTTTATGTGTAAGTATTTTAACAGGGAAGCAACTGAATCACAGAGGAAGCGCACCAGCATTTCATAATTTCAGTAATATGGAAGCACAGAGAAGATTTGTGTTCTGTTCACAGTAAAAAAAAATTGTGTTCTGTTATTTCTTACCCTGAGAAAGAGATGAAAAGCATTTATGGGGAAAAAAAAAGAGATGAAAAAGGAACATGCAAGGTGGATGATATATTAAACAAGCAATTTCCTCACTCTAATAATTAAAACAGGGACATATTAATGCAGATCAAACTCAATTGTGCGAATCAGGATGCAAATTCGATATTGCAGAAGTCTGCTGAGAACGAGAGTTTCGTTCTCTGAGAACTAGCAATTCTGTAATTAAAACACAGAGACACATGTAAAACGTGGTTCATATATTTGTGAAACCTGAAGCTGTCAATCTAATTTTAGCAATGGTTCGGAAACGAAGCCTAAACTTATGTTAACCAAAGGTCTGAACCTCACAATTCGTTGGGGAATGCCAGCTTGCAATCCAGGGCGCCAACGTGCTGCTAGTGCATCGAATCAGAGGATTTCTCATCGTCCAGCTAGCTAGTGCCAACGTGCAAGGAGTAGGAGAATAGGACGATTTCTCAACCAGTAAGCAGGATTTGACAACCATAATCTTATAAACGTATATAAACAGCTTCCATGGAAGTTTGAAGCATTTTTTTTAACAAATTTCTGGATTCACAATTATCTAATCTTAAAGATACAACAGATGTATTCGGACCAAACCAATAATAATACCATTTCTGTTTATTGTCAACTATAGCAAACAATATCTACTAGACCCATTTCCTCGCCTGATAAACTGTTCAGATTCAGATAATAGTTCGAATTTGCAGGAATATATGCAGACAAATCCCCAAGTGCAATTAACATAAGAGATTACCTTGGCCACTGTGGCGAAGAATGAGGTCCTCGTGAGCGGCTGGCTCTTGACAACCATCCTGTGCATAACCATGGGTCGCTGCGGTCGTGGCACGGTGACGGTCATGGGCGGTGGCGCTGTCCCCTTGTAGTAATGATGCCCCACGGTGACGGCCGGCAGAGGTGGCGGGGCGTCCTTGCAGAGCTGCTGCGCGATCTCCTTGAGCAGCACCACCTGCGCCTTCTCGGCACCCATGGAAATGAGTGCCTGGCGCATGGTCTCCCGGTCAGCTTCTAACGCCTGGAGGCGCGCTGTGAGCCGACGCATCTCCTCGTCCTCCGCCCACGACCCGCCGCCGCAGCAGTCGCTCCCCACCGGCGTGCCGCCGCAGTAGGAGCCCTCGGGCACGGCCAGTGGAACGCCTCGGCCGTGGATGGCGTCCACGGTGTACACCCGGTCGCTGGCGCCGCAGTCGTCGTCCGGGAAGAACTCGCCGTCGCAGAAGTCTATGCTGTCGGTGTCGGAGAATACGCGCGAGTTGCGGGGGAACGCGGAGCCCGGCGCAACTCGGATGATGGGCGTGGTGGTGGCCGTGGGCGGCGCGCGGCGCTCGAGCATCTGGACGCGGTGGGAGAGGCGGGCGAGGTGGTCGCGCGGGGTCTGCACGTCGAGCACGTCCGCCTCCGACGCGGTCGGCGGGTGATCGTTGAAGCGCTCGCTGAAGCACCGCAGTGGCGGGTAGTAGCCGCCGGCCCCGGTTACCGTCGACGGCGTGGACGGGTGGCGCGGCGTGGAGGAGACGCGCGGTGATGAGGAAGGTATCGACGACGTGGCGAGGCGCGACTGGGACTGGACGGCGCGCATCGGGATCGGGGCGTCGCGCTTGGCCATGGCCTCCTCGAGCGCGGCGAGCTCCGCGGCGTCGTGCGACATCTTCTCCTCTGCGTAGCGCCGGAACTGGCGCGCCTCCATCATGGCCTCGGCCTTCTCCCGCTGCAGGCGAAGGATCATGGTCATAGCCTCGCTGGCGGCGCCGGCCGCCGCGCCGCGCTCCGCGTCCAGCTCGGCCTGAAGTTCCCCCAGAGCCACCTGCTGCCGCGCCAGCGCCTCCCGAAGCGCCACCGCCTCGTCCCCTATCTCCACCCGCACCACGGCGGCCGGCGCCTCAGGCGGCGAATTCCTCTTCATCGGCGGCCTCGTGGCCGCCACTGGCGGCGACAATGAGGCAGACGAAGAGGGGGTGGTGGCGGGGTGGCCGCAGAGGGGGCACAAATTGGGAGGGGGTTCGCCGGCGTCGGCCATGGCGTGCATCCGCAGCGCGGAGAGGGCGCGCGCGCGGGAGAGGTGGAAATGGGGCGCGGAAGCGGGATGGGTTTCTTTCTGTCGGTTATTTGTGGTGCCTCCATTTTTAGGGCGATGGTTTTTTGGGTTTTCTTTGGGCCGAAGTCGTTCAACTGGATGGACCAAAGCTACCCAAGATCTTAGGGCCGCGTGCTAAGAGCAACTCTAGCTAGCAGATGCGAGATTCTCAAAAAAAAAAAAAAAAAGCTAGCAGAGGAGAAGATAAAACTGTAAAATAACCGTTGATTTTTAATTTTTCGTGCTAAGGGATTCGAAGATAAAACTGTAAAGTAACCGTTGATTTTCAATTTTCGTGGAAAAATGAGCGCAGATCAGATCCCGTAAACACGCGCGATCCTTAAAAAAAATTACAAGGCACAAAGAGAATCCCTACCCGATCTGTATATACACAGGTTGCAAGGCCAAACCAAGTGTGGCATGTACTCCTCTTCACGTTTTGGCGGGACGAAAACTTCAGCTCAGTCTGCTTTCCTCGAAGTCCGGCCAAATTCCGCCAACTGCTTCCGTCGCAGAGCTCACCGAGGCCAAGCTGGGGCGGGGCCGGCCGGAGTAGAGCTCGTCGGGACCGGGTGGGGCAGGGCAGGACATGCTGGAGCTCGCGCGGATGGGGGCGGGGTAGCACGGGAGCGGAGCTTGGCCAGGGCAAAACAGGACGGGGTCAGTCTTCGCAGGAGCTCGCTCGGCCGGCGCAGGGCAAGCCAGGGCCGGTGAGAAGTGGGGCGGCCGATGCAGCGAGGACCGGGGCGATATGGACGGGCACGAGATGCCCAACGGAGGGTCGGGGCTGGGAAAGGCGGGGCTGGAGCTAGAGCTAGGAGGGATAGGGCGGCGGGCGCTAGGAGGGCTGGGGCTAGATAGTGGGCGTAGAGAAGGGGTGGGGCCGTTGCTGGGCGGCGGGGCAGGCGGCCACGCGAAGAAGATGGAGAAAGAAATAACAGTGGGCCTTCTGCTAGGATATTCTGGATTATTCTGTTTTACAGTTTAGATTTACGGAGTTTTGATTCACGAGATCTGATCAGGGCTAGCCCACGTGAGCATAGTTTACAGTGATATGTACTCGCGAGTTTACAGGTCGAGAAATACGGGATGTGCTAGAGTTTCTCTAATGTAGGTACTCCCCTGATCTTTGCCGAACAATCTTCTATCTACATCCTCTTCGTCTCGGGTTTTTTTGTGTGGGTCGATCGGGTGCTCATGTATCTTGGTATCGGTTTGTTCCTTCTGTTCTTCCTAAGGGCATCTTCAGTGGGTCAGTGGGTCGAGCCATTTTGTTCTAGCACGTTCAAAATAGTCCATGCAAACAGTCGAACCAACAGCGCACGTTCCAGCGTGGCGACCCAAATAGATAGACCCGTTCGCCTTGGCCCATCGCCCACTAAATTTGGGAAATCGATGCGTCTGCGTGGATGCCGCATGGATAGCACGCGTGTCCAGCTACACGTGTCGCGGGCCCGCTTGGAAGCGACATGACGGCAGAAGGCTTACCGGCGGCAACGTTGGCCATCAAAGCCATCGCTGACCACTGCGACCGCTACCACAACTCCTGCGTCGGCATTGATGTCGATGGCGCCGGAAGCTGCGCTTGCACGCATCGGCATTGATGGCAAGGGTTACTTAAAACGCCGTTGCACCCGCCTCTTCTCCCCCACTCCCACGGCCCACGCCATGGCCACTCCTATGAGATCTCGCCTCGACGGAGATGAAGCTGCCCAAGTGGATGAAAAAGTTCGCCAATGGACACCAGGCGGAGTCCTCGTCCGGTCGCCGCCGACGCTGGGACTCTCAGCCTCTGCGGAACCCTGTGCGCCCGCCTTCTGCCTCCACCCCCACAGTATGCGCAGTTCATCAGCCCACAAAGTGGCGGCGTGTAACATCCCAAATTTCAATAAATGAACAAAGGAGAAATTCAAGAATCCAAAAATCAGGGTTAACAAAAACTTTTTCTCATCATATAGGACTATGCATATAGATCACCTTATTAATTATTTTGAGTGTGCAATTGCCATGATGCTTGTTTATGTGTGTTACTCTCATTCTAAAACCCAAGCATTGATCACTTGATCACCCTTAGCCAATAAAAATTGAAATATAAAAGAATTCCCAAAAACCCATTTCACTCTCACATAAGGCCTATGCCATTTTTGCAAATACTTAATCTAGGCCAATTTGGTTTGCACCATTACTTGTAAATGGTTAATAAACACTTATTGTCATCTTTGGAATCAAGCCAACTCAACTCAAACCAAAATCAAATTCAATTTCCAACATACATGCAATATGGTCACTTGTGTCATTTTTAACCTGATGGCCACTTTGAGCCCCTGGTTTCCTTCCTTCCACTTCTAAACTTTGTAAACTCTTTACACCTCATCCAAGACAACATCAAGCACTACAACTTTGCCCAAAACCACCACCCCAAAATCTTTACCAATTTCAAATGGGAAGCAAGCAAAGTTGGAACTTTCTCACAAAAACAAGATCATATGCAAAATGTGATTTTGCATATCAATTCCATTTTGACCACCACCACCACCAAAATACTCCATCTAATATATGATTTCAACCCACCAAAAAGAATTTCAAATTTCGAAAATAATTTTCTTGCGGGCATTCTGTCGAACACATTGCAGGCAGGGTAAATATCTGAGCCCATACCTCATTTTTTACCTTGGACTTGGTCCAACCTGGCTTCTCTGCACCCTGGAGTCTCCCTCTCACTTCACTACATCAACCTCACCACTTGCACTGGACTTGGTTTGGATTAAACAACCCAAACCATGCCATGCCGTGGCATGGCATGCCACTTCATGCCATCTCCTCTTCTGGTCCAATCCAGCCTGCATCACCTTGTCATTCACCTCCCTCTCACTCACCTGAGCACGACCCAACACTGCCTCGACGAATTTTTTTACCGCAGCTAGTAGAAAACGTCGCGCCCAGACGCGCCCAGGACACGTCCATGCCGCGCCAGAGCGCGCCTGGCGCCGACCCTGGACGCCCAGAGCGTGACGACGCCCCGCGTCCCTGCGTCACCTCCGCCTTCACGCTCACCACCAGTAGACGCACCACGGAGCCCTGCCTCGCCTGGACACGCGCACGAGGCCGCGGGAACGCCGTGGACGACGACCGCGTCCACGACCAGCCGCCACTGTACCCCACGGACGCGTGACGCACCCCACTGTGCTTGACCACCGAACGCTATTCGGAGCTCGCCGTGACGTTCCCTGAGCTTGCCAGGACACGCCCATGACCTCGCCCACGCCGTTGATCGACGGGAGCGCGCCAGCCACCGTCACCATGACCGCCCGCCCTGGCTCGGAGCCGCTATAAAAGGGCACTCCGCGCCCCAAATTGAGCACGCCAACTTCTTCCCCACCTCCTCACAGCTCTCCCCGACCTCTCAATTCCACCAATTACTCGCCGGAGGCCTCCAATCGCAAGCTCACCGCCGCCGCCACACACGGAGCCCGCCGGAGCAGGAGGCCACCCCAGGACGAGCTGCTGCTACCAGGGAGATCCTCGCCCTCGACAACGTACCTGCGCACCTCTCCGACGACCGCCGGAGCTCCGACGAGCTCGCCGACCCCCTGCCGCCGTCGCGGTGAGTTCCCCCTCTCGCCGGAGACGAAGGCCATCCTCGATCGTCCGATCCAACTCTAATCCTACGGTCCACCTCCCCCGTACCGTTTCGGTGTTTTAAAACACACTGACGTGTGGTCCCCACACTGTCAGGCGGCCCGCTGCGCTGGACGCAGTACTGGGCCGGCCCAAGTTCGTTTCCCGCGCAAGCCCACCTATTTGAATTCAAAATTGGAAATTAGATAAAATACACAATCTGATGCAAACTTTGAAATTCAATTGTGACAAATCTACTCGGCCAAATTTTACAAATTTTATATATTTGGAAACCCTGTGAAATTATCTACACAATGCCACTGGATAGAACCCTAGATCTTTTGTAGAATTAAAATGACAAAATAAACAAGGCAGGGACTTTTCTGTCTTCTAATAATTCTTAAAAATCAACCAAACATGCTTTTAAGTTAATTCCACCTCCAATAATTCACATTTCACTTATACTAATTGTTTCTACAAAAATATGCCATGCCTACTTTGAATGATCATGGCTTAGTTGTTTTAAATGCCTTTATGGCTATTTCTAGTCAAAAATATTGTCCAAAACTATTATGAAATCTTATGTGGGAGTTTCCCTCATTTAAATCTTGTCACCACCAATTCCAAATGAAGTGGAGACTCTGGTTATTTAGGTCCCATAGGAATTGTTGGTGATATTAAATCTTTGATATGCTAGAATTAAATGGTATGAGGTGCTCACCTCATTTAAATCATTTTCTCCAAATGATAAGTGTGAAGAGGTTGACTTGGGTCAACCTAGGTCACATATTATGCATAAGAGAAATTAAATCTTAATAAGATAATGAGAGGAAATGATTTCTCTGAATAATTCAAAGTAACATTCTAGACTAGTATGAGAGGAAATTATTTCTTAAATAATAAGAAAAACCCATCCACCCACATAATAGTAATATGTGATGCTAGTTTAATTGGGTGAACCATGTTTGTGCCTAGTTTAGTAAATTAGTTTGGTGTGATGATTGTGTACTCCGTATTCGTATTTTAGACGCTAGTACCGAGGAGTATCCAGAGGAGGAGGAGGTCTACTGTCAAGGAGAAGAAGACCACTTTGACCAGTTCCCAACCAAGGCAAGATAATACTCTTGCAAAGTGTTAGCTCATCCTGAGCCAAGCACCACCCAGCTACTTTATATTATGAGCCTAATTCCCAGTTTTATTTTAAGTTTTACTTATTGTTATTTTGTACTATTGTTTCATAATCTCATAGGGTAAATGTTAGAGTAGTACAAGAGTATCAAAGTTAGCCTAGGAGCAAAGCAAATTACTTAGTACCCCTCATCCTTAGATGCTAGTGCTAAATTAAACATGACTACTCTAGATGGGAACATGTGTGGTGAAATGTTGAAATGATTTTTGAAGGTGAATATGACCAAGAAAAGATGGTGATTTTTGATTAAAAACTAGTATTGGTTTGGATGCGATACCTTTCCAATTATTGAGTACCCCCACAATACCTGATTATGGGTAGGGCTTAACTAGAAGTTTATGTATCTTAGCATGAGTTCCCTCTGAACACACATCATAGGGGTTATGCGAGGCTGCCTCCGTTGTTGAGAAATGATGTGAAGTGAATTGTACGGCCAAGCCCTGTGCGGTTCCCAGGTTGACAGTTGGTCTTCACTGGGAGGCCAAGCTCATGGGGAGAGGTGCTCATACTAGGGTTAGTAAATGAAAGGTTATGGTTGATGATCCGCGTACTGTGTTACGATGATTCGGGAAATCCCGACGGATGAAATCAAATGTTGTGGCACAAGTGTGCAACCTCTGCAGAGTGTAAATCTATTCGAATAGCCGTGTCCACGGTTACGGACGGTTGGAAAGGCCATACAGTTTCCAGTATTAGAATTTGATCATGTTGTTGATATGAATGGTGAATGGTGACTTGAGTATTTTGAAAACACAAGAGTTGTGGGAATGACACTAATGTTCCCACTTGAGTTAGTTAGCACTTGAATAAGTCTTTAGTAAATACTGTGAACAAAAATTGGCTTTATGCAAATAAACTAGAGCTTAGTACCCCACCGCTAGAAATGTTAGCACTTACACTAGTATTAGTTTGCGAGTACATAAAGTACTCACGGTGTCCCTGGCTATTCAAATGGCCAGACTATGAAGAGGAGCAGCAATACGAGGAGGACGGTCAGGAAGTCTACAACAACTAGGAGTCGCTAACGTCAAGCGTTGGCCTGTGGACTATAGAGTCCTTGTATCTTACGCTTCCGCTATGAACTTGTGTTTGTTCGTTGATCAGTTCGTTGATCGTTAGATCAACTATTTGTGTAATATGGATCATGTGATTCCAATTTGTAAGACTTTATGAGTTGTAATGAATGATGACTGTGATACTTAACTATTATGCCTCGCAACAACAATATTCCTGGGATTGCGATGTATGACATAATAGGCATCCGGACTTAAAAATCCGGGTGTTGACAAGTTGGTATCAGAGCCATTGTTTGACCTTAGGAGACCCTAGTTTAGAATGGACGTTCCGAAAAATTTAGATTCTAAAACAAATTGAGTGAATACTTGGGAAAAACTTACTCATTCTCTTTTCTACCGGATCTTTTCAAAAAGGATGACCATGCTCTTCTTTTTAAATACATCTAAAATATTGCCACACTTAGTCACATCTCTAACTTACTCATCCATTTCAGATGGAGCCCTAGTCCGACGGAGACCTACGACCTGGAGAACGGAGGAAGTCTGGTGTTCGAGCGCGACTTGTACCTTGTGTCCGAGAGGCTCGAACGTCCACCTCCCAAGTTCCATGGAGTCCGGATCCACGACACCCCCACCGGGGAACAGCAGTGGATGATCACCGCTGACTTGAAGGGAAGTTCGGAGCCTCCCATCTCGGAGAGGATCCTTTTCTCCTTCAAGGCATGCAACTGGCCGGACGGGCTTGCTCACGCTCTTCAGGAGGGACTTGCTCGGGTGTGCGGACAGCACATCGCCGCACTCCGGGGAAGCCGCTTCGCCTACTTCGCCAGGCACGACACCATGGGAGAACCCATGGCACCCTCTTCGCACCCGGTGCTCATGATCCATGTGCAGCATTTGGATCTCATGCTTCATGAGACCCGGAAGGACTGGAGCGGACGCGGGTTTACAACCACCGTGCCCAGATGACTGTGGCTCATCATGCCGAAGCTATCCGGATGCTCGCCAAGGACCGCAAGATACTCCGCTGCAGCGCGCCAAGAAGGATGCCACTATCCGCCGCCTTCGCGAGAAGATCCGCACTTTGGAGGTGACTGTCCGTACCCAGCAGGACCAGATCCAGGAGATGGAGGAGGAAGGAGATGACCTTCAGGGAGGCGATGACTTCCTGAGCGATGACAACGACTTTGAGGATGATGAGTTCACTGATGAGGAGGACTACGAGTTTCTGGAAGCCGCGGAAGATGGGATCATCCCCATTGATGTGGATGAAGATGAGGAGTAGTTGCACTAGATCACATGTGTAGGAATGGCTTGTACCCCGTCCTTTGTATCGTAGCATGAAGGGTTCTTAAAACCCTGGGTATGAGTATGTATCCGGTCCCTTGTATCTTAGAAGGAAGAAGAAGGGTTCTTAAAACCCTTGGTGTGTTAGCTTGTAATCTGTGATGCTTGTTATGAATGAATGAATGTTTGTGTGTTATATGCATCATCAAAGTCTTTAAAGTTTAAAAGTTACCCAAAATAAGCCATAGAAAATTCCCTCTTATCTCATGGTCTATCTCTGTTCAGATGGCTCACCGCAACGCGAACTCAGATGCGATGATGCAACTGCTGCAGACCATGGCGACAGGGAGACAGATCGAGCTGAACGTCAAGCCAGCCTCGCGACTGCAACAGTTAGCTAACAACCAGCAGGGCCATGGACACCATGACCATCCAGGATCCAAACTCAAGAATTTCCAAAACACCAACCCACCTGTCTTCAGCAAGACTGAAGAGCCCTTAGATGCAGATGATTGGCTGCAAACAATGGAAAATAACCTGGAAGTAGCTGGAGTGGATGAGAATGAGAAAGTGTTGTTTGCTACGCACTACTTAGCAGGACCAGCAAGAGCTTGGTGGACTAGCGCCCGTGCATTAAATGCCGGACAGATGATGACTTGGACTGACTTTAAGCTCAAATTTAGCAAGTACCATGTACCACCAGGTTTGATCAAGAAGATGAGGGATGAATTCCGGGAGCTGAAGCAAGGCCGGATGTCGGTGGTAGAATACCGCGACAGGTTCCTCTCAAGGTACGCCCCCGATGAAACGGACACCAATGAGAAAAGGAAGGAGAGATTCTGAACGGCCTGCACGACGAGATGCATGCGGGTCAACATTCCCTTTGCTGACCTTGAAGCCTTAGTGGATTCTTCCATCCAAATGGAAGGCAAGTTGCACCAGGCCAATGAAAACCGCAAGCGCCGCATGATGAATCAGAGTGGGCCCAGCAATGCCCCGAGATACCGCCCTAGCTCAAGCAGTGGTTTCGCCCCGAAACAACAAGCCCCAGAACCAAGTGTCGCGCCCCGGTTTTCGAACCGGAGGAGGAAACCCAAGGCCAGAGGCCCACCACAACAACAACAACCCCAACTCCTATGTGCACCACAACAGCAACTTCAACCGCTCCGCCCGAGCCCCCAACACCAACAACAACAACACCAACACTGCACCAAGGACCGGAAGCAATGCTATTCCGGTGGGAACCAAGGACAAGACCACAATCACCTGCTATGAATGTGGAGTTGTGGGACACTTTTCCAATGAGTGCCCCAAAAGGCTGGCCAAGCTCGCCGCAACACCGCTGCACCTGCTCAGCAGCAACGCCGTGTCTCCACCGGCAAGAAGTTCGCCCCCAACAACCCGCACAACCGCGGAGGTCGCCTCTACCACATGAACGCCGAGGAAGCCCGGAAGCCCCAGATGTGGTGCTGGGTATGTTTTCTGTTAACTCAATACCAGCAAAGAGTGTTGTTTGATTCCGGAGCATCACATTCATTTGTCACCGAAGATTTTGTGAGCACTAGTAAGATTCAACCAATCAGCTTGAAACATGTCATGATAGTTCAAATACCTGGATCAACAACTAAAGCTAGAAAATTTTGCAAAGAAGTACCCATCAGAATTCAAGAAATAATGTTTTTTGCAAACTTAATTGTTCTGGGAACAAAAGGATTGGAAGTAGTACTAGGAATGGATTGGATGGCGAAACATCATGGATTGATAGACTGCGCCAAGAAGGCCATCACCATGACTAGTAGCACCGGAATAACAATAGAACATGTGTCGGAAAAACTCCCAGAAATTTCACTTGCAACCAAGGAGTAGCCAAACCAACTCGGGATCAGATCAGTCGTTTGTCGATACGCTGATGTGTTTCCGGATGATCTACCCGGTATGCCCCGGATCGGGATATCGAGTTTATCATCGAGTTAATTCCTGGAACAGGACCTATAGCCCAGAGAGCCTATAGCATGAACCCGGCAGAATTGAGAGAATTGAAGAAGCAACTGGATGATATGTTGCACAAAGGTCTGATTCGACCAAGTTCGTCGCCTTGGAGATCACCAGTTTTGTTTGTGGATAAGAAAGATGGTGCCAATCGGTTATGTACGGATTATCGTAAACTTAACGATGTCACCATCAAAAACAAATACCCCTTGCCGAAGATAGAAGATCTGTTTGACCAGCTAGCCGGTGCCACCGTATTCTCCAAGATTGACACGAGGACCGGTTACCATCAACTAAAGATTCGTGCAACGGATATTCCAAAGACTGCCTTCACCACCAGATATGGATGTATGAGTACAATGTCATGTCATTTGGATTAACCAATGCCCCCGCTATTTCATGAACCTCATGAACAAGGTCTTCATGAACTTTTTGGATAAGTTTGTCGTTGTTTTCATCGATGACATTCTTATCTACTCCAAAACCGAAGAGGAACATGAACAACACTTGGAGATAATCCTAGAAACCCTGAGGCAGCACAAGTTATATGCCAAGTTCAGTAAGTGTGAGTTTTGGTTAAAGGAGGTAGGATTCCTGGGACATATCTTGTCCGCAGGGAGGAATTGCCGTAGATCCCGCCAAGATCAAGACGTCACGGAATGGAAAGCCCCAACCACTCAGACCGAGGTCCGCGCATTTCTCGGATTAGCGGGATATTACCGCCGATTCGTTGAAGGATTTTCCAGCATAGCCCGACCCATGACTCAACTACTGAAGAAGGATAAGAAGTTTGAATGGACTGCCAAATGTGAAGAAAGTTTCCAACAGCTCAAGAGCAGATTGACCACAGCCCCAATATTGATCATGCCGGATATCACCAAGCCATTTGATGTCTACTGTGATGCGTCCAAGATTGGTCTTGGATGTGTGTTGATGCAAGGAGGCAAAGTGATATCATACCTGTCCCGGCAACTGAAACAGCATGAGCAGAACTACCCAACCCATGACCTCGAACTCGCAGCCGTAGTGTTAGCCCTGAAAGTTTGGCGTCATTACCTCATGGGTAATCGATGCGAGATCTATTCGGATCACAAGAGCCTGAAGTATATCTTCACCCAGAAAGAGCTGAACATGAGGCAACGCAGATGGTTAGAGCTAATCAAGGATTATGATATGGAAATCCACTATCACCCCGGCAAGGCCAATGTAGTAGCAGATGCCCTGAGTAGACTGCCTTGTCGGTTAAACTCCATGATAGCAAAGGAACAGCCTAGCCTACACCAAGAGTTTGAGCATTTCAGAATGGAGCTAGTTAGTGAAGGATACCTAGCCAGCATAGAATTGCAACCCACTTTGATTGGACAGATCAAAGAAGCCCAGAAGGAAATGCCGCATTGACGGAATCAAGAGTCGGATAGCTGCGGGAAAGGCACCAGGATTCACCATCGATGAAGAAGGAGTACTTTGGTACAACGGTCGCCTGTGTGTACCGTCGATTCAGAATTGAAGCAAGTCATACGAAGGAGGCTCACGACACCGTATTCCATTCACCCGGAGGAACCAAGATGTACCAAGACCTGAAGGAACAATTCGGTGGCACGGAATGAAGCGAGAGATAGGAAGTTATATCGCCAAGTGTGATATATGTCGCGAGTCAAGGCGAACATCAACGACCCGCAGACTGTTGCAACCCTTACAGATTCCCAGTGGAAATGGGATTCGGTCGGTATGGACTTTATCACAGGATTGCCCAAATCTAGCAGAGGAAATGACTCCATTTGGGTTGTAATTGATAGGTTGACCAAGGTTGCACACTTCATCCCTGTCAAGACCACCTACCAAGGCCCAAAGTTAGCTGAGTTATACATCTCAAGGATAGTAGCCCTGCACGGAACCCCGAAGTCAATAGTGTCGATAGAGGATCACGCTCACCTCAAGATTCGGCAGAAAGTGCATGAAGGACTAGGAACCCGTGAACTTCAGCACAGCCTATCACCCCAGACGACGGACAGACCGAGAGAGTCAATCAGATCCTAGAAGATATGTTGAGAGCACGTGTATTGGAATATGGATCCAAGTGGAAGACTGCTTGCCCTATGCAGAATTCTCGTACAACAACATTATCAAGCCAGCTTGATGGCCCCCTTTGAAGCCCCGTACGGAAGGAAATGCCGTACCCCTCGAACTGGTCAGAAGTCGGAGAAAGCCAAGTCTTTGGACCAGATGTTCTTCGAGAAGCCGAAGAGAAGGTGCACAAGATCCGCGAGTACCTCAAGACCGCACAATCCCGACAGAGCTACGCGACAAAAGACGCCGAGAGATGACTTTTGAGATTGGAGATTTCGTCTACCTCAAGGTGTCACCCCTCAAAGGAATGCAGAGATTCCAGCTGAAAGGAAAACTTGCACCCCGATATGTCGGACCATTCAAAGTTCTGAGTCGCCGAGGCGAAGTGTCTTATCAATTGGAACTACGAAGAAATGGCAGCCGTGCACAATGTGTTTCACATCTCACTCCGGAAGTGCCTTGAAGTACCGGAGAAAACTGAAGTATTCAAGAATATAGATCATCGTTCGGTGGATATCAACACAGACTTGACATACCGCGAAGTACCTATTCGCATCCTGGAAGAAGCATCAGAACCACCCGCACCAGGAGTATCAAGTTTTTGAAGATTCAGTGGAGCAATCACACTGAAGACGAAGCCACTTGGGAACGCGAAGAAGACATGAAGAAAGAATACCCCGATCTCTTTAGTACCTAGTTTTCTCTCGATCTCGGGACGAGATCTTTTGTAAGGGGGAAGGGTTTGTAACATCCCAAATTTCAATAAATGAACAAAGGAGAAATTCAAGAATCCAAAAATCAGGGTTAACAAAAACTTTTTCTCATCATATAGGACTATGCATATAGATCACCTTATTAATTATTTTGAGTGTGCAATTGCCATGATGCTTGTTTATGTGTGTTACTCTCATTCTAAAACCCAAGCATTGATCACTTGATCACCCTTAGCCAATAAAAATTGAAATATAAAAGAATTCCCAAAAACCCATTTCACTCTCACATAAGGCCTATGCCATTTTTGCAAATACTTAATCTAGGCCAATTTGGTTTGCACCATTACTTGTAAATGGTTAATAAACACTTATTGTCATCTTTGGAATCAAGCCAACTCAACTCAAACCAAAATCAAATTCAATTTCCAACATACATGCAATATGGTCACTTGTGTCATTTTTAACCTGATGGCCACTTTGAGCCCCTGGTTTCCTTCCTTCCACTTCTAAACTTTGTAAACTCTTTACACCTCATCCAAGACAACATCAAGCACTACAACTTTGCCCAAAACCACCACCCCAAAATCTTTACCAATTTCAAATGGGAAGCAAGCAAAGTTGGAACTTTCTCACAAAAACAAGATCATATGCAAAATGTGATTTTGCATATCAATTCCATTTTGACCACCACCACCACCAAAATACTCCATCTAATATATGATTTCAACCCACCAAAAAGAATTTCAAATTTCGAAAATAATTTTCTTGCGGGCATTCTGTCGAACACATTGCAGGCAGGGTAAATATCTGAGCCCATACCTCATTTTTTTACCTTGGACTTGGTCCAACCTGGCTTCTCTGCACCCTGGAGTCTCCCTCTCACTTCACTACATCAACCTCACCACTTGCACTGGACTTGGTTTGGATTAAACAACCCAAACCATGCCATGCCGTGGCATGGCATGCCACTTCATGCCATCTCCTCTTCTGGTCCAATCCAGCCTGCATCACCTTGTCATTCACCTCCCTCTCACTCACCTGAGCACGACCCAACACTGCCTCGACGAATTTTTTTACCGCAGCTAGTAGAAAACGTCGCGCCCAGACGCGCCCAGGACACGTCCATGCCGCGCCAGAGCGCGCCTGGCGCCGACCCTGGACGCCCAGAGCGTGACGACGCCCCGCGTCCCTGCGTCACCTCCGCCTTCACGCTCACCACCAGTAGACGCACCACGGAGCCCTGCCTCGCCTGGACACGCGCACGAGGCCGCGGGAACGCCGTGGACGACGACCGCGTCCACGACCAGCCGCCACTGTACCCCACGGACGCGTGACGCACCCCACTGTGCTTGACCACCGAACGCTATTCGGAGCCGCCGTGACGTTCCCTGAGCTTGCCAGGACACGCCCATGACCTCGCCCACGCCGTTGATCGACGGGAGCGCGCCAGAGCCACCGTCACCATGACCGCCCGCCCTGGCTCGGAGCCGCTATAAAAGGGGCACTCCGCGCCCCAAATTGAGCACGCCAACTTCTTCCCCACCTCCTCACAGCTCTCCCCGACCTCTCAATTCCACCAATTACTCGCCGGAGGCCTCCAATCGCAAGCTCACCGCCGCCGCCAGTACACGGAGCCCGCCGGAGCAGGAGGCCACCCCAGGACGAGCTGCTGCTACCAGGGAGATCCTCGCCCTCGACAACGTACCTGCGCACCTCTCCGACGACCGCCGGAGCTCCGACGAGCTCGCCGACCCCCTGCCGCCGTCGCGGTGAGTTCCCCCTCTCGCCGGAGACGAAGGCCATCCTCGATCGTCCGATCCAACTCTAATCCTACGGTCCACCTCCCCGTACCGTTTCGGTGTTTTAAACACACTGACGTGTGGTCCCCACACTGTCAGGCGGCGCTGCGCTGGACGCAGATGGGCCGGCCCAAGTTCGTTTCCCGCGCAAGCCCACCTATTTGAATTCAAAATTGGAAATTAGATAAAATACACAATCTGATGCAAACTTTGAAATTCAATTGTGACAAATCTACTCGGCCAAATTTTACAAATTTTATATATTTGGAAACCCTGTGAAATTATCTACACAATGCCACTGGATAGAACCCTAGATCTTTTGTAGAATTAAAATGACAAAATAAACAAGGCAGGGACTTTTCTGTCTTCTAATAATTCTTAAAAATCAACCAAACATGCTTTTAAGTTAATTCCACCTCCAATAATTCACATTTCACTTATACTAATTGTTTCTACAAAAATATGCCATGCCTACTTTGAATGATCATGGCTTAGTTGTTTTAAATGCCTTTATGGCTATTTCTAGTCAAAAATATTGTCCAAAACTATTATGAAATCTTATGTGGGAGTTTCCCTCATTTAAATCTTGTCACCACCAATTCCAAATGAAGTGGAGACTCTGGTTATTTAGGTCCCATAGGAATTGTTGGTGATATTAAATCTTTGATATGCTAGAATTAAATGGTATGAGGTGCTCACCTCATTTAAATCATTTTCTCCAAATGATAAGTGTGAAGAGGTTGACTTGGGTCAACCTAGGTCACATATTATGCATAAGAGAAATTAAATCTTAATAAGATAATGAGAGGAAATGATTTCTCTGAATAATTCAAAGTAACATTCTAGACTAGTATGAGAGGAAATTATTTCTTAAATAATAAGAAAAACCCATCCACCCACATAATAGTAATATGTGATGCTAGTTTAATTGGGTGAACCATGTTTGTGCCTAGTTTAGTAAATTAGTTTGGTGTGATGATTGTGTACTCCGTATTCGTATTTTAGACGCTAGTACCGAGGAGTATCCAGAGGAGGAGGAGGTCTACTGTCAAGGAGAAGAAGACCACTTTGACCAGTTTCCCAACCAAGGCAAGATAATACTCTTGCAAAGTGTTAGCTCATCCTGAGCCAAGCACCACCCAGCTACTTTATATTATGAGCCTAATTCCCAGTTTTATTTTAAGTTTTACTTATTGTTATTTTGTACTATTGTTTCATAATCTCATAGGGTAAATGTTAGAGTAGTACAAGAGTATCAAAGTTAGCCTAGGAGCAAAGCAAATTACTTAGTACCCCTCATCCTTAGATGCTAGTGCTAAATTAAACATGACTACTCTAGATGGGAACATGTGTGGTGAAATGTTGAAATGATTTTTGAAGGTGAATATGACCAAGAAAAGATGGTGATTTTTGATTAAAAACTAGTATTGGTTTGGATGCGATACCTTTCCAATTATTGAGTACCCCCACAATACCTGATTATGGGTAGGGCTTAACTAGAAGTTTATGTATCTTAGCATGAGTTCCCTCTGAACACACATCATAGGGGTTATGCCGAGGCTGCCTCGTTGTTGAGAAATGATGTGAAGTGAATTGTACGGCCAAGCCTGTGCAGTTCCTGGTTGACGTTGGTCTTCAGGGAGGCCAAGCTCATGGGGAGAGGTGCTCATACTAGGTTAGTAAATGAAAGGTTATGGTTGATGATCCGCGTCTGTGTTACGATGATTCGGGAAATCCCGACGGATGAAATCAAATGTTGTGGCACAAGTGTGCAACCTCTGCAGAGTGTAAATCTATTCGAATAGCCGTGTCCACGGTTACGGACGGTTGGAAAGGCCATGTTTCCAGTATTAGAATTTGATCATGTTGTTGATATGAATGGTGAATGGTGACTTGAGTATTTTGAAACACAACAGAGTTGTGGGAATGACACTAATGTTCCCACTTGAGTTAGTTAGCACTTGAATAAGTCTTTAGTAAATACCTGTGAACAAAAATTGGCTTTATGCAAATAAACTAGAGCTTAGTACCCCACTTAGAAATGTTAGCACTTACACTAGTATTAGTTTGCGAGTACATAAAGTACTCACGGCGTGTCCCTGGCTATTCAAATGGCCGGACTATGAAGAGGAGCAGCAATACGAGGAGGACGGTCAGCAGAAGTCTACAACAACTAGGAGTCCGCTAACGTCAAGCGTTGGCCTGTGGACTATAGAGTCCTTGTATCTTACGCTTCCGCTATGAACTTGTGTTTGTTCGTTGATCAGTTCGTTGATCGTTAGATCAACTATTTGTGTAATATGGATCATGTGATTCCAATTTGTAAGACTTTATGAGTTGTAATGAATGATGACTGTGATACTTAACTATTATGCCTCGCAACAACAATATTCCTGGGATTGCGATGTATGACATAATAGGCATCCGGACTTAAAAATCCGGGTGTTGACACGGCGGCACCGCTTCCTCCTCTGCAACACCGAGCTGCAAGAGGCGTTACGTGCCGGTGCTAGAGGTGCAACGGCGTTGGGCATAGGGCAACCCCTGCCGCAACCATGATGTCTCCCTGCCACATGGGTGGCACCTGAACAGGGGGAGGATCCGTATGCCGCCTGGTCCGCGGACCGGCGGGCGCTACGCCAGGAGATGCGCTGTCGAAATGAGTGGCTGCCAACAACGCAGCAGTACAAGGACGCCTACCTGCGCGAAGATTGCTAGCGTGCCTTCCTTCCTTGGGAGCACGAGGCGCGCCGGACGATCTGCGGTACGTGGGATTTCTAGCCCGGCGAGGCCGCGCCCAACAACGAGGACGAGTGATACGCGCATTTTGCATCATCATTATTGCTACATATAGAGTTAGTTTTATTGATATTTGCTTTCATATATTGTTATTTATGCATTTTTAGATGATTTTCGGGACTTTCCTACAAAGTCTTCTTCCTTGGTATTTAATTCCTGGGAGACAGAAAACCTCCTTTTCGTATTTTATTTGTTTCAGGACTTTCAGGATCGTAAAAATTCGAGAGAAAAAAATACCTGATCAGTTTTTCACCCGAAGGAAGGCAGGGAGTGAAAGAATCACGCGAGAGGGGCCACGAGGTGCAAACGGCACCAGGTGACGCGGCCCAACTTCCTAGCCGCGCCACCCAGGTCCATTCGCACCTCAGACATCGTTTCGGCCCCCCTTTTATCCCAGACGCTCCGTTTCACCCAAAAACCTAAGCCATATTTTTTTCGGGTTTTATTGAGGTGGCGGTGGAGGCGAAAGTCCTCTCCTACTCCGGGAGAGGGCAGATCTTGGTGCACCGGTGCCTCTAGTGAAGGGGAAATCGACGCCATTGATACGTCTCAAACGTATCTATAATTTCTTATGGTCCATGCTACTTTTATGACAATATTTGAATGTTTTATACATACTTTACATCATTATTATACATTTTTCGGCACTAACCTATTAACAAGATGCCGAAGCGTCGCCTGTTCTGTTTTTTCAAATCCTACAAAGGAAATATTCTCGAATTGGACGAAATCAACGCCTGGGTCTTATTTTCCGCGGAGCTTCCAAAAGACCGAGGGAGAAACGAAGTGGGGCCACGGGCGCCGCCACACTAGGGCGGCGCGGCCAGGGGCGCGCGGCCCTAGCGTGTGGGGCCCCGTGACTCCTCCGATTCCGCCATTCCGCATACTTAAAGCCTTCGTCGCGAAACCTCTCACCGAGAGCCACGATACGAAAACCTTCCGAGACACCGCCGCCGCCAATCCCATCTCGGGGATTCAGGAGATCGCCTCATGCACCCTGCCGGAGAGGGGAATCATCACCGAGGGCTCAACATCATCATGCCCGCCTCCGGATTGATGCGTGAGTAGTTCATCCTTGGACTATGGGTCCATAGCAGTAGCTAGATGGTTGTCTTCTCCGCTTGTGCTATCATTGTTTAGATCTTGTGAGCTGCCTAACATGATCAAGATCATCTATTTGTAATGCTACATGTTGTGTTTGGTGGGATCCGATGAATCTAGAATATTATGTCAAGTTGATTATCAATCTATCATATATGTGTTGTTTATGTTCTTGCATGCTCTCCGTTGCTAGTAGAGGCTCTGGCCAACTTGATACTTGTAACTCCAAGAGGGAGTATTTATGCTCGATAGTGGGTTCATGCCTCCATTTAATCTGGGACAGTGACAGAAAGTTCTAAGGTTGTGGATGTGCTGTTGCTACTAGGGATAAAACATCGATGCTTTGTCTAAGGATATTTGTGTTGATTACATTACGCACCATACTTAATGCAATTATCTGTTGTTTACAACTTAATACTGGAGGGGGTGCGGATGCTAACCCGAAGGTGGATTATTTAGGCACAGATGCATGCTGGATAGCGGTCTATGTACTTTGTCGTAATGCCCTGATTAAATCTCATAGTAATTCTATTGCTCCAAATAATAATGATTTTATAAGTACTCCTATTGCTCCACCTGCTACTACAGCAGAATTCTATGAAATTAAACCTGCTTTACTGAATCTTGTTATGAGAGAGCAATTTTGTTAGTACTGATGATGTTGCTGCCCATCTTAATAATTTTGTTGAACTTTGTGAAATGCAAAAGTATAAGGATATATATGGTGATATTATAAAACTGAAATTGTTTCCTTTCTCACTAAGAGGAAGAGCTAAAGATTGGTTGCTTTCTTTGCCTAAAAATAGTATTGATTCATGGACTAAGTGTAAAGATGCTTTTATTAGTAAATATTATCCTCCTGCTAAGATTATATCTTTGAGAAGTAGCATAATGAATTTTAAACAATTTGATAATGAACATGTTGCTCAAGCATGGGAGAGAATGAAATCTTTGGTAAAGAATTTCCCAACCCATGGACTTACTACTTGGATGATCATCCAAACCTTTTATGCAGGATTGAATTTTTCTCAAGGAACCTATTGGATTCAGCTGCTGGAGGTACTTTATGTCCATCACCCTGGGCACCGCAACTAAATTACTTGATGATATGATGATCAATTACTCTGAATGGCACACTGAAAGAACTCCTCAAGGTAAGAAGGTAAATGTTGAAGAAACCTCTTCTTTGGGTGATAAGATTGATGCTATTATGTCTATGCTTGCAAATGGTAGATCTCATATTGATCCTAATAATGTTCCTTTAGCTTCATTGGTTGCTCAAGAAGAAAATGTTGATGTGAATTTCATTAAGAATAATAATTTCAACAACAATGCTTATAGGAATAATTATGGTAACAACAACTATAGGCCATATCCTTCTAATAATAGTGGTTATGGTAATTCTTACAACAATAATAAGAGTGTACCCTCTGGTCTTGAAGTCATGCTTAAAGAATTTATTAGTACACAAACTGCTTTTAATAAAACTGTTGAAGAAAATCTTGGTAAAATTGATGTTCTTGCTTCTAAGGTTGATAGTCTTGCTCTTGATGTTGATCTTTTAAAATTGAAAGTTATGCCTGAGGAAGTTAAAGATGCTAGGTTTGCTAAAACAAACGCCATTCAAGTTCGCATTAATGATAATATTAGAATGTTAGCTGAATTGCATGCTAGGTGGGATAGAGAAGAAAAAGAAAAACTTGCTAAAGAGAATAATGTAGCTAAAGTTTGGACTATTACCACCACTAGTAATGATGATTCTACACATGTTGCTACACCTCCTACTATCAATGGTAAAATAATTGGTGTTGGCAATGTTACTCCTAGTGCAAAGCGTGCAAAATTGCCTGAAACTGCTGAAACGCTTGTGATAAAACTGCTGAAATTTTTCAAAATATTGGGGACAATGATTCCATTGCTGTAGATCATAATGGTTTAGATTTTGATGATTGTCATATTACTGAAGTTATAAAGTTCTTACAAAAAACTTGCTAGAAATTCTAATGCTAGTGCTATAAATTTAGCCTTTACAAAACATATTACAAATGCTCTCATTAAAGGTAGGGAAGAGAAATTAAAACTTGAAGCTTCTATTCCTAGGAAGTTAGAAGATGGTTGGGAGCCCATCATTAAGATGAAATTCAATGATTTTGAATGTAATGCTTTATGTGATCTTGGTTCAAGTATTTCTGTTATGCCTAAGAAAATTTATGATATGCTTGACTTGCCACCATTGAAAAATTGTTATTTGGATGTTAATCTTGCTGATAATTCTAAAAAGAAACCTTTGGGGAGGATTGATAATGTTCGCATTACGGTTAACAATAACCTTGTCCCCGTTGATTTTGTTGTCTTGGATATTGAATGCAATGCATCTTGTCCTATTGTTTTGGGAAGACCCTTTCTTCGAACTGTTGGTGATGTTATTGATATGAAAGAAGGAAATATTAAGTATCAATTTCCTCTCAAGAAAGGTATGGAACACTTCCCTAGAAAGAGAATGAAGTTGCCTTTTGATTCTATTATTAGAACAAATTATGATGTTGATGCTTCTTCTCTTGATAATACTTAATTTGCACTTTCTGCGCCTAGTTTTGAGTTTTTCCGTTTGAGCAAGTTAAGTGCCTCTGTAAAGTTCGTCTTACGACTGTTGTTTGACAGATTCTGCCTTTTATTTCGCATTGCCACTTTTGCTATGTTGAATGGGTTTCTTTGTTCCATTAACTTTCAGAAGCTTTGTGCAATGTCCAGAGGTGTTAAGAATGATTATGTCACCTCTGAATGTATGAATTTTGATTATGCACTAACCCTCTAATGGGTTTGCTTGAAGTTTGGTGTGGAGGAAGTTTTCAAGGGTCAAGAGAAGAGGATGATACATTATGATCAAGAAGAGTGAAAGGCTTGGGGATGCCCGGTGGTTCATCCTGCATATTTTAAGAGACTCAAGCATCTAAGCTTGGGGATGCCCAAGGCATCCCCTTCTTCATCGACAACTTATCGGTCACTTCTAGTGAAACTATATTTTTATTCCATCACATCTTATGTTCTTTACTTGGAGCGTCTGTTTGCTTTTATTTTTGTTTTGGTTTGAATAAAGTTGGATCCCACCATCCTTATATTGGAGATATTATGCTCCGCTTTTTCATATGGAACACTTGTGTTCTAGTTGTGCTTTAATGTTCATGGCGAAGGCTGAAAATTGCTTCGTTGATTACTATTTGGTTGGAGTCAGAAAATGCTTCATATGGTTTGGAATAACGGGCAATTGTTTTGAGCTCTCATAGATTAAGCTCTTGCATCATGTAGTTTAATCTATTAATGGAGAACTACCGTAGAGCTTGTTAAAATTTAGTTTGCATGATTGGTCTCTCTAAGTCTAGATATTTTAAGTAAAGTGTTTGAACAACAAGGAAACAGTGTAGAGTCTTATAATGCTTGCAATATGTTCTTGTGTATGTTTTGTACTGTTCATACTTGTGTTTGCTTCAAACAACTTTGCTAGCCCAAACCTTGTATTGAGAGAAATGCTTCTCGTGCATCCAAACACCTTGAGCCAAAACCCATGCCATTTGTGTCCACCATATCTACCTACTATGTGGTATTTTTCTGCCATTCCAAAGTAAATTACTTGAGTGCTACCTTTAAAATTTCATTCCTTTATCTTTGCAATATATAGCTCGTGGGACAAATAGCTTAAAAACTATTGTGGTGATGAATATGTAGTTATGTGTCTTAGTTCTTATAAGTTGCTTGTTGAGCGGTAACCATGTTTCAGGGGACGCCATCAACTTTTTACCTTTGTTGGATATCATGTGAGATTCTATGCATGTTCGTCTTGTCTGAAGTAAGGGTGATTTTCATGATCAAATGGTTTGAGTATGCATATTGTTAGAGAAGAACATTGGGCCGCTAACCAAAGCCATGTATCATGGTGGAAGTTTCAGTTTGGACATACAACCTCAATCTCTTATGAGAATATTAACTGTTGAATGCTTATGCATTAAAAGAGGAGTCCATTATTTGTTGTCTATGTTGTCCCGGTATGGATGTCTTAAGTTGAGATAAAAAACGAGAAATCAAATGCAATTGATCTCCTAGGACCTTTGTACAGGCGGCATAGAGGTACCCCTTTGTGACACTTGGTTGAAACATATGCCATGCAATGATAATCCGTGTTAATCCAAGCTAATTAGGACAAGGTGCGAGCACTATTAGTACTCTATGCATGAGGTTTGCAACTTGTAGGAAGTATTATGCATAGCACATATGAATTATTACTACCGTTGACAAAATTGTTTCTATGTTTCAAAATAAAAGCTCTAGCACAAAAATAGTAATCCATGCTTCCCTCTGCGAGGACCATTCTTTTACTTTATGTTGAGTCAGTTTACCTACTTCTTTCTATCTTAGAAGCAAACACTTGTGTTAACTATGTGCATTAATTCTTACATGTTTACTTATTGCACTTTATATTACTCTATGTTGACAAATATCCATGAGATATACATGTTACAAGTTGAAAGCAATTGCTGAAACTTAATCATCCTTTGTGTTGCTTCAATGCATTCTACTTTGAATTTATTGCTTATGAGTTAGCTCTTATGCAAGTCTTATTGATGCTTGTCTTGAAAGCACTATTCATGAAAAGTTTTGCTATATGATTCATTTGTTTAGTCATCATCTTTTGTTAGAAATCTTTTGCTTCAGATCACTCCATTCATCTCATATGCTTTACAGTAATGTTGATCAAGGTTATGTTGGTAGCATGTCACTTCAGAATTATTTGTTGTTATCGTTTACCTACTCGAGGGCGAATAGGAATTAAGCTTGGGGCTTGATACGTCTCAAACGTATCTATAATTTCTTATGTTCCATGCTACTTTTATGACAATACTTGAATGTTTTATACATACTTTACATCATTATTATACATTTTACAGCACTAACCTATTAACAAGATGCCGAAGCGCCAGTTGCTGTTTTCTGCTGTTTTTGGTTTCAGAAATCCTACAAAGGAAATATTCTCGGATTTGACGAAATCAACGCCCGGGTCTTATTTTTCCGCGAGCTTCCAGAAGACCGAGGGAGAAACGGTGGGGCCACGGGCGCGCCACACTAGGCGGTGCGGCCAGGGGCCGCGCGGCCCTAGCGTGTGGGGCCCCGTGACTCCTCCGACTTCGCCCTTCCGCCTACTTAAAGCCTTCGTCGCAAACCTCCCTGTACCGAGTGCCACGATACGGAAAACCTTCCAGAGACGCCGCCGCCAATCCCATCTCGGGGAGATCGCCTCCGCACCCCAGGGGAATCACCGGAGGGCTCAACATCATCCCGCCTCCGGATTGATGCGTGAGTAGTTCATCCTTGGACTATGGGTCCATAGCAGTAGCTAGATGGTTGTCTTCTCCGCTTGTGCTATCATTGTTTAGATCTTGTGAGCTGCCTAACATGATCAAGATCATCTATTTGTAATGCTACATGTTGTGTTTGGTGGGATCCGATGAATCTAGAATATTATGTCAAGTTGATTATCAATCTATCATATATGTGTTGTTTATGTTCTTGCATGCTCTCGTTGCTAGTAGAGGCTCTGGCCAAGTTGATACTTGTAACTCCAAGAGGGAGTATTTATGCTCGATAGTGGGTTCATGCCTCCATTTAATCTGGGACAGGACAGAAAGTTCTAAGGTTGTGGATGTCTGTTGCTACTAGGGATAAAACATCGATGCTTTGTCTAAGGATATTTGTGTTGATTACATTACGCACCATACTTAATGCAATTATCTGTTGTTTACAACTTAATACTGGAGGGGGTGCGGATGCTAACCCGAAGGTGGATTATTTAGGCATAGATGCATGCTGGATAGCGGTCTATGTACTTTGTCGTAATGCCCTGATTAAATCTCATAGTGATGCGCGTAGATATACACGTCCTTTGGGAACCCCAAGAGGAAGGTGTGATGCGCACAGCAGCAAGTTTTTCCTCAGAAAGAAACCAAGGTTATCGAACCAGAGGAGCCAAGAAGCACGTGAAGGTTGTTGGTGGAGGAATGTAGTGCGGCAACACCAGTGAAACCGCGCCAACGTGGAACCTGCACAACACAATCAAAGTAATTTGCCCCAACGTAACAGAGGTTGTCAATCTCACCGGCTTGCCGAAACAAAGGATTAAACGCATCGAGTGGAAAATGGTGTTTGTTTGCAAAGAACAGTAAAAACAGTAAAAACAATGATTGCAGTAGAATGTATTCAGATGTAAAAGAATGGACCGGGGTCCACAGTTCACTAGTGGTGTCTCTCCAATAAGATAACTAACATGCTGGGTGAACAAATTACAACGGGCAATTGACAAATAAAGATTCAATACATATCAACGATGATTACTATGTGATTTAATCAGGGCATTACGACAAAGTACATAGACCGCTATCCAGCATGCATCTATGCCTAAATAATCCACCTTCGGTTATCATCCGAACCCCTTCCATTAAGTTGTAAACAACAGATAATTGCATTAAGTATGGTGCGTAATGTAATCAACACAAATATCCTTAGACAAAGCATCAATTTTTATCCCTAGTAGCAACAGCACATCCACAACCTTAGAACTTTCTCGTCACGTCCCAGATTCAATGGAGGCATGAACCCACTATCGAGCATAAATACCCCTCTTGGAGTTACAAGTATCAACTTGGCCAGAGCCTCTACTAGCAACGGAGAGCATGCAAGAACATAAACAACACATATATGATAGATTGATAATCAACTTAACATAATATTCTATATTCATCGGATCCCGCCAAACACAACATGTAGCATTACAAATAGATGATCTTGATCATGTTAGGCAGCTCACAAGATCTATAACAATGATAGCACAAGCGGATAAGACAACCATCTAGCTACTGCTATGGACCCATAGTCCAAGGATGAACTACTCACGCATCAATCCGGAGGCGGGCATGATGATGTAGAGCCCTCCGGTGATGATTCCCTCTCCGGCGGGTGCGGAGGCGATCTCCTGAATCCCCCGAGATGGGATTCGTGACGGCGGCATCTCTGGAAGGTTTTCCGTATCGTGGCTCTCGGTACAGGGGTTTCGCGACGAAGGCTATATGTAGGCGGAAGGGTAGGTCGGGGCGCCGAGGGCCCACACACTAGGGCGCGCCAGGGCCTGGGCCGCGCCGCCTGGTGTGTGGCCACCTCGTGGCCCCACTTCGTCTCCCTTTCGGTCTTCTGGAAGCTTCGTGTAAAAATAGGCCCCTGGGCGTTGATTTCGTCCATTTCCGAGAATATTTCCTTACTAGGATTTCTGAAACCAAAAACAGCAAAAACAGCAATCGGCGCTTCGGCATCTTGTTAATAGGTTAGTGCGGAAAATGTATAATAATGCTGTAAAGTATGTATAAAACATTCAAGTATTGTAATAAAAGTAGCATGGAACATAAGAAATTATAGATACGTTTGCGACGTATCAAGCATCCCCAAGCTTAGTTCCTACTCGTCCTCGAGTAGGTAAACGATAACAAATAATTTCTGAAGTGACATGCTACCAACATAATCTTGATCAACATTATTGTAAAGCATATGAGATGAATGGAGTGATCTGAACAAAAGATTGCTAACAAAGATAATGACTAAACAAATGAATCATATAGCAAAACTTTTCATGAATAGTACTTTCAAGACAAGTATCAATAAGACTTGCATAAGAGCTAACTCATAAGCAATAAATTCAAAGTAGAATGAACTGAAGCAACACAAAGGATGATTAAGTTTCAGCGATTGCTTTCAACTTGTAACATGTATATCTCATGGATATTTGTCAACATAGAGTAATATAACAGGTGCAATAAGTAAACATGTAAGAATCAATGCACACAGTTAACACAAGTGTTTGCTTCTAAGATAAAAAGAAGTGGGTAAACTGACTCAACAATAAAGTAAAAGATTGGCCCTTCGCAGAGGGAAGCATGGATTACTATTTTTGTGCTAGAGCTTTTGTTTTGAAAACATAGAAACAATTTTGTCAACGGTAGTAATAATTCATATGTGCTATGCATAATACTTCCTACAAGTTGCATGTCTCATGCATAGAGTACTAATAGTGCTCGCACCTTGTCCTACTTAGCTCGGAAGACACGGATTATCATCGCATAACATATGTTTCAACCAAGTGTCACAAAGAGGTACCTCTATGCCGCTGTACAAGTGTCTAAGGAGAAAGCATGCATTGGATTTCTGCTTTTGATTATTCTCAACTTAGACATCCATACCGGGACAACATAGACAACAGATGGACTCCTCTTTTAATGCTTAAGCATTCAACAATGATTAATATTCTCATAAGAGACTGAGGTTGTATGTCCAAACTGAAACTTCCACCATGATACATGGCTTTAGTTAGCGGCCCAATGTTCTTCTCTAACATATGCACACTCAAACCATTTGATCATGAAATCGCACTTACTTCAGACAAGACGAACATGCATAGCATCTCACATGATATCCAACAAAGGTAAAGTTGATGGCGTCCCCACATGGTTACCGCTCAACAAGCAACTTATAAGAATTAAGACACATAACAACATATTCATCACCACAATAGTTTTTAAGCTATTTGTCCCATGAGCTATATATTGTAAAGGTAAAGGAATGAAATTTTAAAGGTAGCACTCAAGTAATTTACTTTGAAATGGCAGAAAAATACCACATAGTAGGTAGATATGGTGGACACAAATGGCATGGGTTTTGGCTCAAGGTGTTTGGATGCACGAGAAGCATTTCCTCTCAGTACAAGGTTTGGGCTAGCAAGGTTGTTTGAAGCAAACACAAGTATGGACACGTACAGAAAAACTCACACATGAACATATTGCAAGAATTATAAGGCTCTACACTGTCTTCCTTGTTGTTCAAACACTTTACCCGAAAATATCTAAACTTAGAGAGAACAATCATGCAAACCAAATTAAACAAGCTCTACGGTAGTTCTTCATTAATAGATTAGACTACATGATGCAAGAGCTTAAACATGATCTATGAGAGCTCAAACAATTGCCAAATTTACCAAACCATATGCAGCATTTTCCAATTCCAACCAAATAGCAATTTAACGAAGCAATTTCAGCCTTCGCCATGAACATTAAAGCACAAATAAGAACACAAGTGTTCCATATGAAAAAACGGAGCGTAATATCTCCAATATAAGAATGGTGGGATCCAACTTTATTCAAACCAAAACAAAAAATAAAAGCAAACCGACGCTCCAAGTAAAGAACATAGGATGTGATGGAATAAAAATATAGTTTCACTAGAAGTGACCTGATAATGTTGTCGATGAAGAAGGGGATGCCTTGGGCATCCCCAAGATTATATGCTTGAGTCTTCTTAAAATATGCAGGGATGAACCACCGGGCATCCCCAAGCTTAGACCTTTCACTCTTCTTGATCATAGTATATCATCCTCTTCTCTTGACCCTTGAAAACTTCCTTCACACAAACTTCAAGCAAACTCATTAGAGGGTTAGTGCATAACCAAAATTCACACATTCAGAGGTGACACAATCATTCTAAACACTTCTGGATATTTCACAAAGCTTCTGAAAGTTAATGGAACAAAGAAACTCATTCAACATAGCAAAAGCGGCAATGCGAAATAAAAGACAGAATCTGTCAAAAACAGAACAGTCCGTAAAGATGAATCTGGCAGGGGCACTTAACTTGCTCAAATGGAAAAACTCAAAACTAATGAAAGTTGCGTACATATATGAGGATCACGCTCGTAAATTCTCAGATTTTTTTGATTTCTTTACAGAGACTTCTGCGAGAATTCGTGACAGACAGCAATGCTGTTTCTGCGCAGCGATCCAAATCTATCATCAACTTTAGCATAGAAACTTTACTTGGCACAAAAACATGATAAGGAGAGGTTGCTACAGTAGTAAACAACTTCCAAGACTCAAAATACAGTAAATAAAATGAAACATGGGTTATCTCCCAAGAAGTGCTTTTCTTTAACGCCTTTCAGCTAGGCGCGAAAGTGCAAATCAAGTAACATCAAGAGATGGAGCATCAACATTATCTCCAGGGGTGTTGGAAGTTTCTTCCACAATGCATGTTATCTTATCTATGTAAGTTTCAGAGGCTCCTTTTTCATTACTCTTAGGCTTGCTATTCTCATCAAATAAATTTTCGGAAACAATCCAATCATAATTCTTTTCTAATGCCTCGAACATTCCTACAAGCTTGCAAGGTATTGATGTCTTAATATCCCCTCCATCATTAACATTATTAGTGTACTTTATCATATCAATGTCCATCTTTTTAAGGGTACTAGCAAAGTTGGTGTAAGAACCAAGCATTTTATATTTAGTAAAGACTTTTCTAGCCTCTCTTGCTACACCACCAAATTCTTTGAGAAGAGTTTCTAAGACAAAATCTTTCTTTTCTCCTTCCTCCATATCAGAGAGTGTAAGAAACATATGTTGTATTATGGGATTGAGATTAACAAATCTAGTTTCCAACATGTGTATTAAACAGGCAGAAGCACTTTCATAAGTAGGAGCAGTTTTTAATAATGGTATATCTTCAAAATCTTCATCCATACTAACATGGGTGAAAAATTCTTCTATATTATCTCTTCCAATGATACACCCTCGTCCTACCGGTATCTTTTCCAAAGTAAACTTAGGATGAAGCATGATGAAATAAGCAAAAAGTAAACTAGGCAAATAAAGTAAAGACAAGTAACTAATTTTTTTGTGTTTTCGATATAGAGCTAGTAAATAAGACAGTAAATAAAGTAACTAATTTTTTTGTGTTTTGATATAGAGCTAGTAAATAAGACAATAAGTAAAGTAACTAATTTTTTTTGTGTGTTTTTAATATGAAGCAAACAAGACGATAAAATAAAGTAAAGTAAATCAAGACAAAAACAAAGTAAAGAGATTGGAAGTGGAGACTCCCCTTGCAGCGTGTCTTGATCTCCCCGGCAACGGCGCCAGAAAAGAGCTGTTGCCGTGGGAGGCAATTCTCTGTGGTGTAACTTTTCTTCAGATCCCCGGCAACGGCGCCAGAAAAAGAGCTTGATGCGCGTAGATATACACGTCCGTTGGAAACCCCAAGAGGAAGGTGTGATGCGCACAACAACATGTTTTCCCTCAGAAAGAAACCAAGGTTATCGAACCGAGAGCCAAGAAGCACGTGAAGGTTGTTGGTGGAGGAATGTAGTGCGGCGCAACACCAGTGAAACCGGCAACGTGGAACCTGCACAACACAATCAAAGTACTTTGCCCCAACGTAACAGTGAGGTTGTCAATCTCACCGGCTTGCTGAAAACAAAGGATTAAACGTATCGAGTGGAAAATGGTGTTTGTTTGCAAAGAACAGTAAAAACAGTAAAAACAATGATTGCAGTAGAATGTATTCAGATGTAAAAGAATGGACCGGGTCCACAGTTCACTAGTGGTGTCTCTCCAATAAGATAACTAACATGCTGGGTGAACAAATTACAATGCAATTGACAAATAAAGATTCAATACATATCAACGATGATTACTATGTGATTTAATCGGGGCATTACGACAAAGTACATAGACCGCTATCCAGCATGCATCTATGCCTAAATAATCCACCTTCAGGTTATCATCCGAACCTTTCCGTATTAAGTTGTAAACAACAGATAATTGCATTAAGTATGGTGTGTAATGTAATCAACACAAATATCCTTAGACAAAGCATCAATGTTTTATCCCTAGTAGCAACACACATCCACAACCTTAGAACTTTCTGTCACTGTCCCATTCAATGGAGGCATGAACCCACTATCGAGCATAAATACCCCGTCTTGGAGTTACAAGTATCAACTTGGCCAGCCTCTACTAGCAACGGAGAGCATGCAAGAACATAAACAACACATATATGATAGATTGATAATCAACTTAACATAATATTCTATATTCATCGGATCCCGCCAAACACAACATGTAGCATTACAAATAGATGATCTTGATCATGTTAGGCAGCTCACAAGATCTATAACAATGATAGCACAAGCGGAGAAGACAACCATCTAGCTACTGCTATGGACCCATAGTCCAAGGATGAACTACTCACGCATCAATCCGGAGGCGGGCATGATGATGTAGAGCCCCTCCCATGATGATTCCCTCCCGGCAGGTGCCGGAGGCGATCTCCTGAATCCCCCAAGATGGGATTCGCGACGGCGTCTCTGGAAGGTTTTCCATATCGTGGCTCTCGGTACAGGGGGTTTCGCGACGAAGGCTATATGTAGGCGGAAGGGTAGGTCAGGGGGCGTCATGAGGGGCCCACACACTAGGGCCGCGCGGCCAGGACCTAGGCCGCGCCGCCCTGGTGTGTGGCCACCTCGTGGCCCCACTTCGTTTCCCTTTCGGTCTTCTGGAAGCTTCGTGTAAAAATAGGCCCGGGCGTTGATTTCGTCCAATTCCGAGAATATTTCCTTACTAGGATTTCTGAAACCAAAAACAGAAACAAGAACTGGCACTTCGGCATCTTGTTAATAGGTTAGTGCCGGAAAATGTATAATAATGCTGTAAAGTATGTATAAAACATTCAAGTATTGTAATAAAAGTAGCATGGAACATAAGAAATTATAGATACGTTTGCGACGTATCACATAGTAATCATCATTGATATGTATTGAATCTTTATTTGTCAATTGCCCACCTGTAATTTGTTCACCCATCATGTTAGTTATCTTATTGGAGAGACACCAGTAGTGAACTGTGGACCCCGGTCCATTCTTTTACATCTGAATACAATCTACTGCAATCATTGTTCTTTCTTGTTCTTTGCAAACAAACATCATCTTCCACTCGATACGCTTAATCATTTGTTTTCAGCAAGCCGGTGAGATTGACAACCTCACTGTTACGTTGGGGCAAAGTATCTTGATTGTGTTGTGCAGGTTCCACGTTGGCGCCGGTTTCACTGGTGTTGCGCCGCACTACACTCCTCCACCAACAACCTTCACGTGCTTCTTGGCTCCTACTGGTTCGATAACCTTAGTTTCTTTCTGAGGGAAAACTTGCTGCTATACGCATCACACATTCCTCTTGGGGTTCCCAATGGACGTGTGCTTCACGCGTTATCAGCCATCGACATTCCCACTCCTCCTTGGCTTGGGAGGAGTCATCTGCATCAACATCTCCACCGGCACCATCATCATCACCATCACCATCTACGAGATCGACGTCATCCCCATCATAGTTTGTGTTGAATTGAACCCCGGATATTATTTTTAGTGATTGCATGTCCGTGAATGGTACTTTGTCATTATTTGGTGAGGAGATTATATATTCAGATTGTGTTGGAACCATTATGCCTCTGGTCCATAACATGTTTGTCACTTGTGAGTAGTTCCCCATGTTCCTGAGGGTATATGATGATCTAGCTATGATACTATATGATGTGCAATAAGTATTTGGTCAAGTTTTCTATCTTTTATGTTGTTCTATGATGTTTTTATGCGAACGTCGACTGCATATTACTTCACCTATATGGGCTCATAGGGCTGCACTTTGATGTAATGCATTCGTGTTGGAGGGGTCGGAATGATAGAAACCGTCTTCCAACACTATGAGTTGCATTGGAGGGTTTTATGTCGGGGACCCTATATCTTATGGCTATGATGGGATATTAATGTCTTAATGGTTCCTATACTTGCACATAAAAATGGCTCTAGGACCCATCATAAGGGTGTATTTACACATGCTTATGGCTGCACCTAATTAAGACTCCGCCCCTAATTAAATAAAGAATGACAAGATATTTACCATATTATTTAGAACGCAGATGCTAGTGAATCCATGCCGCTCTCGGGAACTTTTGTCTCATCTAAGCGCACACACACACTTGAGCTTGTCCTCTTGCTGCATAGAGGATTGGGTTTTTCTCTCATTGAGAGCATTTAGGGCATGTACAATGGGATGATGTCAGCCTTCTCTTACGCTTGCCACGTAAGATATTTGCTTAGTTGGAGGAGAGAGAAGGAAGAAAGAGAAGGTTGTCTTCTCTTAGCTAAGGGATGATCTCTTATGAAATAAGAGAAGACTATTTTCCCCATTGTACGACTTGTCTTCCCTTAGCCACATAATTTCTTACGAGAAATAATTAATTCTCATTTATTATAAGAATTGACAATAAGAGATAATGCATTGTATCCCTAATATTTATCGTCTTCTCTAAATGATGTGGACTACTAAGAGAAGGCATGTCTTCTCTACCATTGTACATGCCCTTACTTATTTGCTATTTACTTTCCACACTTTATTTTTTACTGCACACTATATACTCAAACACCAAACCCGTTACTTCATTATTACTGCTTTCTTGTTATGTTTGCTCACCAATACCTTCAGCTCCTCGTGGATTCAACAACTTTTTTTTTATTAAAAATACTACAATTGATCTCCTGCACTTGGAAACCATCAACAAGAAGGACGAGGAGATGGAGGACGTGGCACCTCCAACCGCTGTGAAGCCAGAGGCTCTCATCCCCGATAACTCGAAGTGGTCCTAGCCTATGCTGGAGGATGTCGTCCAGCTATCAGCAATGGTGGCGGAGCACGTTGCTTCCCTTCCACCGCCACCACCATTGCCGCTGCACACGCCACCACAGAAAGTGTGGGACGGCCAGATGGTCCCACCTCCTCCGTAGTACGCGTCGCCAGCCACACCGCTGCAGTACGCGCCGCAGCAGCCGCACTACGTGCCGCAACCGCCGGAAGTCCCTGCGAGGGCGCAGCAGCTGTGGGCGCCCCCACCCTTCGTCGACCTTGTCTCTGATGACGAATAAGATGGCGGCGCTGGAAACTAGGGTTTAGATTTTATTTTGAACTATGTAAATTACGTTCAAAATTATGAAATTTATGTCGAATTCTCGCGCACTTTTTAAACTTCATTTCAAAAAAATTGTCTCCGGTGAGCGGACCAAATAGCCAGCGGACCGAATGGGTGGCGCCGCTGCCCGCACCTGGCCGACCAAACAGCCACCACCAATCTGTCTGCGGCCGATCCAAACGGATTAAAACAGATCGAGTGGATCGAGTGAGTCGCTGTTTTGGATAGACCCGCTAGAGATGCTGTAAGATTGGAGCCTTTACTGCTGTGTGATTATTGACGGGGCACTTTGTGAGGGGTTCTCAGGCATTTTGCGCAGGGCGGTAGTGGATCCTTTGGCGAAGCGAACCTGTGGGTTCCTTATTTATTTTTGCCCCAGAATTCGTTGCAATTACTTTTATAGGTACGAATAGTTTGGCATTCTTTGTGTAGAGTTTTAGACATGGGCTTAAAATTTTGTACTACTTGCTAACCTACCTAAAAGGAAAATCTTGTGCTTGCTGGAGTCCTTTTTCCATGTAGTGGACTCCCATGCTGTAGTCAGACAATTGTTGTTTCACTGATTGTTTGTACTTATGGTTGCCTTTATTTCGTAAAGATTTTGTTCTTATGTTGGCAATTTCTGTTAGAGTTGGTCTACTGTAGGTCTAACCCTCGTGTATTATGCATGCACGTATGTAACTGTTGGTCATATAAACATGTCAGATATGTGCAGCCTTTGCCCCCACGCAACCCTAAACCAAACTTGGTATCAGAGCCCACCCCGCGCGCGCGCCCTTCTCTCTGTCTCTCTCTCTCTCATGGAGATGGCGACGTCTGGATCTCTGCAGCTCTCCACCTCCGTCAGCGCCTTGGTATCTTCGCGATATTAATATATGCTCTTTGTCGGAAAAAAAATAAGAAACATTGTTGTCGTGGTGAACAAGTAGATGCCATGAGTAGGCTTGAGTTAGGGGCCGATGAACACCAGAGGATCCTGGGAGGGAAGGTGAACTAGAAAGTACACACGAAGGCACAGAAAGATCTACCCAGGTTCAGGGCCCTCGTGAGGAGGTAAAGCCCCTAATCCTGCATGTTTGGATGTATATATCTTGAAATGGAAATCGTGCTTGAGCTGTGCAACAAGAGGAGGAAGAAGCTCTGTGGCTCTATGCGTATGTGGGAGAGAATAATTGATCGATCTCCTACTAAGGAGGCCTTACACCCCCTTATATACTGGGGGGGGGGGGGCAGGTTACATGTCAAAAACCCTAGCATGGGATAATGTCAGTTTTCATGCATGGTGCCAAAAGTCTTCACTTGGGCCCTGCCAGGAGCTCCATCTTGTCGCCCAGAACATCTTCGACACGACTTGCCATTTTGTACTTGACTATGTGGCCACTCTTACCACTTTCCCTCTGTCACCATGGTCAGCGTATGATGAGCTCATATGACGCTTGTACAGTAGCAGCGTGCCTGCCATGATGATTAGATTCTTCCGTGATTACATGGATGGGACTTGAGCACTAACCTTGGGGACAAGCATATGACCGTTGGCCCTATGTCGGTCACCAATGTCGGCTCCCACAAACTATGCCGGTTCTTCAATTCCAGCACCCCTTCTATGATCCAAGACGACCGGGTTAAGGTAAGTCGGTTTTGGTATGCTGGCATAGGTAAGTCGGTTCTCCTATGCCGGCTGGCCCTAACCCAGTCAACCTCCAATTTGGTCAACGACAATTTACATGCAAACAAGATTATCCGGCTTACCTCAGTAAGCCGGCCTTATAGGGATAACTTGGCTATTATGCCATATCCTTAGCCTACCGGGGGTCACCCCCGACAAACATATTTTTCTCCTGCATTTAAAACATATGTTTTCCTAGTCCTAGACTAAAAGAAATGCCAAGGTCTAATCATCATGGCTACGGTACTCGAAAATTGTTTCCCTTTAGTTGGTATGTACAACCCTGTCAGAGAATATTATCTTTAACTGCGATTTTCTTTGCGGTATCTATCATGAGTAATCATTAGTACTTTCTTTGACTTACGATTTTCTTTAACTTACGATTTCAACAATGAAGGCATGGTAACCCTATTAGAGAAATCTAGAAACATACTATCATGCTCGTGGTATTTAAGAATGGGAAACAATAAATTGTAAGATGATCGTCAGTATGGACTGTAGTATCTATTTATTATCATATTTATCAATTTTTAACTACAATTTTGACTACTAGTACGACCACTATAGCTAGCTCCTTCTCAACGCAGCTTTAGAAAATTATTTTGAGCTCCCCCAATATTGTTATGGCATCATTAAAACATGCATTGCGTATGCAAACCGTCATATCTATACATATTTATGGCATTTGTATTTTTGTTACCATGTTCTGTCACCTACGGCGGTGTTTGTTGTCCTGTTTAAGTGCCGTCCTCTTTCTCTTGAAAACTCATCGATGCTCTTAAGCACGAGTGAGCCTTTTTTTTCAAATTTGTGAAACTCACACTTTTGGGTCTCCACAAAATCTGCAAAAAAAAACTATATACAACTACATGTATATATACATCATGATGGTGTGCTAGAAATTTAGTGTGAAAATATGTTGTATTTTTGGAAATACAAAGGACAAATTTCTGACAGAAATACACATATCAGATGTTTTTCTACAGCCCAAAACATAATGATTTTTCTACCGAAACTTTGTGTGGGCCATGTAGACATACTCCCGATTTTGTTTTTGGGATTTTTTGAAATTTAAGAATACAAATTTTAATTTTGTTTCAGAAGAAGGGCACAATGATGCCCGGGTACTGGAAATTCGTGTTCCCCGTTTCTTATCTGTACAACTATACGACCGTCATATCTATACATAAACTTCGATATTTGGACAAAACATGAAATAACCAGAACAAAAGCTAAAATCTGCAGTTAATTATCATATATATTGCTCCTAAGGTTAATCACAATGGACATTTTCTTTTCCTTTACAACCACAACATGTATGCACAACACCCTTTCACAGAGTATGAGGGGGTCAGGGTATACATTCAAGCACTTCTACAACATTGTCAGCTATTTGACTTTATGTTCAAGGCATCCCTAAGACCAAAGCTAAGGTTGTGATGGCCCTTTTTCCCGAACCCTGCGGTGGATTTTTGCATCATGGCCACAAACTCGTTGTAATCTATTCGCCCATCCTGCAGAGACATTTCCAAAAAGAAAAAAATCATCAAGTTTAGCACGGTGAATGATCCTTCATTCTTTATAGAACAGTAATAATGCAGGACTATTGATCTTACGTTGTCCTGATCTACTTCGCCTATCATGTCCTCGAGTCGAACATCCTCGATCCCGAACTCGTCGCAGGCCTGCTGGAGCTCGTCGGCTGTGATGTATCCACTGCCATCCTTGTCGAAGTATTGGAAGGCGGCGTATAGGTGGTCTTCCTTCTCGACTTTGTTTAGGTGCAGAGTGGCAGCTATGAACTCCCCGTAATCTATGGTGCCGCTGTTGTCAATATCAGCCTGATGAATTAATGAAGTCAGCACGGAATGTTTCGTCAAAAGCATTTGCCAATCAACCTTAGGAGCTGGAGGGTGTGAAAATTTAAGGAAGCTTACGGCCTGCATGAGTTGAGATATCTCCGACTCCTTCATGTTAGCGCCCACCCTCTCGAGCCCAGCCTTAAGCTCCTCGTAGTTGATTTGCCCGCTGTTGTCGGTGTCCATCATCTTGAACATCTCCTTCAGCCCCGCGATCTCCTCCTCTGACAAGTTCTCCGCAATAACCTGCGCAAACAATCACATTTCCTCAAATTCCAAGTTCAATTGACCACTGAGGTGATAATAAAGAAAGTCATATGCATCTTCTCAAGGCAGAGGCCGGGGATCTTATCCTCCATTTCGAAAAAAAACCCGACCGCTAATGTTTATAACAAAAGATAATATATATGCCGGTGCTCACTCTCAATGCCATCTTCTTCAGCTTGTTCATCGCCGAGAACTGCTTCAGCCGAGAGAGGACTGCCGAGTCCAGTGGCTTGTCGGGCGCCTCGCCACTCATCTGCAGCCACGGGTGGCCTGCAGGAGCCAAATTGTCACAAGTGGAACACAGCCACGAGGCTACTGCAACATTCGCACGATGTAATGCAGCTAAGAACACTGTAGGTGGTGCAAGGGCGAGCGAGCTCACAGAGGACTTGGTGCGCGGTGAGCCTCTTCTTGGGGTCCCTGACGAGCACCTTCCTGAGCAGGTCCTTGGCGCCCTCCGACACGCTTGGCCACGGGTCCGAATCGAAGTCCAGCGTGCCGTGCAGCACCTGATCGAAGATCCCCTGCTCCGTCTCTGCACATTGGTGTCATCTCGCAGTTTCAGTAGTGCAAGCATGTGTGGGCTGCAGTGGCACTTGGGCTTGGCACGATGAATGTACCTGCCCAGAAGGGAGGCACGCCGCAAAGCAGGATGTATACGATGACCCCGGCGCTCCACACGTCGGCTTCCTGGCTGTAGTTCTTCTTCAACACCTCCGGCGCCACGTAGTAGGGGCTCCCCACCACATCGGTGAACATCTCGCCTGCACCAACCAACATCGTATCATGCATATTCACAATGCCAGTGACATGGCGGGCAGTTCATGAACGAACGATGGGATCAATCGATTACGTACCTGGTCTGAAGAACATGGAGAGGCCGAAGTCGATGGTCTTGAGCGCCGCGTCCTCCTCGTTGCCGACGAAGAGGAAGTTCTCGGGCTTGAGATCGCGGTGCATGACGCCGAGCGAGTGGCACGACTCCACCACGGCAACGATGACGCGGGCTAGCTCCGCGGCCTGCCGCTCTGTGTAGTGCCCCCTGCGTACGATCCGGTCGAACAGCTCCCCACCGGCGCAGAGCTCCATGACCACGTGCACCGCCACGGCGTCCTCGTAGGCTCCCCGGATGGATATTATGCTGGGGTGGCCGGCGAGGTGGTGCATGATCTGGATCTCCCGGCGCACGTCCTCCACGTCCTCGTCGGTGATGAGCTTCCGCTTGGCGATGGACTTGCACGCGTACTCCAGCCCCGTCTCCTTGTCCACGCACAGGTACGTCGTGCCGAACTGCCCTTGCCCCAGCTTCCGGCCAAGGCTGTACTTGTCCTTGAGGTTGTCGGTCTTGCGCCGGAGCACCGACTGCACCTGCAGCCCGGCGCTGGAGACGCGCTTGATGTGCCCCGACGGCTTCTTGGGCCGCGACTGCTGCCTCGGCGCCTGTGGCTGAGCCGGCTGCGACGTCGACGGTTGTTGCTGCTCCTGAGTGGGAGAAGGAGGAGGAGGATTCGAGTGGACGGGCTCTTTCTCTGCCGGCGCAGGCTGCGGTTGGGGAGGCGGTCTCGCCGGCTCGGAGATGACGACGGGTGCCGGAGGGGCCGTATGGGTGGGTTCGGGCGGCTTGACCTCTGGGGGAGCAGTGGAGGCGGTGGGCTGGACAAGGGGGACGGAGCGGGAGGTGGTGGTAGGCTGGGAGGGGCTCGTCGACCCGGCCGACCGATTTCGCCAAATGGAGCCCGAGATGTTGCTGAAGAAGCCGTTCTTGGCGAAGCTGCGCCGCGGGCCGGCGCAGACGTTGCCCATCGGGCGCGTGCTGCGGCGGCAGCGGCGCCGAACGACGATGGCGGCCTGTCAGAGCCTCCTGTTTACAGCGTTCGTCCTCGTCTGTTTGAGTCGCATCGCATGGCAGCGGCGGAACGGGGCGCGTTCCGCCGGGAAGCAGCGGCCGGCGTTGGAGGCGGAGAGGCTTGGGAGATTGGTGGTCTCGATTCGTGGGAGGAGATGACTGGGGAAGAAAAAAAGGAGCTAAAATTGGTAACTGGGAAGGAGGAAGAAACAGAGTGGTTGCACCAAAACTCTAATTTTGGAGCGAAACAGGGGAGGACGCGGTAACAACTCAAACTGTGATCACGCCCGGGGAAATGGGTTCGAAGGTTTTGGAACGCGCAACAGGTTTCGCACATTTTTTGTGACTAGTTAGCGTGCACGTGCAACGCACGTTGTGCCTGTTTTTTTTTTCAAAATAATGTAAATCCATGATATTTAAAATTTTCCTTGCTCCATTTTGAAGCTAATATTACTTTGTACACATGATAAGAAATGTCTGCAATGCCAAGCTGTCGATCAATCTAATCATTCTACTGGGGCAGTCAAACATCAACAATCAACTACATAGTTAGGTTTAGATTTTCAATAAAGAAAGAACTCAACATAAGCATCAATACAATCACATTTTAATTTTTTTGGCTTGCAATGAAGTAGCACTACGAAAATTTACAAGATGTTTCTAGATCTTCGTCATATCCATGTCACCTCTTTGGACTTGTTGTGTCCCTCTTGGTGACAAAGGATTAACTTGTCAATGCCTACAGATTGTAGACTAGGGTTTTGCTAGAAGTAGAGGGCAAGTAGATCTCGAAGGTTCAGGCGTACTCGACGTTTATGAAAACTAGGGTTATGTTGACGGTAGATTCGATCCTTTCTTTGTCCCTCGACTCCCCTTATATAAGAGGCGGAGCCGAGAGTTTCGTGATACACAAGTTACAGAGTTCGGGAGGGTTTTGTATCCAACCCGTAAGATTACAAATCTCTATCTTTTCTAATACAAACTATCTTTCCTTAATACTAAATGGGCTTCCAAGTCTTCTTATTCTTCGAGTACTGGGCTCTCAATAAATCCCGGGTACCATCTTTGGCAGGCCCATTGGGGATGCCTATGTCAGACCCGAGATTTTTCTTGAATCGAAGAATCAAGGAAAATCTCCAACTTTACTCATCACATAATCTTTCGATATGCAATCACTATTTTGTACAGGGATAATGGTAATTGGGGCTAGTTCATCTGACGGATCAGGTACTAGTTAACTGCTCTAGTGGCAATCCGCAAAAACCTACTTCAAGATCACGTCCCCGGACATGATCTCGGGATACTGGTGTAATTCGACAGTGCCGCTTAAGGTCTTACCATTCGTCGAGTCCCGGCCATATTTTATCGGGTACCTAACGTGTCCGTTAGGATTTTTCTTCGTATCTGTTGATACGGAAAAGTAACAATCCGCCGTCAGAGACGGTGCCACGCCGCTCAGAACGGATCTGGGGTCTTACCTTCGCAAGTTTTGCGGCATTCAGAGATTTATTCGCGACTTTTAGCGCTCTCGAGAATATATTGTCGAGTGCTTTTCGGTTGAAATAGCACATTTTATCGAGTCATATTTGATGACTTATTTTGTCTTCCCGATGGGAGTATATGTAGAGTTATCTTGTAACTCGAAATATACTCACTTTTTAAAAATTCATCGGGCACGCGAACAGCGTTCCCGATGGGAGTAGCCCCCGAGGCTACCAATAACTTGTGCTTGGGTGTAGGCTCCACAGATTAGTATCATTTGCCGCTATATTTATAATCCTTCTCGATATTTTTATATCTATCGGGTGCGCGACTAGCGCTCCCGATGGGAGTAGCCCCCGATGCTATGAACAAAGGCTTGCATTTGGTCATAGGCTCTCGCCATTTCTATCTTGTCACACTCGAAATTTTCTATTTTTCCAAAGTAGCCCCCGAGCGTTTGGGCAAAAACTTGTATTTGATCAAAGGCTTCCGAGATAATCTTGCGTTGTCGATAAACTTTTGAAACCTTATAGTCGAATTTTTCTTTTATCTTGACGACGTCATTGCTGATGATAGCCACGATTTCTATTTTGGAAACTGACCATTACCGCTTGTTTCGCTGCCTTGTGGGTCCCAATTCCTGATCCGACGACACGTCGTGCAAGTGGGGGACACATGTTCTCCCCTTTTTCTGGCACACGTTCTGTAACCTCGTCAATGTTAAAATACCATTGTACCCTTGTATCCACGTGGCGATCATCTGCTGCATTCTTTTTTCATCCAACGGTTCCGTCGCTTCACCGCACCTCTATATAATGTCCCCTTCTTCTTCCTCGAACACTTCGCTCGCGCCGTTCCCCTGCTTTCCTCTGCAAAATTTCCTCCTGCGCTCCTCATCTCCCAAAGCTCTTCTCTTCGTAGCTACACCTCTCCGCCATTGTTGATGCCACCGCGTCGATTGACCAGGCACAACACACCTGATTCATCGATGGCTGCCGCGGATCTAGGAGCCGCGAGTGGGAGAGGTCCAAGATCACGAACCAGGACCTCAATCTCTTGAAGAAGCTGGGGATTACCAAGAAACCCAAAGCGGTTTGCTTCCCCAGTGAAGAAAGCTACCCAACCCCTCCAATGGGGTATCGGGTAAGTTTTGTTGATCACCTCATCCGCGGCCTTTCCGCCCCCATTCACCCTTTTCTTCGGGGTTTACTTTATGTTTATGGTCTCCAACTTCACCACCTCACGCCCAACTCTATTCTTCACATTTCTATCTTTATCACCCTCTGCGAAGCCTTCCTTGGTGTCCAGCCTAACTGGGCATTATGGAAGCGCATTTTCTTCTATCGCCGTAATGGCTCTGCCAATGTCGCCTATAATATAGGCGGCGTTGTTATTTCTGTTCGCTCTTCTGTCAACTACTTCGACGTCAAACTCCCGACTCCGTTCAAGGGTGGCGCAAGAAGTGGTTGTACATTCGTGAAGAAAACCATGGATGCGCCGAAGACAACATTCCTCCTTTTGACGGTGCCGAAAATCCTTCGCCGCCGTTCTTGGGACGCGAAGCTACCGAGAAGAAAGAACTTCGACAGAGGCCCGATGACTCGCATCCATGAGTTGCAAAATACTCGTGGAATTATCAAGCATCCAAATTACGGCGTACTTCCTTAGGACTAGGTGCAGCCTCTTCGGCTCGCAAAACCCTTTCTGGAATTATGTCGCGATGAAGACACAGATCGCCTGTCGACGAATCTGGAAGTCAAGGATTTGGATAGACTTATTCGAAAGATTTCATATCTCAAGAAGAAAGACTCCATCCCTTCCACTTATCGTGTAAAACCATACAGCGCCGCCCATGCACTTCCCAAGGTAAACATTGTCGCGTAATTTGTTATTGTCTTTCTTTTTGTGTTGTTACTTTTTCCTGACATCCTTCCCTCTTTTATACAGGACCACCCAAATCTTGTTTCACTTCCTCCTCTTCCTGAAGGTGGGGAAGTCGAAGAAAGGGCCGTTATCTCCGATGATAACCCATGCCCTCTTTTAAAAAACCCGCAGACCTCGAAAATCTGCGGGATCCGACGAAAAGGAGATGTCTCTGCTACCGCGCGCACAATCTCCTCCTCCTGCTGTTTCTCCAAGGAACAAAAGGAAAAGGGATGATGCCGAAGATTCCGGCACCTCCAAAGTCGACGAAGTTGTTCCTTCGCACCAGAAGGCAGGCTATGATCCATATCTCGAGGCTCTCATCAGTTCGTGAGTACCCTTTCTCTGTTTATTTGTACTTGAAGATTCTTGTCTATCTTGCTTTTATATTGTCGACATTTACTCGTAGTGATGATGAAGAAGAAGTACCAACTGCTGATGTGGCTGCTCGAACAGTACGTCACATACGTTAGTCGCCTCGGAGACGTCGAAGGAGAAGAAACGTCGCCTCCTCGATGAATGTCGGTCGCTACTCTCCGTCAAGCCCCCTTGCCCTTCACCAAAAAGGGCAAGGGTTGAAACAAATCCGAGCTTACTCTTCAATCGAGTAGCTCTTCTAACCCTCTCTTGGATGATGTAAGTTGTTAACGCTCTTGTCGCTGTTTATATTTTCTCCGTTTGCTCCTATGTGTCGTCATTTTTCCCATACCGACATTTTCTTTCTTTGTCTCTCCTTGATAGCCTATGATCAAAGAGCTTCTTCGCATCGGTGCCCAATTCGTTGGGTACCGTGATTACGCCAGCAAAACTGAAGGTAATGCCTGACTACTTTTTGCTTCCTTTCTGCATGACTGTCGACGTTTATAACTAATCTTGTCTTCCTTTTCAGAGAAACTGGCAGAAGCCAACGAACGTGCTGACACGCTTGCTCAAAAGTTAGAGCAATGTGAAGAGGCTCGTAAGAAGGCCGAGTCGGATGATGTTGAAGCTAGGCAAGAAGCTGACAAAGCTAAGGCTGATGCTGCTGGTGTCGAAGATCTTCGGAAACGTCTGCATGATGCCGAGACTTCGCTAAGCGATCACATAACTGCGCAATCTGCTCGCGAAACGGCGATCACCAAACGCATAAAGACACAAAGTCGTCGCTTTGTCAGTAAGTATTTGCACCATTTCATACCCTTTGGATTTTTCTTTTTGCACTTGTTTGTTGACTAAATTTTCTATTTTTGTTTTGTCAGATAGGACCTCTCAAGAATTTGAACTTGAGAATCCCGACAACGATTCTCTTCTTGACGCCGTTTCATTCCTTGAGTTTCATGGGACGGAAGCGCGTGAAGGCATGGATGCCAAGGCGGGGTTGTCGAAGCTTTTCCCCTACTTCTTCCCGAAGAAAGAGGAGCCCGCGACTTTCCTTGGTCTTGCCAAGTGCTTTAATCCTCCCGAAGATCTTGGGCTGAAGATGCGCCATGAGAACATGAAGGTTGTCGTGGAAAGCACCGTTGCCCTAGTTGCTGACAGTCAACAGACTATTGACTGGGCCAAAGTTGGCGACACGGAGCAAATAGAGCAAACAAGGTGGCGATCCTTGATCAAGGCGGCAAAGCTTAACACGAAGAAAATCCTGGCCTATCTCGGGAAGCCATCTTCGACTCCTAGCTCGCAAGGCCGGAGGTCTAATTTTTGCTTTCTTTATTTCCTTTGCTATTGTCGCCATTCTAGTCTTGGCGACAATTTCCCTGCCAGTCCCTTAGGAGAACTTATTTTGTAATGACCATGTAACTTTTCTAGAAGCAATGAAATTCCTCTTGGTGCTATCATTGATCTGGGATTTTCTTTTCCAGTTGATATTTGATAATTATTCAACCAATCCTTGCTCTCCCGATGATGCTCCCGCGTCTTCCTTGTCGAAGAAAGTAAAGCCGATGACAATTTCCTAGAAGGTTCTTCAAGCACACCTTTGTCGGAAGATTTACAGGAACTTCGACAACAACTTCAGTCCACGAAGAAACAAACTCGGCAATGATGGAACAATCTCGGAAAGCGTCCGAACAAGAACGACTTGCTCGGCAAGCCGAAGAGGCTATGGCTGCCAAGGATGCTGCTGTATTGGAAGCAAAGAGTGCCCGAGAAAATAGCATGCTCGAGCTGATGTTGGAAGCTAGCACAGATATGTTAGGTATGTATCTCAAACTTTATGATGCCTTCTCTTTATTTCGCTATGCCTTCTTCCAAGTTTCTTGCCTTGTTGTTTAATAGGCTTAGTTCTTGATGCTGCTGCCGAAGATCGAAGAGTGAATGAGAGAACAAATCTTCTTGTTAACCTTTCCCTTAACCATGGTTCTTTATTTTGGGCCACTCCTGAACGAACCCAGCAGATTGTCAGGTTCCAAGATCGTGCTTGCCAAGTGCGCGAATTTCTAAATTTTTGCACGACAACGTTGACCCTTATTTTCAAGACTTTGTTTCCCCGGAATGAGGTTCCTGCGACTCTTCCTGAATTGCTGGAGACCTTCAGAGATGCTCCTCGTATTCATAATTTCGTACGAGCCCAACTGACTGCTGGAGCAAGATTTGCCATGATTATGATACATATTTGCCATCCAAAGTTAGACCTGTCGACGATTGTTGTTGATTGCATGGCGAAGAAGACGCAGCGGAAGAATAATATTGATGCAATCAACGAGATGGTGACTCCTGTGGCCGAGTCGATGATAGACGAGCTTCTTCGGATGGATTCAGAATTCTTCGTCAAGGGATCTTATGCGAGCATAAAACAACCAGAGGCTTGTCAATAGATACTATTTTGGGTTCTGATTGATTTGTAAAACTTTGTCGAAAACATTTGTTGTATACCAGAATGCTCTATATTGTTGGAGCCCCAGCCTTTTGGCTAGAGTTTGTACTATTTTTCTCTTCCCAAGATTTCTTCCTGCGCTGTAATAAAACACCTTGATGGACTGCAGGATCTTGGTGTCGAAGTTCTATATTTTTGTTTGTCGGGTTTTTGGACCAAAGTGATGAGATTTTCTGACGTGTGCACTATATTTAATCATGACCAACTTCCAATTTATGTATTTGGCGAGGTATTATTGTACCAAGGCGAAATATTTTTCAATAAATCGAGTTTGTCTGTTTGATATTTGAGGGTGCAGAGCCCCCGAGTATGTCGACGAATAAGAAGTATATCTTTACTATTTTTATTATATTGCAGCACCGCGAGCCCGCCTCATTAAAAACCTTTCCGGCCCCACTCGGTGCCCCGAAAAAGGAAAAGAGGCCTGAAAAGCGTTTTCAGTACATTGTATGTTTACAGAGGAGACTATATTTTGCATCTAGGCGTAAAACGCCTGAGCTGCGCCACGTTCCAAGGATTTGGCTCAACGTTCCCCGTCTTTTTGTCCTTTATGCCCTCCTTCGATTACTTCGTGACGATGTAGGGTCCAAGCCATGGTGACTCGAGTTTTTCGGACTTTTTGATTGAGTCGCAAAACTAAATCACCGACTTGAAAAGATTTGGCCGCACTTCGACGTGTAATTCTTCAGGTCATGTTGATATTTAGCGACTCGCGACAGAACTTCATCTCGAGCTTCGTCAAGTGCATCAACGTCATCCTCCAAGGCTTTTCTCGAGATTTCTTCATTATATTCTGTAACTCTTGGGGAGTCATGCTCGATTTATCGGCAGGACTGCTCGGCTCCATGGACCAGAAAAACGGCGTTTCCTGTGTCGCCGTATTTGGTGTTGTGCGGATACTCCACAACACACTTGGCAGCTCCTCCGGCCAAGTATGCCGAGCTTTTTCCAAGGGCCTAGCAGGCGTTTCTTGATGCCACTTGCAGATGATGCCATTAGTTTTTCGACTTGACCGTTGGTTTGTGGATGCGCGACGACGCGAAGCTTAATTTGATGCCCACTTCTGCGCAATATGCTTTGAACTCCTTGGACGTAAAGTTACTGCCGTTGTCTGTGACAATACTATGAGGAACCCCAAATCTGAAGACAATGCTTTTTACGAATTTGATTGTCGACGCGCCGTCCGGTGAATTTATCGGCTTTGCTTCTATCCACTTTGTAAATTTGTCGACAGCAACAAGCATATATTCATAACCTCCTGGCGAAACTTTTGTAGTTTTCCCACCATATCGAGACCCCATTGAGCAAAGGGCCAAGATAGTGGGATTGGCATGAGTTCTCCAGAGAGAGGTTTGGCGGTCTTTGGCACGCGTCGCAAGTTCTCACTATTTCCTTCGTGTCCTCGATTGTTGTAAAATCCTGCTCTGAAAGGCATAGCTGCTCGACCCTTCGTGCACATCTTCAGATACCTTCTTCGGGTGTAACGCATCTCTGTAGTACGCCGAAATACTTCGTTTGTACAACTCCCCTTTTACCACAGTGAAAGCTTTTGATCCCTGCTCTTCGACTGGATCGTCGGGTATGGTTTCCTTAGGATATATGATATGTAAGCCTGCATCCATGGAATTTGCACCATCATGACTAGCTCTTGCTCTTCTTCTTCTTCTTCTTCTTCATATTCGAGGGTTTCTCTTTCGTTTTTGCTGGCTTTGTTGATCTTTCGCTTTCTTCCAAAACACGCCCGTCAGACATGACCCGATGTTTGCAAGAACGCGCTTCATCGTTGCTCATCCTGCCGATGTGGTTTACCTCACAACCATCAAATAATTTCTCTTCATTGTACACCTCTTTGTATGCTATCACCTTCGTTGACTGCATCTCTCTAGTACATGACTTGCTGTACACACCCCTTGACAGACAATTTGGAAAGCTTTTGATTTCGCCCTTCGTTGCCAGAGACCTTCAAATTCGCTCTTTAGATATAAGTCCGATAAAACGTTCGCATCAACTGGAATGTTGCGCATTGACTAGCTCTGCTCTTCTTCGCTCCACTTCTTCTCTTCTTCTTCTTCCGTTCGAAGTTCATGGTGTGATTCTCGAGGGATATTCGGGGTCTTCTTCTCCTTCTTTGTTTTTGTTTGTTGATCTTTCTCGCTATCTCTCCAAAACACGCCCGGAGGTATCGCGAGACACCGTGACCCGATGTTCAGAACGTCCTTCATCGTTGCTCATCCTTGATGTTGTTTACCTCACAACCATCAAATAATTTCTCCATTGTACACCTCTTTGTATGCTATCACTTTCGATGAGCATCGTTCATGACTTGCCCCACCAATTGTGAGTCACCGAAAATTTTCACGGTTGCACCGCAAGCTTTCGCCATCTTCATCCCGTGTATGAGAGCTTTATTCTGCTTCATTATTAGACGCATTTGGGAACGTAAGGGAGCCAATATCACGCCTGACCAACTATTGGACCCGTCGGGGTTCATGGTCCAAGTTCGATAAAAGCTCCATACACTCGCAATGAAATCGGTAAGACCTGTGATTTTATTGTTTTTCTTTTCATACGTGATGTCCCGAGGAGAAGTTCTATTCCCAAAGGGACACGGCCCGTAGCTTCTTGTTTAGTATATTTGATAAGGGAGCCTACCGCGAAAAATAGTGTCGCAAGCTGTCGTGAATACCCATATGTTTCGATATCCGCTGTTTTGAATATCATTGATGAACCGTCCTCCGAACTCCATGAAGCTTGCCTTCTTCTTCTCTCGACTACTAGGGCGTGTGCGACCACCTGGGTGTGGCCAATGTACAAGAGGAGAGGTTCTTTCTCTTTCTGCCACCAATATCGGTGGTGTGGAAATTGCTCGCTTGAGGTTCCTCGAAGGCTCTATCCTTCCCTCGTTCCATTGAAATTTTTCCCCTTGTTTGATCAATGTAGAACGGCAGTGCCTTTCTCCTAGCCTGGTAATCTGCTTAAAGTTGCGACTCGCCCCGTTAACTGTATTTTTCAGCTTTGTTGGCTTTCGCATAGTAACGATGGCTTGGATTTTTCGGGATTGGCTTCAATCCCCTTCCGATACTAAGAACCCGAGAAGTTCTCCTGGGAACTCCAAAAGAGCACTTGCTGGTTCAGCTTGAGGCAAGAACCTGTCGAGGTTGTCGAAGGTTTCCTTCGTCTTCGATCAGAGTCGACTTTCTTTGATGTTATTACGACATCGTCAATGTAGACTTAAAATTTTTCTCTGTGTTGCTAGGCACTTCGCATCATCCACGATATGTTGCTCCTTTTCAAACCAAAGGGCATTGTTTTGTAGCAAAACATGCCATAAGGTGTGATGAACGCCGTCTTGGCTTCATCTTCTTCTTTTTAATCTTATCTGGTTATAGCCAGAATATGCGTCCGGGAAGGAAAGACGTTCGCATCCTGCCGGGGAGTCGATGATTTGATCGATCCCTGGAGGGGAAAGTGATCCTTGGGACAATGTTTGTTGAGACATGGAAGTCGACGCACATGCGAAGGACTATTGTGTGTTTTTCGGCACCATCACTGGGAGCTACCCACGTGGCTTCGGTAGATATTTCCCTGATGAAAGCATCTTTGAGTCGATCTATTTCAGATAACATAGCTTTGCGGCTGGGCTCCGAAAAACGCCACAGGGTTGTTTTACCGGTCTTGCGAGAGGATCCAAATTGAGTGGTGCTCGCAAGTTCCCTGGTACTCCCGCATGTCACCGACACCATGCGAAGATTTTCCAAAGGAGAGAACCCGACGAGCGCTTTCCTATGCGACATCCATGTTTGCGCAATGGACGTCGCCGGACTGTCGGGTGGATCTGTACCTTTTTGAATCCTTGGTTGTGTTGAAAGTTGGCTCCTTAGAAGATCTCCCTACCTGGCAGCACATCATAATCAAGTGAACCTTGGCCGCATATTCGCTTGCATCCCAAAGTTTCATGAGTGATGAAAATCCTGTCGCATTTATCGAGATAACGCGAAACTTCTGATTGTGATAGGTCCCTTGGGCCTGGGCAACCTCCACAATGATATGTGTAATGTGGCACGCCATGAACCTAGCATACGCTGGTCGTCCCAACAAAGCGTGATATTGCGACGGAAAATCCACAACTTCAACTCAAATTCTCTATCTGTAGTTTCTCGGGTTCCAAACTGGACATCAAGGTTGATTTTGCCCAATGGGTAACTTGGCTTTGCGAGGTTTAAGCTGCTGCCGCCATCTATGAAAACTCTCGACACGTCAAACCAGCGATTCTTTGCAGGTAAGATGAGTGTCGATTGTCCAGGTCGAGGAACTTGTCATGATGGTCTGCGACAGTAGTCGATGTCTTGCCTCGACCAATTTAAGTACTGATCGTTGGTGGAGGCATCTTCTCTGCCATGAACACTTGTCGCGAGATTACCTTTGCGCCCTGTTTGATGGCCTAGCTTTGAATCATCGAGAATTAGAGTTGGGGTCAACATAAGAGGTGGGGTGTGGTGCTGCCGCAATTCTAAGTTGATGTTCGCAGATTGCGGAGGAGGTGGAGATGGGCTCGCTCCTTGGCCCTGATGTGGCTCGTGGCTTGAGGTAGGGCACCGGCGGCGCAACGCTCGAAGATTCAGCAACGGAGATGCCCCTGACTTCCTCTTTCCATTGTTGTCAAGTAAAAATGCCACGGACCGTTCATCATCTCTTCGGGGGACACATAAGGTCTTTGAAACCTTGGTCCATTGTTTTGTCTGACGCGAGAATCACCTCTATTGTCGCCTTGATGCTCGTTACTCCTTTGGTAGTCGTCCCGATTGTTTCCTCGAAAACCAGCCGATATATGGCCGGGAGTCGTTGTTGTAGACTGGGGAGAAAATCGCCTTCTATTTTGATAATTTCGACCACGATCCTCTTCGGCGACTGTGCTCGTTGTTGTATATTGTGTCTTCCATCTGCCCATTTATTGGCATCTCCATGAGTGCTGATATGGTCTTAGGTTTAGTTCTCCCCTAGGTCCTCGACAAAATCTCCTCGCCGGATTCCTGCCACGAACGCATCTATTGCCCTCTCGTCGGATATATCTTCCGCCGAAGTTCTTTATGATGTTCCACCGCTGTATGTATTTCCTCATCGACTCATCGTGTTTTCGTCGACACGCTCTCAACTCTTCCAATGACGCGGGTTTTTGCAGGTGGATCGGAAGTTTTCACGAAGACGTCCTCGAAATTATCCAGCTGTCGGTGGAACTTGGGGGAGTTTCTTTATCCAAGATCTCGTGGCACCGCTTAAGTGAACTTGATACTTTGTATAGTGTTGCTCGGTTCCTCCTACTAGCTTCACCATCTCGAGATAATCCACGAGCCAATCCTGGGGATCTTGCAGGCCGAATTTCTTGAAATTTTCGGGTAGCTTAACCCTTTTGGGACTCGAGTCTTTCGAACTCTTCTCGTGAAACACGGAGCCCACACATCTTCGTCGGCAACTTCTGGTGAATGTGCTCTCTTCTTTCTTGTCGCGCATGTCCACCCTTACTTGACCGCTGTGTCTCTTGCTCCACTTGTTCTTGGGGGGTCTTGAACTGCTGTGTTGGGTCGTGGACTATTTTGCCTAGGGTTTTCTTCGGGAGAAATTTGCAAACGTTGTTCCCATAACTCCTACTCCAGCCATCGCCATATTGAACAATGGTTCTCTCGGGTCCCCAGGAGGTGGTCGGACGCCAAGATGTAAGCTTGTGTTGCATGTAACCTGCTTCTGCGTTTGGGATGATATTTCCCCTTTCATCATTCGACATAAAGGACATGTCGAGATTTTGGATTATGTTTCCTCTTTGGGCATGTTTTGCAGAGACATTGCTCTCTCCGGGCTTCTCTGACGTCTCCGAAGTTCTTGATTGTCGACTTAAATTGCTCTCTGCTTGATGCGGAAGCTGCCTCTTTTCTTCTATTTAGTGATGCTGTCTGTTTTTCAACTCTCGCTTACTCAAGCAAGTCTATATTGATATGCTTGTAGTTATTGTGTAGTAGCAGTGGTGGTTGGTTCTGAACCATCCATGGCTTCCGCAGCCCTATCCCACGTGCTTGCGGGAGTTGGACTTGTGCTCGAGTTGAAGTCCCAGCATATTTAGTGCCTAGGCCATGTCTCGAGATCGGGGGATCGACGTGTGGATTTCCAAATCGTCGAAAGCTCGACGTTTCTGGTTCGATGCCTCGCCCTCTCTATCGCATAAATCTGATGATATTTTTATTGATTTTTGTCAGATTGGTGACACCATCATGTAGAGTGGTGAAGACCTTCCGATGGCGACGGATTTGTCGATGAAGTTGAAGTCGTCGATTTGAAGTCGCTGCTTATGAAGGAGTCCGCAGACGACTCAAGGATGTTCTGAAGATCTTGTGAGCTTTCCGCTTGCCCTTGTTGATTAAGCGTGGCGACGAAACTCTTCGTTACTCGACGAAAAGTTAGAATCGCTGAAATTCCGACGAGATCGGAACTTCGAGACGGTAGGATCCCCTCCTTGTTGACGCCAAATCGGAATTTTCCGAACGTCATGATGATGGGCTCCTCCATATGCACATGCATCCATACGGGAGGCGGGCGAGGAATAAAATTGACTAGATCAGTTTTTCCCTTGTTACCTCGATCCATAGCGTTAAGCCACACCACGAGTTGACGATCTTGAACGTATCGAGATCACTCCTTGCAACCTCTAATCCCACAGAACGCCAATTGACAAAGGATTAACTTGTCAATGCCTACACATTGTAGACTAGGGTTTTGCTAGAAGTAGAGGGCAAGTAGATCTCAAGGTTCAGCCGAAAAGTACTCGACGTTTATGAAAACTAGGGTTATGTTGACGGTAGATTCGATCCTTTCTTGTCCCTCGACTCCCCCTATATAAGAGGCGGAGCCGAGAGTTTCGTGATACACAAGTTAGAGTTCGGGAGGGTTTTGTATCCAACCCGTAAGATTACAAATCTCTCTATTCCTTCCTAATACAAACTATCTTTCCTTAATACTAAATGGGCTTCCAAGTCTTCTTATTCTTCGAGTACTGGGCCTTCAATAAATCCCGGGTACCATCTTTGGCAGGCCCATTGGGGATGCCTATGTCACTTGGCTCTTGCTTCACCTTTCCAGCAGGGACCATGACGCCCCTGTCCAGTGTGAGTCCATGAGCTGAACGCCTGAACCACTCGCTGACGGGGATGTATCGTAGCAGCTTGAAGCAAAAAAGTGCAGTCCTACTTGGCGACCTCAGCTGGTGACCTTGTTGTCAGGGTCATTAGTCGGATGTACCAGCTCCAGTGGACATGAAGACTACGATGACTGCAATTTGAAGAGTGAAATTTAAAAATGGTAGTGCTAATAATCTATGTGCACATGTCATTGCAGATAGTATTTAACATGAGCAATAAATTCTAAGTAATACATCAAAAGGCAAATTATTCTTTCGTTTTGGATATGATGACATGAAGACAATAAACCAGCAAATGATCTAACTCATCTGTAAACTTTCTCAGAAGATCAAGCAACTATATAGTACAAAACATGGACCAAATACTTCAGAAACAAGTTCATCGAAGCTCCAGGTCCAGAAAGACAGGTTCAAATTAACTGAAAGAGCTGTTTGAAAATCATGTAGTCTGGTCTGAATTAAAAACAGAACTGAAAAAATGCAAGATTGACATCATTTCAACTCATCTATTGTACTGTAAACGCCTATGTGTTCTGAAGCTATCAAAAGTTTGTGCACTCTAGTTCCATCTGAAGCAGGCTTTCCAACCTGCAAATTTTCACAATTCGTAAAAAAATCTTATCCATGCTTTGCAAATCTTGGGCGAAGATGAAGACTTACCTGAGGTTTGCTCCTCTCAATCTGGCAGAAGTGTTGAGTTCCGGAAGACGCCGCCGGCGAATGTAACAGTGTTTTTTTGCCTGGAGTTTGCAGATCGGTGGTATTCGGTCGTGCGCACCCATGATTTTATTTCGGCCGATTGGTTCTGGAGGGATCCGCGCGAAGCTCTGGTTCGTGTTAGCACCAAGAGACATTTTGGTCCATAATGCAGTCAGATGAAGGGAATAACATGAAGGCCGGAGCGGAGGAATAGCTAAGGGAGGTTTAAGTCTCCGCGTTGTTGATGGGACTTGCTTGTGTCCCGGCTTCGCAGAGTCATATGGAAGTGGGGGCAGCAGATTGTGAAGTTCAGTCCTACCTTTCAGGTGAAAACCTAAGGTCTGGCCTTAACTGGTTGTGCCTGGCAATGGCATTGTTGGAGGCATTGTTTTGAGAGCGGGGACTATCTTCAGGGTAAAATCTTAAGATCTTTGGTCGGGCGACGATGGCGATGGTGCACCATTTCCTTCTTGGAGGCATCGTTTTTGGAGATTATGTATTTCAGGTGTTGTCTTGGTGGTTGACGTGGGCATTACCCTTCGGGTAACCGATATTGCCCTATCCTGTACGGTCCAACTGGGGGCCCATGAAGATACTCGATGGCAAGGTGGGCCACTAGGACGGTGCTGAAGGAGATTCCTTGGAGTACAAGACGAAGAGCCAAACAAAGAAAGTTTAGTACTAGGTCTTTTGTAAACCTAGTCGTACCCGGACAATCTCTTGAGACCTGGCCTCCTAATATAAAGGCCAGAGAGGCTGCTGAGGGACACAATCAATCTTAGCAACTTTAGCCACCAAAAGTCTAGAGCTAGGTCGCCGTAGCACTTAGCCTCTCGACGAGATCACAGTCGAAACCTTCGGCACCCCATTGTAATCCGATATTTTCATAATCAAGATCAGACAGGCAGGACGTAGGGGTGTTACCTCATCAAGGGCCCTGAACCTGGGTAAATAGCTCTCCCCGCTTGTATGTTAACCGATGTCTCGTGTCACCCTACAGGATTCCATCAACCCTAAGCCCCAATCGGAGGGCATTGTCGAGAGCACCCTCGTCGGCGCCGTCGTGGGAACCCCGGCGGCAAAGGCAGTCATCGGCACCAGTCACGTCTGCAGCGTTCATGTTGGAATCATCTACACTGCCAGAACGGAGGGATCCGATCCGTTGCGGGTCATTCGAATTCATGCCGCACACCGAGGCGTCGCGTTCGGTCTCCGCAGAACCTCGTGGCAATATGGACACTATTTTCGGCGGTGTTCACTTCATCGTCGACTCCAGAGGGTTCCTTCGCCTCCCTAGTTCAAACGCATCAAGCCCAGGAACTTCGGCTCCAGGAAATATCACGCCAGCAGTGGCCTTGGCGGCCCTATCCAGGAGCTCCGGAAAGGGCAGCCGAAGCAGCTTCAACGCCGTAGAGGAGCAAAGGAAAAGACGGAGGGACTCGCGCCGTGAAAGAGAAGAGCGAATCGCGGCCCACCCTCGGCAGTACGACCAAGGATGCCACAATGTGCGACTGGACAAGAATCGCCTTCGCACACCGTACCTATCAGCCACAGAGCAGCTTGAAGCACCATGTTACTTGCACTCGTACATAGATCCAAAGGATTGTCTCGAGAAATCCAGTCACCTGCTTAAGGATTGTCGAGAGTTCATTGAGATTCGGCGGTTCTACGACGACCTTAGGGCCGAAGCCGCGGCAAGAGTCCACACGATGGAGAGAAGGGCGGCATCCTACAGTTATCGACCAGAACCATATGTGCCTGATCCATACGTGCCAGATCTATATGAGCCAGAACTGTACGTGCCGGAGCCATACCTACCAACGGAGGGAGACCAATGCGCCTCAGCCGAAGCGTTTCCGGAATCTCGCGGACATGTTAACATGATTCACAAAACCAGTTGTTCTAAGAGAGAAGTCAAGAAGTTTTCCCGCGAAGTAAAATACGCAGAAATAGCCATGGTCGATACACCCGAATACATCGACTGGTCACACCAAAGCATATCATTCAAAGAAGGATCACCAAGGCCGTCCCAGGCCTATCGCGCAGCCGGGTCCTTGAAGCACAGATCAGAGGATATAATATGAGCAAGGTGTTCATGGATGGAGGAAGCGGTCTGAATCTGCTGTTTGCCAGCACAATGAAAGCAATGGGTCTCACAATCGACAAGCTGAGGGAATCTGACACCGGATTCCACGACATCATACCGACTCGACCCGCTTACTCCCTTGGCAAAATATCGCTCAATGTAGTTTTCGGCACACACAGCAATTTCAGGAAGGAAAAAATCGAGTTCGAAGTGGTTGATTGGGAATCTCGGTACCATGCCATCCTCGGCAGACCGGCGTTTGCTAAGTTCATGGCAGTCCCCCACTATGCGTATCTGAAACTGAAGATGCCTGGCAATAATGGGACAACATTAACCATCCATGGAAGCTTTTCCCGCTCAGACAACTGCGACAGAGATTTCCAGAAGATTGCTTCAAAGTTTGGAGCAAAGGAAGAACTTAATGCAGTTGACGCTGTCACAGACCATACGCAGCCACCAGCCGACAATCGCAGCGCAAGGTCTGATGAGTTCGACGTCGCGAAGGAGGCAAAGAAGTTGCAGGTGCATCCTTCTGACCCGAAGAAAACAGTTAATACTTCAGCAGATTTCACTGTCGCATAGGAAAGCGCGCTCATCGAGTTCCTCCGTGAGCGCTGGGAAATATTGCATGGGAACCATCCGACATGCCGGTATTCCTGTGGGAACTCGCTGACACCCTTAATGTTGATCCAACAGCCAAACCAAGCCAAGAATCAATGCGCCGATTCTCAGCCGAAGAGAAGAGCCATCGGCGAAGAAGTCGTCTATAGCCGGATTTATTCGGGAGCTCAAGGAAGCCGAATGGGTGGCCAATCCAATGGTACCGAAGAAGGACACAACCGCCCTCCGCATGTATCGATTACACGCAGCCTGAACAAGCACTGCCTAAGGATCACTTCCCCTTACCTCGAATTGATCAGATAGTCGACTCCACGGCAGGATGTGATCGCCTCTCTTTTCTTGATGCGTATTCGGGTACAATGATCAAGCTCAAAAAGGAGGGACCGGGGCGCATCATCACCCGCACGGCGTTTTCTTTGTTACAACGTCATGACTTTCGGGTTGAAAAATGCGGGAGCAACTTTTCAGCGGTGCATGCAGGCTTGCCTTAGAGAGCATATTGGAAGGAATATTGAGGTTTACATTGACGATATCGTAGTGAAGACGAAGCACGCCGCCACACTCATCGACGATCTGCGGGAAACTTTCGACAACCTCATAGAATGCAAAATCAAGCTAAACCCAAGAAGTGTTTTTCGGGGTGCCAGAGACAAGTACTCGGGTACATCTCAGCTAGAGGGATAGAGGAAAACCCCTGAAAATCAAAGCTATACTCGACATGGAGCCGCTAAAGAACGCATCAAGTGCAGAATTGGCAGGACGCTCAAAGACTCAAAAGATTTATCGCCAAGTTAGGAGAGAAAGCTCGCCTCTTTACAACCTGATGAAAAAGTCGGAAAAGTTCGAGTGGACCAATGAAGCGCAAGAGTCTTTCGACAACCTAAGAGAGGATTCTGTCGCATCTAGAGTACTTGTGACACCGCATGAAAAAGAAACATTGCTTATGTACATAGGCAACGGTGCAAGTTTTCAGCAGCGTAGTCGTCGAACGTGAAGAAGCGAAAAGTCCACGGCATGCAGAGACCGGTCTATCCTCAGCGAAGTGCTCACACCAGCAAAACAGAGATATCCTCACTACCGCTAGCATATGCTGTGGAGAACAACACGTAAGTTGGCGCACATTTCACGGAGCATCCAATTCGTGGTAAGTGAGGCACCACTGAAAAACATACTCACCAACCCAGAGGCGACCGGTCGGGTGTCCCAGTGGGCCATAGAGATAGCACCTCACAACATAACTTACGTCAACCGAACAGCGATAAAATCTCAAATCCTCCCAGACTTCGTGGCCATTGATTCGATCGCAGACGCCAGCGAATCCGATATGTCTGGCTCTTGACGATGTACTTTGACGGGTCAAAGCGAACACAGTGCTGTCACAGGAGTGATATTGGTATACATGGGGACAAAATGAAGTACATTTTGCGTATGAACTTCTCTTTACCGACAAATAATGAAGCACAGTATGAAGCACCTGCACACTGAATGAAGATGGCAAAAGCATGGAGCTACCCGTTTGGAAATCTATGGAGACTCAAACTTGGTAGTGCAACAGTCGATGAACCTATGCGATGCGGTCATGACAACATGATTGCCTACCACATTGTATCAAAACATGGAGGCTAAGTTCGAAGGATGTGACTTACACTGGCAGAGCAATGAGGAAGCCACGCTTCGGCAAACATCGGCTCCATGTGTTCTCCTATCCCAGATGGGGTATTCTACGAGGTCATTACACAACGGTCAATAAAGGAGAAAGCGTCCGCACCTCCAAAATCTTCGGATGATGTTCCAGAAGCAGGCCCGCAGCAAAACGATCAGGGAGATCCACCTCAATCTGCCGAACAGTTCTCTTACTCGAACCTCTGTGGACCAAACCCTTTTTGGAATACTGATAAAACAGCAGCTACCAGAGGATCCAGAGAAGCCAGACGAACCGTGAGACGGTCAAAGGCCTTTACTGTGGTTAACGGAGAACTGTACAAGCGTAGCATTTCCGGCATCTTCCAGAGGTGCATCGCTATTGACGACGGGGAAGCCCTGTTACCCGAGATACACGAAGGAACCTGTGGACATCATGCAAGCAGTAGACCACTTGTGGCAAAAGCCTTGAGCAGGATTTTACTGGCCAACAGCAGCGTCGGATGCTCGAGACTTGGTTCGAAAGTGCGACCCATGTCAACACTTTGCGCCAAAACCGCACACTCCCGCAACAGATCTTATGACAATACCCCTGGCGTGGCCCTTTCTCAATGGGACTCGACCAAGTTGGACCATTACCAAGATCGTCGCCTGGGGGACACACGTATCTTCTCGTCGCAGTCGACAAATTCACTAAATGGATTGAGGCCGTGCCCGTTCAAAACCAGAAAGCCGAAACTGCTGTCGAATTTTTCAGAGGAATAACCTGTCGCTTTGGCATGCCTCACAGCATCGTCACGGACAATGGAACTAACTTCAACTCCAAAAAGTTTCAGAAATTCTGCGATGGCATCAAATTAAAGTTCGCATCGGTGGCGCATCCCCAGACCAACGGCCAAGTCGGGAGGATTAACGGTCTAATAGGGGACGGCCTCAAGAAATGCCTTACGGGCGCAGCTGGAGCTTGGGTCGAAGAATTACCGGCGGTACTCTGGAGCTTGCGTACTACACCTAATAGGTTAACTCAGTACACTCCATTCTTCTTGGTACACGGAGCCGAAGCAGTTTTACTAGCAGACGTTCGGTTTGAAGCACCTCGAGTCACCGCGTACACGGAAGCCACTTCCAACAATGTGTTGCAAGATGCTGTTGACCTCCTTGACGAAGCTTGGGACATTGCCTTGGCAAGAACAACGGTGTATCAGCAGGCATTACGAAATTACCACAGCCGACGCATACGCAGCCGAAGCTTCAGCGTCGGCGACATGGTACTACGACTAAAGCAAGAGAGACCCTTGAAGCTGGAATCCCCGTGGGAAGGGCCATTTATCGTCACTAAAGTGATACCAGGGGGAGCCTATCGCCTCAAGAATCCAGCCTCGGGCAAAGATGTCGAAATCCCTGGAATGTTGCACACTTGCGACGATTCTACACTTAGGATATAATTTTCTCCCCTTGTTATTTGACAGCTCTTAAACTCGATTTATATCATAAGTACAAATTTTTGATCAGGATTTTCTATTTTTGTTGATTCAGGCCTCATTATCCGAACAACGCGTTCGGGGCTCGTCTTATTGGCTCTTACTTCCATCGGGAGCATTGGCCAGAAATAAGTCTACAGTGTCATTAATTAAATACTTCCATCGGGAGCTAAGATTAATGCACTCCATCTAAGCCTCGAGAAAATACGCGAGTGCTGCAAAGGATGGACGCATTACCATAAAGCAAGACTCAAGCCGGTGCACCGTGCGACGAAGTCAGGCGCTTAACCCTACAAAATTTACGCATCGACTTCGCAATAAAATTGCAAATATAACGGAGTCCTCGAGTGAGCAGGCAGACTTGATCACTCAGCCCCCTCGACAAGACGATCATCAATTGAATTAACAAATTCACCCGAAATCTATCAGACACATAAAACATGCATTAGCGTACATTCGAATATAAGGTCATTACATACATATATGTGCTTAAATTTTATGGCAGGTTTCCTTGCTCCTCCCGGGCCTTCAGGTCTTTCTCGATGCCTGTTTCCATTTGAGAAACGATGATGTATGCAGGATTTCTAGCAACATCATAGTATTGGTTTAAACTCCTGTCATTGTTTGCTATGGCCACCAAATCTAAGGTCGGGTGACACGCTAAAACTGAAGCAAAAGCGAGCTCAGCACCAGCCAGAAGTTTCTTCCGCACCAGCAGACGAATCCTTTCCGGAGTCTTGAATCGGGTGAACAAAGCAGACAAAGTTTCGGGTGCTTGATCTAAAGGAAATAAGGTTCTCCAAACCATTGAGAGATGATTATGGAACTTATCGAAGTAATAATGCACCTTCTCCGCTCGATGCTCAAACTTGGCCACGATAACGGCCTTTGGTCGATGGGACCACAGTTCATGCTTCGGGTGAGCAGCATCGGTCATTGCTTCAATTTTCTCATGGATCCTTTTATTTTCTTCTGATGCGTCGGGAGCTGCGACTGTCGAAAGACGAGGATTAGTAACAAAACACTTAAGTTCAGACAAATATTTATGGATGGACGGACACTTACAGCTCAGGCTCTCAGTAGCAACACGGAGACGATCCAGAGCATGCTGCTCAACTGCAGTTGCAATCTCACCCTTTCTCTTTATCAACGCTGCCATCGCATGAAGATTGGTTATGTCCTTATTCAGTCGGGATATCTGATCGCGTAAACGACGAACAAGGTCGGATTCGTCGTTAGCCGAAGGATTCAAAGAAGGTTCGGCATAAGAAGAAGGCAAAGGAATCTGCAGCATAAGTCGTAATACAGAACAACATTAGTAAATACTCCCATCGGGAGCATTGAAGCATGAATATATTACAATCAAAAGGAGCTGTTGATGCTGGCAACAGAGCCAAAAGTAAAACAGGGCTAAGCTAAAATTGTATCGGGCCTTAGTTACAACAAGGAATCATTTAAGGAGCAATCGATGATGATCCTGGAGCGGCTTCGGGTGCAGTCTTGGTCTTCGCCTCGTCAACTAGCTTGATTGTTTGAAAGGCTCAAGGTTGATCAGACGACCATTATCATCTACGGGCAATGCCTCAGAAAGCCTTTCTAGCTCGGAGCCCAGCCCATGACCCATCAACAGCTGGAAAGTAAGTACCGCCCCAATAAACGGGAACGACGCTTAAGTACCTCCACAGGTTCAGAAGGGTCGAGGAAGCTCTCTGCCATCTCGCCAAGGGTCTTGACTTGCTTCATCTTCGGGAAAATCATCGAGTACAGCCTCGACAATGCTCCCTTAGTCTTTTGGAGAAGTCCAAGCACTTGAGCGTTGGATTCGACAGCAAGTGACAAGGCATCAGACGTAGAATCCTCCCGAAGCTTGCGGGCCCGATCAATGGGCAAATCAGCAGCACCTGAAAAAGGATAAGATAAGCAGTTTGAAGAGGAAGGACCAAGCACAAGTATACGCAGAGGAACTTATTAAGTTCGCAATAGATTCACGGAGGACGCCTTCCTTCTCATCAACAGCAGCTGCCGCCTTGCGTTTAGCGTCTTGATCATCCGTCATATTTTGCTTCAACTTCTTCAGCTTGTCCTTCAGCATAGTGTTTTCATTTTGAGCAGTGGTAGCAAACTTGTTAGCCTCCAGGACTTGATCAGCCGAAGTCTTGATGGTCTTCCGAAGTTGAGCATTCTCGGACTCTAGGCGAATGAATTGATCAGCAAAATCTGCCACAGCGTTGACTGTGACGAAAATTGGCTGCAGAATAAAGAAGCCAAGGAATCTCAGTCGGATGGTTAAAATTCATTATAAAAAAACCAAGCTGGATAAATCACTCACATGATCACGGGCAGTTGATGGAACGGGGACATCGCCAGAAGGGATGACCTTCGACACTGGGATATTCTCCACAGTTGTCCTTGTGGGCGGCGTTGGTTTGGCAGGCGAAGGATTTGATTCCTTGCCTGATTCAGGTCTTCCAGAAGAGAACTTAGCCCTCTTTGCGAGAGGAATCTCATCGTCACAGCTGGTAGCAGAACAATGATGTCAATCATACAGAATAAAGGAAGCAATTTATAAAGGACAAGCGACTACTTACAGGTCTAAGTCATCTTCGGCAGCAAAGAGGCTTACCGAACCTTTTGGAGCGGGGGGAGGCGACGCAGCTTCATCGGCATCACCATCTCGCCCGCTGGGACTCGATTCAGCCATTGCGATCAGTTCATCACTTATCCTCCTACGTTGCCTATTCTTGATAAGGGCGTCGTCCTCGGGGGCGTCTTCCTCTTGGACATCACTGTCCTCGAGGGCATGTTGAGCATCCTCGGTCTCTTCGGAATCGTCGTCATCCTCTAGCTCCACACCACTTTCGGGTGTAGGAGGGTAACATCGGACCACGGTAGAAGCCTGTTGACAAGAGAGGATCAGTGAAAAGATGGAGCAAAACAAGTTCTTAGCGATAAAATCAAATGCTGCAAGAATTACCTCAGCCGGAAGGTGTGTTAAATCGAATGGGGAGCGAGCCGAGGTCAAGGCTATGGTGTCCCTCATGCTGTAGTGAGTAAGGCGACGAACTTCGTCGCGAAGTTCTTCATCCGACAGGTCGACAGAGCTCACTCTAGACTTGTCGCCTTCTCCAGTATGCATCCACAGCTGATGAGGGCGGGACATTAGTGGCTGCACCCGACGTTTCAGGAACACCGAAACTACTTTGGTGCCGCACATCGTCAAGCCTCCCGCGTTCTTCAAGTCGACAATTTGCTCGAACAGCTTGTCAGCTAGGCGCTTTCTTCGGGAGACAGGACATTTCGCCGGATTTCTTCTGAGCCACCAAGACATCCACGAAGGGGAAGGTTGGAACGCCGCCCAGGCACTAGAGTGTCTCGTAGGTAAAACCATTTGTGGCGCCAGCCCTGGACGGATTCTTTCATCGGGAAGTTGAGGTAGTGAACCTCCTTTCTAACAACAAAATCAACGACGCCAATGACGGGGGGGCCTTGGTTGTCGTTATGGCGTTTGACGTAAAAGATTTTCCTCCAAAGACCCCAGTGGGGATCAATGCCAAGGAAAGCCTCGCAAACGGTGATGAAAATGGAAAGGTGGAGAATGGAGTTTGGGGTCAGCTGCCAGAGCTGGATCCCATAGAAAAATAGAAGAGAATGAAGAAATTCGTGGGCAGGAAGCGAAAGCCCACGAAAGAGAAAAGCTGCAAACATGACGGTAAAGCCTCTTGGAGGATTTGGGCGAGAGGCGGGACCTGGAAGACAGATGTCACCGTCGGACGAGGAGATGAAGCCAAGCGTGCGCAGCTTGTTCACCTCGCGGCTGGTGATGGTGGAGGCGCCCCACGGCTGACCTTGGACGAGCTTGAGGCGCTGGTGCCCTTCTTCTTGCCCATGGCGTCAGGAGCTTTCGAGGAAAGGAACAGATGCGCAGAGAAAGGCTGGGAGGAAGATGAGCAGTAAAGAGGCGTAAAAGGTGAAAATGGCAAAGGCACTATATTTATACCGCGAGACCACTGGAGATCGTGGCCGTAATCTTCAAGCCATCGTGGGAGGTGGGTGAGATCTGATCGTACACGTGTCGCTCCATAGGAAACGGCACCGGTGGCCCATTATTCCCACGATGTGCGGAAATCGAGGAGGCACCTCAGTTAATGCGCATGCACTGGTCATTTCCTAAAAACTGTCCGCGCAGAACTAGGGTGGGCCCATCAGGTCACGTCTTGTCAGTCAAACCATGGCAGTGGTTGTGTCATCGTTGACGTCATAAAGCTCGATTGAGGAATCGAAGGAACAAAATTGTCGAGTGGTCAACTTGAGTCTACACACGGATTGCAAGCATCCGCGCCTAGACTCGGGGGCTACTCCCATCGGGAGCGCAGACGCGCACCCGATAAACGTGGACTCGAAGATTTTTCAAAAAGAAGATCGTGAAGAAGCATTGACGAAAGAACAGATATTCGACTCGAACCGCACCCGGACACGAGCGCCCGTGCCCAGACTCGGGGGATACTCCCATCGGGAGCGGGGACGCGCACCCGATAAAAGTTTTTCTTGCACTCCAGGATCATGCCGGGGACTTGATTTTCGTGTAGGGTAACGTTGTTTTGTCAAACGGCAACCAGCAAAAGCTGGGCACGTTACTCATTATCCTTTACGCATTTAGGAGAACACAAGCCTCGATATGAATTTATCGGGTGGTTTATAAAGACCTGCAAGAAACTTCGGCAGAGGAAAACATTCGAGTAGTACAACTTGAGTCTACACACCGATTGCAAGCATCCGTATATAGACTCGGGGGCTACTCCCATCGCAGACGCGCACCCATAAAAGAAGATGAAGCTGTTACAAGATGGGCAAGAACAAACAAAGGAGAAGAACGTTCAGTGGGCATGCTTTAGTCTCTACCCGAAAATCTTTGGCTAGACACTCGGGACTATCGATTGTGGGCATTACCCCTTCGGGTAACCATATTGCCCTATCCTCGTGCCCAACTGGGGCCCATGAAGATACTCCGACGGCAAGGTGGGCCACTAGGATGGTGCTGAAGGAGATTCCTTGGAGTACAAGACGAAGAGCCGAACAAGGAAAGTTTAGTACTAGGTCTTTGTAAACCTAGTCGTACTAGATTATCTCTTGAGACCGGCCTCCTATATAAAGGCCAGGAGAGGGGCTGCCGAGGGACACAATCAATCTTAGCAACTTTAGCCACCAAAAGTCTAGAGCTAGGTCGCCGTAGCACTTAGCCTCTCGACGAGATCACAGCCGAAACCTTCGGCATCCCATTGTAATCCGATATTTTCATAATCAAGATCAGACAGGCAGACGTAGGGTGTTACCTCATCGAGGGTGAACCCGGTAAATTGCTCTCCCCTTGTCTCGTTAATTGTCTCGCCATCAGATTCCATCAACCCTAAGCCCCAATCGGAGGGCATTTTCGAGGAGCACCCTCGTCAGTGGTGGTTGTATTGCTGTTGCTAAGCCTATGATGCTATAGCGGGACTTTTGTTCTTAGTTTTCTTTTCTTCTTTTCGCTGTGTGCATCCGTACCGCCATTAGGGTGTTACTTTATTGCAGAGGCTGGGTGTAATTGGTATCTTTTGATATTAATATATTCCCTTTATCGAAAAATGCTTTGCAAATAATCTGCTAGCTATATGCTTGGGCTTCCCGAGGTGCTCCCTCCCGAGCGTCTCTGGCGGCGCCCTCCACCACCAAAGCCTAGGCGGCACTTCCACCCCCACTCCCTGGCCGCCCCCGCTGCCTCCCCGGTGGTGGTAGCGGCCCCCTCCGTGTCGAAGACGGCGGCAGGGATGGCGGTGTTGTAAGGATATATTGCCCCTATGTGTGGTTTTGGTAATTAATGACAACCCATATGGACTAATGTTTTCATTGAGTTTATATGAAGGAATATTCCACATGTACTACTTGTAGTCCATGTGTTGGATTCAAGTATGGATGCCATGAACATAAATATATACCTTGAGTATTGGCATCAAGATCATCGATTTGAAGACATATATGTGATATGATCAAGAAGAATAAATGAAGATGGAGTTCCTATGTGGAACTCAATATTAGCCATGCTCTAGCTTATGAGATAAGCAATGGATGATCAAGATCTTGAGTGCTTGATTCCAAGTGAAGAATTCAAATTAGGGCTCGAAGTCGGTGTCATGATAGTCTCATAAGTTGAGCTATGGTTGACTAAGATTTAGAGCATGCAAACAAATGAAGAATTCTTTATACACCTCAAGATAGTATGATAGAACATGAGAAGATACAAGGTTGACCAATACACAGAGTGAAGAATAGATTCAAGTTTGGTCAACACATGAAGCATGAAGAATGTGTTACCCTCCAAAACCCACCGACGGGCAATGGTTAAGCAACACGAAGAGCCGGGAGGCTCCCAAGGCCGCTTAGTGGACCCTGGCACCTCGCGTCGTCCCGCAAGTCTTCCGGCCACGTCCTGGCGGTTGCTAGGGCGTGCCACCTGACCTAGACCCGATCGGGAAGGTGTTAGAGTGCTTCGATTGTTCCTGCATGGTAGACACGTAAACATTAAATACGAGCCCTATCGGCTCTCGGGTTCTGTGGATCGGCTCAAGGAGCCGATCGCCCATGGTTCACGTTGGATTTACAATGACATGGGGATCCTGCTTGATCAAAACAAAGCTAAACCGATCTACGACAGTTTAGGGTTTTCACCGCATAACCGGAACGTCCTACGTGTGATCGGGCCTAGCAGCTACGGAAGATGATGCAAACTACTCCCCAAGAGGCCTAAAAACCAACATAACGTTGATTCCCGGAACATCCCTCGCAAGGACGGTAAACAACACCTAACGCACCACCGGATCGTCCACCCCGCATAAGGCCTAACTATACGATATTAAACTAACCCCTCGCGGAGCAAGGAGCAACTATACAGATCGGATCTACTAAGTAACGAACAAGCAAGATGGCCCTTACACCCAAATAGGTTTAAGGGCAGCTAGGTGTCGAGGGACGGCATTGCCACGCAGATATGCACGAGAAAGCATCAATGCAAGCCCCTAAACACCTAATGATAAGTAGTGCTGCTCGCCATCAACAACGCTTCAGCACGAGCAGCACAAGGTAGACGAATAAACGTATACTGCCTAGATCGCAAGATGCGATCTAGGCAGCATGATGTTTACCCGGAAGAAACCTCGAAGAAAGGGGTGGCGATGATTTGTGTTTGTTGTGAACGTGATTGTCCTCCTTTTCCGATAACCCTAGATACATATTTATAGTCCAAGGGACTTTCTGGGGCGCACCCAACTGCACGGGCCAATTCTATCTTTTAATCTAAACACGATACGATCTACTATATTACGGATAAATGGGCAACTTAGCCAAACTCTTAGCGCAAAGGCCGCTTCGAAAATGCTCCATGTGTACGTCCTTCAAGCCCATCTTCACGTACGGCCCATCTCCTGATTTGGCCAAATCCGGTGATAACACATGCCCCCTGGTTTTGATAATTGCAAAACCATCCGTCTCCTTCGAAGGGTCATGTCGTGCGCAGAACCGTCGCAGTATTTTCTCATCATGACGACTTGCCTCCCCAACTTCTCTGCACGATTTGACCGTTTTGGCACCATGTCCTCGAAACTGCTCGACAATTAAATTTCCATCTCCTTTTATTTAACCGCATCGAACAGTTCTCTTCATCCCCTTCGCACTAGTACTCCCAAAAACCCTCCTCTGCCGCCATGTCTTCTTCTTCTTCCTCCTCCACTTCGTCGGGTCTTTCCTACGTGTCCTCTCCCATCGGGAATAACCACTGGAGGTACGCAGCGGCGTATGATATCCTGCCCCAACAGCGTGGGACAAGGAGGACCACGACTTCTCCGTTTGGTCCGAGGATGACGAGTCCTCGACCGACGGGGAGAGTGACCTCCTTCTCGCCAATGGGGAAGCGGTGGAGGAAAGCGAACGACCGCTTTCCTGGGACGGGGTCCCTCCTCAGGAGGTGAAGGAGGAGGAGGAGGAGGACGATGAGCCCCGACGAGCCGCCGGCCAAACGCCATTGCCCCCGGCCCGGGAACCTCAGACTTCGACAGCGAGGACGACGATGCCGACGAGGAGGATGAGGCCAGGGTGCCGGCGGCCGCCAAGTTGATGACGAGCCGGCCGGGCGGCGACGACGGCGACGATGACGCCGACGACGAGGGCGCAATGGCCCCTAGATTAGGATCTTAGCCTAGGGCCAGCAAGTACTAGATAGGGCAATGTACCCCTAATTCTTCCTTTTGAGAGCAATCAGCTCTTTATGTAAGAAATCTCGTTTATCAATGAAGAATTTCCCCAATTTGATTTTGCCGATTTCCTTTATGATAATTCAGCCGATTGCCCTTCGTACTGAGTCCGCCGATTGTCACTTCGGTCAATGCTCAACGAGCCGATGGCACCGCATCTGTCTCTCATGAATAAATCTCAGAATAGATCCATCCAAATCTCCAAACTCTCGATCAAACAGGGCCAAGCTACAATCGTGCAAACCCCCAGATCTTGGAAATGCAGATCCAACTGAATGGAATGTTAGACTCAGCGGCAAACTCCTGAAATAACGTCCATTCTCCTCATTAACTTTAAATTTTGGACATTCTTCTACCGCATCCTTCTCTTCCTGATCCTCCTTGCCTTCAGGAGAGCCCTAGACCTACGGATCAACTCGAATGCGAAGGTACACCATCGCCCCTAACCGTCCTTGTGATGCTCCATTTCTTCGCAGCAACCAACTGTCCAGAGCCCATCGATGATCATGGCTCCCTCTTCAAATTCCTCTCACCAGCACCGACAGTTCCTTCTGCGATAATTCACCACCTTTCAAACGAGCGGTGATGCAGAGCCGCCATGCCAACAAAATCGGCTCGTAACAAGAAACCTTAAGGGCGAACTGTCCCCCGAGCCTCAATCAAGGCGAGGATAAAAGTAGACCAGCCGAAGGGACCATCATCGGCTTCCCAACTGTAGTGCAGCGTCAGCCGATCCTGACCAGATCGGCTTTCAATAGTAGAGAACCTCCAAGGTGAGCTGCCCCCCGAGCCACTCCAGCTCTCCATCAAAACAGGCAGGAAAGCTTACGCCCAAGGAGACAATGCACTAGGACGGCTCGGGAAGGATCAGCTCCTTGAACTAAGAAGCCTCAAACGCAGTGGCCCTCGAACTCTTCCTAGCTCCATTCGTGTTGGTTGCTCTTGGCTTCACCTCGGGCTAATGTAGCTTTCGCGTGTTTGATGAAGTTGTCACCTTGACGAGGAGATGAAATGTCACAGCCAATTGAATGGTCATCGGCTGTCCTCATGATCTTATCCTGATCTGCATGCTTACGTGCTGGTCTTGAAGATCTGCGACTTGGTGATGGCCGTGCATCGGTCGGTCTTAAGTCGATGTCCATGACTTGGCAATTTTTTACGGCCGATTTGTTTACGTATCGCCCCCATATTTGAGCTGCTCTGCTGGGCATTTGATATCCATTCTCAGCTTCGTATCCTCGAGTCTCATCCATCTATGTGCCCCCCGAGCCGATTCTGTCAAGTAATTGATGGTATCGGCTCTTCAAGCATCTGTTGGATCAATGCTGAACAAAGACAAAGGTATGTTGAGGATAGTTTTGGCCGATTGCCAGAATCGGCCTCCTTTTCCGTTGCAATGCTTTGGCGATGGTTTGCAACTTCTTGGATTTCATTGTAGCTACGTGGCATGCCGGAGATAAGATCCTTTGCTTTTCATTTTTTTTTTGAGGGCCGATCGCAGGGATCGGCCTTGCCACGTACGTCCATGGCCTTGGGCGTTGCTACTGGTCTGCCGGTGGATAAAACCAGCCTTACCCATTTCTCGAAGCTTCGATGCGCCACACCTTTAAACCGATTCCAGAGAGCTCTCGGTCATCTCGCTTCCCACACACTCATGGCAGCCTAACGATATCTCGATTGAGTCATCCGTCAACGACTTCCACTTCATCTCCATCCCATTGTATGATGCATTGGTGCATTGTAGATGGAATGCAACAGCTAGCATGAATCCAATCCCTTCCTAATAGGATGGCGTAATTGCTTTTGCGTCGAAGATGAAGAACGGGTAGGTATGGTTTTCCGGCCTACAGCAAGCTCTACATTCAGAACACCTTTCGCTTCGACGCTTGGCCGTTGAAGTCGCTTAACGTGACGTTGGTCTTGATCAGATCATCACTGGAGTGCCCCAAACGTCGTAGCATGGAATACGGCATTATGTTGACTGCCGCTCCGGTGTCAACCAACATCTTGTTGACAGCTGCCCATTGATGTAACCCCTCAAGTATAGGGCTTTCAAATGCCTGTAGCTTCTATCTCGTGGCTTCTCAAAGATAACTGGTCGTGGACCGCAAATTGAGCCACTGAAACCTCCTCGTCGCTTGAGCGCGAAACTCCGACGGGAGTATAAACACCATGTTTGGTCACCGATGTCTCTGCATCGGCATCTGCACCGATGCCCATCCGCTTTGTCCGTTTAGGCGCCATACTTTGGCGGGCGCGCTTCGTCTCCAATGTTTGCTGAATTTTCACGGCCAGATCGGGACGTGCTCTTCTCAACGTGTACGGACGTGCTCGGCTTCTTCCAGGTGTTTCCAGCCGCACTCTACGCTTGAGAATGGCTGAGTCCATCAGTGCACCACCTTGGTCGGTGATACCTATCCTCTTCTCCATCCGACTCTCAAAGTCTTCTTCTTGAGATGACTCAGCTCGTTTGTTATGAGGTGGGAGAGGTCCTAGACGCTCGAACACCGAAACTTCATTTGTCCTCCTCCTTTGTTGTTTGCATTCCGGGCAATTCTCGATTGTTGGCAATCGCCCATTCCGGAGTCCCAGCAATGTTTGAAGAAAGGACAGTCCTGCTTGTCCACGTCGTCTTGATCCCTTGACCTCCTCTAGCGTGACGTTTGTACCCGTCGTTGTTCTTCTGTGCTGACGATACCTCCTATTTTCTGCATCGACCGACGATATCTTTCATCGTTCTTCGGGACGTGGCCGCATCGTCGTCACATTTGTTGAGGAGATGCATGGAGAGTGGGCGCTGATACCGTATGCTTCTCACCTCCTCCTCGGTTAGGTACCGTCTATCATCATCTTGGGGCCGGTCGCGTGGAACGGCCTCCTCTTTATCTTTGCCACGGGGTGGCTGCTCTCGCTTTATCTTTGCCATGGCGGCTCACGAGCCCTGCCATGTTGACATCGAAAGAGAACCCTGGCTCCCTTATGGAGTGGCTTAGGTCCACCATGTTGACGTCCGAAACGGACGCATGTCCACCTTCATGGCAAACTGTCCGAAAGTTCGGCCTGATTCTATTGCCATCTGAATTTGTGCGTGCAATACTTTGCATTCGTTGGAGGCGTGCGTGCCATTTGGTATGGCCTTTGTTCATCTCTTGTGCCGTAGGGATCTTGTGGCCTTCGGTAGCTTCAACTGTTTCTCTTTTAGTAGCAGATCGAAGATCTGTTCAGTTTTGCTCACATCAAAGTCCAACCCTCTTGAGGCCTGGTGGGTTCACCCATTTGCATGACACAGTATCAAGGTCCGAGTCCATTCTGCCTCGCGACTTCTGATCTTCCGAATCTTCATCCTCAGCATTGACCAGGGTTATCGCGCCTTGAACTTGTCTGGCATACGGATGGCGCTGTTCATATAAGGTCGGTCTACCGGACCATGTGCGTCAGAGTTGTACTCCACTTGGAACGTCGGATCCTTGAATGACGCTGCAAGGCCTGCCACGGCCAGCTGGACTGCTTTCTTTCTCAGTTAAATGAACCGAATAGCATCGGTTCTTGACAGCTCTGAAACGCTGAATATATTCGACACTGTCTCTCCTCGCCTTTGCCGAACCTGTGCTAGTTCGGCAATGCCAGCCTCGTAGCCTCTAAATGGTATTGTGTGTGAAACTGTTCCTCTAGCTGCTTCCATGATCGCACTGAATTTGGCTGCAACGAGGTGTACCATCCAAAAGCTGGACCGGTGAGGGATTGCGAAAAGAACCTCACCCGTAGCTGATCCGATGCTGAAACCATGCCCAACGGGCCCAAGTATCGGCACGTGCTCGATTGAGCTAGATCCTTCTGACCCACTGAATTTGGTGAAGTCCGGGAGCCGGTACTTAGGGTAGTGGGATTAGATCGAACTCATTGGGGTACTGGCTTGGAATAGCCGACATCTCTTTCTCAGATGCCGAATCGCTCTCTAGGACTGGGCTGATCGATCCGCGGTGGAGGAAGTAGCAGTTGAGCTATCATGAATCGGTGCAGCATACTTGGTTGCCACGCCCTGCCAAGATCGTCCCAAACTCCCGCGCTGCAGCTGTCCCTCCGCCGAACAATTGCGCCGCTCAGGCAATCCCTCCGTTGGGGCCTGGATCGCGCGTCCAGTTGTTGCAGTCCGCACAAACGTGCACACGTATCCGTGTGGATCTTCCTTGGGCGGCTCATATAGAACTGATAGTCGCCCGGATCACCTCCAACCTTGTAGACAACGTATGCCGGTGAACCTTGTTCTGTGGAGCTGCCATCGCGTACGGCAATGGTGGCCTGGTGTGTTGCACCTCTCCCCGGTGAGTCCCTAGAACAGGTCCCCGAAGGGGAGTACCGACGCTCCATGATCTCTTGCACCACAGGAGCGCAACGTGCTCCAAGAATTTACCAGCTCTCGTAATGCCGATGCGGCGAGTGAGCCACCACGTAGTTGATTTCTCGTCGGCAGGGCTCGGTACGTTCTCGCAGGGAGCGCATCCATCCTTCAAGGACGCCTTGTGGCGTGAATCCTTGAACCTGATGCCGTGCGAACGGGTCTTCAAAGGAGCCGATGAGTTCGGCTTCGAGGCCTTCAGCTCATCGTACCTCCTCTTGTGTTCAGCAGAAGATCCTCGTATGTGATCCGTTCCTCTGCCATCTCGGATGTCGGTGTTGACGTGGATGTTGCAGAAGATGTCCCACCGGCGTGCCAGAATGTGTTACCCTCCAAAACCCACCGACGGGCAATGGTTAAGCAACACGAAGAGCCGGGAGGCTCCCAAGGCCGCTTAGTGGACCGGCACCTCGCGTCGTCCCGCAAGTCTTCCAGCCCACGTCCCGGTGGTTGCTAGGGCGTGTCACCTGACCTAGACCCGATCGGGAAGGTGTTAGAGTGCTTCGATTGTTCCTGCATGGTAGACACGTAAACATTAAATACGAGCCCTATCGGCTCAGTTGCCCTGTGGATCGGCTCAAAGGCCGATCGCCCATGGTTCACGTTGATTTACGCGACATGGGGATCCCGCTTGATCAAAAAGCTAAACCGATCTACGATGGTTTATGGTTTTCACCGCATAACCGGAACGTCCTACGTGTGATCGGGCCTAGCAGCTACGGAAGATGATGCAAACTACCCCTACAAGAGGCCTAAAAACCAACATAACGTTGATTCCCGGAACATCCCTCGCAGGGACGGTAAACAACACCTAACGCACTACCGGATCGTCCGACCAAAGCATAAGGCCTAACTATGCAGATATTAAACTAATCCCCTGCGGAGCAAGGAGCAACTATAACAGATCGGATCTACTAAGTAATCATCAAGCAAGATGCTTCCCTCACACCCAAATAGGTGTAAGGGCAGCTAGGTGTCGAGGGACGGCATTGCCACGCAGATATGCACGAGAAAGCATCAATGCAAGCCCCTAAACACCTAATGATAAGTAGTGCTGCTCGCCATCAACAACGCTTCAGCACGAGCAGCACAAGGTAGACGAATAAACGAGTACTGCCTAGATCGCAAGATGCGATCTAGGCAGCATGATGCTTACCGGAAGAAACCCTCGAAGAAAGGGGTGGCGATGCGCCCGATTTGTGTTTGTTGTGAACGTGATTGTCCTTTCTCCGATAACCCTAGATACATATTTATAGTCCAAGGGACTTTCTAATTGGGGCGTGCACCTAACCGTGCACGGCGTACTCTATCTTTTAATCTAAACACGATACGATCTACTATATTACAGATAAATGGGCAACTTAGCCCAAACTCTTAGCGCAAGGCCGCTTCGAAAATGCTCCATGTGTACGTCCTTCAAGCCCATCTTCACTTACGGCCCATTTCCTGATTTGGCCAAAATCCGGTGATAACAGCCACATGAAGTCATGTGGTATGGTAAGCCTTCTCAATTATGCTTTATGAACTAAACCATCATATATGTGCCCTTGTGTTGTCTATGTGGGTTAGGTATCTTTCCATGGGCATGCATCAAAAGGGAGATCTCATATAGCCCATGAGAGGATGACATCAAGTGGTGATCGTCATCAAGGTTGAGTTGGGCAAGTTCAAGTTGAGCATCTCAAGAGGATCATATGCTTGAAGCTTGCCATCCATTTGGTAATAATGGATATGTGAATATGTGCATCAATGCAGCTTTCCCATCATGGTGTATGGGGGAGAATTTGCGAGTCTTCACAAAGCAACAATGATCAAGAAAGGCATTCCGACTAGAGTGGAGATTGAAGAGTTATCATCAAGATCAAACGGGGTGCGCAAGGCAAAGGTATGGCCTTGCTAGGTTTTCCTTTTACCGGTCTCAAAGGTGGTTGTTGGGAGACCGGATTATAGGATAGATAGCCGCACTATCAAGAGGGGCGTTCGGTTGGTTAACTTGATCACATCGTCTTAGGGAGCTCAACCCTTTGCATACTTTGCATATCCCAATTGCTTCTTGGTGTTTCTCTATGTGAGGTTCTTGAGATTGTTGCTAGCTTTACAACAAGCCCAAGTTCATCAAAAATGGAATTCGCATGCATCTTCTTTTGCGTTTTTGTTGGGTTCTATTTGTCGTTATCTTTCCAACAAAATTGGTTTCATGTCAATCGGAGTTTGGGAGAATTTTCTGTTTAAAATATACAAAAGTTGTTTAGCCCCTGGCCGGTCTGTGGTCCGGTTTGACCAGCCGTGGCGCCGGCTGGCCTGGCGCAGACCGGCACTTGCTCCGGTGACAACCGGGGGAATATAATGCAAGTCCTGGACCCGTCCCGGTCATGGCCCGACGCACGTTCCGGTGCCAGCCGGATGGTCCGGCCTGTGGGCTGGTCGGACCGGCCCCTGCACCGGATGGTCCGGTCCCAGGCCCGGTTGACCGGCTCCCTCTACCGATGTTGAGCTGGTCACTTCCCCAACGGTTAGATTTCGGCTTGGGCTATAAATAACCCTTCTTCCACCTTGGGCTAAATAAGTTATTCCACTCTCTCTCCTCCATTGTTGCCTTTGAAGAACTTGCCCTATCTCTTGATTCCCCCCCATGATTCTTGCTCATTCTTGAGAGATCTAAGAGAGGAGATCTAGATCTACAATCCCCACCAATCCATTTCTCCTCTAAGTGAGGGGAACCCTTTGGATCTAGATCTTGGAGTCATTTGTTGATTTCCTCTTTGCTCTTCCTCTCTAATCTCATCCTAGCATTTGTTGCTTTGGTGGGATTTGAGTGTGAAGGATTTGAACACCTCTAGTGTTCTTGCTTTGCATCATTGCATAGTGTTGAGCTCTCCACCATGATTAGTTCGAGTGAGAGACCGTGAGCTTGTTACTCTTTGATGGAGACCTCCTAGTTGGCTTGGCGGTTGGTGCTCCGGTGATCTCTTCAAGGAAGATTATGAAGAGGCCCTCCTTCGTGGAGCTTGTGAAGTGGTTTTGGAGCTTGCCATCTCCGGAGTGGAGGAAAAGCTAACCATAAGGAAAGGGCCATTTTCCTTCGTTGGTTTGGCTCGGAGAATAGGGTGAGCCTTCGTGGCGTTGGAGAATCCTTCGTGGGACCTCCACCCTCCAAACGTGACGTACCTTCTTGCAAAGGAAGGGAACACGGAATACATCCTCGTCTCTGCGTGCCTCGGTTATTTCTATACCCGAGATTTCTTTCCTTGTGATAGCCATCGTGCTTGAAGTTCATATATCTTGCTATCACTTGTGCTACATATATCTTGTGCCTATCTTGCTTAGCTCTAGTTGTTGTTGTTGCACTTAGGTGAGCCTAGCATATTTAGGATTTGTGCTTGTAAAATAAACGTTAGTTTAATTCCGCATTCTTATAAGCCAAATCCGTAAGAGTTTTTTAAATCGCCTATTCACCCCCCTCTAGGCAACATCTCGTCCTTTCAGGTGTGCTGCTGCTGGTTTTCCCCGGGAGTTGGGGGAACGCCGGCGGAAGCGCAGGGCAGCGCGGCTGTTTGGGACGGGGCCTAAGGCCCTCCGGCGTGGTGGCAGTGAGGAGATGGCGGTGTGCCCTCAGCACGTCGGCGTGCATGGCGGCGAGCTAGGTCGTCGGGCCATGATCTGGGCTGACGCCGATCTGGACAGATGGCCAGCCACGGCCGGGGCGGAGGGTGCTGGTGGTTCCTTGGATCGCCAGTACCTGCTGCCTTGCGCTAGGTCTGCCTCATTCCTCTCTTCTCACTCCGGCATGGAGGGACTGGCGGCGTGGGAGCCTGTTAGTCTCGCGGATAATGGCGGTGGTCCTAGGATTCCTCCTATCGCCAAGTTGATGATCTGCTGCTGCTTGTCCCCATCGATCTGGCGGAAGTGGCGTGTTTCGGAAGGCTCCGTTGACGCTCCACGAGGCGTTCTATGCCTGGAGTTTGCCGGATCGGGTGGGATTCGGTCGTGCGCACCCGTATTTTACTTTGACCGTTTGGTTGGTTTCAGAGGGAGCGTCTCGAAGCTTTGCTGGCTGCTAATATCATGGAGCATGTTCTCGTTCTGTGATGCTGGCGAAGAATGACATGGAAGCCGAGATCTGAGGTCTAGCAATGGCGGCTCGAGTCTTGATGGTTATGAGGAATTGGCTTGGTGATTTGTGATTTGGAGCAGCGGCATGCAAGCGGGGGTGACTGGAGAAGGTCATAGTCCTACCACTTCGGGTGAAACCCCAAGGTCTGGCCTTAGTTGGTTGTGCCTGGCAATGGCCTTGTTGAAGGCATTGTTTTGAGAGCGAGGACTTTCTTCAGGGTGAAAACCTAAGATCTATGATCGGGCGATGATGGTGCTTGTGCATTGTTTCCTTTTTGGAGGCGTTGCTTTGTGCTGTCTTGGTGGTGTTAGTACTGCTGTTTCAATGAATGAATCACTGTAGCGGGTCTTTTTTTTGTAATTCTTCTTTCTTTTTTGGTTGTGTGCATCCGTACCGTCGCTAGGGCAATGCGTTGTTGCAGAGGCTGAATGTAATTGATATCTTCGCGATATTAATATATACTCTTTATCGAAAAAAATAATGGCCAAAGTATAGCGGGCCAATCTAAACTACAACAAACATCAAATAAAATTTTGATTCTAGTGAAGAAAGATTCTCAGGGAAAAATGGAAAGAATGAAATTCTAAGAATTATTCCCAGAAGTTCATGTAGTTGGTGGGATGAAGTATAATTGGACAATGACAATTTTCTTTGCGTAAATGCGTGCGTCCTGAGATACAGCGGTAGTGCAGTCGAGAGCATTAAACATGCAGTATGTCCATAGAAATCAAGCCGTCTTGATGAAAGCAAATAGTCCCTCGTAGAAAACTAAAACATCTTTGGATGTTATTAGCACCCATCTTATTATCTGTAAAAATGCAGTAATGGACCCTGTAGGAGCAGCAGTATAACTGAATCCTTTATCCTTGGAAGACAAGACCAGATACCTCGCAGAAGAACACGATCCCGTACAGCAAAAAAATTAACCCAACAAACTGAATCGACAAGACATGTAAGCACCAGCCTGATCTCTCTCCCGATTTTAATCACAGGAATAGGAATATTTGGTGGCTTGATCCACCCAACCACCCCCGAGCCAGTCGCACACGGCAACGCCGTTCATATATCAATTACAAGCCAAAAACAAAAGGAAAACCAGCCGATCCCCTAAATATTGTCTTCATCTTCACGTGATCCAGCTGCCACTAGTGAGCCAGGCTGGTGCCTTCTTCTGCCTCCTAGGCCTGCTCTCTCTTGGGCCAGGTCCCTTCCCGCCTGGTTCCTCTCTTGGGCTTCTCTTCTCAAGGTCCAGGTCATTGACAATCCCCTCCTATTGAAACCCTGCTTGCCCCCAAGCAGGAGCATAAGGGAAGGCTTGCTTCAACTGCTCCAGGTCCTCCCAGGTGGCTTGCGCTTCGTCGGCTCCACTCCATTGGACAAGCACTTGAGTAATTGTGCGATGACCACGCTGGCGCACGCGTTGATGAAGGACTTGAATCGGAACCTGGAATAAGGTGTCAGCAGCAGGTAGATTTTGTGATATGTGTGTACCTGGTCCAACACAGGGTTTGAGCTGAGACACATGGAAAACGGGGTGGACGCGCCTGGACTCGGGCAGCAGCAACTTGTAGGCCACCTGCCCGACACGCTCCAGCACTGCATAGGGGCCGAAGAACTTGAAGGATAACTTATGATTTGCCCGCCTGACTACTGATGACTGAATGTATGGTTGGAGTCGAAGGAAAACCTGGTCGCCAACCGAGAAGGTTTGCTCTCTTCTATTCTTGTCGGCCTGATGCTTCATGCGTTGCTGCATTCGCAAGAGATGTTGGCGGACAGATGCAATCACCAAGGACCGTTCCTTGAGCCACTCTTGGATGTCAGGAGGAGCAATTTGATCCGTAGCAGTAATACCAAAGTACCTTGGCTGCCTTCCATAGAGAACCTCGAAGGGAGACTTACCAAGTGAAGAATGCCAGTTTGTGTTATACCAGAATTCACACAGACTAATCCACTTGGCCCACTGATGAGGATGTGCACTAATGAAGCATCTCAAGTAGCATTCAATGGATCGGTTAACTCGTTCCGTCTGGCCGTCCATCTCTGGATGATTCGTTGTACTCATCTTCAGATGTGTTCCAGTAGCACGGAAAACCACCTGCCAGAAGTGGCTTGTGAACACCGGATCCCTGTCAGAGACTAGCGACAATGGCATGCTGTGGAGACGGTATATATTGTCGACAAACAAATCCGCAACTTTGCTGGCAGTGTAAGGATATTTGAGAGGAATAAAGTGGGCATATTTAGAGAATTTGTCAACTATTACCACCAAGCAGTTGTACGTGCGCGAAGAAGGTAACCCATCAATGAAATCCATGGTGGCAACCTCCCATGGCTCAGAAGGAACTGGCAATGGTTGTAGCAATCCAGCCGGTGGAAAACGCTCAGGCTTAGCTTCTTGGCAGGTGTGACAGGTCTCACATATTCACGAATCATCGTCTTCATGCCAGGCCAACTGAACAGCGAAGCAATTCTGTGATAAGTCACGGGAAATCCCGAATGCCCTCCTTGTGGGCTGTCATGGAAGGCAGAGATGAGTCGCTGTTGTAGAGCAGCATCAGCCCCCACATAAGTACGACCCTTGTGGCGCAAGATGCCCTGATCAATTGTGTATTTGTCATCCGACTTGGAATCCAGTGCCAATTTTTGGAGTAAGAGTTGCGCGTGGTCGTCTGTAACATAGATGTCTGCAACCGATGAGAGCCAAGCTGGCTTCAGAGTGGAAATCACAAAGATTTGTGAGCTCTCTGGTGGTTTCTGTGATAGAGCATCAGCAGCGCCATTGTGTATGCCCTTCTTATATTGTACTGTGTACTGCAAACCCATCAGCTTGGTGAGTGCCTTTTTCTGCCAATCCGTGTGTAGCCTCTGATCTGTGAGATGGGTGAGGCTCTTGCGGTCAGTGCGAATCACGAACTCCCCCATTTGTAGATATGGTCGCCACTGCTGAACGGCCAATAAGATGGCCAAGTATTCCTTCTCGTATACAGAGAGGCTTCGGTTACGTGGTCCCAATGCCCTGCTCACATAGGCCAATGGATGCCTCTTCTACGACAGTACAGCTCCAATGCCCACGTCGCACGCATCTGTGTCGATGACCAATTGCTGAGTAAAATCTGGTAAGGCCAGAACTGGTGCTGACACAAGCGCATCCTTCAAAACTTGAAAGCAGTGTCCGTGACCTCAGTCCAAACGAACACAACTCCCTTCTTGAGCAAGGCTGTAAGTGGCTGACTAATGATGGTATAGTTCTTGATGAACTTCCTGTAGTAGCCGGTCAAGCCTAGGAAGCCCCGAAGTTCCTTCTGATTCGCTGGTTGGGTCCAATTCTTTATCGACTCGATTTTGGAGCTGTTAGTTGCTACGCCGGCTGCTGAGATAACGTGTCCCAGATAGGCCACCTTTTCCTGAGCAAACACACATTTTCTGGGCTTCACCTGCCACTGATCCTTTTGGAGAATAGACAACACAATCGAGAGATGTTGCAAATGCTCAGAGTAGGTAGCGCTGTAGATCAGTATGTCATCAAAGAAAACGACAGCAAATTTCCTCAGTACTGGTGCCGGGGTGGCATTCATCGCATGCTGGAATGTCGCGGGAGCTCCTGTTAACCCAAAGGCCATAACCTTGAACTCATACTGCCTGTTGTGTGTTTGGAATGCTGTCTTGTGTTCCTCTCCTGGAGCTAGGCGAATTCGATGATAACCAGCCTTCAAGTCCAGCTTAGAGAACCACCTTGATCCCGCGAGTTCATCCAGAAGTTCGTCGATGACAGGCAATGGATACTTACCCTTCATGGTTAGAGCATTCAGTTGTCTGTAGTCGACCACAAGTCTCCAGGTATTATCTTCCTTCTTTACTAGCAGCACAGGAGAGCCAAATGCACTGCTGCTATGGGTAATGACGTCTTGAGCCAAGAATTCTCTGATTTGCTTCTCAATCTCATTCTTTAATTCAGGAGCTACCCGGTAGGGTCGGACTGACACTGGCCTTGCACCCGGAACCAACGGTATATGGTGGTCATATCTCCTCCGAGGTGGCAATTCTGTTGGAGTTTCAAAAACTGAAGGAAACTTGTCCAGTACCTCGTGTACATCAGCAGGAATGGTTTGAGCCTCCTTCACAGCTTCGTGCAATAAGTGGATCTCAACTAGAGCGTGTGTGAAAATATCAGGACCATCACCATGAAGCACTACTTGTCTCCCCTCATGTTGAATGGCAATCCAACCTTGCTCCGAGTAAGTTATCATGGGCATGTACTTTCCCAACCAATCAAGACCAATGATACCGTCATAGCTGGCAAGATCAAGAACCTTGAATGTATTAGTGAATGTTGCCCCCTCAACTGTCCAATTCAAGGACTCGAAACAAGTCGTACTGTGCAAAATAGCCCCTCTTGCAACCTTAACTAGAATTGGTACAGTAAGCAACGATTTCCCTTGCAATAACTCTGCCTTTTGTGCATCAATGAAACATGACGAACTGCCCGAGTCAACCAGGAACAAAAATTTATGCCCCTGAATCTCCACTTGTAACTGCATAGTTTTTGGAGAAGCAAGCTCAGTATTCAGAGCAGCTGTGGATAGTAGCAACAAATGTTGCTGGGCCGGATGTGGTGGAGGTTGTCTAGGTTGCTCATCCTCTGGTTGCTCGTTATCGCTAGTTTCATCAGGGTACATACAATCAATCAGTTCCTGCACCACATGGAGTTGGACATTAGTTTTGCATTGATGATCTCGCCCGTATTTCTCGCCGCAAGTGAAATAGAGGCCCCTCGAACGCATGTAAGCTCCCAGACTCATCCGTCTGTCTCCATTACCAGATTTCTGTTCTTGTGCACGCTTCTCTTCTACAGCCTTAGAGACCCACTTCGCTGGAGGAGGCGGTGAGAGTTGTGGTGCCAGGGAGAATTGGGGTTGTGCCTGCGACTGATGTGAGTGCTGAGATCGCCTGTGAGGAACGGACTGTATCGGTGCCTGTCCAACGGAACTGCCACTGCCCCCAAGTTCCTCATACAACAGTGCAAGTGTGTAAGCTTTGTAGAGGTCCTTCGGCTGCTGTATGGCCACCAACACACGAACTCCAGCGTTCAGCCCATCCAGGAAACGTGTGGTGTAGTGGATTGGATCAGGGTCTGTCTCATACGCAGCAATTTGATCCATCAAATCAGAAAAACGAGCAACTGTTGACGTCAGAAACCCACCGGCGGGCAGTGACTGGCCAACACAGTAGAGCGGGAACAACTAGGCTGCGGCTGGCCCCGTCCCTCGAGCGACGGCCCGCAAAGCCTCTGGTCGCGATGCAAATTGTGGGCGTGCCACGACCTATACACAGGTCGGAAGGTGTGGATGATGCCTCGCTTAGTTTCCTGGGGCACACACGTACACGTTACATACGAGCCTCGATCGGCTCTCGGGTCCTGTGGATCGGCTCATGGAGCCGATCCACCCATGATTCGTCCAAGGTGGCCGAATATATGGTGGTCTGCTTGATCAAGATAAAGCGTATGAGATCTACGACGATCGGGGTTTTCACCGCATAATCGGATCATCCTACTCACGATTGGGCCTCGCGCTCACGCACGGTGATCGTAAGCCAGCCCTAGACAAGGCCTAAAAACCAACACTAGGTTGATCCTCACGTCCTGTCTAGGGGCAGCAAACTACACCCTGTATGCCTGGATCCAACCCTTTGTAAGGCCTAACTATTGCGGATATTAAACTAATCCTTGATGAATCAAGGAGCGATCGTAACGGATCAGATCTACTAAACGATGATCAAGCGGGTGCCGCCCCTGCACCCATGATGAGGTACGGGGACGGCTAGATGCGCAAGGGCACTACGAAAGCATATGATACTAGGAACAATGCTAACCCTACATCTATGATAATTACGTTGCTCGCCATCAAAAGGCTTCACGAGCAACGCATGAACAACTAGGCGGCTCGTCGCCCAGATCGCGGATGCGATCTAGGCAGCATGGTGCTTACGGAGGAACCCTCGAGACGAAGGAGTTGGCGATGCGCCGAGATTGGTTTGTGTTGAACGTTGGTTGTTGTTTATTCCATAAACCCTAGATACATATTTATAGTCCAGGGGACTTTCTAATGTGGGCGTGCACCGTGCACGAGACAAACTCTAATCTCTACGTAACCTCCTATATAAAGATACACGGGCTAACAAGCCCAAACTTGGTAAACAAGGCCGATTCACGTATTTCTTTCACGTACAATCTTCACGTCCATCTTGATCGCGGCCATCTCTGACTTGGTCAAATTACGTGATAACACATGCTCCCCTGGTTTTGGAAATGATATTTCCAAAATCATTACGCCTTTCCTTCAAGTCATGTCGTGGCAGGCGAACCGTCGCAGAGTGCTTCATCATGATAACTTGCTTCTTCAACTTCTCCGCACGATTTGACAGCACACCACTTCCTTGTGGCATTGAATTTCTATCATGCCCTCTTTTATTTAACCGCCCCCAAACAGTTCTCCTCTCGCATCTCCTTGCATTAGCACCCAAAAACCCTCTGCGCCACCATGTCCTCTTCCTCCCTCTACCTCATCGGATCTTCCAATCCTCTTCCTCGCGAGCCGACGCCGGAGCACAACCGGCGGAGGTCCATGCGGCCAACACCGCCGCGCCATTGCGGCCGGGGAGGAGTCGACCATGACTTCTCCATCTCAGTCGAGGACGACAAGTCCCTGACCGATGGGAGAGCGATCTCCGCTTCCTCGCCGACAAGGAAGCGGTGGAAGAAAGCGAGGATGATCACTTCCCCGGGATGGGGCTCCTCCGAGGAGGAAGGAGGAGGAAGAGGAGGACAGACGACGACAGCAGCTCACGAGCCGCCGCCGCGCCATTGCCCGGCCGGGGAATCCGAGTGACTTGACGACGACAACGACGACGAGGAAGATGAAGACAATGAAGGTCCTGCCACGGCGGAACAGCGACGAGAGCGGATCGGAGCAGCGCCACAGCGGCGATGACGGCGGCGACGAGGGCAGCAACGCCTGTAGATAGGGCCCCTAGCATAGGATCCGTAGAAGTAGGAGGGGCATTGTATCCCCTTTTGAGGGCAATCAGCCCTACTATGTAAGAAATCTCGCCTATTAATGAAGATCTTTTCCCCAATTTGATTTGCTGATTTCTTCTGAGTTCGATTGAGCCGATTCCCTCTCCTACTGACCTTACCGATTCGTTCCCTTTGCCAATGCGCAATGAGCCGATAGCACCGCATCGGTCCTTTGAAATTCGCCCTTCCCTTCTTCAACTGACGATCTTCTAAATCTGGTCAGATAATGCAGGATTCTCAGGAAAACCTCTGAACTTTCCCAACCAAACTCGATAATCCTCTTCAGCACTCATCCTTTGTGAAGAAAGTTGCAAAGAAGGATCAGCCGATGGCATCCCAATCGGTTCTCTAAACAGAGCAAACAAAATATCCACCCTGCTGCCCCTCGAGCCTTTGCCAAGGCAAACAGAAACGAGGACGCGTAACTTAGCTGAATTAGCCTGGGCTTGATCATGCAGAGCCAACCGACTTGCACATAAATCGGCTTCCTAAAGCGAGAGCTTTGGCGAGCTGCCCAGTCTCGATCCCGCTCTTAGCGCCTTGGTCGGATCGGTTCCTCTTGAGTCGATGGTGCGCATCGGCTACTTCTCAGTTCGAAGTCGATGCCCTTGCATCGGCTGTAAAATTTAAAATTTTAGGCCGATTTGTGTATCGGCCCCATGCTTAGTATTATCCATCTAGGTGCCCCCGAGCCGAGTCTGTCAAGAGAATTGATGGTATCGGCTCGCTGGTCCCTGTTGGGTCAAACGTTGATCCCAGGCAGAATGGATGGTGAGGATATTTTTGGCCGATCGCAGGAATCGGCCTCCACGTTGTTTGCTCGGTGAAGGCTTAGTAATACCCCTTCAACAATTCCGGAGGGCCGATCGCAAGGATCAGCCTCGCCACGTTGCTTATTGACGTAATCTTGCTACTCGCCCAGGCCGGTAGACAAAACCAGCCCAATCTCTGACTTTAGCACATTGGTGTGCTTGCTGTCGTCTACCTCCGTGTAATCGTGGAGCTCTACACTTTGCCGGACGAACGAGCACCATGTTTGTGCCCGATGTTTCATCATCGGCTTTCCTTTGCTTGGGGCGCCACTCTTTTCTTTGCGGCGCCCCCTTCATCCAGGTCCTCTGGACTTTCGCAGCCAAATCAGGTCGTGCCTTCCTCGGCGTATGCAAATATAACCTTCGGCCTCCTCCGACGCGCAATCGCTGAACCCTGCGTTTCGTGAATGGCTGAGACCATCGGGCACCATCTTGGACGGTGACACCTATCTTCTTCGTCTTCCCCCTCGTCTTCCGAATCCTCGAGATCTTCCAACCGAGGGATCTCAGCACGTCTGTTTTGTGGTGGGAGAGGGCCTAGGCGCTCGAATACAGACACGTTGGCTGCCTCCTTCTTTTTCTGGTTGCATTCTGGGCAGTTGCCGATTGTTGGTAATCGGCTCATTCCTGAATCCCAGCACCAAGAAAGGAAGGGGTCCCAATGCCTGTCCGTATTGTCCTGCTCCAGCGTGGCGCTCCTGCTGCTCCTCATCGTGATTATGCCGACGATGTCTTCTGTCGTTTCTGGCCAAACGGCCTCTTTCATCATCGTCGCTGTGTCGCTGGCGTTGATCATACCGACTCACGTACTTATTGAGGAGGTGATCGAGAGGGTCGTTGATATCTTATGTTCTTAACTTCCCTCTCGTGACGTAGCGCTTGCCATCTTGACGGAGCCGATCGCATGGAGCGGCCCCCTCTGTGTCCTTGCTCGAGAGCAGGTCCTCATCCCGTCCTTCTCGGAGCGGTGTCCAAGCTCTACCATGCTGATGTTGGCGAGAAATCGGGGGCACCCTCCGGGTGGGCGAACTCCACCATGTTGACGGCGGGAAGGGGTGTGTGTCGACCTTCATGGCATACGGGTTAAAAATTAGGCGCCCATTTTCTATTGCCATCTGGATCTGCCGACGCCACACCCTGCAGTCGTTGGTGGTGTGGGTGAACGTGTTATGCCACTTGCGTATGGCTTTCCGTTCAGCTCTTGCACCGTGGGAACTTTGTGGCCTTCGGGAATCTTTATATGCTTCTCCGCGAGTAAGAGATCGAAAATCTGCTCGGTTTCGTCAAGTCGAATCCTCTTGGAGGCCCAGGGGCTTCACCCATTTGCGATTCCGGACCCGGCTCGAGTCCACTCAGCTACCGCGACCTCCTGTTCCCCGTAGCGACTTCATCTTCGCTGCGTCAACCATGGTAACCACGCGCTTGAACTTGTCCTGATAGACATCCGGGTGACGCTGTTCATACGCTGACAGCTTCTGCACCATGTGCGCTAATGACGGTTAGTCCGCTTGGGAGGCCACGTCCTTGATCGATGATGATAGACCCACCACCGCCAACTCGACTGCTTCTTTTTCGCTTACGTGAACCGAATAGCATCGGTTCCTAACGGTCCTGAACGCTGGATGTATTCGACACTGTTTCCCCGCGCTCTGTCGTACTTGTGCTAGATCGGCAATGCCAGCCTCGGAAGCCTCCGAGTGATATTGCTCATGGAACCGTTCTTCCAGTGCTTCCAAGTCTGGACCGAGTTCGGTGGCAGCGACGTGTACCAACCGAAAGCCGATCCGTGAGGGACCGTGAGAAGTACCTCACGCGCTCGTCTGACGCTGAGATCATGCCCAGCTGCGCCAAATATCGGCTCACATGCTCGATGGAGCTGGAACCATCTGATCCACCGAACTTTGTGAAGTCCGGGAGCCGATATTTGGGTGGTAGTGGGATCAATTCGTACTCGTTGGGGTACGGCTTGGTATAGCCGATCGCCTTCCTCTTCGGCATCATGCCGAACGATCTTTTAGAATCGTACAAATCTGATCCGCGGTGATGGTGAAGGCGCGAACCTTGAAGGTTCGCCGGGGTGGTGTACTTAACCAGCCATGCTTGCTTTTAGGTTCTGAGCCACTGCAGGAGCTCTCGGGAGTTTGTCGGTGGCGTATTTAGCTAGCCACGTTTGCTTCTCGGGATCGCCTCCGACGTTCCTCCTGTTGCCCAGAAGTCCCTGCTATAGCAACTGGTTCGAGGGTGCCCAGGTGCTGCAGTCTGGCACGTATGCGCATGCGTATCCATGCGGGATCTCCTTGGGCGCGTCATGTAGGAATTGGTAGTCAGGGGTCACCACCAATCTTGTAGACGACGGGCCGATGAGTTCGGGCTTCGGGCGCCAACGCGGACGGGCGGTGGACGGGACTGGAGCGGTACCGCTCCTTGTTGCGTCCCTAGAGCTGGCCCTGATGGAGAGTATTGATGGCTCATGACCTCCTGGATCACGCGCAGCAACGCGCTCCAACGTATTCACCGGGCTCTCAGAATGGCGGTGCAGCGAATGAGCCACCATGAAGTTTATCTCCTGACGCAGCGACACTGGTGCGTTCTCTGACGGGGTGGATAGGTCCACTCCATCAAGCGCCTTCGGTGAGAACCCCTTCCATCGATGCCATGGGAACGGGTCTGGGAAAGAGCCGATGAGGTCGGCTTCGAGGAAGGCTTTGACCTCGTCATACTTCTTCTTGAGCTCGCCATTGAGCTCCTCATAGGTAACAGGAGTTTCTTCAGCCATCTCTGAGGTAGATGGCGAGGTGGTTGTCGTTGAAGATTGTCCCACCGGCGTGCAATGTGTTGACGTCGAAACCCACGGCGGGCGCAGGCCAACACGAGAGCCGGGAACAACTAGGGCTGCGGCTGGCCCCAGTCCCTCAGAGCGACGGCCCGCAAAGCCTCCTGGTCGCGCGCCGATGCAAATTGCAGGCGTGCCACCTGACCTATACCTGGTCAGGAAGGTGTGGATGATGCCTCGCTTTTTCCGGGCACACACGTACACGTTACATACGAGCCTCGATCGGCTCTCAGGTTGTCCTGTGGATCGGCTCATGGAGCCGATCCACCCATGATTCGTCCAAGGTGGCCGAATATATGGTGGTCCTGCTTGATCAAGATAAAGCGTATGAGATCTACGACGATCTTTTTCACCGCATAATCGGATCATCCTACTCACGATTGGGTCTCGCTCACGCACGGTGATCGTAAGCCAGCCCACAAGGCCTAAAAACCAACACTAGGTTGATCCTCGGAACGTCCTGTCTAGGGGCAGCAAACTACACCCTGTATGCCGCTGGATCCTCCAACCCTTTGTAAGGCCTAACTATTGCAGATATTAAACTAATCCTTGATGAATCAAGGAGCGATCGTAACGGATCAGATCTACTAAACGATGGGGTGCCGCCCCTGCACCCATGATGAGGTACAGGGACGGCTAGATGCGCAAGGGTTGCACTACGAAAGCATATGATACTAGGAACAATGCTAACCCTAACACATCTATGATAACTACGTTGCTCGCCATCAAAAAGGCTTCAGACGAGCAACGCATGAACAACTAGGCAGAGTTCTGCCTAGATCGCGAGATGCGATCTAGGCAGCATGGTGCTTACCGAGAACCCTCGAGACGAAGGAGTTGGCGATGCGCCGAGATTGGTTTGTGTTGAACGTTGGTTGTTGTTTATTCCATAAACCCTAGATACATATTTATAGTCCAGGGGACTTTCTAATGTGGGCGTGCACTAAACCGTGCACGAGACAAACTCTAATCTCTACGTAACCTCCTATATAAAGATACACGGGCTAACAAGCCCAAACTTGGTAAACAAGGCCGATTCACGTATTTCTTTCACGTACAATCTTCACGTCCATCTTGATCGCGGCCCATCTCTGACTTGGTCAAATTCTGGTGATAACAGCAACATAGTCCTCTACTGTTGTTTCCTGGGAGATATGGAACAACCTTCTTACCAGGATCTGGTGTTGATTCCTGTTGAATCGGTTGAGCACTGCTGACGAAAATTCTGCCCAGGTTGCTGAGGAATGGTGTTGCAGGAATGATTCCAGCCATGTAGCAGCCGCTCCAGTAAATTGCCCCGATGAGTACGAAGCCCAGAGCGCCTCCGGAGTGTTGCAACGCTGGAAATATTCCACACAACGCCTCTGCCACAATTTCGGATTTGCTCCGTCAAATTGCGGTAGATCGACGCGGTGGCCGTGAATACCTTGGTTAGATTCACAGGTAGTGATGTGGTCTAAGACCCCGATTGTGGCCCGATCTCGCGAATGACCCAAGGGAATCAAGGGGAAAGAGGGGGAGAGGCGGAAGAACACGAAGAACGCTAAGAACACACGAAGAACCACGCACACCAACCCGATACAATCGATGCTTACCCTCACGGATCGATGGACCGTGCCAATAGAATCCGCCGGAAGAGACTCGAGGTAGAATTCCGAGGAGAGACCGGTGGGGAGGACGAATCAAGGAGTGGGAGAGAGTGTAAACACTAGAATCTCTCACTACCAAATCCATACATCCACAAGGGTTGCCTTGATTACAGAGGGATGATACCCAAGGGAGACTAAGCTCAAAGTTAGGTTTGAGTTCTAAACAAGTCTAAAGAGCTAAAGGGGTGCTTGGGGTGCTTATATAGTCTTACAAGGCGACACGGGCCGAAAAGGTAAGTTCGGGCCGAAAATATAACTTCAGTCGTGCAGTCGGTCAGGGAGGCCCGACCGGCTGTGGTCGGCGGGCAGTCTGACCGGGCTGGACCGGCGCCAACCGGACGAGGTTCGAGGCCCGGAGGTTGCCCGATGGCACAAGCGCAAATCCGGTTTGGACCGGGCGGCCCAGGAGGCCGGTCGGACCGGAGACCGGTGACCGGCAGAAGCCGGTCGCCCGGGTCCTGACCGGCCGTCCTCTTCTTCCTTGCGCTCTTCGGGCGACTTCGCTTCGGCTTCATGTTCATCTCCAGGTTCTGCTGCTCTCTCCTTCCCTTGGCCATGGCGTCTCATCCTCTCCGGGGTCTTGGTGCGCCTTGTACCTAATGACACATAGCACGTCGGCATGAGGTAGCAATCCATCCAAAGGGGTACCAAGGTCAAGGGTGGTGAGGAGCGAGTTCACCTTGTCATGTATCGCGCGGGCCCGTGTCATTGGTCCACTTGGGGGACTTGTTGGTCTTGGTGAGGAGGTGTCCGAAGGCCACCCCGCATCATCTCCCCCCCTTGGGAGAGAGTCGTCCTCGACTCTTGTTCCTCCTCATCTCCATGATAGGGTGAAAGATCCGAGACGTTGAAAGTGTTGCTCACCAAGTACTTTGATGTTGGTATGTCGATGACGTAGGCGTTGTTGTTGATGCGCTTGAGGACCTTGAAAGGCCCATCTCCTCTTGGCTTGAGCTTGGAGTTGCGTTCTTGCGGGAACCTTTCTTTCCTTAGGTGGATCCAAACGAGGTCTCCTTCTTCAAACACGCGTTCCTTTTTCTTGGCGTTGAGGCGGGTAGCTTGGCGAAGTACATGCTCTTGTATGGTTGCTCTTGTCTCTTCATGTAGTTTCTTCATGGCGGTGGTGCGTTTGTCGAAGTCCATGTTCGTCCGTTCATGAAGAGGTAGTGGGAGGATGTCGAGTGCCGTTGGAGGTTCGAATCCATAGACGATCATGAAGGGACTCGTGAAGTTGTGGAGTGCTTGGCTCGATTGTAGGCGAACTCCGCGTGGGGTAGGCAATCTTCCCATGACTTCAAATTTGTCTTCACAAGTGTGCGGAGGAGTGTGGAGAGGCTTCGATTGACCACTTCGGTTTGTCCATCGGTTTGAGGGTGCGAGGAACAAGAGCTTCACTCCAAACTTCGCCATGAGCGACTTCCATAGGTAACTCATAAACTTGACGTCTCGATCCGACACAATGCTTGCCGGTATTCCATGTAGGCGAACCACTTCCCTGAAAAACAATGAAGCAATGTGTGAAGCATCATCGCTCTTATGACATGGTATGAAATGAGCCATTTTAGAGAACCTATCCACTACCACAAATATTGAGTCATGACCATGTTTGGTGCGTGGTAAGCCAAGTACAAAGTCCATGCTTATGTCCGACCAAGGTGCATATGGAATGGGTAAAGGCATGTAAAGACCATAGGGATTGGAAGTAGACTTAGCTTGTAAGCATGTTGTACACCGGCGGCAAAGGCGTTCCACGTCGCGGTACATTCTTGGCCAATAGTAGTGGGTTGAGAGCATGGCATATGTCTTCTCTCGTCCAAAGTGACCCATGAGACCACCTCCATGTGACTCTTGCAAAAGCAACTTACGAAGAGAAGACTCGGGAATGCAAATCTTGTTAGCTTTAAACAAGTAGCCATCATGCAAATAGAAATCATCAAATCCGCGGTCAACGGAACACTTGGCAAAGATTGGACCAAAGAAAGCGTCGGAAGGGTAAAGTTCTTTGATCTCCTCAAGACCCAAAATGTGAAACTCCAAGCGGGTGAGTAGAAGAGTAATCTTGCGGGAAAGTGCATCCGCAACCACATTTTCCTTGCCCTTTTTGTATTTGATTACATAAGGGAAGGACTCTATGAACTCAACCCACTTAGCATGTCTCTTGTTCAAATTGTGTTGACTTTTCAAATACTTCAAGGACTCATGATCCGAGTGGATAACAAACTCTTTTGGCCAAAGGTAATGTTGCCAAACTTCAAGAACACGAACCAAAGCATAAAGCTCCTTGTCATATATAGGATAGTTGAGTGCGCCATCCAACTTCTCGCTATAGTATGCCACGGGTTTTCCATTTTGCATGAGAACACCACCGATTCCAAGGCCACTTGCGTCGCATTCTATCTCAAATGTTTTTGCAAAATCGGGAAGAGCAAGTAGTGGTGCCTCGGTGAGTCTCTTTTTCAATTCATCAAAAGCTTTTTGTTGTGCTTTGCCCCAAACAAACGGAACATTCTTTTTTGTAAGCTCGTTTAAAGGGCAAGCAATGGTGCTGAAATCTTTCACAAAGCGGCGGTAAAATCCGGCAAGTCCATGGAAGCTTCTAACTTGACCAACATTTGTGGGAGTGGGCCAATTGTGGATGGCCTCAACCTTGGAAGAATCAACTTCAATCCCGTTGGCGGAAACCACAAAACCAAGAAAAACCAATTTGTTTTGAGCGAAATGGCACTTTGGTAGGTTGGCAAAGAGCTTCTCGTGGCGCAAGATGCATAAGACTTCTCTCACATGTTGAACATGGTCCTCAAGATTTTTGCTATAGATGAGAATGTCATCAAAGTAAACAACCACGCTCTTGCCAATGAGAGGTCGCAAAATGTGATTCATAAGACGCATGAAAGTGGAAGGAGCATTGGAAAGACCAAATGGCATGACGAGCCATTCATAGAGACCAAGCTTGGTCTTGAATGCCGTCTTCCATTCATCACCAATTGCCATGCGAATTTGGTGGTAGCCACTACGCAAATCAATCTTAGAGAAAATGGTGGCACCACTCAATTCATCGAGCATGTCATCTAAACGCGGAATGGGATGGCGATAACGGACGGTAATGGCATTGATAGGGCGGCAATCCATACACATCCGTTGCGTCTCATCCGGTTTAGGCACAAGAATGACGGGAACGGCACAAGGGCTAAGGCTTTCTCGGACGTACCCTTTAGCGAGGAGGTCTTGAATTTGGCGTTGGATCTCCTTGGTATCTTCGGGGTTGGTGCGGTAAGCGGCGCGGTTTGGTAGCGGGGCGCCGGGTATGAGGTCGATGCGATGCTCGATGCCCCGAAGCGGTGGTAGTCCATGGGGTAGCTCGTCGGGGAAGACGTCTTGGAACTCCTTCAAAAGAGACAACAAAGACGAAGGAATGTTGGTTAAGTCGTTAGTCTCCGACGAGAGGCCCTTGCAAATGAGCACGTAGTGTATGGTGGTGGATGGGTTGTCTTTCACTTCTCTCCACTCGCTTTTGGTGGCTAGGAGGACACTCTTTCTCTCACTCATATGTGGGTGGCGCTCACTCTCTTTTGGTGGGTAGCTCCCTCTCCTCTCAACTCACTATGGGTGTTTTGTTGTGCCCTTGCTAAAGCCTTCGCATTGTCGGCGATGATTTGGCTAGGAGTCATTGGGCGAAGCTCGAACTTCTTGTCCTTGACCTTGAAGGTGTATGCATTGGAGTAACCATCATGTATGGCCTTTTGTCAAATTGCCATGGGCGGCCAAGTAACATGTGGCACACGGTCATAGGCACCACGTCACACTCGACGGTGTCTTCATAGGGTCCTATCTTGAAGTTGACGGTGACGGTGTGTTGAATCTTGACATTGCCCTTGTCACTCAACCATTGGACATGGTATGGATGAGGATGCTTGCGGCGTGAGGTTGAGCTTCTCACATAGCTCGGTGCTTGCCAAGTTGTGGCAACTCCCACCGTCGATGATGACTTGATTGACTTGCCACCAATGCCGGCACGCGTTTGGAAGATGTTGCATCTTTGGTCTTCCATAGCTTGGGGTTGAGTGGTGAGCACTCGAGTGACCACAAGAGAAGGGCTTGGATCATGTGTGCATAAGAGAGGGTCTTCTCCACTTTCTTCATCATAGTCTTCCTCATTAGCAACCGCGGCTTGCACTAGGGCTTCATATTCACCTTCACTTAGCGTCTCTATATCACCATTCTCCATAGTGATCATGACCTTGGTGTTCTTGCATTCAAAGGATTTGTGGCCTTGAGTACCACACTTGAAGCAAGTGATATTGGAGGGTCCCGTAGAGGCCTTAGAGGAGGCGGTGGAGGATACCGTTTGCTTCATGCGACTTTGTATGGAAGGTTGCTTGGAAGGTGTAGAGGATGCGGTTGGCTTGACACTTGTTGTAGGAGTTGATGTGGCAAGCTTGGAGGCGAAGTATTGCTTGGACTTCGAGTACTTGATGTCCTCATTCACTTGACGCTCGGCCTTAGAAGCTTGGTGAACCAACTCAACCATGTTGGAGTATTGTTGGAACTCCACAATCCTCTTGATGGGGTAGTTGAGGCCATTGAAGAACCTAGCGATGGTTTGGTTCTCGGACTCTTGGATGTTTGCTCGCATCATGGTTAACTCCATCTCCTTGAAGAATTCCTCAACGGTCTTGGTGCCTTGCTTCAACTTTTGGAGCTTGTTGAAGAGATCGGTCTTGTAGTGTTTAGGGACAAAGCGAGCTTCCATCTCCCCCTTCATGTCTTCCCAAGTATCAATTGGAGGATCACCCTTCTCTTCCCTAAGAGTGACAACTTGTTCCCACCAAGTGTTGGCATAATCTTCAAACTCGAGGGAGGCCATGGCTACTTTCTTGGCACCGGAGTAGTTGTGTATGCGGAAGATCTTGTCAACCTTGAGTGCCCATGAGAGGTAGGCCTCGGCGTCGTCTTCACCCTTGAACTTGGGCATGTTGAACTTGAGCTTTCCATACATATTCTCTTCATCTTCCATGTTCCTTCGGCGAGGACGGATGCCTTCATCTCTTGCGACTTGAGGTGGTAGAGGAGGTCTTCCACGACCAACCATAGCATTGGGTTGGCGTTGGAGGTGAACACTAGCTTCACTTGGCTCATGTTGAGGATGTTGTTGCGGGTCTTGACGAGGTTGTTGACGGTGTTCAATGTTGGCCCTCTCATCTTGATCATGTTGAGGTTGTCCTCGGCCCCTTTGGTCATGGCGAGGATGATTCCGGAGATCACGCCTTGGTGGATCTTGATGACCTTGGTCTTGAGCATCCACATGGGCTTGACGATGAGGTGCCGGGTCCATGTTGTGGAGGACGTTGTCTTGGGGTTGGTCGTCATGCCCATGGTGGGCATGGCGAGCCGCTTGATGACGATCTTGGTGAAGAGCTTGATCTTGTTGAGGACGCTCATGAGGACGAGCATGGCGATGGAACTCCCCGCGCCTTAAGTTTGAGCGAGAATCATCATGACGAGCGTGCGGTCGACGAGAGCGATGATGATCTCCATGCCTTGAGTCGGAGCTTGAGGACGAATGGTGATCACGGGAGTAGTCATCATGTGAGGAGGTCGATGACGATGAGGAAGTAGAGCGATGTCGATGTCGGCGTCCCAAGTTGTTGATGGCGCGCTCGAGGCTATCCATGCGCCGCTCCATGTTTGCATCATTGGCCGTCACTTGATCATGCAAGTTGTCCGTAGCTTCGCGAAGAAGGATCATATTGATGTCTACGTTCCCCCTCCTTTCCTGTAGACAGTGTTGGGCCTCCAAGTGCAGAGGTTTGTAGAACAGCAGCAAGTTTTCCCTTAAGTGGATCACCCAAGGTTTATCGAACTCAGGGAGGAAGAGGTCAAAGATATCCCTCTCATGCAACCCTGCAACCACAAAGCAAGAAGTCTCTTGTGTCCCCAACACACCAAATAGGTGCACTAGTTCGGCGAAGAGATAGTGAAATACAGGTGGTATGAATATATATGAGCAAAGCGTGCCAGAAAATAGCTTGCTGGCGTGTAGTTGATGGTGGTAGTATTGCGCGTAGTAACACAGGAAAAAGAACAAGCAGTAGTAACTCAGCAGTATTTGGGAACAAGGCCTAGGGATTACACTTTCACTAGTGGACACTCTCAACATTGATCACATAACAGAATAGATAAATGCATACTCTACACTTTTGTTGGATGATGAACACATTGCGTAGGATTACACGAACCCTCAATGCCGGAGTTAACAAGCTCCACAATAATGCTCATGTTTAGGTAACCTTAAGTGTAAGATAGATCAAAAGACTAAACCAAGTACTAGCATAGCATGCACACTGTCACCTTCATGCATATGTAGGAGGAATAGATCACATCAATATTATCATAGCAATAGTTAACTTCGCAATTTACAAAAGATCATGATCATAGCATAAACCAAGTACTAACACGGTGCACACACTGTCACCTTTACACACGTGCAGGAGGAATAGAACTACTTTAATAACTTTGCTAGAGTAGCACATAGATAGTAGTGATACAAAACTCATATGAATCTCAATCATGTAAGGCAGCTCATGAGATCATTGTATTGAAGTACATAGGAGAGAGATTAACCACATAGCTACCGGTACACCCTCGATGGAGAACTACTCCCTCCTCATGGGAGCAGCAGCGGTGATGAAGATGGCGGTGGAGATGGCAGCGGTGTCGATGGAGGAGCCTTCCGGGGCACTTCCGCTCCGGCAGGGTGCGGAACAGACCCTCCGATCTTGGCTTCGATGGCGGCGGCTGGAAGGTTTCGCGTCCGTGGCTTTTTCCGTAAGGGTTTCAGGGGCTTTATATAGGCGAAGAGGCGCGGGGAGGGTCGAAGGGCGCCCACACCATAGGGTGGCGCGGGCCCAGCCCTGGCCGCGCCACCATGTCATCTGGGGCCCACAGGGCCTCCTCGGCGGCTCTCGGGTGTTCTGGATGCTTCCGGGCAAAATAGGAACACAGGCGTTGATCTTCCAATTCCGAGAATATTTCGTTACTAGGATTTCTGAAACCAAAAACAGCAGAAAACAGGAACTGGCACTTCGGCATCTTGTTAATAGGTTAGTTCCAGAAAATGCACAAATATGACATAAAGTGTGCATAAAACATGTAGGTATCATCAATAAAATAGCATGGAACATAAGAAATTATCGATACGTTGAGACGTATCGCATCCCCAAGCTTAGTTCTGCTGTCCCGAGCAGGTAAAACGATAACAAAGATAATTTCTGAAGTGACATGCCATCATAAACTTGATCATACTATTGTAAACATATGTAATGAATGCAGCGATCAAAACAATGGTAATGACATGAGTAAACACTGAATCATAAAGCAATGACTTTTCATGAATAGCACTTTCAAGACAGGCATCAATAAGTCTTGCATAAGAGTTAACTCATAAAGCAATAATTCAAAGTAAAGGCATTGAAGCAACACAATGGAAGATTAAGTTTCAGCGGTTGCTTTCAACTTGTAACATGTATATCTCATGGATAGTTGTCAACATAGAGTAATATAATAAGTGCAATATGCAAGTATGTAGGAATCAATGCACAGTTCACACAAGTGTTTGCTTCTTAAGGTGGAGAGAGATAGGTAAACTGACTCAACAATAAAAGTAAAAGAATGGTCCTTCAAAGAGGAAAGCATCGATTGCTGTATTTGTGCTAGAGCTTTGATTTTGAAAACATATAGAGAGCATAAAAGTAAAGTTTTGAGAGGTGTTTGTTGTTGTCAACGAATGGTAGCGGGTACTCTAACCCCCTTGCCACAAACCTTCAAAGAGCGGCTCCCATTTTATTTTATTTTTGGGTGGCACTCCTTCCAACCTTTCTTTCACAAACCATGGCTAACCGAATCCTCGGGTGCCTGCCAACAATCTCATACCATGAAGGAGTGCCTTTTATTTTAGTTTTATTATGATGACACTCCTCCCCACCTTTGCTTTCTCAAGCCATGGCTCCTTCGGGTGCCGTCCAACAATCACATACCATGGAGGAGTGTCTATTTTTGTTAATTAATTTTGGGACTGGGAATCCCATTGCTCTTTTTGCAAAATTATTAGATAAGCGGATGAAGCCACTAGTCCATTGGTGAAAGTTGCCCAACAAGATTGAAAGATAAACACCACATACTTCTTCATGAGCTATAAAACATTGACACAAATAAGAGGTGATAAATTTTGAATTATTTAAAGGTAGCACTCAAGCAATTTACTTTGGAATGGCGGAGAAATACCATGTAGTAGGTAGGTATGGTGGACACAAATGGCATAGTGGTTGGCTCAAGTATTTTGGATGCATGAGAAGTAATTCCTCTCGATACAAGGTTTAGGCTAGCAAGGTTATTTGAAGTAAACTCAAGGATGAACCGGTGCAGCAAAACTCACATAAAAGACATATTGTAAACATTATAAGACTCTACACCGTCTTCCTTGTTGTTCAAAACTCAATACTAGATATTATCTAGACCTTAGAGAGACCAAATATGCAAATCAAATTTTAGCAAGCTCTATGTATTTCTTCATTAATGGGTGCAAAGCATATGATGCAAGAGCTTAAACATGAGCACAACAATTGCCAAGTATCACATTATCCAAGACATTTTAGAATTACTACATGTAGCATTTTTCAATTCCAACCATATAACAATTTAACGAAGAGGAAACTTCGCCATGAATATTATGAGCTAAGAACACATGTGTTCATACGAACCAGCGGAGCGTGTCTCTCTCCCACACAAGGATGAACTTATTCAGAGAACTAAGATAACAAAACAAAAACAAAAATAAAAGCACACAGACGCTCCAAGTAAAGTACATAAGATGTGACCGAATAAAAATATAGTTTCAAGAGAAGGAACCTGATAAGTTTGTCGATGAAGAAGGGGATGCCTTGGGCATCCCCAAGCTAGATGCTTGAGTCTTCTTGAAATATGCAGGGATGAACCATGGGGCATCCCCAAGCTTAGAGCTTTCACTCCTCTTGATCATAGTATATCATACTCCTCTCTTGACCCTTGAAAACTTCCTTCACACCAAACTTCAAGCAAACTCATTAGAGGGTTAGTGCATAATCAAAAACTCACATGTTCAGAGGTGACACAATCATTCTTAACACTTCTGGACATTGCCCAAAGCTACTGGAAGGTAATGGAACAAAGAAATCCACCCAACACAGCGAAAGAAGCAATGCGAAATAAAAGGCAGAATCTGTCAAAACAGAACAGTCCGTAAAGACGAATTTTAAAATGGCACCAGACTTGCTCAGATGAAAATGCCTAAATTGAATGAAAGTTGCGTACATATCTGAGGATCACTCACGTAAATTGGCATAATTTTCTGAGTTTCCTACAGAGAATTAGGCCCAGATTCGTGACAGCAAAGAAAACAGTTTCTGCGCAGTAATCCAAATCTAGTATTGACTTTACTATCAAAGACTTTACTTGGCACAACAAAACACAAAACTAAGATAAGGAGAGGTTGCTACAGTAGTAAACAACTTCCAAGACACAAATATAAAACAAAGTACTGTAGCAAAATAACACATGGGTTATCTCCCAAGAAGTTCTTTCTTTTTAGCCATTAAGATGGGCTCAGCAGTTTTAATGATGCACTCGCAAGAAATAGTATTTGAAGCAAAAGAGAGCATCAAGAGGCAAATTCAAAACAAATTTAAGTCTAACATGCTTCCTATGCATAGGAATCTTGTAAATAAACAAGTTCATGAAGAGCAAGGTAACAAGCATAGGAAGATAAAACAAGTGTAGCTTCAAAAATTTCAGCATATAGAGAGGTGTTTTAGTAACATGAAAATTTCTACAACCATATTTTCCTCTCTCATAATAATATCCAGTAGCATCATGAGCAAACTCAACAATATAACTATCACATAAAGCATTCTTATCATGAGTCTCATGCATAAAATAATTACTACTCCCAACATAAGCATAGTCATTCTTATTAATTGTAGTGGGAGCAAATTCAACAAAGTAGCTATCAAATATAGGAGGTATATTGTAATCATAATCAAATTTATCCTCCATAACAGGTGGTAACAAAAGACTACTATCATTATAATCATCATAAATGGGAGGCAAAGTATCATCAAAGTAAATTTTCTCCTCAATGCTTGGGGGACTAAAAATATCATGCTCATCAAAACCAGCTTCCCCAAGCTTAGAATTTTCCATATCATTAACAACAATGGTGTTCAAAGCATTCATATTAATATGTTCCATGGTTTTTTTAATTTTTGCATCAAACCATCCATGTCTTAAATCAGGAAATAGAATAAAAAGGTCATTGTTGTCCATTATGCCTAACTAGTGTAAACAAGAAACCAAATGTCGCAATTGCAGAGTCTAAAGGAAATAGCTTCGAGCACACACACAATGGCGCCGGAAAAGTACTGTTACCTGGAACCGGAGTATGAGTGCCTTTTACCTTTCCTCCCCGGCAACGGCGCCAGAAAAGTGCTTGGCGCGTAGTTGACGAGGGAGGAAAAGTGCTTAGTTGCCGGGCTTGCCAATGTGTGAGTGCCGTTTACCTTCCCTCCCGGCAACGGCGCGAGAAAAGTGCTTGATGTCTACGTGCTTCTATTCTTGTAGACAGTGTTGGGCCTCCAAGTGCAGAGGTTTGTAGAACAGCAGCAAGTTTTCCCTTAAGTGGATCACCCAAGGTTTATCGAACTCGGGGAGGAAGAGGTCAAAGATATCCCTCTCATGCAACCCTGCAACCACAAAGCAAGAAGTCTCTTGTGTCCCCAACACACCAAATAGGTGCACTAGTTCGGCGAAGAGATAGTGAAATACAGGTGGTATGAATATATAGAGTAGCAACAGAAAATAGCTTGCTGGCGTGTAGTTGATGGTGGTAGTATTGCAGCAGTAGTAACACAAGAAACAGAACAAAGATAGTAAAGATTTGGGAACAAGGCCTAGGGATTACACTTTCACTAGTGGACACTCTCAACATTGATCACATAACAGAATAGATAAATGCATACTCTACACTTTTGTTGGATGATGAACACATTGCGTAGGATTACACGAACCCTCAATGCCGGAGTTAACAAGCTCCACAATAATGCTCATGTTTAGGTAACCTTAAGTGTAAGATAGATCAAAAGACTAAACCAAGTACTAGCATAGCATGCACACCGTCACCTTCATGCATATGTAGGAGGAATAGATCACATCAATATTATCATAGCAATAGTTAACTTCGCAATCTACAAGAGATCATGATCATAGCATAAACCAAGTACTAACACGGTGCACACACTGTCACCTTTACACACGGGAGGAGGAACTACTTTAATAACTTTGCTAGAGTAGCACATAGATAGTAGTGATACAAAACTCATATGAATCTCAATCATGTAAGGCAGCTCATGAGATCATTGTATTGAAGTACATAGAGAGAGATTAACCACATAGCTACCACAGCCCCGAGCCTCGATGGAGAACTACTCCCTCCTCATGGGAGCAGCACGGTGATGAAGATGGCGGTGGAGATGGCAGCGGTGTCGATGGAGGAGCCTTCCGGGGGCACTTCCCCGCAGGGTGCCGGAACAGAGACTCCTGTCCCCCGATCTTGGCTTCGATGGCGGCGGCTCTGGAAGGTTTCGCACCGTGGCTTTTTAGTAAGGGTTTCGATGCAGGGCTTTATATAGGAGAAGAGGCGGCAGGAGGGTCGAAGGGCGCCCACACCATAGGGTGGCGCGGGCCCAGCCACGGCCGCGCCACCATGTCATCTGGGCCCACAGGGCCCCCTGCCCTCTCGGGTGTTCTGGATGCTTCCGGGCAAAATAGGAACACAGGCGTTGATTTCGTCCAATTCGAGAATATTTCGTTACTAGGATTTCTGAAACCAAAAACAGCAAAACAGAACACTTCGGCATCTTGTTAATAGGTTAGTTCCAGAAAATGCACAAATATGACATAAAGTGTGCATAAAACATGTAGGTATCATCAATAAAGTAGCATGGAACATAAGAAATTATCGATACGTTGGAGACGTATCACATATCTTGGTTCACTTGGCCGAAGTTGTGGGCCACTTCTTCATATTGTTCATCGATGCGTGTCTCGAACAAGTTGAGTTGGTCCTTGAACTCTTGGCGTTGCACCCATAGGTTGTGTTGGGTGGCCAACCTCTCGGAGGGGTGTAGGACCTCATCCTCCTTTGCTTGGTCTCCGTGCCTATCCATGATCACAAGACAAGAACTATGTTGTGGATGTTAGTGGAAGGAGACTACCTCTCACTCTTACCGTGGTAAGATAGTATTGAGGCAATCAACCAAGCCGAAAGTAAGACCAATTGTATCGGGACACACACAAAGGCACACGCAAAAGCTAGCAAATATGGTGTTAGGAGTGGATGGTGGAAAGCCAAAAGACGAAATCCAAAATCGAGTATGTTGTTAAGAGTGGGTAAGGTCCAAAAATCCAAGTGTCAAAGTGGCGATCACTATAAACACGGAAAAATGTGGAACTCACACACGGGATGAACGGGGTTAGTGCAACCAAGGAACGGAGAAAATGAAAAACCCTAAGCAAGGGTGCTCAATGTCACACTAACGCAAGAAGAGATCGAAGCTAGGTTGCATAGAGGAGAAACACCAAGATTCGCACGAGGTCTCTCTTCTCTATCTCTCTTGCTTGCTTAAAAGCTTTTCACTCTTTTTGTATCGGTGGCACTTTGCACTTTGCTTTTCTCTTTTTTTCACTAGCACACTATGCTCTTACTCTTTTGCTGGCCACTCACGAGCTCCACTTATGAGCTTTACTCACACAACGCACACCCTCACGGTCGGGACCTCGTGCGATGTTTCGCAACACTCGAAAGCTTCGCTCGTGGGATAGATCGCAAAAAGAAGAGGGCTACAAGGGTTACTGCAAGTTATACCTGCGATGGTGGAGATGATGGTGGTGGTGGTGGTCGGCGGTGGTGTTAGTCGATGTCGAAGACGTGTGCCCGGTCGGTGGTCCGGTCGGACCGGGTGTTGCGCCGGCTGCTCCGGTCTGTGGGCCGGTTGACCGGCTCGGACCGCTGTCCGGTTTGGCTTGGACCGGTTCTGCGCTGCGATGGTCCGGTCTGGGGGCCGGTTGACCGGGTTCGAAACCGGGTTCGTCGATTTGGAGCTTTCTCTCTCCTGTTCTTCCTCAAACCAAAACCAAATCGGCCAAAACGAAAGGAAACGATGGAATTGGAGGCTAAAAGTTGGGGAAATAGTAGATCAAGCACAACAACACCAGATCCACGGAGCAAAACCACTCAAAACTCAACCAAATCACAGATCCGTCCAAAGGCAATTTAGGGCTATTTTTTGGAAAATTTTCTAGAAACGAAATTGGGTGGGTGGAGGGTCAAATCCGCGGAAACCAAAGGCTGCGATACCATATGATGTGGTCTAAGACCCCGATTGTGGCCCGATCTCGCGAATGACCCAAGGGAATCAAGGGGAAAGAGGGGGAGCGGAAGAACACGAAGAACGCTAAGAACACACGAAGAACCACGCACACCAACCCGATACAATCGATGCTTACCCTCACGGCTCGATGGACCGTGCCAATAGAATCCGCCCGGAAGAGACTCGAGGTAGAATTCCGAGGGGAGAGACCGGTGGGGAGGACGAATCAAGGAGTGGGAGAGAGAGTGTAAACACTAGAATCTCTCACTACCAAATCCATACATCCACAAGGGTTGCCTTGATTACGGAGGGATGATACCCAAGGGAGACTAAGCTCAAAGTTAGGTTTGAGTTCTAAACAAGTCTAAAGAGCTAAAGGGGTGCTTGGGGTGCTTATATAGTCTTACAAGGCGGCACGGGCCGAAAAGGTAAGTTCGGGCCGAAAATATAACTTAAGTCGTGCAGGCCGGTCGGGAGCCGGTCGGACCGGCCTGTGGCCGGCGGGCTGGCCATGGACGCTCAACCGAGCGCCGACAGGCCCAGGGAGGTGCCCGGATGGCACAAGCGCAAATCCCGGTTTGACCGGGCGGCCCGATCGAGGCCGGTCGGGCGGTGAGACCGGTGACCGGTCAGAAGCCGACCGGGTTACGGACCGGCGTCCTCTTCTCTTCCTTGCGCTCTTGGGCGACTTCCTGCTATGTTCATCTCCAGGTTCTGCTGCTCCTCTCCTTCCCTTGGCCATGGCGTCTCATCCTCTCCGGGGTCTTGGTGCGCCTTGTACCTAATGACACATAGCACGTCGGCATGAGGTAGCAATCCATCCAAAGGGGTACCAAGGTCAAGGGTGGTGAGGAGCGAGTTCACCTTGTCATGTATCGCTTTAGCCCGAGCCCGTGTCATTGGTCCACTTGGGGGACTTGTTGGTCTTGGTGAGGAGGTGTCCGAAGGCCACCCCGCATCAGGTAGGCTTCCACTTATCGATGGAATTGCAGGTGCGGTCGGCTTGCATACCTTCGACCGGAGAAGACCAGTGCGTTGCACTTGTCGATCCCCAGTGACGTGTGTCGCGGCAGTGCCCATCGGGGCCGACGCCGCATCCACCCTGCTCTGCCGTTGGGAAGGCAGAAGAGGGCCCCGTCTTGTCGCCAGGATCCGGGCGCGAGATCCGGCTCACGGCATCAGTGAGGGCCGCGATCTGGGAGCCGAACGTGGACTTCATGGAGTCGAGGTCGACGGCGATGGAGGTCTTGACTACCTCCAGATCCCGGCTCACCGACGACTTGACGCCGTCGACGGAGGCGTGGATCTCCTTGAGCTCGACCGTGGTGTCGTCGACAAAGACCTTGACAGCATCTAACACCTCCTTCTTGTAAGCCATGAATTTCTCCTCATACTCCTCCCTGGAATCTATTCGGAGAAGATCGTAGAGAGCTCGAGACTTCTCCATGGCTTCCGCACGCTTCTGGAACGAAAATCTGGTGGCGTGAGTGGGGAACTCCAGATCGGGATCGGAAGGCTCTGATTACCAATTGTAAGCACCAGCCTGATCTCTCTTGATTTCAATCACAGGAAGAGGAATATTTGGTGGCTCGATCCACCCAACCACCCCCGAGCCAGTCGCACACGGCAACGTCGTTCATATATCAATTACAAGCCAAAAACAAAAGGAAAACCAGCCGATCCCCTTAATATTGTCTTCGTCTTCACGTGATCCAGCTGCCACTGGTGAGCCAGGCTGGTGCCTTCTTCTGCCTCCTAGGCCTGCTCTCTCTTGGGCCAGGTCCCTTCCTGCCTGGTTCCTCTCTTGGGCTTCTCTCCTCGGGGTCCAGGTCATTGACAAGACAGTTCGTTTAACATTTGGGAGGCAGCTAAGTGGATGCGGCTGACTGCTTAACATTTGCAATATTAAGCCAAAAAAAAATCTAGAGAGCCACCCCGATGCCTAACATGAAGCAAAACTAACTGGTCGTAGCATCGATTTGGGTGCCGACATGTGGAAATCCCCTGGTTCGAGCATGGAAGATTGGTGCGGGCGCTCCCTAAGTGTTGTTCACCCCACGTATGGATGCAAGTGGACAAGTCCATGGAAGAGCCCGCTTTGGCTGCGTGGGCCGCAAGTGGAAAATGCAGGTTTGACAGGTCCCTGCGGACGCACGGACGCGGACAGTGCAGGTTTGCCAGGTTCCTGCGTCCGCGCATGTTACCCATCGCCACCAGCTGATGCGGGGACAACGCCGAACATGTCGATGGCGTCCAGCGCCGCTAGCTCCTCCACTTGCCCAGCGCATTCTCCTTCCGCACGAGCTCGGGTCCATGCCCATGGCGCTCCTCTCCGACACCTCGGCCGGGAAGACGCACCTCTTCCGCCACAAGGAGCACCCGGCGCTGCAGTAGAGCGGCCTGCACCTTGTGGCCCCGCAGCGGCAGCGGGCGTGGGGCGCAGGCTGGTGGCCGTGAACGTTGCGGCCATCACGGAGATCGCGCCGGTGCTGTCGGGGACGAACGGCAGGAAGATGTGTGTGCTGGTGGCGGGCGGTGGCATCGGCATCGGCGGGCTGGTGTACGCGCTGACGATCTGCCTCGCATGTGTGCGGTGTGGCCTGCCCTCGCTTGAGTACGGCAGTAGCGGCGGCCTGCCTTGGCCAAGTATGGCGGCGGCGGCCTGTCTGGCCGGAGGACGGTGGTGATTGGGTTGGACTGCGGGAGGGCGTCGGATGGATTGGGAAATATTGCGGTGCAGCTGACGGGCCAAGAGGGCACTGCAGGACTGGGCCACAAAGCCCACTTTAAGTTAGCAGGTTGTCCGCGACGCCCATGAGGCGTTTTTTTCGCGGTGCGGCTTAGTGGACCTGCGGAAGCTTGCGGCCACCCTCATCCGGAACCCCACGACCGATTGACCAAGAAGCGGCACCTACTCTGTCTTGGAGCAGGAATCGAATACGGTAGCGATCCTCCGCCTAGTCGTGCACCTGCGCGGACAACAGCATTTGCGCGCATCAGGGCATCTCCAACGCCGGCGACCTAAACGGACGCGTTGGACCGTCTGTTTTAGGCCGTTTGGGAGGCGGACACGCGGAGAGCGGCTCGCATTCGCGTGTTCGTTTGGGTCGCACGCTGCATCCAACGTGCGGACGCATCGCATAAGTGAAAAACAACCAAAAAAACGAAAATAATTAAACCTAACTATATTTAATTAAACATATGCCCTATTTCGAGCAAATTTATACATGCGCCCTATTTTGGTTAAATTTAAACTACCAAAAGAAAGCCCTCTATATGGGCTTTAAACTTAAAAACAAATAAAACCCTATCCTAGGGTTTGGGTGGCCGCCGGTGCGCGCCTAGTCCCTGTGGGCCTCGTCGCCGTCGCCGTCGACGACGTTCCCAGGCGGCGAGGCGCTGTTGTGGCTCGACCGCGCCAGGGACTCCGGCCACGGCGACCACATGGCCTCTTCCCAGGCCGAGTGAGGGTCCGGAGCCGCCCGTTGCTCCGCCGCAGCAGCCCGGAGCTCCGCCTCCTCCCTGAGGCTCTGCTGCCTCTCCTGCCACGCGAGGAGCTTCGCCTCCTGGCGCCTCTCCTGCTCCGCCACGCGCCTGGCCTCCTGGCGCCTCTCCTCCTCGCGTCGGAGCGTGGCCTCCTCGCGCCACCGCCTCGCTTCCTCCTCCCGGCGGACCTGGTCGAGCAACACCCAGGCCTCGGCGTCCTGGACCGCCTGCCGGGCCTGCTCCTCCATGACCGAGGTGCGGATGACCTCCACGAGATGCGGCTAGTTGGCCTCGTCCTCCGCCTTGGACAGCGCCATGGCGGCGCACATCTTCGGGTCGTCTTCCTCCTCCAGCTTCGGCAGCAGTGGCACAGGTTGCGCCAATGTCGTGCCGACACGGGCGGCCTCTCTAATGTAGAGACCAGGCCGAGGACGGCGGCTGCTGCTGGCCTCGCCGTCGTTGGCACCGGGAGCGAAAGCCCTCTTCGGGGCCATGGCGGCGGTTGCGCATGCGTGGGGAACTGTTGAGTGGAGTGGGGAGTGGACTGGACAGGGACAGATCCCTCCTAGCCCACATTTAATATGACGCCCCCCCCCACCGACAGCTGGGCCCAAGGGAGACGAGCAGGCGGAAGCGACCGGACGGCGCGTGCCATCCGCGGCCACGCAAACCTGGCCCAGATTTGGGTTGGGTTTGGGTCATCCCGGACACCGCGGCCATCCGCATTTGCGATGCGTGCCCGCGTTGGGCCGCGGTTTTGTCCGGTTCAATCCATCCGGACGCGCGGGCACGGGATGGGTCGCCGCATTGGAGATTCCCTCACTCCGCTCTTTGGAGAGGACGCGGCGAGAGGGAAAGGAGACACCGCAGGCTTTTGAGGGTGGGGCAGCGTCGTGGTGGCATCGGAAGGAATGACATGCTACCCTGCCGTCCCTGAGGAGTGTTAGGCGGCCGTGGCCTAGAGAAATAGAGGTGAGCAAGGAGCCCTAGGCCTCGGTCTGTGGCGGCGAAGGCGATAGTTGCGTGCAACGGCCGAGGGGGCTGATCAGGGGTAAGTGGCGATGTAGCAGCGTTGCAGCGGTAGGGATGGAGCGAGGCGCAACGAAGGTTTGGGCGATATGGGGATCGTGGTATGGGGGAGCGGGCCTGGAAATTATCGGCGACTGACGGACACAATGCGGGAGCGGACTAATGGACTAAACACGGAGCATCGTTGGATTTTTGTTGGATCACCACCCTCTCTCCCTTTTTATATTAGTGGAGATGTTGTGCCGACTTAACCGACTTAAGAAGTTGCACATTTAAGCATCACCATCCGGCCGACTTAACTGATTTAAGTGTTTGAAATGGTCCGTTTGGATGACCCAGCCCGAGGCACAGAGATGACAAATCGATTTTTCAAGGTTAATAACCTTACTTGTGCAACATAAATCCAGGCATCTACTAATTCTCGTTTGATGAGAAAGCAGTTGCCCGATGTTAACATTTTTCGGTGGCAATCAGGAATCTCAGTCCCCGCCTCTCCTTATCCACCTCTCTTGAAAGCTCCTCTCCTCCCCTTGAGAGTCGGCCACCGGCTCCTGACTGTGGTCCCTCTCGCCTCCGATGCTTGCACTGGTTGGTGTAGAGATGGATCTGGATGTCAGCCTCTTCTCTGTAGACCAAGGTTTAGGATTAGATCTAGCTTTCTAGTATTTACCTATGTGGAGACTGGCGCAAAGCCAAGGAGGAGTTCATCACCGGAGTTCTTGAGCGGCTGCTGGTGATGGGTGGTGATGGGTGGTGATGAGGTGGCTCGATGCGGTGCTCCAGAGGTTAGATACAAAGGCGTTCTCCAACAACATCACCCTCTCCTCCTCAATAAAGCTCACTAGGTTTGTGTAAGGGTATTTTACCCTTATCCATTATTTTGGTAACAATGACACCGTGCTAGAGTATTTGGCCTAATACAAGTCTATGAGGTTAATCCCAGGTATTAGCCAAAGAGGCATTATGGTGTACCAATGGAACAAGAAGGTAAAGGGAGACCCCCCACTTCGACAAAAATCAAGAGGGGTGCTTCAGCTACTGGCCGGCCAGAGGCCCGATCAGACCGGCCCCGGCACCGGCCAGACCGGCGCCGACCGGCTCCTGGACTGGTGCCAACTGGGGCCATGTTCTGTTTGTCACAGAATTGCCCCGGTCATGATCCGGTTGCTGGCCCGGTTTGGACCGGCCAGGTCCGGTCAGGGGTCCGGTCGGACCGGGTGGTGGGCCGGGCGCCCCGGCGCCAACCGACCCCCACGCTGATGCCAGCCGGGAGATGTTCTGTATGTCAAGAAGTTGCCCCGGTCAAGACCCGGTCCCAGCTCCGGTTTGGACCGGCTGGCCCGGTATGACCGGTCCCTGCGCCGGCCGGCCCGGCCCCAGGCCCGGTTGACCGGGTTCCTCGAGGAAGTTGCTGAGGTGGCAAGTCACCAACGGCCATATTTCAAGTGGGACTATAAATACCCCTTCTCCTACCTCTAAACAGTTAGGCACTACACTACAAGTTGTTCTTGAGCTCTCTCTCTCATACTCCATTGCTAGAAACACCAAAAACCTCAGATCTCCCTCCTCCTCCACCCAAACTCAAATCCCTCCAGGGAAAAGATAGAGGAGGGCTCGATCTACCGTTCTACCAAGCCAAATCTTGTTCCCCTTGTATTCATCAAGAAACTTGCTCTCTAGGGTTCCTTGGAAACCCTAGGCGGGCAAGAGTGGTCCGGAAGCATCCGAGCTGTGGATTTGCTCCTAACAAGATTGTGAAGGTTTGGAGGCTACCTCAAAGTCTACCACAAGTGAGAGAGCTATTACTTGGTGGGATAGGCTCCGGAGAATAGGGTGAGCTTTCGTGGCATTGGGGAATCCTTCATGGGACCTCCACCCCTCCAAACGTGACGTACCTTCTTGCAAAGGAAGGGAACACGGGAATAAACCCTCGTCTTCGCGTGCTATTGGTTATCACTAACCGAACTCCTTACTTGTGATATAATTGCCTGTGAGAGCCTTCGTGCTTGAGTTACTTGTATTTTCATATAGGTTGCCTTACCTAGTTTGCATTAGGCTCATCTTTATATTCCGCAAAGCCTAATATTGGAAAGAAAGAATTAAAATTTGTAGAAACCTATTCATCCCCTCTCGGTTTACCATCTCTGATAAGGCTAGCAATGGGTCGGGTTTGGGAGGGTCAACCTATACTAGATCCATGCCCATCACCCTTATCGTGCACACCTATGACCCATGACCCTACCCATGGGTAAGGAATGAGACAAATGCCCAAACCCATCGGGCAACTCAATCCTATCGGGCAACCCATCGGGTAGAAAAAATGGAGAGTTTGATGATATTTAAGCTTAGTAGTATAAATAATTTATCATGCTAGCGGCTAGCTTACGCATTCTCCATATAAAAATTTAAGATGCGTCTAGTATCCTGGTGAGGTAGCAAGAGCTTCGTTCTAACTAAGTGAAGGTCATCTCATGTATTTTATAGACTTGTGAATGTATCCATCTCTCTACATAGTCGAGGTGGTACTAAAGTTTCCGTGTTAATGTGCCAATGACTGATGCGTGATGATCGGCCATGCTATTTTTCTATGGGCCGCTGGCTACACTATGGGGCCTTTATTCTTTAGAACACATCGGCATATTGTTGGGCTGCCAGGATAAAGAGTGGTGTTCCTGTTCATGACATTGTGAGTGCAAGTAGTACTAATCTGCAAATGTTTGGTGCCTGGATACAAGAGCTATGTGTGTAAACGATATATACTGTCTACATGTATAATGTATGTGTACCATAGCCCACGTACCATAAAAAAATAAAGCAATTATTTTAATTAGTAATATTAATCGGGTGACCCATCGGGCAACCCGTGGGCATAAATTGATACCCATGCCCGACCCACTACTAATTGGGTTGCCCATGGGTCGTCTTCATATATGGACGGACATCGGGACCCATACCCTACCCATTCGGGTCGGGTGCCCATGGGCAGACGTACCCATGGGTCGAATTGCCGGCATGAATCTCTGATCTTTCAATTGGTATCAGAGCCTGGACTCTTTTTAAGGGCTTCACAGCCTTAAGAGTGAGATGGATAAACTATTCGAGGGTTTGGATGAAGACTCTAACCTTTCGGTTAGGGAGATGAAATCCAGATTCTTGGCATATGATGAAGAGAAAGGAGGATGAAGTACAAAGCCAAATGGCACAAATGACTGCCATGCTTAAGAACCTGACTAGTGGGACTCCTAGTGGGGCTTCGGCCTCTCGGGAAGGCTTCCATGAAGTCAATCATGACTCTCCCAAAATCACTTCACCCATGCCTCATATAAACCATAGTGGGAATGTTCCCCATTTTTATGGAACTCACTTTCCTTTTTGGAAATCTTCTATGGAACCTCACATTCGCAGCTGCAGTGTGGAGTTATGGGAGATTATTGTTGATGGATACCGGAAGCCACAAGATCCCACTCGGTTGACCTCCACCGAATTCTACAACCGTCAACTCAATGCCTCCGCACGTGACAAGATTAGGAGTGGCATCAACCGCAAGCTCCTTGTCCAAGTCAATGACATTCACTCCGCTAAAGAGTTGTGGGATCAGATCGTAGTACTCCAAGAGGGAACCGATCTGATCCAGTCAGCTCTTTACGAGTCTGCAAAGCAAGAGGCAACTATGTTCATGATAGAGAAGGAGAATCTGTGGCCGATGCCTATGGAAGGCTTGGTGCTCTTAGAGTGAAGGTCAAAGGGCTTGGATGTGAGAAATACAATGACGGCTTTGAGATGAATGAATCATTCATAAAGTCCAGGTTCATTGCCATGATTGCAGTCAAGCAAAAGGACACCAACCTTGCACTCAACTTACAAATCATTACCAAGAGTGCTGATCTGAACGACAATGATCTAGTCTCCTATGTGGCAGCCAATGAGAACATGGCCAAGACAAGAGAAAGGCTCATGGCGATGAACCGTGTTGATGAAGCCTCACTCAACCTTGCCCTGGAGGCTAGAGCTGGCCATGAAAGAGAAGAAGACTATGAAATTGAAGAAGATGAAGAGATGACTTCAACTAGTGACATCGCTACAGATTTTGCCTTCTTTGCCAAGAAGTATAAGGCAAAGTTTCCAATGTTCCTCAATGAGAAGAAGAAGAAGAGAACCTGCTACAACTGTGATGAAGATGGTCACTTTGCAAATGAGTGCCCTTATGAGAAAAGGGTAGACAAGCCAAAGTTTGTCAAAGGGGTCAATCCAAGATTGAAGCCAAACCCAATCAACGATCGATACAATAAGAACGAGGGAAGAGCCTTTGTTGGAGCCGAGTACATTTTTGATGAAGAAGAGGAAGATGAGGAGAAGGAGGCCGGAGTGGCTGGTTTGGCTTTCTCCAAGCCCGGGTCACTCTTCACATATGACTACTCCAAGGATTACTCCACGGAGAATGATGTTGGTTCTTCCTTCATGGCAAGAATGACTCAAGATGATGACTCCAATGATTCTCCCTCCTCTACGATCGTTGGCTCTTGTCTAATGGCAAGAGAAACAAAGGTAATGGAATCACCACCTTCTCTATCTAGTGTTCTTGATGATGAAACTGAAAATCAAGAAAAAATTAGATGTGCTTAAGGAACTTTACAAAGTTAGATGCACTCTTCGGGGTGAAGCTCTTGTCAAGTTTGATTTCTTGATGGACTCTCTCAAAGAAAAGGATGAGTCCATTGAGGAATTAGAATATCATTTGAATGATAAAGAACGGAGATTCAATCTCCTAAGACAAGAGCTAAAAACAGAAAGGTGCATATCTCAAGGCCTTAAGCAACAAATAGAAACTTTTGAACTAGATAAAGTTAAGGATCTTGAAACTATTGAAAGGGCTCAATTATTGGCCCAAGAGCTCGACGCTTCAAAGAAGGAACTTGAAGTTGCTCATGCTTCTCTCACTAAGGATCTTGACCATCTTGAAAGATCTAACAAGTTTGCTAAGGATGAGCTCAAAAAACTTGGAGAGAGCCATGACCTACTCCAAGAAACCTACAAGAAGGCTCTTGGATCAATGAATGATCCCATTGTTGGTAAAAATGTTGCTAGTTCCTCTACTTCATTCACTAGTGAGCATGCCAAACTTGTTGATGAACATGTTCGTTTACAAGAGGAACTATCTTTGCATGTTGAGACCAATACATATTTGAATCCTTGGTAACCAAATATGGTCTCAACTATCATCCTAATGAATCGGCTCGTGGGCAAGCAACTATTCTTGAGGAAAATGTTAGGTTGAAGAAAGAACTTGCCAAGTTCACCACAACCAAGAATAAGATGGGATTCGGTGACCTCTTGAGTAAGCAAAGGTCAAACAATGAAAAGCATGGACTTGGATATGTTCCCAAGCCCTACAAGAAGAACAACTACAAGAAGGAGAAGCCCGCTCAAGAAAAGAACAAGAAGGTCACTAATGATGGCAAAGCCTCAAAGGGCAAAGCCACTAGTGGTGACCGCACGGGGCCAAACAATCACTATGCTTTATTTATTGATTATTATGGTGATGTTTATGCTAACTATGTTGGACCTCGTAATGGCTATGCTTATAGAGGGTACTAAAAGATCTTGTTTCCATGACTAGGGAACCCATTAATCGATGGGTTCCTAAATCCTCTACTTGATTTTGTAGGGGTATTCCTCCGGTGGTCCAAAATGGGTGTTTGATAGTGGATGCACCAATCATATGACCGGAGGAAGAGGTGTGCTTGACCAATTCATTGAGGATATTAACAAGAAGTCAAGCATCACGTTTGGTGACAACTCAAAGGGAAAGGTACTTGGGTATGGCAAGGTGGCAATCTCTAAGGACTTGTGCCTTGAGACGGTCATGCTTGTTGAATCCCTTGGCTATAACTTGCTTTCTATATATCATATTGCAGATGTCGGCTACAATTCATTTTTTACTAAATATTGTGTGAAAGTCTTTAGGAGTGACAATCTCATATTGGTCCTTGTTGGATATGTGGAGAACAACCTTTACATGGTTGACCTCTCGAAAGAGAGCCCCTCTCCCTCCACATGTCTAATGGCGGCCAAACATGACGAAGGTTGGTTGTGGCATCGCCGCCTTGGTCATGTTAACATGAGAAATCTTAAACAACTCCTAAAGGGTGAGCACATTGTTGGACTAACCGACATTTATTTTGAGAAAGATCGTGCATGCAGTGCATGTGTAGCTGGAAAGCAACTCAAGAAGAAACATCCCATCAAGAGCATCGTCACCACATCTAGGCCTTTGGAGCTCCTTCATTTGGATCTCTTTGGGCCATCACACTATGATACTCTTGGTGGGAGCAAGTACGGACTTGTCATTGTTGATGATTACTCAAGATACTCTTGGGTCTTTCTCCTCAAGTCTAAGGATGAGACCCATAGGGAGTTCATCATCTTCGCCAAGAAGGCTCAACGTATGTATGAATCCGAGATCGAGGCGATAAGGACCGACAATGGCATCGAGTTCAAAAACTACACTATGCAAGAGATTGTTGATGATGAGGGCATCAAGCATGAGTTTTCAGCTCCGTACAACCCTCAACAAAACGATGTTGTTGAAAGGAAGAATCTCACTATTATTGAGATGGTAAGAACTATGTTGAGTGAATTCAATTCACCCCATAATTTTTGGTGAGAATCCATCTCTACAGTTGTCCACTACTCCAACCGGCTCTTTCTTCGTCCTCTACATAACAAAACTCCATACGAGCTTCTCACAGGTAACAAGCCTAATGTCATGTACATTCGTGTCTTTGGATGCAAATGTCTTGTTAAGAACAATAAAGGGAAGCTTGGTAAATTTGAAACTAGAACTATTGAGGGCACATTTGTTGGTTATGCGGAGAACTCTCACGCCTATATATACTACAACAAGTCCACTGGGGCTATTGAAGTATCTTGTGACGTGGTTTTCTTGGAGGATAATGGCTCCCAAGTGGAGCAAGTTGTTCCATGTTTTGCAGGTAATGATGATGATCCTTCTAGTGCCATCAAACTTATGGGCATTGGACACGTCCGGCCCACAGAAATCCATGATGATGATCACAATGATGGAGTAGAAGTATCAAGCTCAGCCCAAGTAGAGCCTAGCTCAACTCAAGCTGAACCATCAAGAGCAACTCAAGACTTATCCTCTACTCAAGATGAGCCACATTCCGAAGAACAAGAAGAAAGCCCTCAACCCACTGAGCAAGACCATGATGGTGATCAAGAAACATCCTCAACACATGATCAAGCTCAAGTTGTCCCTCATGATCGTGTCCTAGCAAGAGATGAATTTGTGGATTATGAAGGAACCATTCGGAAGATCAAGGGTGCTACAAGGGCAAGTGACATGAAAGTAGATCAAGTCCTTGGTAGCATCTCAAAAGGAGTGGTAACTCGTAGACACCATGCATTACTTATCACTTATTGTGAACATCATGCTTTTGTGTCTAGTTTTGAGCCACTCAAGGTACATGAAGCCTTGGTTGATCCGGATTGGGTAATTGCCATGCAAGAAGAATTGGAGTGTTTCACTCGTAATGAAGTATGGTCTCTAGTTGAGAGACCCAAGGATCATCGCATCAACGTCATTGGGACCAAATGGGTATTCAAGAACAAGCAAGATGAGAATGGCATTGTTATTAGAAATAAAGCAAGGTTAGTGGCGCAAGGGTTTGCCCAAATTGAAGGTATGGATTTTGAGGATACCTTTGCGCCGGTAGCCCGTCTTGAAGCTATTCGTCTTTTGCTTGCATTTTGCATCTTTCCACAATTTCAAACTATATCAAATGGATGTGAAAAGTGCATTTTGAATGGTCCCTTAAAAGAAACTGCATATGTAGCTCAACCCCCGGGTTTCGAAGACCCACGCCGACCCAACCATGTGTATTTACTCCATAAGGCACTCTACGGTCTCAAGCAAGCTCCACGTGCTTGGTATGAGTTCCTTAGGGATTTCTTACTACATGATGGGTTTTGCATGGGTACGGTCGATTCCACCCTTTTCACCAAGCGGGTTAAAGGGGTGGCTTATTTATATGTCAAATATATGTTGATGATATTATCTTTGGTGGAACTAACCCCAATCATAACAAAGCTTTTGATCTATTGATGACTAGGAAATTTGAGATGTCCATGATGGGAGAATTGAAGTTTTTCCTAGGCTTCCAAGTGAGGCAACTTGCACAAGGCACCTTCATCTATCAAGAAAAGTATGTAAAGGACATGCTCAAGAAGTTCAACATGACCAACTCAAGTCCAATGAAGACACTCATGCCCGTAAAGGGGCAACTTGGCTCATGTGATGGTGAGAAGGATGTGGATATAAAGGTATATCGTTCCATGATAGGATCCTTGCTCTACCTTTGCGCCTCTAGGTCGGATATCATGCTAAGTGTAGGGATGTGTGCTCGTTTTCAATCTCCTAATGAGAGCCATTTGATGGCGGTCAAACGGATTCTAAGATACCTTGTTCTTACTCCTACTCTCGGGCTGTGGTATCCAAAGGGGTCAACCTTTGAACTTATTGGCTATTCGGATTCCGATTGGGCCGGTGATAAGTTTGACCGGAAGTCTACCTCCGAGGCTTGCCAATTTATTGGCCGGTCATTGGTGAGTTGGTCATCCAAGAAACAAAACTCCACCGCTCTATCCACCGCCGAATACATATCCGCGGCATCTTGTTGCACTCTGTTATGGATGAAGCAAACCTTGAAAGACTATGGTGTGTCTCTTGGTACGGTGCCTCTCCTATGTGACAACGAAAGTGCAATAAAGATCGCCAATAAGCCGGTTCAACATTGTCGCACCAAACACATTGACATTCACCATCACTTCCTACGTGACCATGTTGCTAATGGGGACATTGATCTCACTCATGTGGGGATATCATCGGATATTTTCACTAAGCCTTTGGATGAAGCCCGGTTTGTGAACTTGAGAGGAGAACTTGGTATTCTTGATCCTAAAAACTTAGATTGAATAACTTCTTGCACTATATTCTTGCATTTATCTTGCTATCTAGCTTAGAGGTGCAGCACATATGGGGATAGTCATCTTACCATGTCTGATGATGCATACCTATGTGTGCAACATAAATAGACCCAATGTCATTATATGGACCCAAGCATGTCTCTTCGAGGTCTCATGACATTTGCGCTTTCACATAGGGGGAGTAATCCCCCGCCCCTCATTAAGCTTAGATTGCAAATTAACTTCACTATATAAGGCTAAATGATCTTATTGCAAAACTATTCCAAAATGATTTATGATTCTTGATATACTTCGAATCATGCCCATTGTTGCTATTTACATCTTGTTTGGATTTCACTCCAATGGGTATGCCTAGAAAATATTGTGTTTCCTACCCCATGTCTATGCTCATCTCATCATACATCTATCTATCTATATGTACATGTCATCTTCTGAGCATACACACACAATTGCACAAAGATTAGGGGCAAAACGAGGCAAATTTGGGGTGGCCGGTCAGTGGTCCGGCTGGACCGGTCTTAGCGCCGGGCCGCCCGGTCGACCGAGCTGTGCGCTTGTCGCGTGTCTGTTAAGTGGGGAGGAGGGTACCCCTTGGGGATCTTCTTCCTCATTCCTCAACCTCCACCACACACACCATGGGCGCCGCCTCTGTCATCTCCACCTCATCCAAGGGCCTTCCCACCACCAGAATCCCCTCAAACTTCACCCAATCATAGATCGGGACCTTTGAATCATCTCCACCAAGGGATTTGGTCCCTCTCAAGCCACATTTGGAGATCTTGAGGATTTGGCCCTCAAGCCCTCTCTTGGGGTTCTCTTTGTTCCCTTGAGCAAGGAGGACCATGTCTTCGGGTAAATCTCTCTTCCATTCCCTCTCCATCTCGTTTTTCCTCTCACATTGCACATTTTATAGGAAATTTGAGAAAATTTAGGGTTAGGGTTAGGGTTTGTAAGTCCTCATGCCTTTAGAGTGTCTCTCACCACTATGCACATGTTCCACTCTACAATGCTATAGTATATGTTCAAGTTTAGGAGTTTTGCATGATTTTGTGGTTGAATTTCTGGGAAAACCTAACAAGTCGACAGCACCCGGCCTCAGGCCCGGTCAACCGGCTGCTCAACCGGCTGGTCCGGCGCGTAGCCCGGTCGACCGGATGGCAGACCGGCCCGTCCGGTCTCTCGTCCGGTTGGACCGAACTATACGCCGGGTTGCCCAGTTCTTCGCACAACCCTGTCAAAACACTTGAATATATGCTATTCTCTTTGGCCTCCTTATTCCTGATGACATGTACACTTATCCCATTGATATCCTCGCCCTATTTGCTCATTCACAAGTCATTCGAGTGATGATGGTCGTGGTGCTGCTGCCAAGAGAGGTAGGCCTGTGAGGCCTCCAAGGTGCCGCACTAGCTCTCGCATGACTAGCAAAGCTGCTCAGGCCAGTGTTCCAGGTAGTTCAACTGGGGGTCGAAGCAAGTCAGTTGCCAAGAGAAAGAAAGACAAACGTGCAGCTGAAGATGATGATCTTATTGAGAGGGTGCCAACGTTCAATGTTGGCACAATGCATGTTGCTGCTTGGAGAAGACTCAGAGAGGAGAACCCCTATCGATTCGAGGAACGCACTTACCCTCATGGAGATAGGTTCTTTTGGACCAACACCCAGCAGCACATGTGGGATGATTTCTACGACTCTCAAGAGTGTATGAAGAATGATACTATTGTGATGCCCAAGGCCATCAACAAGGAATTTCTTACTATGCATCAAGCCACCAAGTATCGCTTTGTGGTTGGTACCTTGCAAAGGATGGGGCTGTTTGATCTCATGTGCTTGAATCCTGGTGATGGAAAAGGGGATGGGTACTATTGTCCAATCCAAGTGAGGCAGTTCCACTGCACTGTGTTCTTTCATGATGATCCCGCCCGCACAATGACTTGGATGACAGGACAAGACAAGTATTCTTGCAACTACATTGACTCCTGTGAGGCCATGGGTTTTGGTGGTGGCCGTGCTCATGGGTTCAAGATTCACTCTCTGAACAAGCTCACTCACGGGGACATCTCGTTCTGCTATCCTCAGGAACCCACAGATGGCCCTCCCACTATCTCCGTAATGTACTACTCCTATCTTGTGCTTGCCAAACTATTCCGTGAGAACCTCATCAGCAAGTCAGGAGATACAAGTGAATGCCGTGCCTACCACCTGAATTTGATGTACTACTGCCGTCCTGAAAATGTGAAGACCCTTGATGGGTGTGATCTCCTCTACTGTGAACTGAGGCGCTCTGTTCGCGAAAGGATGACTCCAAATTATGCTCAGTACATTCAACAGCTCATTGATACAGTTGTGCCATCTCGTCAAAATAGGCAAGATCAATGGGTCAAGATGGAACCTTTCAAACTGCCTCAACAAGGAGATAGACCGGAAATCCCATCCATGATGTCTTCTGAGCGCCGGTCCAAGGAAAGGCATGACCCTGCTAGCTCCAGCTACTCTAGGTGCCCCAGGCGCGGTGCCTCTCGCTTCTTGACCAGTCTGTGGCAGATGTGCAAAAACACCAATGATGTTGCCCATCAAAGCCTTGCCTTGAATCAGGAGACTAGGAGGCGACAGAGTGAGTTCATGGCTGCAAGAAATGCCCCTGTTCCTCCTCCTGGACCTGAGATGCAGCCTGTGATTGCACCTACCTGGGAGATGCCTCCCATTAATGATGAGATGCTCCAGAATTTTGATCTCTCCATGTATGCGCACGGTGGTCTTCCTCCTCGATCTGCTCAGGACCCTGATACTGCTGGTAATGGCGACAATGATGATGAAGACGATGAACAGTACAATGAAGATGATGATGACGAGGGTGATGATGATGATGATGATGATGATGGTGATGGCATCACTCCACCCGCGGGGACAGAGTTCTATTGATGGGAGCGCTAGCATCCCTACTCTTTTCTTTGCCTTTTTGGTGTTCCGATGCCAAAGGGGGGGGGGAGAGTAGAGTCTAGGATCACGGGTTCCTTGGTTGCACAAGCCATGCTTGACATTTTATTTGCTTCTTATTTGGCTTGTGCTTGTTTGCTTGCTTTTTCATTCCAAGAACCATTTGCTACTTTAAATAATTTGTGTATGGACATGTACTTGTATGCTTAATCTCTATGTTAGGATGATTATGCGTTATGCTTATATATCTTGATATTCTCATGTCCATACCATGTTTGTTTCCTAAAGATATTGGGGGAGCTTCTCATATTCCACAAATGGTGCACTTTGCATTCAAACGCAAACTCTCTAAGTGCACACATTATGGGGGAACTGTCTTAATATCTCATATGGAATCAAGGTTTAAAGCTTATCATAATATTTATATGTGACTCTAGCTCGGTTTGTCATCGTATACCAAAAAGGGGGAGATTGTAAGGGTATTTTACCCTTATCCATTATTTTAGTAACAATGACACCGTGCTAGAGTATTTGGCCTATCCATTATTTTGATACAAGAGAGTGAATTTGGTGCCCACATGGGTAGGTACGCACGTGTACATTACCGTTTGATCTGCACTGAGATTCGTACTCATTTAGCTACCTTTGACCGTGTCCCACGCAGTGTACAGTAAACCTAAGTAGCTAATCCCCATCACAAATCCTGGACACGGCACACGGCAATGGAGGCCTCCGCCGAGGACCTCCTCGCCGCCCTCTCCTCCCCGAGCTCCCGCGCCGGGCTCCGCTCCCGCTTCTCACCTACCTCCAGCCCTTCTCCCCCTATCTGCCGCAGAAGCCCTCCGCCGCTTGAGCCTTTCCGGCGCCGTCGCGCGACCCTATCCCGCGCCGCCGCGGAAGCCCGCCGCCCGAGCCTTTCCGGCGCAGTCGTGAGCACACCGCCCTCCGCCGCGGAAGCCCGTCGTCCGAGACTTTCCGGCGCCGTCGCGAGCCCGCCGGTCTCCGTCGCAGGAGCCTTTCCAGCGAAAGCCTGCCGCCCTCTGTCGCGCGACCAATGGCCGGCGCCGTCGTGGAAGCCCGCCACCTCACTACAGCCCAACTCGACGTCTTCCCCTACCTCTGGATGTCTTCACGGCAGCTCGACGATAGGGTCTGATGAATCCTCGCCGCGTGGTGGCCTCTCTTCGAGCTACCGATGAACGCTTCCTCCCAGCGCTCGGCGGTGGCGTCCCGCTGCATCCTCACCGGTGGCAGCCTCCTCCTCTCTAATGCCTCTTCGCCTCCGGTGCTGCTGGTCTAGAGAGAGAAGAGAGAGAATGAGTGGTCCAGGGAGAATGAGTGGTTGAGAGCAACGTGGGGAGGGATAAGCCAGCGAGGGGATAATGTGATCGGTTCCTAAGAGTCGCTATGCGTTTTTCCTAATCACAAAGCCCGCCCGCACGGAAGACTTATCATGTGGCGCTTTTGGTTAGATTTTCCCTACAGTAATAGGTGGGATGGGGTAATGAGGTTTGACCAAAGTGGACAGGTGTCGACCGTTGAAGGCGTGCGCACGTACACCCCTGGGCACCGGGTTTCTTTTGTACAAGTCTATGAGGTTAATCCCAGGTATTAGCCAAAGAGGCATTATGGTGTATCAATGGAACAAGAAGGTAAAGGGAGACCCCCACTTCGACAAAAATCAAGAGGGGTGCTTCAGCTACTGGCCGGCCAGAGGCCCGGCGCCGACCGGCCCTGGCACCGGCCAGCCCGGGCCAGGCCCCTGACTTGCCCCGGTTTGGACCAGCCGGTCAAGGGTCCGGTCGGACCGGGTGGTGGGCCGGGAGCCCCGCCAACCGACCCCCACGCTGATGCCAGCCGGGAGATGTTCTGTATGTCAAGAAGTTGCCCCGGTCAAGACCCGGTCCCAGCTCCGGTTTGGACCGGCTGGCATGGTCCCTGGCCCGGTATGACCGGGTTCCTCGAGGAAGTTGCTGAGGTGGCAAGTCACCAACGGCCATATTTCAAGTGGGACTATAAATACCCCTTCTCCTACCTCTGAACAGTTAGGCACTACACTACAAGCTGTTCTTGAGCTCTCTCTCTCTCATACTCCATTGCTAGAAACACCAAAAGCCTCAGATCTCCCTCCTCCTCGACCCAAACTCAAATCCCTCCGGCGAAAAGATAGAGGAGGGCCCGATATACCGTTCTACCAAGCCAAATTTTGTTCCCCTTGTATTCATCAAGAAACTTGCTCTCTAGGGTTCCTTGGAAACCCTAGGCGGGCAAGAGTGGTCCGGAAGCATCCGGGCTATCGATTTTCTCCTGACAAGATTGTGAAGGTTTGGAGGCTACCTCAAAGTCTACCACAAGTGAGAGAGATATTCCTTGGTGGGATAGGCTCCGGAGAATAGGGTGAGCCTTGGTGGCGTTGGGGAATCCTTCATGGGACCTCCACCCCTCCAAACGTGACGTACCTTCTTGCAAAGGAAGGGAACACGAGAACAAACCCTCGTCTCCGCGTGCTATCGGTTATCTCTAACCGAACTCCTTACTTGTGATATAATTGCCTGTGAGAGCCTTCGTGCTTGAGTTACTTGTATTGTCATATAGGTTGCCTCACCTAGTTTGCATTAGGCTCATCTTTATATTCCGCAAAGACTAATATTGCAAAGAAAGAATTAAAATTTGTAGAAACCTATTCACCTCCCCTCTAGGTTTACCATCTCTGATCTTTCAGTTTGTCGGTTGGTGCGGTCTAATCTGGTGGAGCTCTATCTCGTCTTGTTCTCTGTCCTGCCATGGAGGTGAGGGGAGAAGGGGCGGTGGAACTGCGACCTTTGTCAGGCAACGCCAGCCTTTGCTACAGTGGTGCATCGTCAATGAGCTCAACCACGCGTATGGCATCTACAAGGTTCAATAAGTACTTTGATCTCCATGACTATAAAACTTTGTAGACATGGGAGCCATGATCTTCGTAGCTGCTTCCGGAACCATTTCCGATGTTGTGCTACTCTGATCATCATGCTCAGGTTCATAAACCTTATCAAGTTTCATTGTCCTCCCACTCAAATAGTTCGCTAGAAACAATTTCTTTGAAATAAGTAAGAAACATCGAGGCCTCTCTTCAACCTCCGATGTGGAGGCTTTTCTCTGCTTCTGCTAGAGCTCTCCGCTTCTTCGCTGCCAAGTGGTACGTCCCTGGCGGCTTGGAGGTGTCCAGCGGTGGCGGATCTTCGCCGGAAGGGGGCGCTCGAGCATTTCGTCCTTGTTCCTCAGCGGCGACGCCTTGAGGATGTCAGCGACTGGTGGCAGAGACACTCAAGGACTTGATAGCTTTTGCAACTTTCTTTTCAAGGTGTTTTTTTTTTTGCAAATGAGGTGTCCTTATCTTCAAATGTTAGGTTCTTTAGGGCAAGTGTTGCTAGGGGTGTCCTCGCAATTTGTACCTGCCACGTGTTTTGTTAGTGCAGCTCCACCGGGGTCTTCTGGCTCCTTCTCTCTATAAAAAAAAAAGATGTAACACTTTTTTATAGTCTTTTGATTTTGTACAATGTCGTCAAAATAGACTTCTGTATCAAACCAAATGAATATTTAACTTGAGAAAAATGAGAAACGGCACAGAGCGGGCCTACTAAGATCTGAGATAACTTAATGTAGCTTATGTAGGTACATAACATGTGTGCCAACATTAGTAAATAAATTACAGTTATACCTCAACTCGCATTTTGTTTCTATGTTCGTGAGTATATGGCGACAACACCGCTTTTCTTTTGATGTTTTCTCTACTTAAGTCTCATATGGTTTAGTGCTTTATTTCTCTTGAATAATTGTGGTGATATATCTCCTCCTTTGAATCAGAAAATTCCTAAAAGGATCTCTAAGAATCTTCATGTTGGTCGAAGGGGCAAAATATCCCTCATCATACGGAGCGAAGGTTTCATAGTCGATGGATGGTACACTGTCAATCCTACTGATGTTTGTTTGCCGGTTACTTCCAGGTGAAAAAATTCATGAAGGCACCAAACTTGACATTGGATCAACGGTCAAAGTCAAGATATGTCGCTGCCTTCGCTCCGAAATGACGGTCTTGAAGTTTCTAACTGTCTAGTTGTGTTGTCGCATGAGCTCTTAGCAAATGATTTTATAGTAATAATTATATATGGTTGTCTTATCTGAATTGATAAATGTATGGCTGATGAAACGGTGGCAAGATTTTGCGTATCTATGTATGTATGATCAACTATTATGATAAATAATGTTTGTGTTCATCTTAATTTGCATTTCTGTTTACGAGAAAAAAGCTTAATTTATATTTTAGCTAAGCCATTAGAGAACTAGAATATTGAACCCAAAACATGATTCAGATAGATTCATTACAGGTTGAGTACACCAATCCACATATCTTGACCCTTCTAAATACAACTTTCGCTTAATTAGTGTAAGAAGGAAGTATGGCTTACCCTAGCTGTCTGAACCAGGGCAGATTTGAATCCACTCGAGCTATCTAAATACACAACCTTTGTAGAAAGAGTATTGCATCATGTAAAATTTGAAGTCTCATGTCCTTCTCTGTTTCCTCAGAGGATTGTCAGAACTGTTGCAGCAAAGAAAAAGGAGTAACAAATATTTCACTTGGGACTTTCGCCGGCCATCTAGGCCTTTGAACGTTTCCGCCAGACTGATTTTACTCCATGTCATGCATGAAGCTAGCCCAAGAACTAACAATGCCCTTTCGACTCGTGCCCTTTCGGCCCTTTTCAAAACACGAAGTTTCTATGCTTCCCAAAAAAACACGGAGATTCAACTATAAGTTTGTTTCTTTCTTTTGTGTTCTTGGGTTCCAATTGTGCATACATAATTTGAAAATCCTAGCTCCAACACAGCGTATCTACATGGGACTGGGTAATTTATTTTTTTTATAAAATAAATATTTAATTTATCCGTTTGCAATATCTCATAGCAAAATATATTGCATCCTAGTCTGCAAAAAAAAGACAAACATGTTCACTAGATTGTAGTGAACGTGCAACATTTTTAACCAACATAAACTCAAATAGGCAATCGTCAGTGAAAAAACATATTTAGGAGAAACTAGCATCATCAAGTTGTTGTCGCGGTGTCAATGCACCCGTTTTAGCCAGCTCAAATGAGGTCTTGCGTTCCAAACCTTATTACTCAACATATATTTTATATTTTCATGTAGCTGTGTAGTAGGGAGAGGCTGACATTGGGTACCCGTCAGCCAGCAGCATCCCTTAACCTTTCGCGTCCCTCGATGTTAACAGGGTAACATGGGATCAAAAGAAAATGTCAAGTAGCTAGAAATCACGGATAAAAAATAATCAAAGAAAGGAAACAGTTATTGTTCAGAGAGGTTGACATATGAGATCCATCATCCAAACGACTTGATTGGGGAACCTCAACCATCTCGAAACAGAGGGCATGACCAATCAAAAACAACACCAGAGACCCATCGGGGCCCCACAGTCCACTTCTGATTTGGGTTGACTTGGCAGGCGCACCCGAAAAATACTCATCTACCATGTATCGGATGACCACGGGCTCCCGAATCCATGGTGCTAGATGACCTAAAAAACGAGAAAAATCTGATCTACCATGAAAAGAGCAAAAATCACCGGGCATGGGCCATCATCAACCACGGTAGGTGCCCAACTTCATTATGAACCCCGGTGGGCAGGGGCAGTTTGAGGCGCTGAGCGCCTCCACCTCCGCGTGCGTGAGGGAAAGATCACCGGACGCCATGGGTGAGATGCGTGGGAGACATCTGTAAAACTAGGATGAGATGTGGCCCTTTCACCACTTCCCAGCTTTATATAACGGTGACAATGGCGGGAAGCAGTGGAAAGGCGGGAAGATGTAGGCGGGAACCAGCGAAACTGGCAGGAAGATGTAGGCGGGAACCGACGGAACTGGCGGGAAGATGCACGTATCGCCGCCAAGGCTGGCCCGCGACGATTTTCCAGCCGTTCGGCGCCCCGCTAGGCTCCCTTTCTACAGGGTTCATCCTAGGGGCGCCGGATGGAAAGTTGGGCCGCGCTGGACGGAAAACTATTTTGGGGGGTCGTGGTTGGGGACATTTTTTGACGTCGGCGCCCCCCAAAAGGGTATAGGGGGCCTTTCGGGAGGACGAGTGGAGATGCTCTTAGCTCGCTGCCATGGTCCCAGGTTGATGAGGCAGGCAATGTTATTGCCATATATGGCTTACATTCACCATCCAAAACGGGAGCCCTCGAAGGGATTCTTGGCGGCAGGCAACACACACACTCTCTCTTCCAAGTGGTTTCGTCCCCGGTGATGGAGAGGGTAGCTAACGATAGAGTCCCAGCTATACTGGTGGAGTAACTATTTTTAGGGTCTTTTATGCTAATGTTCAGGACTACCCTGTAATTTTTACATTTTCTTTTGACATGTGCTCAAGTGGTAATGCAGCTCTACCCTATTAAAAAAACCATTTCTTCTACACATTTCCCTTTATAAATTGGTGATCAAAGTCTCGGTATTGAAGCGCCGCCCATCCCTGCCGTATCATTTGGTGAGCTCCTCCACGTGCGGCGCCGGCGCGTCCATTTCACACTCGGCTTTGCCTCTGACACTGGGATCTCCTTCCCCCACAAGGCACGAGCACGATCGTGGCAAATTGACCAACGGACGCAAAGCTCTGCCGCGCCTGAACTCGACTACTCCTCCACCACGTCTGAAACAGTGGAGCTACGCACTGACTAGGCAGGCATGAGGCATCGGCACACGCCATCTACAGTTGCCGTCGTACGGAGGTTCGTGCGGTGCGGCTCGCCGACTTTTCTCCTCCGCCACCCACGCCATTGCTCATTCACTGCGTCGCTACTCTTCTTCTCTCTCCCCTCGCCCGACAAGAAAAGGACGGGGCCTTCTCCGACACACGCCCCCTCCCTGTCTGTCCCCCACTCCATCACCACCTTCTCTTTTTCTACCCTTCCCCACCAGCTCCGAGAGACTCACACACCGCGCTCCAAGAACTCACTCCAAGTCGCTGCTACCTCAAAGGCGAGCTGAGCTGAGCTTATGGCTGCAATGGCGGAGGGTGCGGGGGAGCCGGAGCTGGTGTCCATCCCGGCGACGCCGCGGGGGCTGTCCACGCCGGAGGGTCTCTCCACCCCGCCGGTCAGGAGGGGAGGGGCGGCCACCAGCGGCGCCGGCACGCCGGTGCGGCGGGTCGTCGAGGGGCTGCGCGGCTACCTGGAGGACGTGGGCCACCTCACGCGCCTCAACCCGCAGGACGCGTGGCTCCCCATCACCGAGAGCCGCAGCGGCAACGCGCGCTACGCCGCATTCCACTCCCTCAACGCCGGCCTCGGCTTCCAGGCGCTCCTCATCCCGCTCGCCTTCCCCGCACTCGGATGGTACACTCCTGCTCCCCACTCCCCATTTCTCACATCCACAACCCCCTTTTCCTTTCCAAGAACGAGCAGGGTTGCTTGCTTGCTTGCTTGCTTCAGAGTTCAGACTCTCGGAGCATTCTGCTGCTGGTGCTGGGCCGGCTACACTCTTCGTACTCGTTCCCCTCTTTTCAACTTCGTTATCCTGGATTTTCAATTTCCTGTGCACATAATTTGTTCTAGCTTCGAAATCGAGGTTGGCTCCCTTAGATTGGTCAGCTCTTCGTCTAGTTTAGATGTTCCCTTGTCAAGATTTGTAGCAGCTTATATGAGAATGACAATGTTACCGCACTGGTGAATACTTATTTACAAGTTATTAGAAGAAAACCAGAAGCCGTGAGAAGCATAACTGCACAAACATTAAATAACTCACGAGTGCTATAAGTAGCATGTACAGATGCCTCCTCTAATAAAGGCATGGCAGTACTGGTAAGGAAAATATATAAATTGTGTAATGTTGATACAATGCACATGAGCACTAGTGTCATTCTTCCCTAACGTCAATAGTACTATTAAGCATTGCAACTGAACACAGTTTCAGATTCCTTGGAATATAATAATTGAGCCGAGTAATGTTTCCTACCATATAGTATGTTCTGGATAATGCTAACAGGACACTAGATCGAAGAGTGGTATGGATGGGTACCAACATATATTTCCAATCCTAACATATGGTTTTCTTGCAACTGTTAGGAGCTGGGGAATAATATCGTTAACTGTTGCTTACTTCTGGCAACTATACACACTATGGATTCTAGTCAAGCTTCATGAAGCTGTCCCAGGCAGGAGGTACAACAGATATGTGGAGCTTGCACAGGCTGCATTTGGTGAGATAACGACATACCCTTACCTATTATGCCAGCTCATTAGAATTTATCATTTATTCCAAGCTAGATATCTTTTTTGCTGTCAATAGAAGGGTGCAATGTATATCATCATTGTCCTAAGAAAATCTCTGCCATGTAGTTAATAGAAAGAATCTTTAACATTATCCTTTACTGTTCCACTTTGAGCTAGATGAAGTGTCCAATGATGGACATCTGGATCATGCCTTGTTGTCGCTTAACATATCACTCTCATGTTACAGTGATGTGAAATGTGGAACATTCAGATCCACAATTATCCAATGATCCTTCTAGTCATACTATTTCATCTCACAGTTTAAGTAATTAACTAATTATATCCTCTGGTTATGCCGAATTGAGTACATGCAATGTGGCTAGATTGTCTGGTGATATGCTACATTGATTTCTAAAGTTCATATAGGACCAAAATTTTAGCCAGGGTTACTGATTTCTATCTGTTTATTCATTCAGGGGAAAAACTGGGAGTGTGGCTAGCTCTTTTCCCAACTATTTATCTTTCGGCGGGCACAGCGACTGCATTGATACTTGTTGGAGGGGAGACTATGAAGCTCTTTTACCAAATAGTGTGCGGACCCCTCTGTTTGCCGAGTCCGATTTCGACGGTCGAGTGGTACTTGGTATTCACATCCTTATCAGTCATCCTTTCCCAGCTCCCGAATCTCAACTCGATCGCCGGGGTTTCTCTTATTGGTGGTGCCACAGCGATAATGTATTGTACAATGTCATGGGTTCTCTCTGTCAGCCAGCAACGGCCGACGACAGTCTCTTATGAGCCAGCAAAATACACTTCTTTTGGTTCATCGTTGTTCTCTACCATGAATGCTCTTGGAATAATAGCCTTTGCATTCCGGGGACATAATCTTGCATTAGAAATACAGGTTTGTACTCAACAACCAGTCCTTTCAGATCTTCAATACCTTGTCATTTGGTGGGTTAATTTGGTTGGAATTAATTTGGCATTCATAACTTCTAGGCGACAATGCCGTCGACTTTCAAACACCCTGCACATGTGCCTATGTGGCGCGGGGCCAAAGCTGCATATCTTCTGATTGCAATGTGCATCTTTCCAGTTGCCATTGGAGGTTACTGGGCCTACGGAAACATGGCAAGTACTTCAATCATTTTACTCCACATTCATCATCCTGTCGTGCTGCATCTAAGAATCATTGGACCTTCTGTTCGTTGTTTTTCATGCCTGCAGATACCACCAGGGGGGATCCTTACCGCCCTCTACGTTTTCCACAGCCATGACATCTCACGTGGGCTCCTCGCAGCGACGTTCCTCCTCGTGGTGTTCAACTGCCTCAGCAGCTTCCAGATATACTCCATGCCGGTTTTCGACAGCTTTGAGGCCTACTACACAGGTCGCACCAACCGGCCCTGCTCGGTCTGGGTCCGATCAGGGTTCAGAGTCTTCTATGGGTTCATCTCGCTCTTCATCGGCATAGCTTTGCCGTTCCTCTCCAGCCTTGCCGGCCTGCTGGGCGGCCTGACGCTGCCGGTGACCTTCGCATACCCATGCTTCATGTGGATCTGTATCAAGAAGCCAGAGAAGTTCAGCTTCAGCTGGTACCTGAACTGGGGCCTCGCGCTGCTCGGCACTGCCTTCAGCGTGGCCTCCTCTGTGGGTGGTGTCTGGAGCATCGTTAACACTGGGATGAAGCTCAAGTTCTTCAAACCCAACTAGCACATCTACTAGTTTCAGTTTGCAAATTTATGATATAATATATAGATATGCTTCTTATTGCTGCAAGCCTTGGCAAGACCAATGGCATTACGTGTTGTTGATCTTAAATTAGTAGAGTGTGTCTTAGTAAAATGTAAGTATCCACTGTTGGATAAGAAAACTTCAGCCGATCGAAGTCTGGTAGTGGTACTGTTACCTGATGAAAGGACAAATGTAATTGGGGCAATTTGTGTCACAGCTGTGTCTATGGTAATAGAGCATGTACTTTGTTTTTTTTTCCTTCGTTTTGAATTCTTTGGTAGACCGTGAGACACATTAAATTCAGCCCCTCTTTGGTTTGTCGGATTCAGAGTAGATTTATATGAAGAAAAATAGGATTACAATTTTTTTTTCCAAAAGGGCAGCCCTAGCATACGGCCTTTTATTACTTCATTTAGACAAAGTATTATAGCTTATTACAAATCATGGGTCCAACAAAGTCTCATCATAGATGATAAGCCATCAAAAAAGACTAAAAGTGTGCAGCCCAATTTCCCGTGCAACCATTGCCAAACGGTCACACCTAATATCCATATCCGGGCGCGTCTCCATAGGCACGAGAAATGACCACATATGGATCCATCGCAGTCATAGGAATACACCTGTAGAAATGATGGAAAGCTTTTCTTGTTAAAGATAAAATCACTATGAACATTCCAAACATCCCATACTAAAGCGCACACGCCAACTCTAATGCAGCCTTTATTTTTTAGGTACACCATTTAACCCGTTCCTAAACAAATTAATTATATTAGCGGGCGGTGGAATGTTAAAATTCATATAGAAAATTCTCCATAAGATTTTTGCAAAAGAGCGTGATATGAAAAGATGTTGTATTATATTCTCTTGATCACAAAAACAATATTTAGTAGACCCTTGCCAATTTATTTTCACAAGATTATCCTTAGTGAGGATGACTCTCCTATGAAGAAACAACATAAAAAAATCTTTTTTAATGGTACCTACATTTTTCAAATATATCTTTTAAGATAGATCACTAGCAAATCTAGATACAAAGACATAACGGTAAAAATCCCTGAAATTGTCAAGTTCCAACGAAAGACATCCTCCTCATCATTGGGCTGAACGAAAATAAGGCGGTGAAGTACATGAATCCATCTATCTTATTTTTTACCAGACACGGTTCTCCTAAAACCCATGTTTAAATGAGCGGAAGTCATTACATTTGCAACCGTAACATTTTTTATGGTACACACTATAAAGGGATGGATATTCCTTAGAAAAGGTGTCTATGCCCTAACCAAGAATACTCCCAAAATCCCATTGCCGACCATGAAAACCCTTGCAATGAAATCCTCTCCGGCATTCATTAAACCTTTCCACAATGTGAGTCAGTTTATTTTGCTTCAACCTGAGACATCTTTTTAGACCGAAGATATTTACTATGGAGGAGTTCTTGCCACAAGCCCTCCTAATTAAGAAGCTTATATAGCCACTTGCTAAGTACACACTTGTTTCTTCAGGTCTAAAACCTCCATGTCGCACTGCCCATTTTTAAACTTTCTAATATAGACTGGGATCCCTAAATATCTAAATGAAGAGGGCCCATGTCACATCCAAACACAATTCTATATCCATTCTCTAAATCCTTTGCCTTTTCAAAACAGAACAATTTCCTCTTGTGAAAGTTAATTTTAGTCCTTGACAATTGCTTAAAGATGCATAGAACCAACTTCATATTAAGTCTCTTCTCTAAATCATGTTTCATTAACAAAATAGTATCGTCAATGTTATGTGCACTTAGAATCCTACATTATCAAACTTGTAACAAAGTTTGTCTAATGGCACCACGTGAAAAACAATGTATTTTTTCAAGATTCCCTTTTTTGCGAAGAGGGCAAATTCTACCACCTCCGCTCTGTAAAAGAAGAGGTGTATATTTTTTTTAGAAGTAAAACAAGAAAAAACTATTGAGGACTATGATTCTATAGGTAAATTGTGAAAATGTAGGTCTGTGTCTAGAGAGGTCTAGAGAGGTAAAATGTGAAAATGTAGGCTGGGAGATGGCTTCCCGTCGGTCTCGGTCGCCGCCACCTCCGCCCAATCCTAGCCCGTCTGGTGTTGATGGACAACCTAGGCCCCAAACGCCGGCCAACCTTCTTTTCTTTTTTGAAACCAGATATCTGATTATATTTAGTAAGAAAACAAGCTATTACAAGAACCAACCAGAAACTGGGACAGCTGTCCCCAAATTACAGAAAGAACCCTGTAAAAAACAGCAAAAAAGCAATCCAGCCCTTGGGCTCTTCTGAGACGAAGATCGGCCGCCACCATCGCCGACATCGTCACCTCGCCGGACGGAGAGGCGAAGACATCCCTGGCCGCAGCTAGGTCGCCGGAATGAACCTTTAGAGGACAAAGCCTCGTAGAAGTCGCCGCAGTAGCCACCCGGCGCAGCCGCCGGGATCTGAAGAAGGCTGAAAGCACGTCGGCGGGGGCGACGCCCCGGTCCTCTCCGGCGGTCAGGGCAGAGACGCTGGCAAAAACCAACACTCCGACCTGCATCCGCTCACACAACAGCTTGGGGAACAGCTGCAAGACCACCAGACTCCTGTACAAGCACCGGCGAAACCCGTCGGCCAGCTCCGAGCCCACGCCGGCGCACCCCCAGCACCTCCGTCGTCGAGCCAGGAGGAGCTCAACGCCGACGAAGAAGAAGGCAGGGGACAAAAGCTCCCTCAGTGGGCCACCGTCTTCGCACCGGCGACCACACCAGGAGCACCACCCGCCACCGGCTCGCCGAAACCGATCCAAAGACCAATCTCGGGGTGGGGAGAGCCGGGACGGACTTATTCGCGCCACCGCCGCCGCCATCACCCACCAAAGCAGCAGCTGAACGCACGAAACTATCCTACTATACACACGCCGGCAGCACAGAGCCGCGGTCTCCCCACCCTCCCGCCGCCGAAGCAGCCGGAGAGGGGAGAGACCAGCGGTCTGGCCGGCGGCGGAGCGAGGAACAAGAACTTTCCCGGTCTCCTGCCTTATCGCCTGGAGCAAAGAGATAAGGACGGGGAGGGGAGGGGGACGCCGGCCAACCTTGCCCTAAGGCTCTCCGTCTATCTCCTATCGACCCCCATTCCCGCCAGCCCGCGTTCCCTGCACTCCTGCGCCAGGTGCCTCTGTACATCCATCTCCGCTGCCGCCTTGAGGCAAAGAACGATGGAGAGGTCGAGCACGATGTTTCCGACCTGAAGAAAGCGACCATAGTATTTCTCTCTCTCCATCGGCGTTGTCGCTCCTTTTGCAGCACCAGGTGGGTCCTCCCCTTTTTCCCCGATCGTGTATGGCTGCCTCCGATTGCTCGATTTGCGGTGTGGATGGTATTTTCTTACAGAAGCGATATGTGCCCTTTTTTTGTATCAATCCATGCGCAATTGCTTGATCTGATTTAGTTGTTCACCATAGGCATTACCGAGATTTTTTTCCAGATCACAAGGTATTCGATGAATTGCCTGAGATGTTCTCACCAAAATAATTCCCACGCATCTAATTACGGTAGTCAAAGGACCATTCATACAGTATTAATATTCGATAACATTGGTACCTTTGAAATAGCTAGCAGTCCCGCACTCCACTTCTCTCTGAACTGAGGAGACATCTTGGCAAAGGGAAGTATAATATGCAAAACTATTCATCCACTTCCTTATGATACAGTATAACTCAAGCATTACTGCTGCACTGTTGTCTGTCGTAACTATATATGCTTTTAGAGATTTGCTGAGTGCAAGGATCAGCTTGCAGCTCTCCCTATACATGCTCTGGTAGCTACTTATCATATGTTTTTTTATTAGTTTTTCATACTGTTGCACATAATCAGGATTCACTTTTTATTTATTCATCATATCAATTACATTAGGTACTATGTTGACAAAGCTATTGATGAAGCACAAGTATTTCGATTTGACAACATGTTCTTCAAGTATTTGCGAGTTTCCTTGCGACTCCATGTGTCATGTAAAGCTTCCACCTTTATCAATCACATGGACTGATGGGTCAGGGGAAGAACGATCACCATGAAGGAGGGTGCTCATCTCTGTCATAGAGGGATGTGAGCTGCATCTTTGCTGGTTTGAGTCTGGTAGTTTAATTAAGACCATTTCGATCGACTTTCTCTTCACCACGTCGACGTTAGGTGATTAGAGTGACTCCAGTTTTTAGAACTACTCTGTAGACAAATGATACATAGGAGTATTATGTGCACGTCAAGTGCCAGAAAAATTGCCCTCAACAAACCCGAAGTGAATGTAAATCTCGTGTGGCTTTTTCTTTGATCATGTTAACCGTAATGGAATCTTGCTGTGCCTTTAATTTTTTTCCAGGATCTGTGGACATATCAACAGCTTGATGTGACTATTTTATGAGTGACATGATGAAGGAGGAGAGATTTTAATAAGAGCTTGCTTCAACAAATGATAACCTACAAGACTAGAGGAGACAAGTTCTTCAACAGTTTCCTCCTCCTGTGAAGATTCATACTCATGCGGCATAGATTTCTTCTCATTCTCATGATCATTTGGAAATCCCGTAGTATGTTCAAAACAGATCCCAGAATTTCCTGTATTTTTCCGACTCTGTGACCTGAAGGTGATCTGGGATAATGAATGCTGCCTGTCAAACAACTGCGTATCACTGTTTTCTGTGCATTTCCAAAGATATCTTCCTTGTGAATGGAAGTCGATACCAGAACTGACTGTGGAGCCTCCAGCCTCCTTCATAGCAACAGGTACATCATCATTGACAACATTTAAGCCTGGGTGGCTGGGTGGGTTTGTTTGCTGATTTTGGCTTTCACCCCTTATCTGGAACAGCTAGATCACAAGAAAATGTACTACATTTAGTAAGGAAAAGGCAACATTTTCAATAAAGGACTATTCCATACAAGTATATGACTTGCAAATTAATTTAGAAGTTAATAATCTGTTGTTTATAAAGACATGAGTCTGATTTGGTTCCCACTTAGTTAGAGGCTTTTTCTAATTCACTTGAAAGCAATTATCAAAGACAAAATTGCAGACTTACATTTTTCATCTTCATCGTTCAATTCATCGCAGCAGCCTCACCATCTTTTTCTGTGCTAATTAGTATCCAGGCCATCACTTATCATACGCTGTCTCCAACATACTCTTATAGCAATCTAATGGCCTTAGAGTGTTTTTGGGTCGCTGGTCTTAGTTTGTGTTTTCTCATGGCTTTTTCTTTGTTCTGAAAAATTGCCCTGACGGTCTTGTACAAGTCATCTTAGATTCGTTTCTTTCTTAATATAATGACGTGCAGGTCTCCCGTACGTTCGAGAAATCTAAAGGTATAATTGCCACACCCCCATGGGGCTCTCACAGCGATTCTCACTTCTCCACCGTTGGATTTTTACAGTACTTGGTCAACATTCGATCTCAGCCATTCATTCCTGGCAGCAGCGCAGCCTCTGGTTGGCTGCGGAGCACACACGCGCGATTTTTACCCCATCCATCCTTCGCGCTAGAGAAAGCCATGTAATGGCCGTTATCTACCCGCATCTGGCTGCGTTTGGGACCTACAGTTGGGCGGGCCCGCGCGTCGGTTGCTGTGGCTCGTTTCGGGGTTGTGGCTCGCCTCGCGCTGGGCTTAGCAAAATATCTTCTCCGCGCTGGGTAGATAGGGGTAGTTTGGACCTTTCCGTCGGTGGTCGGTGCGGGCGACTCGGTGGCGGCGCGCCATTAGCCCACGGGAGGACCTCTCACTGTGCGACGCACTATGACCACGCGCGCCGTCGCCGCCGAGAGACCCTCCTCCTCACTTTCCCCTCGCCTTTTCCACTTCGCCCTCGCCGTCCTCTCAGCTTCGCCTCGTCCGCCTGGTTGCTACGCTGCTCCTGCGCGCTCTGCGCCGTCGCCTCCTTTTCTCCTCATGGCGGGGCTCTGCCGTGGATTGGGTTAAGGTGAGGCCATGGATTGTGTTAAGGTGAGGCCCTGCTTCACCAGTTGCTGATTTCGTTTGCCCCCTTTTCCCCTCCTTTTCTCCTCTCGTGTTCCTCCCGTTTCTGGATTTGCCTCTTTTTGGTTCTTCTTCGTGTCGTTGGCGGTGCTCGCTGCTCGGCCTCGCAGATCCGCGCAGATCCTCGCAGATCCTCGCAGATCCTGGCAGATCCGCGCAGATCCTCGCAGATCCGCGGATGGTCGCGTTTCTGCGTCGGTTCGTCTCGGGTCTTTTTGCTTCTTCTTGTTTGAGATGTGTTCTTTCTCAAAATTGATCTTCCTTTGTTTCTCCAGCATGCTCGCAGCTTACCGATTTATCTTCTCTATCTTTGCAGGTCGTGCGCTTGGTGGGATTACCTCGTCTGCTGGCCGCTGCTTCGATTGGACTGCTGCTGGGTTGATTTCGTGGTGGTGCACCCTGTTCTGCTTGAAGGTGATCGTGGAGCCCCCTTGCTATATTCAGATTTTACTGTTTCCCCATTAAATTGGTTCACTAAGATCACTATCACCAGTAGAAATTGTTTAGTCTACACGTTAAATGTGGTTGCTGCATTCTATCCCATGGGTGTGCCTTCGGTTCTTTCTACTTTTATGGTTAAGGTAGCTTCTTCTTGATGACCATGCCACAAGATGGCTCAACCAATTGTTTATTCAGATCGGCTACGCCGGTCAAATTTTTAGGTGGCTCAAGAACAGTTCGTGGTTCAAACTTGATAAGAGGCAATGATTGGTTCCTGAACATATTTAAATTGTTGTCCCAAGTTTATAATTTGCCAGTTAGTCCAGTTTCCAGTGTCAACTTCGCATCCAATTATCCTTGACCTGTACTTGATGGTGTTGATATTGCTAGGGTTTAATCATATCATCACGGGTGTGCTCGGCTGTGACATGGGTATTCAGATTTTTGTCCCTGCACATTAAATTGGTTCACCAGCGTGTAATATTTTTTTTTTGCTTCACTAGGATCGTTGTTACCAGTAGAAATTTTGTAGTCTGCACGTTAGATGTGGTTGCTGCATTTTATCTTTCTACTCAGAATAAACGAAGGTAAAGATTCAGAAAAGGAGAGGGTACCAAGTAAAGCAGTAGCATTTCATGTTTGATACTTGTTTTAGACTGTACGTACAGATCAAATATATGATACAATTCAACTTTCATCTTTCATTTTCTCCATCATGGTGCTCTCGTACCTCTCTTTTCAGAAACAAAGTTCACATCAGTGTTTGATACTGACAATCACATTGAGCTGTTCCACGTTCCTTTGTTTGATGTTCTGACAAATACGGCCCATGGTGCACTTTCTTGTCTGCCAATAGTAATTTATACAAAAAGAAACCAAATAGAAGAGCTGATAAAAATAAGACCAGAAGAAATAGACTCTACTTTCCCTGGTTTTTTTGGTTACTTCACTTCTAAAAACTGCAACAAACTTCAGATATGTATCACCAAAAATTGTGATGTCCAGTAGGAAAGTCACCTAAATTAAAGGCGGTAATAGAGACTTTGCTAGAACCAACATATATTTACCTCACTTTACTTTCGAAGATGCATGTTGCTCGCATCCCTATTTTCTTTACTGTTTGTTGTTGGTGTGTGCTTCAGGTGATTTGCTGCTGTGAGCTGTTGTTGGAACTGCATGTGACTTGTTCTTCCTCAGGTACTGATCTCTGCCTGTTTTTTATTAGCGTGTGCTTATCTCTTTTTATGTACAATGCATCTCAGTTTTTTTACTGAATTCTACTGCAATGTTCCTGATAAAAGTGTGCCCCCTGGGTTTTTCCTTTGCTTTGGTGTGCGTCTCCTTGCATTCATTTACTTTGTGGCACAGGATGTTCGTCTTCTCGTATTCCCCTCTGTATTTGATGTTCTGAGTGCATTCTCTGAATTGTAAGAATTACAAATACGGCCCATGGTGCACTTTCTTGTCTGCCAATAGTAATTTATACAAAAAGAAACCAAATAGAAGAGCTGATAAAAATAGGACCAGAAGAAATAGACTCTACTTTCCCTGGTTTTTTTGGTTACTTCACTTCAAAAAACTGCAACAAACTTCAGATATGTATCACCAAAAATTGTGATGTCCAGTAGGAAAGTCACCTAACTTAAAGGCGATAATAGAGACTTTGCTAGAACCAACATATATTTACCTCACTTTACTTTCGAAGATGCATGTTGCTCGCATCCCTATTTTCCTTACTGTTTGTTGTTGGTATGTGCTTCAGGTGATTTGCTGCTGTGAGCTGTTGTTGGAACTGCATGTGACTTGTTCTTCCTCAGGTATCTGCCTGTCTTTTATTAGCGTGTGCTTATCTCTTCTTCTTTACGTTTCTATGTTAATATCTTACGCCTGACGTGCTTTCTTTTGGATTTTGCTTCTTTCTTTGCAGGTTGTCGCCTTGCTGGGATTGCCGCGTGGGGTTGCAGCGGATTGTTCCGTTGACCTGCTGGTCGGTTGTATTGTTGGTGAGTGCCCTTTGTTCTATCCTCCTCTGTATCCATTGTTCCAGATCAGTGAGCGTTTATGGGCGTATTAGTAGAGTGTGTGTGTTTCATCAGATGAACAAGAAACCTCCATAATAAATTGTAGCCAGAGAGCAGTCGATATCTTATCTTAGTTTCCATCATGGTGCGTATTCTGGTTTCTACTTCGGTTGGTGGCTTGCACCTCTGTTGTTGTCTAGCAGTTGTTCCGTGCATACTCAGCGAGTAGATGCTGTATGAATTTCTGAAAAGTCAAGCTGTCAACAAAAATTAGCAAAAGTGAGGCAATTATTAGTTTGTAGATAAACTGTGCAACTACGACAGATGTATATGTGATACTAGCGAGAAACTAAACTTTGATACGGTATCTGACCTGTGAAATTTCAAGTGCTTTGTGTGGTCTTACCCATATTTGTCTCACCTTCTCGAAAGTTAGGTTGTCTGTACAAATTAGCAAAAGTGAGTCAATTGGGTTGTAAACTGTACAGTTATGCTATAAAAAAATTATCGTGCTTTCATGATTACAGTGGTTTGAGTGGTCTTAGCATAATTTGAATTGTCTGGACGATCAGCCCCAACACCAGTTAGTTATGTCAAAGTATAGCTGGACAACCATGGGAAAAGTAATAGTTCATAGGATTAAAGAGATTTCTCCATAAATAAATAAGCAGAGCTCTATTAGACAGTAGCAATGCTGGGAAATGGTTCAGCCACAACGCAAACTCGCTCCGCAATGGCCATGTCTTGGCTGAGTTTTTTTGGGAGAAATATACACATATCCCCTGTTAAATTTTGCAGTCTTTTAGCAGAGACAATTTAGAAAATTATTGTTAAAACTTGCAGTCTTTTAGTCCACTTGCTCCTCTCTACCTTTTTCTGTTGTGCAAGTACATGGGCTTGGTTTCCTTGTGTCTTGTTTTTATTCCTGCTTACATGTGGTGGTTCGTTTACCCTCTGTACTTTTGCTTCTAGATAGGTGCCATCTTCCCTTTCGTGCTTGCTTTGCCCTGATTGCGCCTAACCCGTGTGTGTTTCTCGGCTGTCACATGGGTTTGGTAATTTCGTGTTCTTCAGGTTACTTGCTGATGTGAGCTGCTGCTGGGACTGTCTGTGACGTGTTCCTGGAACTCCTTGTTTCTCAGGTAGTGATCTCTGACCGTCTTTTTTCAAGATGTGTTACGGTTTATTGTCTTTGTATGATGTTGTTGATGCACGGGCTAGCATAGATGAGTGTCGCTTATGGTTCATAATAATAATAAAAACTTAGGTCCGAGCATGTACAGGGTATTCCCGATGCTGTTGGTCAGGGTTTTGTGGATGGTTGCGATGTTGGTGACTCGCCAATTTTACCTTCTAGCCATACTGGTGGCCAACGTTACTTTCAGGAAAATTTTCAAGATGCTATTGCCATTTCGCGTGTTTATGGCACTCCTGGTATTTTTTCTACCATTACATGCAATCCCAAATGGGCTGAGATCACTGAGGATCTTTTGCTTGAGCTTGGGTAGAGGCCTTCAGATCAGGCCGATATTGTTGTTAGAGTGTATAACATGAAACTTAATCAGTACCTTGATGATATCAGATCAGGGCATGCATATGGCCCTGTAGAGGCCGGTAGTGTTCTTGTGTGCTTGTTTAGGATTTATGTGCTTCCTTTGTTTGTTGTATTTTCTCGTTGTGTACCTGATCCTTGTCTTTTTTACAGTTCTTCAGAGAGTTTCAAAAGCGAGGTATCCCGCACGCACACATCCTCGTTTGGCTGAACAGGAGGGACTCCGAGGTCAGTATGGCGTTCATTGATTAATTTATTTCCGTTGAGATTCCAGACCCCGGTGAGGATCCTCTTGGTTTCATTTTGGTTTCTGAGTTCATGATGCATGATCCATGTGGGGATCTTAATAAATAACAAGTGTGTTTGAATGAAAGACGGGAAATGTTATAACCATTTCCCAAAAGATCTTTAGCAGGAGACTGTTATTGATAAGGATGGTTATGCACTTTACATGCATCGTGATAATGGTCGTCGTGCATTAAAAATGGAAAATAGCTTAATAGCCAGTGGGTCGTTCCTTACAATTTGGCTATGTTAAAAAATACCAGGGCCAGATGAATGTTGAGTGGTCCAACAAAGCCGTGGTGATGAAATACTTGTTCAAGTATGTTACAAAAGGCTCTGAAATGGTGCTCCTGCAGGCACCACAATCGGTCACGAAACCTCCTGGACCTAGGTGTGTGCACCAGCTTCGTGTGTTACTTCTGTTATGTACATGGTTACTTCAGTTTAGTGATTAATATCTTTCTGTATGGCGTGCAGCGATGGCAAGGGAGAGATTGGCTCACAAGTCGAGAGGGCCATGTTCACGGAAACGTCGCCTGAACAGCCCGAGGAAGTGCTGGATCCTCAAGTTCAGTCTAAAGAGGTGGAGTTCTGTATGCTTCAGCGATGCGTGTTCCTGTTTTTCTATTAGCTATCTTTTTCTTACAGTCCTCCCCCTATGCTAGCTTGGTTTGCCTGCATCTGATGCTCCAGATTCTCCACCTGCCCCGTCCGCTGCTCCTTTAGTGGACAGGTCATCAAACAAAGTTTGTCTTTCATTCACCATTATTTGATGTTGACCTTCTAATTATGCATAGGGCGTGGCCTAAAATCGTGTGTTTGTTTTGTGCGACTCTTGGTTTTGATTTTGTCTAGATTGCCTATGCCACATTGGATGTTCCTGTCCTCAATTATATTTTCTGTATTAGTCTTCCTGATTTGTTTCTGTGACCACTTAGGTATGAGATGAATCTGCATGACTTTTAACTTGCTTCTTGCACGGGTCCTTGTTTTTTGCAATGCTATGCGTTTTGAGTTCTTTGTGCTGCTGACTTGATCTTTGTTGTGGTAGGTTTGTGCAATATATTTTCCTGACCTATGATGATTAAGATTTATTGTTGACTGCCCGTTAGGCGCAAGCAGCCGCGGACTCGGGCGGATGGAGCGGGCAAGAAAAAGAAGACCTGAGCTAGAGGCAGGTATAATCCTTTTGAATTGCTCTACATGTGCTCCTTTGGCTGGTTTTTTCGGTGCACCCACATTTCTAGATTGTTTGGGTGATTCGTCGGTAATTATATTCTTGCGTTTCTGCCTAATTATCTACATGCTGTGCACGTGCTGGTAAAGACAGTAATATTTAGGAGAATAAAAAGAAGCTACATTGAGATAATATTGACGTGGAGTTTATGACTTGAGAGATTAACGACAACTTAGTTACTTGTGTCCAAAGAAGACAAAAATCTTCCTTATGTACTTGTACACATGTTTTAGGTCTTGCTGAACGCACCACTTTATAAGAAGTGAACACTTGTAGTAAATTAGAGCATGAGCAAACACTTTGGCCTGCCTGGAATATTACTGTTTCCCTGGCCATCAGGACAGTGAGAGGTAGATCAATAGTTTGTTGTATGTTAATTTGTGATACTTACCATCTGGCTGTTGCAACCTGCTGTTCACCGTTTATTTCCTCATGGTTCCATTTTCAGGAGTGCTGCCACTAGACGACGACGGCCTTTGGTAGCTGTTTGGTACCCTTTGTCTATCTACCAGTGGATTTGAGGGTTATGTCCCTCCCTTTTGTAGTGGTCATGTACATATGAACCAGTTCCCTTGGTACAACAGTCCTCTTGTGCATCTTGTTTGGATGATACCCTTCAGTGACACTAGCTCTATGCAACTGCTTTTGGTTCGCTCTAATGCCAGCTACTTAGCTATGTAGTTTGCTTTACTTTGTGGTATGTTAATTAGACTGCATAATTAAACTTCTTCGGATGTTCTGCGAAATATCATTTCCCTGCTTTACACAACTATTGCTTCACTATGCCCCTATGCATTTAACCATTTCATTGCCTGTAACTAGGTTAGTTGACTTCTCTTGATTTCATACTTCTGACAGCAGCAATTCAAACTGAGATAAACTTTACATCTCTAGCATTGGATAATTCTGTTTTAATGGTGTTTCTTGACGGTTTACTTTCATGTTGTCTCTTCGTGCTCCAAAAGACTAGGAAATATTTGTGTATTTCTTTTCTGTTTATGTTATGCATCTTTCCCAAATAGGCTACTAATATATTGAACCAGATAGAAACTTTGTTTCAAAATTTGTGCTATTATAATGCTCCTCTTGTTTGGTGGTTATTGGATATAGCCTAGAAGGGCGTCATATTGAACAATCATGCACTAACAACATCCATTTGTCTTTGATGTGTATATTTGGCGACGGTGATTGTGTGAAACTTTCGGGTCTATGTGAACCAGATAGAAACTTCATGTTAAATTTATATTAGGGGATATTCGGGTATGGCCTAGACTGAAAGAGCTATCAGTATTTGATTCTGCCGGCATCTTCTGAACATACACATGCTTCGAAAATGTAGCCATTACCACCGATATCTTCTCCTTAATTGTTGATTCCTGTTTTCCTTTACAAGAACATTCGCTTTTGGTGATGCAAGTTTCAAGTAGGCGTTTGTTTCCTGTTGACTGTGTGTCGTGGCCTCTTAAGACCGTGTTCCTTTTGTAGTTGGCCTGTAGATATGAACTAAGTGTTTGTTGTGTCCATGCTCGTGTGTAGCTTTGGTGTGTGCATTATTCAGAAAATACACATTCGTAAGTTCCTGGTTAAGGCCCGATGTGGTTGTATCTATACTAATTGTTATGCACTTTTGTAATAGACTTGGTGTTGTTTATTACCTTTTTAGTTCACAGTTATGTTATTTTTCTGTTACCTTCACCGCTCAAATAAATTGGATTGATCTGTGTGTATTTCATATTGGTTGCCATTCACTTGCTGCTTGCTTATATTCGTTCTTTTATAAATGCTTAATGTAGAGTTTTATAAAGTACTTTTTAAACCTGAGTAACAGCTACTTAGTGCCTGTTAGATCCATGTATTTATCTCTGACCATGAGATTGCTCACCTATTTGGTACACTTGCTGCTCCGTTTGTACTTTCGTGTGTTTTCCTAATTCCGTCCTACCGATGTCGTTTCGCGAAATTTATTGTATTATTTTGTTGGAAGTTAACTTTTATTGATGTTATATAAAATGTACATTGGCACGAGCTCTACGGGATCGTGCGCCAAGGCGCACATCTAAATCTAGTAAGTATGAAGCAACCCAGATCAAGACATTGCTTGATTCTCTCTGATAATATTTCTGTTGTACAAGGTATCAATTCTGAAGATATGATGATTCTGATCAATTGGTTAGCAGATCATACCCACAACGTTCTTGGTCACATAAGGTTATATCATCGGAGCTACCTTCAAATACATTTGTAGAGAAGAAAACCAGCAAGCCAATTACCTAGCTAGATAAGCTTTGACGAGAGATGCCCCATTTGACGTACATCTTGCTGTCATGCTCATTACCACTCTCTCTTTACGTGCTTTGTAGTAGGCCAATCTCAATACAAGAGGTAAGTCTGTCTATCTGCACTAATGCTTAGTTTTATCCAACATCATTGTTTATTTTAGCAGCCATTCTCGGAAAAAAAAATTAGCAGCCAGAAGAAGGATCCCATTAATTTCGAGACTTTGATTAGGTGCATTATTTGGCACTAATGCATCTTGATGATCTTGTGCAGTTATTAAGTATGAACAATGTCGTGACAAAAACCTTATAGCTTGCCTAGGTTTGTATCATACAGATCAAACCGCGGTCAAACTGTTCTAATCTTAATTTTAGAAACTAAGCTTTTTCATTAAATCCACTTATTACCAATGGAAATAACCCATGCTTTCATTCAAAAGGACTTGGGATGCAGTGCGAAGGTAAGATCTCTACTGATTCCGTCATCAAGTTATTTCTTATTGTCTATTGCAAAATAACCTATGTATGCATCACTAGCTGCAACTGCAAGTTTTTTTTTGTCCGCTTCACATTTGTGCCAACCATCTAAGCCTTTGCTATTTCATTTTTATGCCATGTGCCTATCTGGTACACACACACTATTCATCTATTATTTATGTGTAGCTGTAATGTAATTGGATAATAAGGTCATCTAGACTGTTTTCAAATAACAATGGGTAGTTTAGTTGATGTATGTTCTGCACGGGAATCAATATTATCTCAGAATTTCTAAAACAATACTCCCTCCATTCCTAGATATAGGGTGTATAGTTTTTGGCACGGAAATTAAGAAACACACATTGAGAGCAAGTTACACGATTTTTGGGCAAGATTACCCCTGAATTATTGCTTTGAGAAAATAGAGGAGTTTGCATTAGCTAAGAAAATGAAATCAAATCCGTAAAAAAAATGTCCAAATGAGTGGTTCTACGCAATACACCTTATATTTTGGAGCTTTTATAGGAAAAACTATACACCTTGTAAATTTTTTATCCAAATGTATTAGTATTTTTTTAAGAAGACTCGCTAGAAGAAATGACCGGATAATTGTTTGAGTAAAATGTTTGATGTTTACAAGAGTGGTGCTTTTCGTCATGGCCATTTTGTAAATCAAGTTATTTTAAGATTCTTTGTTGTTTCTGCAATTACCTCAAGTTGTTATTTTAAGATTCTTTGTTGTTTCTGCAATTACCTCAAGTTACTTTGGGATCTCTTTGATAAACCACAATTGCTTCTCCACATAAGTTTATCACAAGTCGTTAAGTGTTATTCCATCCGGTCGGATTTAATCGAGGCGGAGGAAGGCATGGCCATGCATATCATTAGCAGGTGGTTAGCGTCAATTAAATAAGTCCAGAGTAGTAGACCTGATGGCTAAATAACTGAGGTTATTGTTAAAAGGTGTATCAGCCAAATTGATGGAAGGTGTATCAGCGCCCTCACTCTTCATTCTAGACTTCGCCGCCGACTCAGCCTGATCGTGGCACTCCAGAATTGCTATATAGTTTCTTGCATTTTTATATTTTGTTTTACCTTGAGCTCCTTGCTTCTATCTCGCCCCAGCGCGGGCGAGTAGGGGCAAACTCTAGGCCGCCACCGCTAGCCTTTCCCTTTTCCCCTCCTTCTCTTTGTCGCTGCTGGCGCGATCTGTCGGGCGCTGACTACCAAAATTGAGCTCGGGATACTTCACCAGAGGTTCGTGCCGCGGCGGCGATGCTTGCTGCAGCTCACTCCGACTCGTCGGAGTTGGAGAGCTCGGCATACATGGCGTCCTACATCTCCTTCTCGCAGCGCCAATCCTCCGCCTTCTCGACGTCGCGGCGAGTCTCCGACAAGTCGGGGATGGAGTCGCCGGCCGTCAGCGCGGCGATGGCGCGATCGAGCTTGGCGGCGAGCATCGGGATGTCATCGTGGTCAACATAGTCGCTCGGGTTGAACCGTGGCACCGGGCACGGGGCCGTGGGAGCTTGACGCCTCGCCGACGTTGAGGCGACACGGCGGCGGAGCGCGGGACCTCGAGGAAGAGCCGCAGGAGCTCGGAGGCTGCGGTAGTAGCGCGACTCGCGGCGCTCGAACGCCAAGGCTGGCAGCTTTGCCAACGGTGGCGGTACGAGCAGCCGATGCGCGCCGCGTCGGAGATCCGGTGCTGCCGCTCAGCTCCTCGGTGGCGGGGAGCACGCGGGCATGGGTGGAGGGGATCCGTCGAGGCCCATCCAGCCTCCGCCGTGGCCTCCTCGACCTCCACCGGACACCATGGCGCTACGACGGCGATGGAGCTAGGTGCGGGAGTCGATTAGCTGCTGATGTCCCGCTCCCTGATTAGATCGATTGGCATCCTCAACACAATCGAACACATGCATCCTCCATGTTTGCAGCTGCACCCCCACCTCAGCCGGCTAGAAATTAATCAATTTCTTCAGGGTGTGGTAAGCATGTTTTATTCAAAATGTCATATATATCGCATCTGCATATTTGCGTTACCAGTTTCTTGATTTATGCCTCTTTTCTGGGACAAAATAATTGGTTTTCCAATTATGGAAACATTTTGATCCCTCACAGTGGATCCATTTACTCAGAGCATCTCCACTCGTCCCCCCGAACAGGCCCCCGGCGAGCGTTTTTTACATCCGGACGGCGTAAATCGGCCACCGCGCCCGTTTCGTCCGGATTTGGGCCTAATTTCATCCGGCGATCCCACGCCATCCCCGGCCCCGGGAGCGCTCGGGACTCCGGACGAGTGAAAAGCGGGAAGGGCCCGATCTGTCGGTGACTCGACGCACGAACCCCACCGCCACGTCGCTCAAAATCTCCCCACCCCTCGTATCTCTCTCGCCGCCGGCACCACCCCGCCGGCTTGTTGCCTAGATTCCGCCGCCCCTCCTTCCCACCGCCATATTCCGCCGGTGCTTGCTCTTCCGCCGCCTGCTTGCTCTTCCGCCGCTGCTTGCTGCCGCCGCTCGCGGCTCGGGTTGCCTCGACCACGCCGCGTGTTCGTCCATTTGCCTCGCCGGCCATGGACTCGACGAAGAGGAGCAGATGTTCGTCGAGCGATGCAAGATGGCAGCGCCGCCAAGACGAGGAGCACATGATGATCCTCGGTTGCTTGGCAAGCATGTACGCCGGACGGCAACCGGTCGACGTGGTGGGTCGGCACCAGTCGCCAAGTGCAAGCCGAGACCGAATGGAGGGCTACATGTTGTACGCCGACTACTTCGCCGACAATCCGTTGCACGGTGAGAGTGTTTTCCGCGTCGTTTCAGGATGAGCAGAAAGTTATTTCGCAAATTGTGTATGCCATCCGCCACTTTGATCCCTACTTCGATGCAAGGCGGATTGCACCGGTTTGGTTGGATTTTCGTCACTGCAAGTGCACTGGCAATGAGGATGCGCGTATGGAGCTCCCGGTATCGCAGATGACTATCTTCGGATGGCGAGTCCACCGCCTTGATTGTTTCTACCGGTTCTGCAGCCGTCATAGCAGTGTTCGGGGACTATTACTTGAGATCACCCACTGTCGAAGACACCGAGAGGATCCTTGCAACAAATGAAGCTAGAGGTTTTCCAGGGATGCTTGGAAGCATTGGCATGCATTGGCAATGGAAGAACTGTCCGTTTGCGTGGCGGGGAATGTACAAGGGTCACAAAAAGGCTGCACTATGATACTTGAAGCAGTGGCTACCCATGATCTCTGGATTTGGCACTCTTTCTTTGGTATGCCTGGATCCAACAATGACATCAACGTCCTAAACTGCTCCCGGTCTTTTCCAAGCTTGTTGAGGGTCATGCTCCCCGGTGGACTATGTGATCAATGGTCGGCACTACAACAAAGGATACTACCTTGCAGACGGTATCTATCCAAAGTGGGCAACATTTGTGAAGACTATCTCGAATCCTAGCACCCCAAACTCAGCGAGTTTGTGAAGAGACAAGAAGCTTGCCGAAAGGACGTCGAGCGTGCATTTGGTGTCCTCCAGCAGAGATTTGCTGTCGTCCGGTTCCCCGCTCGACTTGGTCCAAAGATCGATGTGGGAGGTGATGAACTGCTGTGTGTGCCTACACAATATGATTATTGAAAATGAGCGAAAGCATCCGGTTCCTCTGGCTGAGCAAGAAGCACCATATGAGAGAGAGGGGCCTCTTGCACACCCTAATCACCAGGTGCCTCCATCATGGGCCGCCTTCATTGCTATGCGTCAGAGATTCGAGACTCTACAATGCATCATGCTGCAAGATGATCTAGTGGAGCACATATGGAGGCTCCGAGGCAACGCCAACGCCAACGCCAACGCCGACGCCAACGTCTAATTTGTTTGAAAAATTGTGAAATTGTGTGCTTCATTTGTTTCAGCACTTGTTAAACATTGTACAATTATTTTCGCCGAATTTGTTTCAGCAATTTTCGTACTGTTGGTCGCCGAACTTGTTAAATTTAATAAATTCGTTTGAAATATGTCAAATGGTCGACGTTGGGGGTTTCCTGCCGGGGGGACGGCTGGAACTTCGGCGCTCCCCACGCCAAATCTTCCTCCAATCCGGACGAAAATATCGCCGGATTTGGGCGTGGGGAGCGCCAACGAGTGGGGATGCTCTCATCAAGGTAACCCTGGCCTCACTTTGTAACTTGAACGCTGATACATGTATGGTTTATAACAACCAGGGCCAATTTGCTTGCAAGGTCAAGACTTCTGTTGTCTCCCACCATCATTCACCCTTTGGCGTGAGGCTGAAAGGAACTAGGCAGAATAAACTATATATAGAACCTTCCACTCCTTATAAAATTGTATATATTTCCTCAACTCAGCATCTGTTCAGGAAGAATAAGAAGCACATGTTTTTCCTATCATCTCCTATTTATGTTTACCTATGGATGCATAATATAGCTTCAAGCCTGGATATTACGGAGTAGGGCTGAACATTTTTTAAATGGGCAAGGCCACCTAAAATTTCCGAGAAATATTCTTATGTGCTACTTATATTTGGCATCTACGTAGAAAATTCAGTAATATAATAGTTTTTCTACAATCCTCAAATGTTTTGTTATGAAAACTTCAAGTGGCCTAAATGTAGTACCATGCCTTCTGTATTTTAGTTTCTAGCGAAATATCACAGTGCGGTTAGCAGCATTTGCAGAAAACGTGACAGCAGGTGCCAGTACTAATTTTGGAACAACTGAACTACTACTTTCATTCCTTTGGATCCAAATATCCAAAGGCAGTATTGATGGCTTCTATATATACCCCACCCCCGTGACCTCTACTTGCATATATGCCCACCACTCCCATAACCCTGGAAGCAGAAAGCCAAGAATCCCAATGTATTCCCTTCACGTATATGCTATTCTCTTGTTTCTTTTTTCGCCTTTCAGTGCAGTGCTTCTCTGTGCATCCGACCACCTCCTCGTCCCTGGCAAGCCGCTCTCCCCCGGTAGCATTCTTGTCTCCGAAGATGGCATATTCGCCATGGGCTTCTTCTCCCCATCAAACTCCACCGAAAACCATTACTATGTAGGCATATGGTACAATGGCATCCCAGAGCGAACCGTGGTATGGGCCGCCAACCGTGCTGCACCGATCACCGATATTTCCTCCGCAAATCTTTCCATCACCAGCAGCTCAAACCTTGTCCTGTCCAACAATAATGGTCGTGTTTTCTGGAGCACAAACAACAGCAACATCATCAATTCCTCCTTGGCAGAAGCCATGCTGGACAAGACCGGAAACTTCATCCTTCGCTCATCCACTGATAGCTCCATACTATGGCAGAGCTTCGACCACCCCACTGACACTCTTCTACCTGGCATGAATCTCAGGCTGAGCCACAAGACACACCCACTACAACAGCTCGTATCTTGGAAAAGCCAACAAGACCCATCCCCTGGTGACTTCTCCTACAGTGGAGACCCCGACAACCTCCTGCAGAGCTTCACCTGGCATGGCTCAAGGCCACACCGGCGGAGCCCAGTGTGGACAAACAACCTCTTTCGTATGGAGTACATGGACAGATTCAATTCTAGTGTTTACATGTCACTACATCATGCCGACAATGACGAGGTATACATGTCCTTCGGCATGCCCACTGGCTCCTTCGTTGCGCTCGTCAGGATGGAGATCGACTACTCGGGCAAGGTAAATATATTAAGCTGGGAGAGCAACATGTCAGGATGGAAAATCCTCTACACGCAGCTTGAGCATGGGTGCAACACGTATGGCTACTGTGGTCCTTACGGTTACTGCGACAACACACAAATCGTCCCAGGTTGCAAGTGCCTTGATGGTTTTGAGCCGAGAGATGATAAAGGCTGGATCGCTGGAAGGTTCTCACTGGGATGCCGCCGGAAGGAGGTGCTAAGGTGTACTCATCAGGATGGTTTCCTGACCTTTCCAGGCATGAAGGTCCCTGCCAAGTTCCTCCATGTCCGACGCAGAAGCTTTGATGAGTGCACGGAGGAATGTAGGAGCAACTGCTCCTGTGTGGCATATGCTTACTCCAGCATGAGAAACATGGACATTGATGGAGATGACACGAGGTGCCTGGTATGGACAGGAGATTTGATCGACATGGAGAACTTCACCCAAGGAGGGGAGAACCTCTATGTTCGGACTAACAGATTAAGAGGTATGATTCCCTTTGCCTGGTTGCTTATGTTAGTAGTAGATAGGTTCTAGTAAAGAGAAACCCGCTGAAATTGCAGAAATAGTGCCCAATTTTACTTTTGAAGCATTAGAGAAAAGTATTATCTCATGGATGTGGTGATTGGCATTGAGAAACTTGTTGATTCCTTGTGAATTAAATTTGTGCAGGGAACAAGAGAAAGGCCAGCACCCTAGAAGCTGTACTACCAGTTATCTCAACTTTGCTGATTCTCATATGCATTGGGCTTATTTGGATCTGTGTCTTTAGAGGTAGGTAATTATTTTTTTGTTCTTATTTTTATGTCCTCTCTAGTCCCAAGAAACTGAAGAGACGGTAGCCACGTTCCTGACAGGCAATCAAGAAAGAATGGATATTTGGAGAAGGCTATCTTTTGGAGATCGAAGCTCTTTTAATGAACCTGCTGATAGGAACACAGAATTTCCCGTTTTGAGCTTCAGAGAAATTGCTGCTGCAACAAATCATTTCCCTGAATCCAGCATTCTTGGCCAAGGAGGGTTTGGCAATGTTTATAAGGTATGAATGCTATGTACTTATAATTGGATTATTAATGGGGCATGTAACCTGTCTGATTCAGCACTACCTCATTTTCTCAGGGAACGTTGGTAAAAGATGGTACGGAAATTGCCGTGAAAAGGCTAAGTGTAGGTTCTGTCCAAGGGTTAGTGGAGTTCAAGAATGAAATAGCTTTGATGTCCAAGCTGCAGCACCGAAATTTAGTTAAACTTCTAGGCTGTTGCATTCATAAAGATGAGAAACTCTTGATTTATGAGTACCTACCTAACAGAAGTTTGGATGCCTTCATTTTCAGTAGGTTCCTCAGTCATGTCTTGCAATTTATCTTTTTGTCAAATGAATATGCATCACTGATAAGATGATTGGTTTGATTCTATCCATGACAGACGATGCAAGAAAATCACTGCTCAACTGGCCCACAAGATTTAAGATAATCACAGGTGTAGCCAGAGGCCTTCTTTATCTCCACGAAGATTCCAGATTGATGATGATTCATAGAGATCTGAAAGCAAGCAACGTATTGTTGGATTGTGAGATGAGTCCCAAGATATCTGATTTTGGTACAGTGAGGATCTTTGGTGTCAACGAAATGCAAGAACATACCAATCGAGTTGTCGGAACATTGTGAGTAATTTCATAGTAGATCAAACAAATGAGCTATATATTCCTCTGTGTTCTTCAGCTGTTTAAGTTTTACATTTTGTGCCCCTTGTCCAAACCAGTGGCTACATGTCGCCTGAATATGCAATGGAAGGCATCATATCCGTCAAATCCGATGTCTACAGCTTTGGTGTATTACTCCTGGAGATTGTGAGCGGCTTGAAAATCAGCACTACATGCATAACCACACGTTCGCGTAACCTTATAGACTATGTAAGTGTTTATATCTTGTCCAACCGATATGAGATGTGATGTTGATAATGGCACGGCATATTTGATGCAGGCATGGAGCTTATGGAAGGATGGGAACATGCTGGATCTAGTCGACTCGTCGATTGCTGATGGTTGCTCTCCCCATGAAGCTCTACGATGCATCCATATCGGACTCCTGTCGGTGCAGGACAACCCAAGCGCTCGTCCAGACATGTCTTGGGTGGTATCAAGCCTGGTTAACCATGACATAGCACTCCCCCAGCCGAAAGAGCCTCGATGCTTTGGACATCGTAGTAATTATGAAACTGATGGAGTAAGTGAAAGCCATGAATACGGGATGAGCGTCGGGAATCTGATGGGGCGCTAGAGCTGGCGCAGCAATGGTGCCACAGAAGCAAGTCAATGTAGTAGTGAGCATATATATATGTCATGTAAGGAACTATTTGCTGAATGTCTGTATTGTCCTTGTGACCCTGATGTACCCTTTGTGTGTGTGTTAGTCACTGAAATTTTACTCTCATTAAGGAGAGGATGACAGCCACGAATATGCTAAGATGCTAGTCAACTGCCAGTCCTTGATGCCCCTAAAAGCAGTTAAGGGTGCTGCTAAATGTCAGTCCTTGCCGCCCTTAAAAGCAGTCAAGGGTGGTGCTAACTGCCATCCTTGATCCCTAAAATCAATCAAAGATGCTATCCTACAAAGTCACTCCTTCACAAGGACCATGTATGTGCTGCAGCCGGTCCTTCACAAGGACCATGTGCAGCGGCATCTCCACAAAGACCATAGGATAGAGACTTATCGATCATTCTCTCTCTCCCTAAGTCTTGTACGTCGTCTTGTGGGAGCGCAGAGCCATTCCGATCCTGGAGCAGAGTTTCAGGAACTTGATCCTCCCAAGAGGCTTGGTGATCAGGTCTGCAAGCTAATCTGTGGTGTTGATGTAGCTCGCCTTGATGCTCCTTTCATCCAAGCAGCCTCGGTTGAGGATGTAGACGGCCGACACCACCGCCTCTCCCTAGAAGACAGCTGACATCCCTCTCTGCTTGAGAAGGGCCCGAACAACCGTCTAGTTGCACTGCTCGACAACGCCGTTCTGTTGCGGGCTGTACGACGCAGGGTAGTGGCGCTGGATGACTTCATCAGCGCAGTACAGTGTGAATTCAATCGCCGTGAACTCGCCGCTGTAGTCAGTACGCATCACGCACAGCTTGCGGCCGTACTCCACCTCCGCAGGAAACTGCGCGTGCCTGATGGTGTCCGCCGCCTCTCCCTTGCTGCCAAGGACCATCACCCACAAGTAGCGGGAGAGGTCGTCGACGAGCAGCAGGAAGTAGAGTCGTCCTCCCGGTGTAGCCAGTGTCACCGGGCCCCACAAGTCCCTGTGCATGGGCTCGAGCCTCTCCTTGGCTTGGAAGCTCGCCCGGACGTCGCAAAACTGCTCCACATGGTCAAGGCACGGCAGGCCTCGCACCATCTTCGTGTCACTGATCCGCTTCAGGGCCTCAAAGTGAAGATGCTCGAAGCGCTTGTGTCGCTGCCGCGCCTTGTCGTCCCGACGAGCAGCGAGATAGAGGGGTTGTGCCACCTGCACGTCAAGGACGTAGAGGCGATTTGCACCTCTGGTTACCTTGGCAAGAAGGCGACGATGGCGATCCCAGATGTGTAGGATCCCATGCTCGATCAGCACACTCGAGCCGTTCTCATCCAGCTGACCCAGGCTGATGATGGAGTTCCTCAGCGCGGGGATGTAGTAGACACCAGTGAGCAGCCAATTCTCTCCAGTCTTGGCGGTGAAGGTGACGGAGCCGACACCCTTAATCTCCACGGCGGAGGCATCCCCAAACTTGACGGAGCCTCGCACGTCGGAGTCCAGCTCGGCGAAGAACTCCCATCCACCGGTCATGTGGTGGGTGGCGTCGGTGTCAAGGCACCACCCGCCAGTCTTGTCGTTGCCGAAGCCGACGCCGAGAAGGGTGTGTGCCTTTGGTTCATCGAGGTGGAGGAGAGCTGCTGCGGTTGGTGGCGCTGGAGGTAGCTCGATGCTTGCATGCGCCATGAACAGAGTCGGCACCTCCTCCTCCGCATGTGCGACGTGGGCCTGGCCCGTCGTGGCTGTCGGCAACATGGCCCAATGGCCAAGCCGGACACAGTTGCGGCAGGTGTTGTGTGGTGCCGGCTTGTGCCTGCCAGCGGCGCCTCCCTGGGCGTCTCCGCGGGCATCATCGTCAGCAGGTCCTTGCGCCCCGGCCTGGGCGTCTCTACGTGGCTTGCCACGCTTGCATCCGCCTGTCGTGGAAGAGGACTGCCCCTTCTTCCTGTCACTGTGGCAGGAATCCCACTGCTCCTGAGTGAGAAGTAGCTTCCGCCAATGGTGATGGCCCCAAAAGAGGCTATGGCTCGTTGGTGTCGACGACCTTGAGGCGACCTATCGCCTCCTCGATCATCATCGTGGAGAGGTCCAACAGAGATTCGATCGAGCGAGCCATCTGCTTGTAGTTCTCGGGGATGCAGCGAAAGAGCTTCTCGATAGCTCTCTCCTTGTCGTAGGTGTCATCGTCGAACTGCACCATCTTCTGCAGCAAAGAGTGTTGAGACGGAGAGCAAAGTCATCAACGTCCTCACCTGGCTTGAAGGCCAGGTTCTCCCACTCCTTGCGAAGTGCCTGTAGTGTGGACTTGCGGGCACGATCGCTGCCGATGCGTGTCGCAGCGATGGCGTCCCAAGCCTCATTGGCAGTCCGCTTATTGGACAGCGAGAACTGCATCTCGGGCGGGACTGCGACGATGAGGGCATCCAGCGCCCGTCGCTCCTCGTGGTGGTCTACGTCTCCATACTGGACCGCCTCCCACATGTGCCGCACCTAGAGCCTGATCCTCATGACCGCGACCCACTCGACGTAGTTGGTTTTGGTGCGCGGGCGTGCTCGGCTGCCCATTGCGCCACCCGATCTCGCGTTGCGGCGTTGTGGTCTGCGTCGATGTTGCCGTCATCAGAAGCAGCTTTGTTGGCGCTGTCGCGCAAAACCTTGACCTCTGTCGCCGCACGTGCTGCCTCCGCTGCCGCTTCTACCTCCGCTATGGCTGCTTTCGGCTCCGCCACTGCCAGCCTCGACGCCCTTGCTGTCGCCGCAGCGGCTACTGCAACCACTCATTCACGCTCCTCTGCCGCAACGCGATCGGCTTCCTGCCGACGCCACGTGATCGAGGTAGCAGTGTGCTGAGAGTGGCCGTCCAACATGTCTCGCTGTTGGGGGCTGAGAGCTGCTTCTGACGAGCTGCTGCTCGACAACCCGGAGGGAGGGAAGTAACCAAGGGCAGCCAGAGGTGCTGCTGCTACCGCGCTTGGGGGAGGAGATGAGCAGGAAATGACTTGCTCTGATCCCACTTGTTAGTCGCTGAAATTTTACTCTCATGGATGGAGAGGATGACACTAGGAGTTGGAGCAATTTTCTGGTTTATTTCTCACACAATGGCATAACCAACCTGAGGGTTGAGACTTGAGAATACAGATATATAGCTACTAGCGAGTCACGAATATGCTAAAACTGCTAGTCCTTGCTAGTCTAACTGCCACTTCTTGATACCCTAAAAAGCCTAAATGCAGTCAAAGATGCTATCCTATCATAACAACCAATTCTTCACAAGGATCATGTATGTGTTGCAGCCAGTCCATCAGTGTGTGTCTAGACCAGACCTGGCCATGGGCAGCCCGGCCCGAGGCCCGGCCCGAAGCCCGGCCCGAAAAACTCGAGCCTGGGCCGAGAAATGTTGGCCCGACTGCCGGGGCAGGCCGGGCCTGGGTAGCCCAAAAAGACAGTTTAACAGTATGGCCCAGCCCGCGTCCCGACGGCCCGATGGGCTTGGTGGGTATTTGGTCGGGCCGGGCCGGGCTTGGGCCGGATTTTTTTGCGTCGGGCTTACCTCAGGCTGGCCCGAGGCCCGGCCCGGCCCGACACATGCCCAGGTATTCTAGACTGTGTGAGATGAGCTTCGTCACTGTCCAGGATTGTCATTTCTTTTCCAAAATAAAGTGATGACTGTAATTGTGCTTATATTACTACTATTATGTATTTACCAATTGTACTGTATATTGTTGATTCTTTTTCTTTCATAGGCCATAGCTTTGTCCATGTGGCCGCCACACAAGCTATACCTACATCTCAGCAGCTTGAAACTGCGAACTACGTGTTTCTCTGCTGGGAGGGGATATTTTCCATGGAGTATGGTTTTCTCTAACTCCGTAGCATTCCTCGGAAAGAAAACAAACTGCTTGTGTGTAGCATGCCAAGGACGCCTGGGACTATTAATAGCTGCAGTTAGTTAGTTAGCTCCAGAAGCTAAGCTAGATTCTTAACTGGATTATGCCGATCTTTCTTTTTTGAGTGGAAACCAACAGTTTATTGTGGACACACAAACACTGATGAGCTGTGCGTGACACACGTTTTTGCCGTGAGATGCCCAAGCTAAGACGCGACATAATATTTATAATCTACGCATTGAGAAACCAAAATGGACAAATACTACCAACAGGGGAATCGGAAAACAAAAAGACGATTTGTTACACAGCAACGAAAAATATTTAGAAGGTAAGCTGGCTGGCTAGTGGTGCTACCCCAGAAGCAAAGCTAGTTTGGGAGTGATGTTTTGGCACATGGGAGCATATGCTCCCTTTATTTTGAAATACATGTTAGACACATTTTAAAATGTCAAAAAATTGAAACAAAAATTTCGCACGTACATATTCATGTGCTATGCGCTCACAAAGTCGTTTCATGAAAAATCGACATGTCATGTGGCGTGTGTAAAAAAGACAAAATTCGGTGCTGAAACAAAGACTTGTCACAGGATAAATTTTCTCTTTTTCGCTTAGACTACACAAAATATTATTTTTTCGTGAAACTTGACGAATACACATATATTATGGAGATGTACATGTAAACTTTTTTGTCAAAAATTTTTAACACTTGGAAACATGTTTTTATGGTAGAGGGATCATACGCACCCGGGAGCCGAATTGAGTTTCTGAGCTAGTTTGATCTATAAAGCAAAGACTTTACAGACGTAAGGCCAGTGCTACTGTCCAAAACTGAAGATGTGCAACGATTTAATATGAAATCGACACATCTACCGCTATTGTTTTTCATATTTCGACGACATCTCCTTATACATATTCACACGGGATGACTTCAGGACGCCCACGGCCTCACGAACTTCTTGTTGAGATCAAAGAGCAGTTACTCCACTAAAGCCACTTGGGGTTTACTACTGATCAATCCAGCAGGGTGGAACTACACGCCCTTTGCTCATTATTTATAGCTCAGCTTCAGAAAAATATGAGCAAGCCAAGAGTGAGTTTCCAGAGCATTGATGTAATGTTTTTTAGCTGCATTGGTGTGATATTTTGAGTGCATAACCAAAGGCTATGAAACGTGGCCTAAGAAAAATCTGAACTCTACAAAATAGTATAAGACACACATATGTTACTGATGTAGCTCTTGAGTGGCGAGCTACACTGGGAATGTCGCATCACATGTTAAATTCTGAAACATTGCGAAACATCTCATTTCGGAGGTTCAGGATTGCATCGCATGACACTTTTTGCAAACAATTCAGAGATGTGCAGCTATTTTAGTCCTAACCCTTGCATGGCATAGCACCACAACGTGCAAAACAAATGAAGTTCATTAGTTCAACCATTTGGTTATTCAGACAACCACGCACATGACAATTAGGTGGAAAAGAAAGGTAGTGTATTTTAACACATTCTTGCAATAGAAAAATCATGAAAATCGTGCATTTATTCATGGGTATTATTTCAATGCACCTAAAAGAAGAAAAAAATGATAAGAGCAACTGCAAAACTTATAGAAATTCATCACATACAGACCCTTGTTAATGTTTGTGATTTCAGACAACAATTGGTTCGAAGCTGAAGAGAATTCCATACTTATTATGGTCCATGGTAAGTCGGTGGTCTTAGTATATGTTGTAATCCTCCTACCAAAGATCAGACTTTTACAGTTCGGTAGCAGCATCATCAATAACACTTGTGTAACCATCAGCAAGGTAATAACGAAGAACATTAAGAAGCACTTCCTCATGCTCCCGAGCGGCCCAACAAGAAGACAGAGAGAGGCGAACAATAGAGGGCTTAGAGGTGGAAGATGTAAAGCTAAATTTAGGATTAACCTATTCGATGTGGACTGTTACTCATGAGCCATCGGAGATTCTAGTCCAGTCGTCTCCTCCCTCTCCTCCTCTCACCAGCGAGGTGCTGCTGCTCCTCTGCATCTCCGCATGACCGCATGTCTGCGTCACGACACATTGACTCCACCGCCTCCTCCTCCGCACCGCAGCCGTCGCCGTCACCATCGGCAGCTTACCCGTCGTTGGCCGCCATGATCTGGGGTACTCGCCAAAATAACAACAGTAATTAGACCCAATATGTTCTGAGTAAACAGGGCAGAGACAAATCAAATATCCGCAAACCTGAAAATGAAGATGGGCATCGCACCATGCTGTCAATACTACTCCCTCCGTCTCAGTTTACTAGTCTTCATCGTATCCCTAGATCGTCAATTTAACCTATATAATTTAAATTATATAATACAAAAAATATATCATTAGAAAATAGAACATCTAAACTTTCTTATGATATAATTTTTATAACATATAACTAATACTAACTTGATCAAATTTACGACCTAAAGATATGTGCATGCCTAATAAACTATGAGAGAGGGAGTAAGATGGATGAACGGGGAATAAAGAAGAGCATAAGTAGCAGGGAGAGGAAGGCGGGCAGACCAAAATCATCATTCGTTACAGCCGGAAAACAAGGAAACTGAAGAGCAGGGGCGGCATGCCTTCTCTGCCATCAATGGCATGAGTAATGGCAGCGGTGGCGCGATGCCTCCCTCCAAGTCCATCCGAGACATGGCACAACTGCACAACTCTAACCCATGTAACTAAGACGCAGCCCAACGATAGTCATAAGGCCCAGCTCACGAGAAGATGCCTAGATCGCTTCCTAGAGTAGCGGCCCAGCTATGTTTGGCCGGAAAGCCAGACGCTAGCCACGAAACGATGAAAAGATCTAGAGCATCCATTAGCCTAATTGGACGGGTGTTGGTGTCAAAGCGCTGTGCTCGCTCCTAGATGGGTTTTTTTTTTACAGAACGCACACTTTATTGATCAAATAACATCAATACACAGAGCCTTCCAAATCGAAATTGGAGTAGAACGAGAAATAAAACCTAAGCTAGATACATCACATGTCCTAGCCAGAATGTGTGCCGCTTCATTCAACGAACGCATGACATGACGAAAGGTGGCCTTATCGAAATTCACCACCATCCGCTTGACATCAGTCACCACTGAACTCACGAGGGAACGATCTTCTTGTGAGGAGCAAAGCCGCTGGACGAGGGAGAGACAGTCTGATGCAACAATCACCTTGGAGAAGCCGTGATTTGCTGCAACCTTCAGCGCTCTGCGCACCACCATTGCTTCTGCCATCTCTGGCGTCGAAAAAACCTGGAGCGGCTCACTCATCGATAGGACGCAATTCCCCAAGAGATCTCTGAAGATAGCCCCCATCACCATGCGATTAAGGTCAGGGAAAAGCGCTGCATCCACATTCAAAAGCATAAACCCTGGCGGCGGCGGTGTCCATTCGGCTGGAATCTTGGACTCACACCTAGTGCTTGGTTTAGCCTTGAAACAGTGAAGGATGATCATCTCAACATAAGCCACAATCTTGGTACTTACTTGATTAGGGTTAGGCATTGGATGGTCATTTCTTGTGTCATTCCTAGCCTCCCAAATTAACCAGCAGGTCACAGCCAAGACAGTGGCTTCAAGATCAGTGGCTCGGTTCAGGTATTGCAATAACCATGATTTGGGCGACATGAAATCACGCCGTTGGAGCTGAATATTGAATTTTGATTTCACTCCCTGCCAAACCTCCTGAGCGAATTGACATTGCAACATCGCATGTTCTACGTCTTCCTCTCGACCGCAGAAAATACAGGCCGCACTGGCTGACACATGTCTCCGTATCAGTTGAACTCCAGTAGGCAAATAGTCATGAGCAAACCGCCACATATGTATCTTCATCTTGCCCGGAGCATTTATTTTCCATATGGCCTTCCACCGCTTCTCTTTGTTTGTCGCCGCACTCGAGGTACCACCTCCAGATTTGCTCCTAGCTAAGAAGAAGCTGTCAGACCTTGCTAAATTGTACGCTGAACTCACTGAGTATACACCAGCTTTTGTATGTGGCCAACACACAAAATCACCACCTTCCTGACTAATCGGGATCTGCATAATCTGATCTGCAGTGTCTTGATCAAAGAAGGCATAGATAGTCTCCGCTATCCACGATCTCGTCTGTTCGTCCATCAAGCAATGAACTGTGGCCACCGTGGGAATATCACTTATTGGTTTGAGCATATACGGTGGAGAGTTAGGGATCCAATTATCTAAGAGAATTTTCACAGACCTTCCATCACCAATACCCCACTGAACCCCATGCAGAAGCAACTCACGGCCAAACAAGATGCTTTGCCAGGTATAGGACGCCGACCTGGGCTTTGGAGCATGCCAAAAATCTGTAAGGGGGAAATACCTGCCCTTGAGAACCCTAGCACAAAGAGATGTTGGATCGGTAAGAAGCCGCCATCCTTGTCTCCCCAGCATGGCCTGGTTGAACAACACCATGTCACGGAAGCCCATGCCTCCAAGCGATTTGGGAGTAGACAGCCATTCCCAGGATCGCCAATGAAGTTTGCTCTTTCCCTCTTCTATACCCCACCACTGATTAGCAATAGAGGCTCTGAATTTCTCATAGTTTGAGACAGGAATTTGGAAACAACTCATAACATAAGTTGGGATGGCTTGGATGACAGATTTCAGAAATGTTTCCTTACCCGCCCGAGACATTGGCATGCCTGTCACTCCATTCATCCTTTTCCAAATCATTTCATACAGAAAATTGAACGTTGCCATTGGGGATCGACCTACTGAGGTAGGCATGCCTAGGTAAGTGTCATTCAGGATTTCACTGACCACTCCCAGACAGTTCTTCACACGTTCCTTGATCCCCACTTCACATTGGTTACCAAAAAAGATCGATGACTTATCTAAATTAACTTTCTGTCCCGAGCCATCACAATAAATCTTTAGCGTCGCCTTTAGAGCCTCCACACTCCTACTATCACTTCTTGCAAAGAAGATGTTGTCATCCGCAAACAGTAAATGGGAAATAGGGGGGCCGAGTCTACCATTTTTGATACCATAGAGCTCACCACGGTCCTCCCTTTGTTGCAGTAAACATGACAACCCTTCAGTGTAGAGAAGAAACAGATAGGGGCTAATCGGATCTCCTTGTCGAATTCCCCTAGAAGGAAAAACTGGATCAGTGAGTTCACCATTGACACGAACATTATATCTCACACAAGTCACACATCTCATGACTGACTGGATCCATGAGGGTGCAAAACCCAGCTTACCCAAACATCCATGGAAGTAGTGCCACTCAACCCTATCATAAGCCTTCATCATATCAATTTTCATAGCGAGTAGGGTCTCTTACATGATTGTTTCCTGATGGTGTGCAAACACTCGAAAGCAATAAGTGCATTGTCAGTGATAAGACGACCAGGGACGAACACACTTTGTTGCTCTGATGACCCACAAGTATAGGGGTGTATCGTAGTACTTTCGATAAATAAGAGTGTCGAACCCAACGAGGAGCAGAAGGTGTTGACAAGCAGTTTCGATGAAGGATTCACCAAATGCTCACAGACAAGTTTTCGGGGGTTTTGATATAGCAGATAAATTAAGTACAAGTAAGTAAAATGCGAGAATAATTGCAGTGGCCCAATCCTTTTTAGCACAAAGGACAAGCCGGTTTGTTTACTTATAATGACCAAACGTTTTTGAGGACACACGGGAATTTAGTCTAGTGCTTTCGCTTCATATAGTTGATTAATCTTCATTGTTTTGATAAGTGTTGTGTGGGTGAACCTAAGCTAATGCATCGCCCTTCCTAGGACTAATACATACTTGTAATTAAACCCCTTGCAAGCATCCGCAAATACAAGAAAGTAATTAAGATAAATCTAACCACGGCCTTAAACTCCGAGATCCTGCTATCCCTCCTGCATCGATATACCAATGGGGGTTCAGGTTGCTGTCACTCCGGCAACCCCACAATTAGCAAACGAATACAAGATGTATTCCCCTAGGCCCATAAAGGTGAAGTATCATGTAGTCGACGTTCACATGACACCACTAGAAGAATAACACCACAACTTAAATATCAAACCATTAAATATTACTCAACATAGTTCATTACTAACATTTAGACTTTACCCATGTCCTCAAGAACTAAACGAACTACTCACGAGACATCATATGGAACATGATCAGAGGTGATATGATGATGGATAACAATCTGAACATAAACCTTGATCCAATGGTTTCACTCAATAGCATCAATAACAAGGAGTAATCAACACCTGGAGAGTTTCCCCTATGAAATAATCAAGATTCAACCCAAGATGTTACGGCGGAGACGAGGTGCAGCGGTGGAGATGGCGGTGTCGATGGTGGAGATGATGATGATGATCCCAATGAAGTCCAGCTCGATGACGGTGACGATGGCGACGATTTCCCTCCGGGAGGGAATTTCCCCGCGGATTTGCGCCGGAGAGCTCTTTTCTCTCTGGTGTTTTTCCGCCCGCAGAGGCGGCCGTGTCTATCCTCGATGCCTCCCGTACCTTAGGGTTCTCGGGAGATGAAGTACGCGAAGGAGAGATGGCCGAGGGGGTCGTGGGCCCCTCCCCACATGGCGGCGCGGGTGGAGCCCGCGCCGACCTATGGGGGCCCATGGCGGCCCTCCTCGGCCTCCCCTTTGGCTGGCTCCGTCATTTGGGAAAATAGGAGCTTCGGTGTATTTTCCGTCAATTGTTGATCTTCGAAATATTGTATCCTGACGGTGCTTTTTCTAGCAGAATTACTCGGTGAATAATTCTCCAATAATCATGAAACATGCAAAATAGGTGAAATAACATAAGTATCATCTCTAAATATGAAATATATCAATGAATAGCAGTAAATTATGATATAAAATAGTGATACAAAATGGACGTATCATGCTCCAAAATAATGTCAGGCAGAATAACTTTCAGTCGATTCGCCAGAACCTTCGCAGCGATCTTGTAGATCACGTTGCATAGACTTATGGGCTGGAAATTCTTTAGGTGCTTTGGCTTTGCAACTTAAGGAATAAGAACAATCACTGAATCACAAAAATCCTCAGGGACCTCTCCTCCCAAAAGAAAAGATCTCACCGCATGGTGATACGTCTCAAACGTATCTATAATTTCTTATGTTCCATGCTACATTTATTACAATACTTGAATGTTTTATACACACTTTACAGCATTATTATACATTTTCCGGCACTAACCTATTAACAAGATGCCGTGTCTTTTCTGTTTTTGGTTTCAAATCCTAGTAAGGAAATATTCTCGGAATTGGACGAAATCAACGCCCGGTCCTATTTTGCACGAAGCTTCCGAAGACCGAAAGGGAAAGGAAGTGGGGCCACGAGGGGCCACACAAAGCGGCGCCAAGCCCTGGCCGCGCCGGCCTGGTGTGTGGGGCCCTCGTGCGCCACTGACCTACCCTTCCACCTACAAATAGCCTTCGTCGAAACCCCCTGTACGAGAGCCACGATACGGAAAACCTTCCAGAGACGCCGCCGCGAATCCCATCTCGGGGATTCGGAGATCGCCTCGGCACCTGCCGAGAGGGGAATCATCACCGAGGGCTCTACATCATCATGCCCGCCTCCGGATTGATGCGTGAGTAGTTCATCCTTGGACTATGGGTCCATAGCGTAGCTAGATGGTTGTCTTCTCCGCTTGTGCTATCATGGTTTAGATCTTGTGAGCTGCCTAACATGATCAAGATCATCTATTTGTAATGCTACATGTTGTGTTTGGCGGATCCGATGAATATAGAATATTATGTTAAGTTGATTATCAATCTATCATATATGTGTTGTTTATGTTCTTGCATGCTCTGTTGCTAGTAGAGGCTCTGGCCAAGTTGATACTTGTAACTCCAAGAGGGAGTATTTATGCTCGATAGTGGGTTCATGCCTCCATTGAATCTGGACTGACAGAAAGTTCTAAGGTTGTGGATGTCTTGTTGCTAGGGATAAAACATCGATGCTTTGTCTAAGGATATTTGTGTTGATTACATTACGCACCATACTTAATGCAATTATCTGTTGTTTACAACTTAATACCGGAAGGGGTTCGGATGATAACCCGAAGGTGGATTATTTAGGCATAGATGCATGCTGGATAGCGGTCTATGTACTTTGTCATAATGCCCGATTAAATCACATAGTAATCATCGTTGATATGTATTGAATCTTTATTTGTCAATTGCCCGCCTGTAATTTGTTCACCCAGCATGTTAGTTATCTTATTGGAGAGACACCTCTAGTGAACTGTGGACCCCGGTCCATTCTTTTACATCTGAATACATTCTACTACAAGTATTGTTCTTTACTGTTCTTTGCAAACAAACACCATCTTCCACTCGATACGCTTAATCCTTTGTTTTCAAGCCGGTGAGATTGACAACCTCACTGTTACGTTGGGGCAAAGTACTTTGATTGTGTTGTGCAGGTTCCACGTTGGCGCCGGTTTCAGGTGTTGCGCCGCACTACATTCCTCCACCAACAACCTTCACGTGCTTCTTGGCTCCTACTGTTCGATAACCTTGGTTTCATACTGAGGAAACTTGCTGTTGTGCGCATCATACCTTCCTCTTGGGGTTCCCAACGGACGTGTACATCTACGCGCAACAAGCATCTCTTTTCTGGCGCCGTTGCCGGGGACATGAAGAAAAGTTGCACCCCAGAGATTTCTAACTCCCACGTCAACTACACGCCAGCATCTCTTTTCTGGCGCCGTTGCCGGGGAGATCAAGACACGCTGCAAGGGGAGTCTCCACTTCCAATCTCTTTACTTTGTTTTTGTCTTGCTTTACTTTATTTTATTTACTGTCTTGTTTGCTTCATATTAAAAACACAAAAAAATAGTTACTTTACTTTCTGTCTTGTTTACTTGTTCTATATCAAAAACAAAAAAATTAGTTACTTGTCTTTACTTTATTTGCCTAGTTGACTTTATTGCTGCTATAATGGGTACTCCTGAAAATACTAAGTTGTGTGATTTCACTAGCACAAATAATAATGATTTTATATGTACTCCTATTGCTCCACCTGCTACTACAGCAGAATTCTATGAAATTAAACCTGCTTTACTGAATCTTGTTATGAGAGAGCAATTTTCTGGTGTTAGTACTGATGATGCTGCCCATCTTAATAATTTTGTTGAACTTTGTGAAATGCAAAAGTATAAGGATATAGATGGTGATATTATAAAACTGAAATTGTTTCCTTTCTCATTAAGAGGAAGAGCTAAAGATTGGTTGCTATCTTTGCCTAAGAATAGTATTGATTCATAGACTAAATGTAAAGATGCTTTTATTAGTAAATATTATCCTCCTGCTAAGATTATATCTTTGAGAAGTAGCATTATGAACTTTAAACAATTTGATAATGAACATGTTGCTCAAGCATGGGAGAGAATGAAATCTTTGGTAAAGAATTGCCCAACCCATGACTGACTACTTGGATGATCATCCAAACCTTTTATGCATTGAATTTTTCCTCAAGGAACCTATTGGATTGCTGGAGGTACTTTTATGTCCATCACCCGGCGCCGCAACTAAACTACTTGATGATATGATGATCAATTACTCTGAATGGCACACTGAAAGAACTCCTCAAGGTAAGAAGGTAAATTCTGTTGAAGAAACCTCTTCTTTGGGTGATAAGATTGATGCTATTATGTCTATGCTTGCAAATGGTAGATCTCATATTGATCCTAATAATGTTCCTTTAGCTTCATTAATTTCTCAAGAAGAAAATATTTATGTGAATTTCATAAAGAGTAATAATTTCAACAACAATGCTTATAGGAATAATTATGGTAACAACAATTTTAGGCCATATCCTCCTAATAATGGTAATGGTTATGGTAATTCTTATGGTAATCCTTACAACAATAATAAGAGTGTACCCTCTGGTCTTGAAGTGATGCTTAAAGAATTTATTAGTACACAAACTGCTTTCAATAAAACTATTGAAGAAAAGCTTGGTAAAATTGATATTCTTGCTTCTAAGGTTGATAGTCTTGCTCTTGATGTTGATCTTTTAAAATTGAAAGTTATGCCTGAGGAAGTTGAAGATGCTAGGTTTGCTAAAACAAATGCCATCCAAGTTCAAATTAATGAGAATATAAGATTGATGGCTGAATTGCATGCTAGGTGGGATAGAGAAGAAAAAGAAAAACTTGCTAAAGAAAATAATGTAGCTAAAGTATGGACTATTACCACCACTAGTAATGTTGATTCTTCACATGTTGCTGCACCTCCTACTATCAATGGTAAAATAATTGGTGTTGGCAATGTTTCTACTCCTAGTGCAAAGCGTAAAATTGCCTGAAACTGCTAAACTGCTTGTGATAAAACTGCTGAAATTTTTCAAAATATTGGTGACAATGATTCCATTGCTGTAGAACATAATGGTTTAGATTTTGATGATTGTCACATCTCTGAGTTATAAAGTTCTTACAAAAACTTGCTACAAGTCCCAATGCTAGTGCTATAAATTTAGCCTTTACAAAACATATTACAAATGCTCTCATTAAAGCTAGGGAAGAGAAATTAAAACTTGAAGCTTCTATTCCTAGGAAGTTAGAAGATGCTTGGGAGCCCATCATTAAAATGAAATTCAATGACTTTGAGTGTAATGCTTTATGTGATCTTGGTGCAAGTTTTTCTGTTATGCGTAAAAAGATTTATGATATGCTTGACTTGCCACCATTGAAGAATTGTTATTTGGATGTTAATCTTGCCGATAATGTTAAAAAGAAACCTTTGGGGAGGATTGATAATGTGCGCATTACGGTTAACAATAACCTTGTCCCCGTTGATTTTGTTGTCTTGGATATCGAATGCAATGCATCTTGTCCTATTGTGTTGGGAAGACCTTTTCTTCGAACCGTTGGTGCTGTTATTGATATGAGGGAAGGTAATATTAAATATCAATTTCCTCTCAAGAAAGGTATGGAACACTTCCCTAGAAAGAGAATGAAGTTGCCTTTTGATTCTATTATTAGAACAAGTTATGATGTTGATGCTTCTTCTCTTGATGTTACTTGATTTGCACTTTCTGCGCCTAGCTGAAAGGCGTTAAACAAAAGCACTTCTTGGGAGATAACCCATGTTTCATTTTATTTACTGTATTGTTGAGTCTTGGAAGTTGTTTACTACTGTAGAAACCTCTCCTTATCATGTTTTTGTGCCAAGTAAAGTTTCTATGTTAAAGTTGATGATAGATTTGGATCCTGCGCAGAAACAGATTGCGGTCCACGAATTCTAGAGTCTCTGTAAAATCGAAAAAATCTGCAAATTTACGAGCATGATCCTCATATATGTACGCAACTTTCGTTCGTTTTAAGTTTTTCCATTTGAGCAAGTTAAGTGCCCCTTCCAGATTCATCTTCACGGACTGTTCTGTTTTTGATAGATTCTGTTTTTTATTTCGCATTGCCGCTTTTGCTATGTTGAATGAGTTTCTTTGTTCCATTAACTTTCAGAAGCTTTGTGCAATGTGCTAAGAATGATTTTTTCACCTCTGAATGTGTGAATTTTTGGTTATGCACTAACCCTCTAATGAGTTTGCTTGAAGTTTGTGTGAAAGAAGTTTTCAAGGGTCAAGAGAAGAGGATGATATACTATGATCAAGAAGAGTGAAAGGTCTAAGCTTGGGGATGCCCCGGTGGTTCATCCCTGCATATTTTAAGAAGACTCAAGCATCTAAGCTTGGGGATGCCCAAGGCATCCCCTTCTTCATCGACAACATTATCAGGTCACTTCTAGTGAAATTATATTTTTATTCCATCACATCCTATGTTCTTTACTTGGAGCGTCGGTTTGCTTTTATTTTTGTTTTGGTTTGAATAAAGTTGGATCCCACCATTCTTATATTGGAGATATTACGCTCCGCTTTTTCATATGGAACACTTGTGTTCTTAATTGTGCTTTAATGTTCATGGCGAAGGCTGAAATTGCTTCGTTAAATTGCTATTTTGTTGGAATCGGAAAATGCTGCATATGGTTTGGTAAATTTGGCAATTGTTTGAGCTCTCATTAGATCATGTTTAAGCTCTTGCATCATGTATTTTAATCTATTAATGAAGAACTACCGTAGAGCTTGCTTAATTTGGTTTGCATGATTGGTCTCTCTAAGTCTAGATATTTTTGGGTAAAATGTTTGAACAACAAGGAAGACAGTGTAGAGCCTTATAATGCTTGCAATATGTTCTTGTGTGAGTTTCCCTGTACCTGTTCATACTTGTGTTTGCTTCAAACAACCTTGCTAGCCCAAACCTTGTACTGAGAGGAAATGCTTCTCGTGCATCCAAACACCTTGAGCCAAAACCCATGCCATTTGTGTCCACCATATCTACCTACTATGTGGTATTTTTCTGCCATTCCAAAGTAAATTACTTGAGTGCTGCCTTTAAAATTTCATTCCTCTATCTTTGCAATATATAGCTCATGGGACAAATAGCTTAAAAACTATTGTGGTGATGAATATGTAGTTATGTGTCTTAATTCTTATAAGTTGCTTGTTGAGCGGTAACCATGTTTCTGGGGACGCCATCAACTTTACTTTTGTTGGATATCATGTGAGATGCTATGCATGTTCGTCTTGTCTGAAGTAAGTGCGATTTCATGATCAAATGGTTTGAGTATGCATATGTTAGAGAAGAACATTGGGCCGCTAACTAAAGCCATGTATCATGGTGGAAGTTTCAGTTTTGGACATACAACCTCAATCTCTTATGAGAATATTAACTATTGTTGAATGCTTAAGCATTAAAAGAGGAGTCCATTATCTGTTGTCTATGTTGTCCCGGTATGGATGTCTAAGTTGAGAATAATCAAAAGCGAGAAATCCAATGCGTGCTTTCTCCTTAGACACTTGTACAGGCATAGAGGTACCCCTTTGTGACACTTGGTTGAAACATATGTTATGCGATGATAATTCGTGTCTTCCGAGCTAAGTAGGACAAGGTGCAAGCACTATTAGTACTCTATGCATGAGACTTGCAACTTGTAGGAAGTATTATGCATAGCACATATGAATTATTACTACCGTTGACAAAATTGTTTCTATGTTTTCAAAACAAAGCTCTAGCACAAAAATAGTAATCAATGCTTCCTCTGCGAAGGGCCATTCTTTTACTTTATTGTTGAGTCAGTTTACCCACTTCTTTCTATCTTAGAAGCAAACACTTGTGTCAACCGTGTGCATTGATTCTTACATGTTTACTTATTGAACTGTTATATTACTCTATGTTGACAAATATCCATGAGATATACATGTTACAAGTTGAAAGCAATTGCTGAAACTTAATCATCCTTTGTGTTGCTTCAATTCATTCTACTTTGAATTTATTGCTTATGAGTTAGCTCTTATGCAAGTCTTATTGATACTTGTTTGAAAGTACTATTCATGAAAAGTTTTGCTATATGATTCATTTGTTTAGTCATTATCTTTGTTAGCAATCTTTTGTTCAGATCACTCCATTCATCTTATATGCTTTACAATAATGTTGATCAAGATTATGTTGGTAGCATGTCACTTCGAAATTATTTGTGTTATTGTTTACCTACTCGAGGACGAGTAGGAACTAAGCTTGGGGCTTGATACGTCTCAAACGTATCTATAATTTCTTATGTTCCATGCTACTTTTATTACAATACTTGAATGTTTTATACACACTTTACATCATTATTATACATTTTCCCACTAACCTATTAACAAGATGCCGAAGTGCCAGTTCTTGTTTTCTGCTGTTTTTGGTTTCGAAATCCTAGTAAGGAAATATTCTCGGAATTGGACGAAATCAACGCCCGGGTCCTATTTTTGCACGAAGCTTCCGAAGACCGAAAGGAAAGGAAGTGGGGCCACGAGGCCACACAACAGGCGGCGCGGCCCAAGCCCCGGCCGCCCGTGGTGTGTGGGGCCCTCGTGCCGCCACTTGACCTACCCTTCCGCCTACAAATAGCCTTCGTCGCGAAACCCCCGTACCGAGAGCCACGATACGGAAAACCTTCCAGAGACGCCGCCGTCGCGAATCCCATCTCGGGGATTCAGGAGATCGCCTCCGGCACCGCCGGAGAGGGGAATCATCACCGGAGGGGCTCTACATCATCATGCCCGCCTCCGGATTGATGCGTGAGTAGTTCATCCTTGGACTATGGGTCCATAGTAGCTAGATGGTTGTCTTCTCCGCTTGTGCTATCATTGTTTAGATCTTGTGAGCTGCCTAACATGATCAAGATCATCTATTTGTAATGCTACATGTTGTGTTTGGCGGGATCCGATGAATATAGAATATTATGTTAAGTTGATTATCAATCTATCATATATGTGTTGTTTATGTTCTTGCATGCTCTCCGTTGCTAGTAGAGGCTCTGGCCAAGTTGATACTTGTAACTCCAAGAGGGAGTATTTATGCTCGATAGTGGGTTCATGCCTCCATTGAATCTGGGACAGTGAGAAAGTTCTAAGGTTGTGGATGTCTTGTTGCTACTAGGGATAAAACATCGATGCTTTGTCTAAGGATATTTGTGTTGATTACATTACGCACCATACTTAATGCAATTATCTGTTGTTTACAACTTAATACCGGAAGGGGTTCGGATGATAACCGAAGGTGGATTATTTAGGCATAGATGCATGCTTGATAGCGGTCTATGTACTTTGTCGTAATGCCTGATTAAATCACATAGTAATCATCGTTGATATGTATTGAATCTTTATTTGTCAATTGCCCGGTAATTTGTTCACCCAACATGTTAGTTATCTTATTGGAGAGACACCTCTAGTGAACTGTGGAACCCGGTCCATTCTTTTACATCTGAATACATTCTACGCAAGTATTGTTCTTTCTTGTTCTTTGCAAATAAACACCATCTTCCACTCGATACGCTTAATCCTTTGTTTTCACAAGCCGGTGAGATTGACAACCTCACGTTACGTTGGGGCAAAGTACTTTGATTGTGTTGTGCATGTTCCACGTTGGCGCCGGGTGTTGCGCCGCACTACATTCCTCCACCAACAACCTTTGCTTCTTGGTTCGATAACCTTGGTTGGTTTCATCTGAGGGAAACTTGCTGTGCGCATCATACCTTCCTCTTGGGGTTCCCAACGGACATACATCTACGCGCAACAAGCATCTCTTTTCTGGCGCCGTTGCCGGGGACCTGAAGAAAGTTGCACCCCAGAGATTTCTAACTCCCACGTCAACTACACGCCAGCACATGGCATATCTCTCCTTTGAAAAAATCCCAATGCGTTTGATAGAATAACGCCGGGAAACCATCAGGTCTGGGGGCTTTAGTGGGCCCCATTTGGAACAAAGCTGCTCCTATCTCCTCATCCGAGTAAGGCTTGCATAAAATGTCATTCATATCGGATGTCACCTTGGAGGGTACAACATCAAGCACGACATCAGTCGACGTGCAGTCTTCAGAGGAAAAGAGTGAGCCATAGAAATTATGTACCATCCCTTTAATCTCCACTTGATCCTCACACTTAGAACCATCCGATCGCAAAAGAGCATCTATTTTATTTGTTTTCCGACGGATCGTAGCTTTAGAGTGGAAGAAGGCAGTGTTGCGGTCACCTTCTCGTAGCCATTCAACTCGTGAGCGCTGCCTCGCCATCACCTCTTCCCTCTCAAAAAGTTCACACAACTCATGTTCCGCAGTTCGTTCCTCCTCTAGATTTTGCTCAGACGGAGTCCTTTCCGGGGGGCTTTAGTGAGTCCTAGATGGTTGAGTTATTGATTGTTTGTTTTGGTAGCTTATCAAGCATGTCGCTTGATTCCTAGATGGTTGAGTTAGGGCATGTACAATGGTAGAGAAGGCACGCCTTCCCTTATACCGCCACATCATCTAGAGATGACAATAGATATAAGTCATACAATGTGTTATCTCTTGTAGCCTTCTCTAGCAATTAATGATAATCAATTAAAATTGATAGGAAATTATGTTGCTAAGGGAAGACATGTCGTACAATGCAGAAAATGCCTTCCCTTATTTTCTTAGAGATGATCTCTTAGCTAAGGGAAAACAACCTTCTCTCCCTCCATTATCTCTCCTCCAACTAAGCAAAAATCTAACGTGGCACATCTAAGGAAATTACATGTGTAATGATAAGAGAAGCGCCTTTCCTTACCCCGCCACATCAGCTAGAGAAGGCATTAGATATTGAGAATAAGCAAGTGCGTGAGTGCTTGGCCTATGCCAGGACGCTCCACGATGGCGTTTTCGTTCGCCGAAGTGCTGCCTCATTGCTTCTTTCGTCTGGCGCATGGTGGTTAAGTGGAGCTAGGCAAGACCGTATTTCCAGTACCCGCAACACGCTGCTCATGGGCCAGAGCATTTTGTGGACCGGCCTGTCATTGTCTTTGTCGTAGGATTTGCTATGGTTTCAAGACACCATGTGCTGCGGTCTGCGGTGTGGCAGAGGGGTGTGTGCATCAGCACCGCGCTGGTGCTACCCGCTATGCACTGCACATAGGCCCAACCCTGTCCAACGCCCACCTGTCAGTTTCACAGTATGCCTCTTATTCCGTAACTGTAATTTTCTTCATGTCCACCGCACTGCGAGAGAAAACGTGTTCGCTTCCCCCTCATCATTATCGGACAGTCTGACGCCTGCTCTACATCGAGCCCCACGCCCATCTCTCTCACTTTCTTTCCTTTCATCTCCTCTCCAGTCTCACTCACACTCGTCGCTCGCCGTCGCCGCCCAATCTCCATTGGGCGACCTCTCTCTTCCCTTTCCCCAGCGGCTTCACTCTCGCACTCGTCTATTACCCAGCGCGCCGCCGCTCCTCCCTGTCCCTCCGCCTACAGCTCCTAGCTGCCCCAACACCGACCTTCTGAACCCCAGGCCCACTCGAGGGCGCCGCCCATCCTAGACGTCGTCCAGTCTTGCCTAGCCCTGGGCGCCTCCTCCATCCCCGGCCCTCTTCATCACGTGTGGCGGCCGGGCTTTGCCTCCTTGTCCCTCATCTCTCTAGATCAGCGCGCTCCGACACCACCAAGAGAGGAAGGCGATGGCAAAACAGGAGATTGGGGCAAGAGAGAAGAAAAGAAGAGGCTATGTTGCCTCCATCCACGACCCTCTTTGTCGGGTGCGCCGACTGGTCCGGCTCTGCTTCCTCCACCACAGCTCTACACCCTGACGCCTCTGCCTCCATCAGTACATCCCTCTCTTGCAGGTACTCACACCTCTCTTTCTCCTGATCTGTCTTTTTTTCCTCTCTCATCTTTGTTTTTGTATAATATTTTTGACTATGCATGCAAAGTGTTCGATGAAAATCCAATCAGTCTATAGCGGAACCCTTTCATGCCTCGTTACCTATTCAACAATTCCTTTTTTTTTTCAGAAATTTGGATGTGCTATGTGACATGCATCTGCAACCTGCCATCGATCAAATATATGAGTAAATCCCAGGAAGATGTATTTTGTTGGATTGTTTGACATATAGATCACATAATATTTCTCAGATGTAAAGCCCAATTGCTCTAAAAACTATCCAAATTCAGACTTTTGTCTGTGATAATTTTTGAATCAATTTACATCTTAGGTTCTTGATATCTTTCTGATTTCATTTGTACGTTTTACATTTTTTTCTGTATCGACAGATTCACCGAACAGAATATCAAGGTAAACAATCCATGAGGGACTCGCTGAGTTGGACTTGCGGAGGAGTGGTTCGGGTGGCTTTACTATGATGACCGAATTATAGGGATTTCTGGAATTCCTCTTCATGTCGTATTCAAAGTCGAGCTGAGTGGATGAGCTAAAGCTAAATGGGACTGACACTTTTCTTTTTCTATCTCTTGCGAATAAGACTGTAGGAACAACGGAAAGATTGAATTGTAGATCTTGGAGGGATATTTGTATGAGCAACGTATTTCCCATTGTAGGTCTATCTGCGTGGTCTCTTAATACGGTCAGTTACATGTACTTCAGTGTAGTCTGGAGAGCCTTGTAGACCATCTATTTTCATGCAAGTAACCAAAAGTTTCATTGTAATGATCATACTATACATATAGCGAATCATCCGAAAATTGTCAGTAGCAAAGTGATGATGAGATGGTTTTTCATGTTTGCATCATTTCATGGAATTTTAGTGATCCTTGCGAATGTAGTTCCATGCTCCAGTGTTACAGTTGTTTGAATTGCTTGTAGGGTACTCATTTACAAAGTTTTTCCTTGTCAGGATGATGTATGAATTGGCACCAGTGGTCGTCTGGGGTTGGGGCGCTGAGTGCGTGTTCTCCGACGAGGTGTTGTCCCCACAGGTAATGGCATGGAGCAGGACAATAAGGTTTAAGTGTTGTTGCAGCCGGTTCTAAGTAATTGCTTATGTCCTGCAACTTTTGTGTGGTTTGGTTTTCCTTCCATTCTATGGCTTCTACAATACAGCAAGCTTCTACAATACAACATTTTTTCTACAAGTGAGTTCACTTTGTTGCTTGCTGCAATCGCTTGTGAGTCATTCTGTTCTGGTGTAGCTTAAATGGAGGTCAGCTACTATATCAAATTTAAGACCTTATTTAGTTTCAGAGATATTATTTCACCGTCTGATGGATGGGTTAGTACAACTAGACAAATTGTAGAGCCTCTTTCTGGACTAATTGGCAGATTGTTTAATGTCGCAATGCTTCAATCTATAAAGTTATTTGGTGACAAACGTGAAAATGCTATTCACCTTTATGATAGAGACTGGAGTCTACAAAGAAGGGATCAGAAGATTATTGAGGAAGCACCAGATGTAAGGATTTATTACCTGACAAAGCCCTGGATTTTTTCTTTGAACAAAACAACATTTTGTGTTTTCCATTCGTATATTCTCTGCAGCCAAATGTGCCAACGGAGTTTTGGACTCATACTGTTGAAGCTGCTTTAACTGCTACAAAGGTGATATATTTGATACTTTCACACATTATTGTATGCTATGGTTTAAGATATAGATTTAATGTTCTTATGTTTTTAGCTCATTACACTGTCGAGCTATTTCTCTATTCTCCACACCAGTAGTGTAGGGACCAAACTATACAACCTTTTCTTACATCATACAAATGGAAAATATGCAAGCAAATTATTCCATTTATTGAGTGTATTTCAAGATTCCGGTTTTCTTTTTACCTATTTATAAAGTGGGGTTCATTAACTATTTAGGAAGCAGTATTGAACTTAACACTTGCAAACTACCTACTTGGTTTCTTGTACAATAACATAAAATATTTGCTTTTTTTCACTCAATTTTCCATACTAGATTAGGTTTGGTAAGTTTTGAAATCTTTGAATTAGGATTGTTATCTCTTTGCAACCTTACCACTTCATATTGTTTTTTTGTTTCCCACTTCAACCAATGCTTCCAAGTAACAGAACATTCAGATTCAGGTATGGTTTCTTTTCCCCGGTGTTTTATTCATTTTGGCAGTACATTTTATTCATATACAACTTGTTAGAAAGTTTTGGGTCAAGGGTTGGTAGCAGTATGGTAGTACAAATATGATGTATTGCATCCTGAACTAGAGATTACATACGTTTTCAGTTAGCATGTCAGCTCAAGTAGGCTGATTGATCAAACTATGTGGTTCAACCGTCCTTGTCCATAGTAAACTGGCAGAAAAGAGCTGCCAGTACACACATGTTAATTTGTTAAGTGCACTACTATACTTTTGTGAATAAAATCATGCATTGTTACTTAAAGACATAACCAATGATATTTAGTTTGTATGAAAAAATACCAGAGTTGATACATGGAATTTTTATAATGAAGAAGTCAATATAATGAAATCTTCATATCATGTATTCACATCTTTCCATCTGCAGTAAAACATGGCATTGTATTTCACTTCCTCATGTTATTGCCAAACTAAAGTGGGTATAGAGTTCTACTATTTCCTTGTGATGTATTTATTTTTTCAAAATCACTTTGCCATTAGTGATACTGCATTAACTTCTATGAAATATTCAATAATTTTACCATAGGACCTTCGAAAATTTTCTACTGAATCCTAGATTACGTTAAAGAAAGCAGAGCATTAAAGGAGACATTGATAGTTGATCAAGTTACTGCTTAATTAAGTTAGTGCTTCATTACTTGACAATTTGAACATGAGGAGAAGCTGCTCTCCATTCTGGTGCTCTTTTGTTTTAGTTGCACAATACATATTTTCGATATTGATGATGGCACTGTATCACTGATCAGAGCATGCTCGCAAGCCAGAGTAGCAGGAGATGGCGAGAGGAAGCTAAAGAGGCAAAAGCAGAGAGGAAATAGCAGTGGAGAAGAGAGCAGGGAACTGGGTGGAGCTAGGAGGAGGAGGGAGGCGCAACACCGATGGCTATGTTTGTGTCGGTGTACATTTTACTTGGCCACAGAACTGCTAATGCCCCTTGGTCTGTCATAATGTAGAACTATGTAGTGTCACGTATTGTGTCTTCTTGGTACCAACTTTCTTATTATGCTATCGGTTATTGTGTAGTTTGCACACAAATACTATTGTGCATCAGTTCCTCTACAATTTTTTGCTCTAAACACTGAACCGGTTTATCAGTGAAGATGTTGGACCGGCGGTTGCCCGGTTTCTCCCTGGTGGGTGGGTTCTTAAGTGGATTTTAACTGTATGTGTTTCTCACATAAGTTCAGCAGACTATAGGTCTCAGAAATTCTGTAAGGTTGATCAACATGCAACTACACATTGATTGATCGCTTTCCAGTGCTTTAGAGCACTCATTGATACAAGTAATCTAGATGGATTCTTTGCTTGTCCAGATAAACATGTTGGATAATACTTACATCTCGGGAAGTAAATTCTATACAGAAAAAAACTGGAAAACATGCAATGCACACTCAGCTGCTCACCAAAATTGCTTGCTTATTTTCATCGACAGCAGGAGATAGACTGGAATTGTGCATACCACAGATTGGACTGCAGATGACCGGTGAGGAGGCGCCCCATGGGGCGCCCCAACCACTAGTAAATTATACAATGCATTATCTCTTAGAGCCATCTCTAGCAATTAATACAAATAATTAAATTTTGGTAGAAAATTTGTTGTTAAGGGAAGACATATGTGATAGAATGGAGAAAATAATCTTCTCTTATTTCCTAAGAGATGATCCCTTAGCTAAGGGAAGACAACCTTCTCTCTTTATTCTCTCTCCTCCAACTAAGCAAAAATCTGACGTGGCATCTTTAAGAGAAGGCTGACATCAGCGCATTGTAGGTGCCGTTATATCCTGATACTTAATTTGGATGCCACTTGGATGGTCTATGGCGTGATCGGATCCAACGACTGGAATTGCTTGCCGTGGGCGTCAGGTGCCCCTCCTGCCAACCAGCCAACCAGGAAAGGATGCCAATAGCTAATTCGCCATTCCATCCATCCGCCAGGCCGCCACCACCGGCCCCTTCCCCTCAGGCGATCGTCTCTCCTCTTCCCAGCCAGCCGACGCAAAATCCAGCAACGCTGCCGGACGGCGGACAGCACCGCGCGTGCTAGCGGCTGAGAAAGGTGCGTTTAAGGCAACAACAACTCGGAACCCTTTGGTTGCCCTAGACCCGTTCTTTCTTGGTGCCGAATCGCCGAGGACGGCGAGGCTCTGGCTCGATCCTGACCTCGTGGTAGGCACGAGCGTCCGTCCTGCCGGAGATTTGCAATCTGGCATATGTGCTGTGCGCGTCTTCCCCTTGTTCCGCAAGTTAGGCCATCCGCGCGGGGCCTGGCGGATTTGGGGAATCAACACTGGATCTCGACAATCCAATTTGATGCTTGATGTGTCTCTTTTCTGTGCAAATTGAGGCGGTCTCTTGACGACGGATAGCCAAACCTCCTGGTTTTGCTTTAGCATGCTAATAATGTGTCTGGTTATCAAGATTATGTAGTTGCCGGTTCCTTGTAACCATCAATTGTCTTGTACACTAATTTGTGGGAACGAGGGTGCGCTTTCTAGTCATAGGTTATATTGCAAATTTCCATCATAATCTGTTGCCATTGCCATTGATCCTCTTACCAATTTTGCTTGGATATCATCATTAGGTCACTAGCAGAGTATTTAGCCGTAGGGGGCTGCAAATTTCGGTGTCAATCTTGTTGCTATTGACATTGCACCACCTCTTACCAATTTGCTTGGGTTTCATCTCCAGGTCGCCAGGAGCTGTCTCAGTTTTGGTCTGTATAGAGGCATGGCTTCTTCTGTATTCAGGGCAATGGCTGAGAAGGCAGGACCGGCCGTTCGTAAGCAGGCCCTGACGCTCACAGATGCGGCGGCATCTAAAGTACACCACCTGCTTGGCCTCCGTCAACGTTCTTACCTTCGCTTAGGTGTGAAGGCACGTGGTTGCAATGGGTTATCCTACACATTGAATTATGCTGGTATGCCTATGTCCACTGCGATATTTTGATGTGCAAACAGAATCTTTGCTTTCTTGGGTTTAAAGTTCTTGGCGTGACACATGTAGAACTATATGGTTCGCACTTGTTATCGATACTTGATTGATCTGTACGTCATCAATAGAATTGGATAGTATTTCCCCATCTATAGAATGATGTTATGTTTTCAATAGATTAAGTTTTTTGGTTTTATCTTTCTTAGACTCAAGATTCAGCTTTCCAGCAAATAAGTTAGCTTTCCAGGAATGTAATTTATTACATCTACTACTCCCTCCAATTCATATTAATTGACTCAACTTTATCTAGACACAGATGTATCAATCAATAAACGCATCTAGATACATTTGTATCTAGACAAAGTTGGGTCAATTAATTTGAATCGGAGGAGTATTAAAAGTTATGTAAATAGTTGGACTGTTTCTAGTAGTTGACTCCTGAAACTCTTCACCGCTTGATAGTCTCATATGCTTCATTGTTTGGAATACTACATGTGTATCGACTATGAATTACATGTTACAAGCTAGGATTTGGCTATTCCAACAGTAACCTAGTTGCAGTTACTGAGAAGTTTCCTTTTAAAATATATATTGTTGGCAGCCATACCTAGTACCTACAATGCCAACCAAAACACAGAACTGAAAGCTATCCTATGCTATTAATTTGGCACATATTTGTCCAGTCATTTCACAAATGGTGCGTGAACTATTAACAGCTAAGTGGTATTTTTTCAGATGAAAAGGGGAAATTTGACGAGCTTGTGGAAGATAAAGGAGTTAAGATACTAATTGAGCCAAAAGCTCTTATGCATGTCATTGGAACCAAAATGGATTTTATCGATGATCCTCTTAGGTATTCTTCTTTCTCATGTATTTGTTACTTGTTTGGATGTACTGTGCACTAACGTCTTGTCTTGCAGATCCGAGTTTGTGTTCATGAATCCCAACTCCAAGGGAGAATGCGGTTGCGGAGAATCCTTTATGACAACAACCAACAAAGGCGCGGCATAATCGAACAATTTGTGATGGCAACTCATTGATTTGCGCCTGAGTGATAGGTGACACAATTGCATTGTTACTCAGGACCGCTATGTTTGTTACCTTTAAACCTTAGCCATGGAACCTCTGCAGTAAGGAATGGCTTCGCTTATCTCTCATGTTGGGCTGTCTGGCTGACCTTATGGTGAGGGTGTATGTAGAAGATTGGCACCCTGGTCGCTTGCTGAGATGCTGGGATAATATTTTTGGTTTAATGCACATAAGTAGTGAGCAATTAGCATTTTTTTCTATATTATAAAGGGTGTGGGCATTGTGATATGTTACGTCTTAACTACACCATTGTACCTGACTCCTGTTGTAACAAAAAAGGCAGTTTTTTGCCTTATTTATTAAAAAGCAAATATTATCTTGACATAACGATATGGTGCATTATTTTGCTACTCCCTCCGTCCAAACATGAATCTTATGTATCTAGCCAAATTTGAGCAGCTTATTTTGGCACCGAGTGGATATTTTCTTGGAGTGTAGGAGATATGGAAAATCTATGATAGGTAAACCTACCAGAAGAAGTAAAGATGTTGACATGATAATTAGAGATCCTTGTACAAATGTTGTAAAACATGTGGGAAGTCATCGTGTTTTTCAAAACCTTAATTGCTTGAATTGCCTCTGCGGCTCTGCCTCCACCTCCCCAAGCAGTTATGCGAGTTCTTCGGCATGCCCTTCCCAGCGAGCTACCCAGAGTAGCCACCAAGCACCCATTCATCTCCTATCTCGAGTCCTACACCACCGCCTTCCACATCCAGCCCCACTTCCACCCGCCTGCTGCATTCGCGTGATTCGACCACGCGAGAAGGCGGCAGCCAGGCGATCTGGACGCAGAGAGAAAGAAGGCTGGGGGAAGGGTGTAACGGCGGAGGGCATCACAACAACTATTACCCCTCTGCCATAGCTCTTGCTGCAGCTCTGAGTTCCAACAGTCAAATAGATTAGGTGAGTCATATGTCTTTTTTTTCAGGAAATATTGAAGGTGAGTAACTGAAGGAGGCTCGTCCGATTAGAATGGATGGTAGATTTTAAATGCTACAACACGGGTACAGTAATAGAAGAACTGTAGAGGAGTAATAGAAGAACTGTAGAGGAGCCGAGCCCCGAGAGTGGATATTTATTTTGAGTGCAAGAGATATGCAAAATCTATGATAGGTATTACCAATTGTGAGAAGCAGGAAATAAACCTACCAGAAGAAGACGTAAAGATGTTGACATCATAATAAGAGACCCTTTACCAATGTTGCAAAACATGTGGGAAGTCATCGTGTTTTTCAAAACCTTAATTGCATGAATTGCACCCGAAGATATATTATTAAAGATTACTCACCCCGTTCGAGAAATTCTAAAATAAAAGATAAAAAATCAGAGTTACCACAGTTACCAACATTGGAAGGTATGTTAACTGGGAAGGATGCAAGACAAGAAAAGAGCATGTTCTGAGGCTTATCAGACCGAATAAAGTCTTTAACATGGAAGAATGGAAGAACAGCTCAAAAACACATGTAAAATTGTGAGGCTTATAAGATCTAATAAAATGTAAAAATGCCACATCTGAAGAAACTAGGCTAATGGAATTAGAAGCTTTGCTACAGTGCATAAATCTAATCTTATTGACGTATACCTGGATAATTCTCGGGCCGGGCTTCGGGCTGGGCCAAACAAAGCCCAATGTAGGAAACCTAGGCCTAGGCTTGGCCCAACCATTGGCCCAAAAATTAGACATAGGCCTAGCCCATTAGAGGAAAAGCCCATTGGGCCCTGAGACATGGGCCATGCCTCTTCCCTACTTCGCAAAGAACCTAGGTCTGGCTAGGCTGCCGAGTTCAATATTCAAGCCCATAGTCTATACTAGGATCTTTGGCATGGTTCGGGCCATGCCGAGCTGCCAATGCTCAAGTATATTAACATACGAGATATTATTGTCAAAAGAAAAACTCTTCGGTAGAGATGGATGGACATCTTTCCACGGTTGATGGGTTACAAAAACATCTAGGTACAAACGTAAGACCTAAATTACTTCTTTTTGCAAGTACGCATAATCACGTACTCCCTCCGGTTCAAATTAATTGCCTCAAAATAGATATATCTACACACTAAAACATGTCTAGATACATCAACTTTTGGCTATTATTTTAAACCGGAGGGAGTATCATTTTTTTTTACTGAAGAAGAAACCATATCTATGGCAAGAAGAGAAGATAGCTAACTCTAGTACAACTTTATGCATTTTTAACAGCAGCCCTTGATCTTCATCCAACGGCTGTAGAGCGCTCTAGAAGCAGAAGGGGCCCGTCCGAGCATTAGCTGAAGCAGTAAGGAGTGCTCGGCCGGTAACGCCCCTTGTGGCCTAGTCTAACCCCGAATCCGACGGCTGGCAGGCCACGAGCGGCCACCAAAGCCCTAAATATTCGGCTAAACCCATCGCCACCATCAGACGCGAGCCAGTTGTGCTGTGGATTCGGCCTACCTACCCTGAGTCACGAGCAGGGCGGCGCGCTCCGGTCCAAGGAGAGAGACAGAGACCTGCGGTGCCAGCCTCCCCGCCGGCCGGCCGCCACGCCATGTGCGGTATCCTCGCCGTCCTCGGCGTCGGCGACGTCTCCCTCGCCAAGCGCTCGCGCATCATCGAGCTCTCCCGCCGGTAACGCGACCGCTCGCCCCATCCCTTATCTGCGCGTTTCCGTCTGTCCTGTCCCTGTTTGTGCGCTCTCCCTCCGAGTCCGAGGGGTAGGAGATTTAGTGGGGTGGTGGATTTGTGTGGTCTGGAATAGGAGGAGCCGAGATGTGGGACAGCTCTGGGGAGATGGATGATATGTCGCCTTCGCTTTATTTTCCATTTTCAGTTATTTGACTTTTTGTTTGACTTTTTTACTAGTGTGTACTACAGTAGTAGATATCCATGGGGAGGAGTTTGCGTCAGGTGAATCGATGTCGAAAACGCCACTTCTACATGCACTAAAAAATTCTTCTTTGGATATCCTCATACATTATGATCTTCCAAATGATTGCAAAACGTAGTTTGCTACTACTACTAAGTTTTTCCTGGAGTCAAATGGTATGAAGTGTGACCAAGTGTACACAAAATTTTCAACAAGTATAATACTGTATAGATATCATATGAAAATAAATTTCATGATGTATCTAGTGATATCGGTTTGGTATTGCTAGTGATATTTTCCACAAACTTGGTCAAACTTCACATTGTTTAAATTTGGAAAAATTTATAGGCCTCCTTTCCTGGAACGGAGGGTCAGAAGTTCCCGGGGGTGTTGGATTTGTGTGGTCTGGAATAGGAGGAGCCGAGATGTGGGACAGCTTTGGAATTTGGGCCTTGTCGCCTTCGCTTTATTTGCCACTTTCAGTTATTTGAACTATCGTTATTATTATTAATTGTTTGACTTATATAGTGTGGAGATATTCATCAGGAGGAGTTTGCGTCTGATGAATCGATATGAAAAACTCTTATCTGCACTTAATTTTTTTTTGGGAGAAATTCTTTAAGGATTTCCCAAAATGTTAGAGAAACCTAGTTTGGTAGTATGCCTTATGGCTTAGTCGAGCTCCTCCATCTCTAGGAACCACAGCACGGTCAGGGTGTAACAGTTTTTAGGGTTTCAACTTAGATTATTAGAGTGAATCGTCCACCACAAAGCTGCATTAGATTAAACTGGGATTAGAGATGTGTTTGTACTGAGCTGACTACTATTTCTGTGCGATATGGTTCATTGTATGAGATCTATGCGCCCACTGAACTGAATCTACTCTTTCCCACAGGTTACGACACAGAGGCCCTGACTGGAGTGGTATACACAGCTACGAGGATTGCTTCCTTGCACACCAGCGGTTGGCTATCGTAGACCCCACGTCTGGGGACCAGCCGTTATACAATGAGGACAAAACAGTTGTCGTGACGGTCTGTATCTGAAATTTCACTGTTTTCATCCATCTTTTCTTGTGCTTTCCATGACTCATTTCAATGTATAGCACACGATTATGTCTCACTGTTCTACTTAAGAAAACTGGCATTTGTTTGTGTATAATTTTGCCATTGGGTTCTGTTCAATGCGTCTTTTGAGGCATGACGTAAATCCACTGTATTTCTGTAACTAAACCAATTGGCAACTGGCACTTATTTGTATGTATTTGCGATGGATTTTATTAATGCTGTCATCAAGCTCTGCTTAATGTGTCTTTTGACGCATGCCCTTAATCGCTGTATTTCCGTAACTAAACCAATTAGAGATATCAAGTATGCTCAGTTCTTCTATGCATTTAAACCACATCTTGTCTGTTGGTTGACATTTCCAGGTGAACGGAGAGATCTATAATCATGAAGAACTGAAAGCCAAGCTGCCATCTCATAAGTTTCAAACTGGTAGTGACTGTGAAGTTATTGCTCACCTAGTAAGTATCTACTCATATTTCTCTATGTTCAGTTTCTTTTGGAATCCTATTGTTTAGCTTCTGCCAGCACCTTTTGTTTCCATTTAAGCATCATCCTCCATTGCATACATTTTATGTGTTAACATTTCTACTTTAAAATTATATTGTTTTCACAGTATGAAGAATATGGGGAAGAATTTGTGGATATGCTGGATGGCATGTTCTCGTTTGTGCTTCTTGACACACGTGATAAAAGCTTCATCGCTGCCCGTGACGCTATTGGCATCTGCCCCTTATACATGGGCTGGGGTCTTGATGGTATGCAAAGAATCCATTCTTACAGCTATTTTTCCATTTGAACAAAATCATGAACACAAAGTTACCATTTTTCCTTCCAACTTTATCTTGGCCTGGACTTTTGGTATGGTTTGCTTGGTTATATCCATGTACCACGGGGAGGAGAAAAACTGGTTGTGTGTAGGTCCATTAGTTAAAATATAGAGATGTTACTCCCTCTGTCTGTATATTATATATGTTACTAGTTACAAAATCACAATCATAAGAAGGTGCTGTAGATATGTATCAAATGGTGTAGTGTTTGTATCTATCACAACTTGGCACAATTTTATGGATTTAAGTAGTTGCTACTAATCTACTCCGTACTACGCATTAATTTGTATGTTTATTGTTATTCCAGGGTCAGTTTGGTTTTCTTCAGAGATGAAGGCATTGAGTGATGATTGCGAACGCTTCATATCGTTCCCTCCTGGACACTTATACTCAAGCAAAACAGGTTCGATTGTCTTGTTGCATTTGTGCGATGATCTCATCAGGCATTATACCAGAAATGCATTTGCATACTCTGAAGGCGAAAATAGTACATCAATATGTTGCAAATATCCATCTGTTTTGCCTACTAATTTGTTTCCTAACATATGAATGATCCTCTAGGTAGCCTAAGGAGGTGGTACAACCCCCCATGGTTTTCAGAAAGCATTCCCTCAGCCCCTTATGACCCTCTCCTCATCCGAGAGAGTTTTGAGAAGGTTGCGCCTTTCATTATGCTCTCTGTTACATTCTCGCACATTTTGATGCATAAGTATAAGTTTATTGTATTTTCATATTCATCTTAATCTCTTCTTGATTTTGTTTCATGCTGATATGATGTATATTGTAGCACCCCACAATGATGCCTTAGTGTGTTAAGTTCTATATTAATATTTTAGATGGCACGCCATTCAAAACCATGCTAATTGGTGCTTAAGTATCTATAGGAGTGTAAATAAATTGTTGTGTTTGAGCATTTCACAGGCTAAGTGTTTTTAGTTTTTATGTACACATCTACTATATTTTCTTAGATAAATTGCAAATTTTGCAGGCTGTTATTAAGAGGCTAATGACTGATGTGCCATTTGGCGTTCTGTTGTCTGGTGGACTTGACTCTTCTTTGGTTGCTTCTGTTGTTTCACGGCACTTGGCAGAAACAAAAGTTGCCAGGCAGTGGGGAAACAAGCTGCACACCTTTTGCATTGGTTTGAAGGTACATTTCTCAATATTGATTACTACTGTATCCTCATTGCTGAGGACAAGGCCATCTTTCAAAATTTAAGCTTTATCTTGCTGTTATGAGTATCTTCTACAAAAAAGAGAGATTTTCAATTGAATGATGTAAGCAGACAATATGATAGAAGTTCTAACATGTTCCATATTTCTGTAGGGTTCTCCTGATCTTAAAGCTGCTAAGGAAGTTGCTGACTACCTTGGCACAGTCCATCATGAATTACACTTCACAGTGCAGGTCGTTATCTTTTGTTTTTTTTCTTTTGTACAGAGGAAGAAATATTTTGAAGTATTATTCACTTGACAAAATCTCAGGAGGGCATTGATGCGTTGGAAGAAGTTATTTACCATGTCGAGACATATGATGTAACAACAATTAGAGCAAGTACCCCAATGTTCTTAATGTCTCGTAAAATCAAATCTTTGGGTGTGAAGATGGTTCTTTCCGGAGAAGGTTCTGATGAAATATTTGGTGGTTACCTTTATTTTCATAAGGCACCAAACAAGAAAGAATTCCATGAGGAAACATGCCGGAAGGTAATTAAAGACAGCATCGCTCCTGGTTTATCTTTTAAGTTGTTGAGAACTTCAGATGGTGTATATGCACAGAATTGTGAGCTGATGAACTTATTAAAGTAGTTTTGCGTGACTTTTAGATAAAGGCTCTCCATTTATATGACTGCTTGAGAGCGAACAAATCAACATCTGCCTGGGGTCTTGAGGCTCGTGTTCCATTCCTTGACAAAAACTTCATCAATGTAGCAATGGACATGGATCCTGAATGTAAGATGGTACGTAGTTGCAACTGTTAATCTCACTCTAGCTTTATTTCATTTACTGTAACTGCCATTATCACTTTCTTATATTTATCATCTTACTATTTTTTTTAGATAAGACGTGATCTTGGCCGGATTGAGAAATGGGTTCTGCGTAATGCATTTGATGATGAGGAGAAACCCTATTTACCCAAGGTTCTTTGAATTGTGTTAAATTTGCTCTGTTACATGCACAAACTTGCTTCTATGCTCACTAAGGAAGATTTACTTTTGTGTGAACAGCATATTCTTTACAGGCAAAAGGAACAATTCAGCGATGGTGTTGGGTACAGTTGGATTGATGGACTGAAGGACCATGCTAATGAACATGTATTCCATCTTCTCTTTGTCAAACTGTTCATAAATCCACAGCTATTTATTTATTTGACTTACAATGGTTTTGTATCACCTTAATCAGATTAGAATTCACATTTCTTCTGTTCATGCTCAGGTGTCGGATTCCATGATGATGAATGCTAGCTTTGTTTACCCTGAAAACACACCCACAACCAAAGAAGCCTACTATTACAGGACAGTATTTGAGAAATTCTATCCCAAGGTCAGAAGCTGCAACCAGCGTTTACTCATATCATGATATTCAGTTATTTCGTTGCATAAAAAAAAATGCCTGCTCTCCATTTGATTAATATTTCAATTATGCAGAATGCTGCTAGGCTAACGGTACCAGGAGGTCCCAGTGTGGCATGCAGCACTGCGAAAGCTGTTGAATGGGATGCTGCCTGGTCGAAACTCCTCGATCCGTCTGGTCGCGCTGCTCTTGGCGTGCATGATGCAGCCTATGAAGATACTCCAGAAAAGGCTCCTGCATTGTCGGTGGATCCCGTCACAGAAGATGTCTTCCGTCCAGCACATGTCGAAAGCCTAGTCCCGGCCGCTGCTGTTTAGACTTCCGGGGTGTCATAAAATGCTTGGAAAATACTGTTATTTGCTTCAATTCTAGCTTTCTTTGCATCCTTTCGTGAGTTCCTTCAACCATGCAGTGCAGAAATTGCTTTGTTTCATTCCTGCCAGGCGTCACGTTTTGATTCCGTGTGTACTAAATTTGTTTGTCTATGTACTGAGCATCCGGTTGTAAATATCTCACAGTTGCTGATGTCCTGAGTTGCTCGATGTTTGGTTTGTAGCTGCGAAGGTTCATTTAATTCCAATGTTGATTTCAGGATTAGGTAATGTTTTCCAGATTACTATGTTATAAGGTTGTATTAGTAACTGTTTACTCATGGGATTTGATAGTTCTCAGCTAGCTAAGAACTAAGCTTGTGCTCAGTCATGTCCTACACCGCTTAATAATTCATGCATATAAGTTGCAAATTGGGTTGCAACTGAGTTTTTCCTGTTGCAATTGAAGTTGCAACTAAGATATTTTTAGTTGCAAGTAGGGATGTAACTTAGAAAAATTATCTGATCCATTAGATTTGTTTTGTGATTCGTGCTAGTCATCAGTTGCAACTTATGTTGCAACTAATATTTGATAAGATCAGCTGACTAACAATGATGATATCATCTGACTAATAAGAACTAAAAATGAAAGCTGGTCAACGAATATTCTTTGCCCAAGTACTACCTCCCGTTCATCAATTACCCATTGCGGCACTTTGATACAACACATACGATATGCTGCCAGAGCGGTTAGAACTGATTTTGTTAGCGTCAATCTCTCACCACAGGTAATGAAGTCAAACGAGAAATCAATTCATTTTTCAACGAATGAGATGTATGGTAAGAAAATCTCTTTAGGTAGCTTTGAATCAGAGAATGGTAACCCCCAAATAAGACTGGGAATAAAGCGGAAAGTAGCATGTGCACATGAGCACAAGTGCTCCTTGGACTTGTGGATTTTTGAAAATTTTCAAAATCTCGCTTTTTTATGTTTTCAAAAATTATGGCATTAAATATGTAGATAGATTTAGACACGAGGAGTGTAGTCAAAAAAGTCCCATCAAAAAATATTGTGTATTTTGGAAAATACAAAAAAGACAAATTTCTGACTATAAATAGTAGTACAATAATACGTATATTTTGTCAGTGTACTGTCAGAAATTTGTCTTTTTTGCATCTCCAAAAATATAACGTATTTTTTGACGAGACTTTTTTGATTCCAATCCTCGTATACACATCTATCTACATATTTAATGTCATAATTCTTGAAAGCAGAGAAATATGAGAATCTAAAATTTTCAAAAATCCAAAATTGAAGGGAGCACTGACTCCCATGTGCACAAAATCCTTGTCCAGGAATAAAGCCACTTCACAGTTGAGTTTCCTCTCCTTCATGAAGAGTAAGGTTTATTGGCACACCGGTGGATTTAGTGAAATTGATCTTGAGTCCAGTAGTACGTGCAAAGTCATCTAAGATTTCTTTTAAATTTTTTGCTTGCTGCAATCTCCTTGGATGATTGACTATGAAGATATCGTTCGCATACTGAAGTACCAGGCATGGCTGATCCTCCAACACCAGATGCCGAAGCAAGCCATCAGCAGCAGTGCATTTTATGGCTTGTTGTAGAACATCAACCACCACAATGGGTAACAGGGACAACGGATCCCTTGCGGCAAACTTTTTTTGATGTTAGTCCAATTGGCTAAGAATAGCCCTTTTTGCACAGGTAAGAAGTTTCTTCGTCCACATAATCCACTTCTCACCGATTCCTCTGATCGCATGATCGCGAAAAGAGCGTCCCACGAGACAGTGTCAAACGCTTTACTGAAACCATTGCTTTCTTCTTCCGGTTTGAACCAAGTTCATCTCATATGTAAAATTATTAGCGATGCATCTCGTCTTGACAAAGCCACACCGATCTGCGTCGACCACTAGTTTGATCATAGACTGCAGGCGTGCAACTAGGATTATAGTAATCCACTTAACCGTGCAATTTAAAAGTGATATCAGCCTGTAGTTGCTTGGCGCATTGTTATTTTCCTTTTTGCGAAGTAGGATCATATGTAACATGTTAATTCCTTCCAGCTTCAGATCTCCTTAGTAAAATTGATTAAAGAATTTCACCACGTCTTTGTTAATTAAGTGCCAAAAATCTTAATAAAATCTAGATCCAAAGCTGTCTGGTCCGGGACTTTTATCCCTCGGATTATCTTTAATATCTTGCAGCATTTCTTGTTCGTTCAGATAAACATGCCATGTGTTGATCATATTTGGGTACAGTTGCTCAATATCAATTACAAGAGAAGAAGACGCCTCAGACCAATATCTTTCCCTTTGTAACATTGTTCATTGGAAAAAAGTTTTGGTGGTTGATGCTTTTGCTCAAATCCCTTTAAACATCACTTTCTAGAGAGCTTTGAATGAAAATAAATAAATATAATCAACGGTTCAATCTTGTGCAGCGCCACATGCATATTAACCTTTCAAGTGACTAAGACTTGTTTGTTTGGTGATGTGGTCTAAGACCCCGATTGTGGCCCGATCTCGCGAATGACCCAAGAATCAAATGGGGAAAGAGGGGGAGAGGTGGAAGAACACGAAGAACGTGAAGAACACACGAAGATCCACGCACACCAACCCGATACAATCGATGCTTACCCTCACGGCTCGATGGACCGTGCCAATAGAATCCGTCCGGAAGAGACTCGAGGTAGAATTCCGAGAGGAGAGACCGGTGGGGAGGACGAATCAAGGAGTGGGAGAGAGAGTGGATCCACTAGAATCTCTCACTACCAAATTCATACATCCACAAGGGTGGCCTTGATTACAGAGGGATGATACCCAAGGGAGACTAAGATCAAAGTTAGGTTTGAGTTCTAAACAAGTCTAAGGGGAAAAAGGAGCGTCCAGGGTGCTTATATAGCGGTACAAGACGACACGGGCCGAAAAGGTACAAAGGAAACGTTTCGGGCCGAAAGGCGTCTTTAGTCGTGCAGGCCGGGAGGTTTGGACCGGACTGACCGGGCCTGGTCGGCGACCGGATCCTGGACCGCGAATCGGCGAGGTTCCGGCCCCGGATGGCGTCCGATGGCCCTCGGCCGGTCGCCCGATTGGACCGGTGGCGGTCGAGGCCGGTCGACCGGATTCGGACGCCGCTCATCGTCTCTTCTTTGCGTTCTTGGGGCGACTTCGGGTCCAGCTCCGTGTACATCTTCTCGTTCAGCTGTTCCTCCTTCCCTTGACCATGGCGTATCATCCTCTCCATGGTCTTGATGCTCCACGTACCTAATAACACAAAGGGTTTCGGCATGAGGTAGCATTCCATCCAATGGGGTATCTAGATCGAGGGAAGTGAGGAGCGAGTTCACCTTGTCGTGTAGAGCTTTAACTCGAGCCCTTGTCATTGGTCCGCTTGGGGGACTTGTTGGTCTTGGTGAGGAGGTGTCCGAAGGCCACCCCGCATCATTTGGGGCCTTACTAATTCTAGCCAGTTCTCAGTAAGTCAATTTTCTAGCTTCGTCCCTGGGTCTTATGAATGATCACACAAAAGATCTTAGAAAATATATTCGAAAAATAAAAGTGTCATTTAAGATTAAAATTTTCATGTGATTTCTTCATCGCAAAGTGCTTCTCACTAAGGATAATTTGGCTAAAAAGAACTGGCAGGGGAACACGCCATGTTGTTTTTGTGACAAACAAGAGTCCGTTCAACATCATTTCATAGACTGTCCCCTTGCTAAAATTGTTTAGCAAATAGGGCGTATGACTTTTAGTATAACTGCTCCAATTATTCTACAGACCTGTTTGAAACTGGCTTAAGGGTATTGAAAAAATAATAATCTGAAACAAGTTTGGGTGGGAGTTCGTGCAATTCTTTGGGTTCTTCACGGGCCTGTGCAAGCCGCTCCCGCCAAAAATTGGCAGCAAATGTCCCCACATCGCATCAGATCACATCACATCAAGATTTTCGTGGCTAGAACCTAGATCCATTCCTGTGAAACTTGGTCGTCGGAGCGGGGCGGTGGTCGCTGGGGCCGGCGCACTGACGGCGGAGTCCGGAGATGGCAAGGTGGATGGGCGCCTTCCGCGCGCACCTCCCCAGAACCTCGATCCATTCCCGTGAAACTTGCGTCTCGGCCTGCCGCTGGGCGTCGTCAGGGACAGCAATGGCACTGATGCTGTGCACCTGGAGCGGCAGAGGCATGGGCGGCGTAGGCTGAGCTGCCGGCATTGAAAGCGAGGCAGGATGGCGAGCTGCCGCGCCTGCAGAGGTCGGAGATGCATTGATTCGGCCGAAGAGGGAGAGAAGCAAAGCTGCTCTGCAGGTCCTGGCGTTGCGCGCTTTGGCATACAATGTTGGGTTAGTGGAGTTTTAACAGAGATATTTTCAGTTGCAACTCGAGATGCAACTAAAAATATTTATCTAAACCGTTAGTTTTTCTTCGTAATTTATGTTAGTTAGTTATCAGTTGTAACTCATATAAAATTTAATGATATCATTTAACTGAAAATAAAGTTAATTCTCAATCATGGAGGAACAGTCACATTCTTCTTCTAATGCAATTTTGCGTGTTCGCAAAAAACAACAGAAACATCCACAAGCCGTACTACAGATTGACCATATTCATCCACAAGGAGTACTACAATTGACGATATTCATCCACTCTCCATCCTCTCTAAACATTTGCTTAGATCCCAGAAAACACTACAATTATGAGTTAGTACTAGTTATCATTGAATCTCCTCCTCGTTAACTTCCTGTTTCTTGTTCTTCCCCTTCTTTACTTCCTCCTCATCTCTACTCCCACCCATCTCCCGGCCGTCGTTGCTCCCGTCCACCACCGTGGCCGGTGCCACCTTGAACCTTGCGTAGATGTCCCCCTTGTAGAAGTTCCTCGTCCTCCACACCAACACCAGCGACACGAGCACGCCGGCGAGCGTCACCCCAGTGATGATGAGGAACGCGTGCTTGAAGCACTGCACCCCCTTGCAGACCTTGTCCCCAACGGCGGCCACGCCGCCGTGCTGCCTGGCGGCCTCGGCGTCGTACATGCGGCCGGCGATGCGCACGTTGAGCACGTACGCGCCGATGGGGCTCGCCGCGGAGCCGAAGTTGAAGAGCGTGGAATAGTACTTGAGCCCGAACACCTCGGAAATGATGGAGAAGAGCAGCGGCCACTGCGCGCCGAAGCAGAAGCCGATGATCACCGACGCGGCGTAGAGCGACTGCGGCACGCCGAAGGCGATGAAGAGGTGGCCGACGCAGGACAGGAGTAGCACCACCGTCAGCGCCAGAGGCCGCGGGAACCTGTACCGTGCGAGGAAGAACTCGGACATGTAACCGGCGCCCACGCGGCCGGCATAGTTCCAGATGCTGATGAGGGAGACGAAGGTGTTGATGCTCTTGGCCGGGTAGCCCAGCGACTGCCCGATCTGCGCCATGTTGTCGATGGCCGTCAGCGTGCCGCCGATGCCGAACACCGACACCACGAACAGCACCAGCATCTCCACGCTTACCAGCGCTTGCATGATGGAGAAGTCCTCCCCCAGCGCCGGCGGCTTGAACATGCTTGTGAAGCAGCCGAAGCCAAATGACGGCTTCGTCTCGTCGTGATCGTCGTCGTCTTTCGCGCTGCTTGTTTTTGGTTCTTCGACGGCGATGGCCGGCGGATGCTGAAGGGACTCCTCGAGCTGGGACACGGCCTGGTACTCCTCCTTGATGACCACGCCGAGGGGGAGGAAGAGGATGAGGAGGAGCACGGTGGCGCCGACGGCGTACGCGGCGTGGGAGAAGGTGGGCACCTGCTTCTGCACCACTATCATGACGAGGAGGTAGGTGGCGAGCGCGATAGAGATGTAGAGGAAGCAGAAGAAGGGCTTGGTGTTAGGCTCGTCGCCTTCGGCGCGGCGACGGTATGGCAGGACGCGGATGGTGTGCACGAAGAAGATGTACACGGCGGCCGGAAGCCACGCGATGAGGAGGACGAGCGACTTGGCGTCGTCGCCGTAGATGGCGAGGTAGAGCTGCGTGTAGATGGCGCCGCTGAGCCCGACGAAGCCCTTGAGCAGGCCGATGACGATGCCGCGGCTCTCCGGGGAGTTCTTGACACAGGAGACGAGCGCGCCGGTGTTGGAGAAGGTGAGCGCGTTGGCGCCCACGCACATGTAGATGGACATGAGCCATACGGGCGGCGCCGCCGTGCGCTCTGTCAGCGCGAGGTACACCATGAGGTACCCCGCCAGATTCATGCCGGCGCCGATGAGCAGAACGGCCCACGTCGGCGCTACCTGCTGCACCAGCCCGGAGATCACGCCGACGTTGGTGCCGAGGTCCTTGAAGAAGCTCAGGGTGTTGAGCGTCTGCTGGTTGTACCCCAGCGTCGACCGGAGCTCCTTGGAGTAGAGCGCGAAGATGTACGTCGAGCCCGACGCCGCCATCACAACCATCGACGCGAACACCACGTACCACCGGCTCCGCATAACCCGCGAAGCGAACGCCGGCGTGCACATCACAGCCGCAGCTCCCTTGCCGTCGGCCATTTCTTCGATCTGTGTTGGAAGTTTGGTAGGTACAGCAACAAGTGTAAGATTTTCTTGCTACTTATAGCGAGGTGGCGGCGTTGTGTGTACGAGTTGACTAGCACTGATCATGTAGTGCGGAGCATGGACTTCAAGACAGCTGTGACAGATAGGGCAACTATTAAATTAGAGTTTTTTTTTGACAACTACACGCAATGTTTAGCTGCTCGTAGACTTTTGGTCAAGTTGGTGAGATTTGATTGGATGCTATGCCATTTCAGACCTTAATTTTGTGTTAAATAATCACTGGCAAGCTCACCGTGTGATCGGGTTGCGTTGTTTAGGAACTAATGGCAGCTAAGGAGAGCGGAATACTCCATCCGGCCATGAAAGTTCTCCTGACTATTAGCACACTATGGTGCAATTTTAATTAGTAGAGCCTCTATGAGAGCATCTCCAATAGGCGCTGTAAAATCTGGCGCGCTATACCGGCGATTGGGTGCGCTGTATACCGCTAGCGCGCGGCATAGCGAATTTGCCCCGGCAGAGGCTGTATTTTGCAGCGCATGTTGCTGTGCGAAAAACGCACCTCCGGCAGAGGCTCTATTTTGCAGCGCGCGCGCGTCACAAACTGCCTACCCGACCGTTTTTTTAATTCATCAAACAAACTATGAAAATTTGATCGAAAATACGAATATATTTTAAAAGTGCAACGATACAATGCGACATTTCAAACGAAAATACTAAAATACGAATGAACTACTCGTCCGACTACTCGTCCTCCCAGTCAAGTCGGAGCTGCGGCGTCGTCTCCGACACCGGCGTCGCGTCGTCCGGTGGACGGAGTCGGAGGAGGAGGAGAGCACGATTGTCAACGGCCTGCGCCGTTCTTCTTTTCCTCCTTCCTCCTCGCCGCCGCCTCCCCTCGCCTTCTTCCCGCGGATTCGGCGCGGCGCTTCTCGCGGCTCGCCTTTTTCGCTTTCATCGCCGCCTTCTCCTCCTCCTTCGCGCGTAGCCTCCGTGGCGGCGACGTCTCGGGAAGCGGCGAGCCCATTCGAGGCGCGGCGCCTCGTCGCGCTCGGCGATGAGGAGGCGCTCCGCTCGCGTTGTCGGCGTTGTTGCTCCCGCGTGATCACCGGCGGCGGCGGCGCGAGCATCTCTTGCTCCCGCGTGAAGACGTCGTGGAAGTTCATCGTCCGCCGGGAGCGAGGCGCCAGCGACGGCGTCGTACGCCCGCGCCGCCTCGTGCGCCGTGTCGTATGTGCCGAGGCGGATCCGCTCGTCGCCGGAGCGGATCTCCGCGTCGAACCGGCCGCTCGGCCGCGCCCGAACGCCGTGGTAGCCGGAGGCGGTGCGGTGGCGCGGGGGCATCATCGGCAGGCGCGGAGACGGAGCGCCGGAGCGGAGACGGAGCGTCGGCGGGTGAGAGGGAGAGGTGGGGGAGAGAGCGGAGCGGCGCGCGGACGCGTGGAGACTTCAGGCAGTTGGCGCGTTCCCGCGTGTCGCTTTAATAGCGCGCGGCAGCGGACGCGGCAAATCTCCCGTGTGGGATAGCGCAAACGCGGACGCGTGGCATAGTTTTTAGCGCGCGCGCTTTTTTTCCGCGTCCGCCGGAGCTGCCGCGAGCGACCGCGCGCGCCAAATCGGTTGTTTTTTTTTAGCGCCTGTTGGAGATGCTCTGACGAGAAAGAGTAACACTACTTCTACGGACTAATTTCTAATTTCTACGGAAAAACAACATTCACATCCCTAAAACCACGGAAGGGAGGAACAAACAAACCCACCAATAGAGTTTTTGGCAATATTCGTGCTATAATTAAGTATATATTACTTCGTGAGTTTTTCACTGTATAGCACGACCTGAAATGCATTTGCAACTATGCGAAAAACTCCTGGAGGCCCAATCAAGATTTCTCTAGTATTACGTGGGGCTTGCCCCCTTTTGGTTCATTTTTTTCAATAAAGTATTAATATCGATAGATACCAATTACATGAAGCATTTGCAATAACGCAATACCCTAACGGTAGTACGGATGCACATAGCGAGAAAAGAAAAAGAAAACTAAGAAAAAAAGTCTCGCTACAGAACTCCAGTCCTAGCAACAACAACACAACCACCGCCAAGACAGCACCTGAAATCCAGGCTCTCCACCAGCAACGCCTCCAACAAGGAAACGGTGCACAAACGCCGTTGTCGCCCGCTCAAAACATCTTAGTTTTTCACCCTGGAGATAGTCTACGCTCTCAAAACAATGTCTTCAACAAAATCTTTGCCCGGCACAATCAATTAAGGCCAGACCTTGGATTTTCACCCAGAAAGGTAGGACTCTGAACTTCACCTGTGCTGCTGCTCAACTTGCATACTGCTGTTACAAGGCCCAAAAAAACCAAGCAAATCCCTCAACAACACCACAACTCAATCCTCCACTGTTAGTCCTCAAATCCGTCCTTCAAGAAATTCTCCATCTCTGATACGCCATGGACCAGAATGTCATCTGCTGGCAACATAGAACAAACACAATTACACAGATACGCTGAAGCATATGGAATGTGTGACCGAGCCCTCCAACAACATTATTTGAAGCATAATGATACCATCAATTATTTAAGCAAGTGTAACCGAGCCCTCCAACAACATTCGAGAGTACTGTATTGAGACAGAAAGTATACCTCGAGATACGGTTAGGTTTGGTTTATCATTGTCTAATGCTCCACGCCTTGCATGATGTAGTGATTCCATGGGTTTTTGTCTAGCCACCTGGTTCTCGTTGACTTAGGAAGGTGTCTCGCAGATCTTGATTGGCGGCACGACGATCATGACTTCGTTGATAGGATCTTTGCTGTAGTTGCACAAAGATAGCGCATGATCAATCAATAGTTCTATATGCATGGGAGATGCACAACTGTAATCTCATGAGCATGACCGATGGATAAATAACCTACGAAGCATGACAGCCAGATAACGTCATATACAGATCATTCGAACAGATGTACAGACCGAACTGTTGCATAATTGTGTTTGTTGTATTATTATTCAGATACGCAATGTGTGACTACGGACTTCAAATCCAGGTGGAAGGTTAAGGTACATTATGCTTCAGATTTGATGGCTGCTATAAGACTACTCATAGTGGGAGTAACATAGCTAGTAACATCACACACCCCAATGCATTTTGGTGACATGGCATGCCAATAAATGAAGAAAGAGAGTGGGGTGGTAACTAGCTATGTTACCATAACATCACACTTCTCAAGACAAGATGAGTCTACAATCTAATAAATATGACATGCATGACACCACATACAAGTAATTATTCACTATGAAGGTAGTAACATACGGTAGTAACATGCACCATGTTACTACTCTATGTTACTCCCCACTATGACTAGTCTAAAGTCTGTTTGTGCTCTAGTTACATCCTGGATGGCCACTATGAGGGGCATGTCAGTCGTATTCCTTGATATTAATTAGTGGTAATTAATTTTGACCATGCTAGCTCGGCTGCCAAAATGTACTACTCCATAGACCATAGACCATTTGATATTACTATTTGATATTACTATTAATTAGTTTACTATTAATTAGTTTAGACCATGTTCAGCTCGGCTGCTACTCCATAGAACTTGAATGAGGGATCTGTAGGGTATATAGGCCAAGGAATATAATGTTGCAAATCAAACACCTGATTAGAAGGAACACGAGGCGGCATTTGGGCGCTACTGCGAGGGGATGGGGGTGGTGGCTGCAGCCACGCGATGTCTTGGTGATGATGCGACGCGAGGCGAAGGAGGGTGCGGAGTCTGAGGAGCTATTGTCGGGACCCAAGCGACGTTGGTGGAGTCCCAGATAGCCATGGCGGCCCAAGCGATGATGGGGGAGACGCAGCAGCCCGCATCCACGGCTGCCGCGGGGATGGATGGAGGAGATCGACTTGGACAACGAGGTGGTCGATGGGCCAGCGGTAAGCGAGGAGCAATGGCGTCTGTTTGCTAGCTCACGACAGTCGAGCGGTGTCAACACCCGGATTTTTAAGTCCAGATGCCTATTATGTCGTACATCGCAATCCCAGAAAGAGTGGTGTTGCGAGACATAACAGTTGAATACCATAGAGTCATTATTTATTACAACACATAATGTCTTACATCCATAGATCACATGATCCCATATTACACAAATAGTTGATGTGAACGATCAACGAACACAGATAAGTAGCGGAAGCGTCGTAGTAGGTGGAACTATCTATCCACAGGCCAACGCTTGACGTTAGCAGCCTCCTAGTTCTGTTAGACGTTTTGTTGACCGTCATCCTCATAGTGTTGCTCCTCTTCATAGTCTGACATTGGAATAGCCAGGGACACAGCCATGAGTACTTTAAGTACTCGCAAACTAATACCAATGTAAGTAATTATCAATGTTAAGGGTTGCTAAGCTCTAGGTTTATTTGCATAAAGCCAAATTTAGTTCACAAACGTTTAGTAAGGATGCTTGAATCGCTAGACTAACTCAAGTGGGAACATTAGTGTCATTCCCACAACATCAGTTGTGTTTTCAAAATTCAAGTCACCATTCAAAGTTCACCATTCCCTTTTTAAGACAAGTTCTGACAACGGAACAGTATGGCCTTTCCAACCGTCCGTAACCGTGGACGCGGCTATTCGAATAGTTTTAACACTCTGCAGAGGTTGCACACTTGTGCCACAACATTTGATTACATCCGTCAGGGATAACCCTGAATAATCGTAACTCAGTACGGGGATCATCAACCCTAACCTTTCGCTTACACACCCTAGTATAGGCACCTCTCCCCATGAGCTTGGCCTCCCAGTGAAGACAAACCGTCAGCCTGGGAACTGCACAGGGCTTGGGCCGGATAATTCACCTCATTCACGTCATTTCATATCAATTCACTTTCAACGGAGGCAGCCTCGGCATAACCCCTATGACGCTTGTTTAGAGGGAACTCATACTAAGATATACAAACTTCCAGTTAAGCCATACCCATATTCCGGTATTGTGGGGGTACTTGTATAATTGGAAAGGTATCGCATCCGAACCCAATCATCAGTTTTCATAAATTTTCACCAAGTCATTCAAGTCACTTTCACTCTCAAATTCCTTCAAAGTCATTTCATTTCACCTTGTTCCCATCTAGAGTAGTCAATTTTATTTATTTAGCAATAGCATCTAGTCATGAGGGGGTGCTATCTAGCTTTGTTTGCTTATTTTTAACATTGATACTCTGGTTCTAGTCTAGACCAAGTGAATCATGAATCAAAAGTAAACTTTGAAATAAAAAAAAGTAAAATAATAGCAAAATAAAACATAGGATATGATTCTTAAGCATAAAGTAATATGTAATGGTGCCTTGCTCATGAAGAGCTTGGCCTTAGGTTGGCTTGCAAGAGTATTAGCTTGCCTTGATTGGGATAGGAGTCAAAGTTTTCCTCCTCCTCTTGGTTGTAGTCTTCCTCCTCCGGGTATTCCTCGAGACTAGCGTCTATATACGGATACAAGGTATAACGATCACCACACAAACTTAAGTGCTAAGTTAAACACACCAAAGATTCACACAAGCCTAAGCTAGCATCACATCTTTATCAACTTGGTGATTTACTTCATTTTAAGTTAGAGAAAAATAATTTCCTCTCATTATAGTTATTGATTATCATTTCTAGTTATTTCTTTGGAGAAATAATTTGAGAGTATCTATTATTTGAGAGTAGAATTTAAATGAGGTGTTACACCTCATGCATAGCATGATAATGATTTAATGTCTCTAAGTAACCAAGCATGAGGCTTATTAGACCAAGGTCAGTACCTCTATTTGGATTACTTAGGATCACAATTTAAATGAGAGAGTAGCTCTCATGCCATTTACTAATTAACTTGGGGTGATTTAGTTGCACTAGAAATGGCTACATAGCCATTATATTGCTCTAGTCCATGATCCTACAAATCACTATGCAATATTTTTACAGAAACAATTAGAGTACATCAAATGTGATTTATGAGAGTTGGAATCAACTTAAAAACATTTATAGATAATTTTTAATATTTATTTGAAGTTGGAAAAGGCTCTGCCTTGTTATTTTTATCATTTAAATTCTACAAATAATTTGCAAGTGAGGCCAGTGGCATTGTTTAGATAATTTCATGAGCTTTCGAATATATAAAATTTACTAAATTTGGTTCAGTGGAATTTGTTGTATTTAAATTTGAAAAAGCATCTGCAAGGATATTTGAATTAAATCGCAAATTGGTATTTGAATCCCTGGGCTTTGGCGGGAAGGGGAAATGGGCTACACAGGCGAAAATAGGATGGGCCGGCCCAGCAGCGATGACTTGCACGCGCGGGCCGCCTGACGAGGTGGCTCCACCTGTCAGCGTGTCTTTAAACGTCGAAGCGGTACGCGTGATGTGGAGCGTAGGATTAGGATTAGATCCGACGGCCCACGACGGTCGTCTTCTCCGGCGAGAAGCCGACGTCCTGGCGGCGAGCCTAGGGGGTCGGAGGGCGTACCAGGGTTCCTGCGGGGCAGTGCTAGGTGCGAGGCGACGTTGTCGACGTTGAAGCTGGCGAGGCTCGGGGCGGCGTCAATCGTCGACGGTGAGCTGCGGGCTCCGGCGAGCTTCGGCTTCAAATTGGAGCTGCTCCGGCGACGGTTTGAGGTGTGGTTTGGTCGAGGCGAACCAGTGAGGTGAGGCAATCGTGATGGTGTGAAGGAAATGGCCGCGGGTGGTCTCTATTTATAGAGGGGAGGGAGTGCTGCGGTTGCCGAGAGAGGTCGTCGACGGCGTGGCTGCTCCGGCGTGCGAAAGGGCAAGAGGAGTAGAACACTCGATTGGCGACGGCATGTCGAAGCTATGGGCGCTGCTGACGCATCCAGGGGTCGATGGGATAGCTCAGGAGCTTGGTGATCATGCCACGGTACCCGCGGCATGGCTCCGACGATGTCGACGGCGACAGGGCTTCCGGCGGTGCTTGAGTGTGGCTAGCGGGTAGGGGTACTGGCGGTGCTCGACGCAGGGAATGGGCGCTAGGCGTGGACGAGGGTGACGGGGCATCGCCATGCTCTGGCGCGTCCAGTGCGCGCTCACCGCGTGCACTGCATGCTGCATGGGCGTGCATGGGCGCGCTTGGTGCGGCCAATGCCGTGGCTTGGCGAGCTTTGGCCGTGCTGGATCATGATCAACGTGTACTTGGCTAGCTCCAGGACATGGTGAGAGAGAGGGAGTCGAGCCAGAGAGAGGGAGTGCATGGTGGCCGGCATGGGTTCGACATGGGGTAGATTAGGGTTCCTCCACTCATCCACTTGCACAAGCAAGGACTTGCAATGATGGAAGAGTACTCAGGGTGCAATGATCATCAAGATTCATCAAGGGTTCAACTTAAAATCTGTTGGATATTACAAGGTTTGATCAAATTTGATTTGTGCCTGCCAGGTGTTCGACATAATGGCCGCATGAGGAAAATATTCAAATTTTGAAATTCTTTTTGGTGAACTTCATTCAGATATTAAATGTGATGGAATGGTGGTGGTGGTGCTCATTTTGATGGGAGTTTGCAACATTTCCAAAATGGGGATCATCTACTCTTTGTTTCAATGTCCCCTTTTGTCAATTCTATACTGGTCAACCTGTCAAAGTCAGCAGAGGTGGTCAACAGAAAAGTTGTTCACTTTGACTTGGTCTTGGATGAGGTGAAAAGAATTAGGGTTGTTTAGTTTAAGAATCTTCCAAACCAGGGGTGTTAAGAGGGCAACATTTTATAAATGGGAAATTTGACCATTATCACATGTATGTTAGTTTTGCAAATTTCTTTGATTTGATTCTGGTTTCTTTGATGCATTTTTGTTTGTTTTTGATATACCAAGGTTTTACAAGCAATAGATCAAGCTATGATGACCTTTGTTGAAGATTTGAAAGATTGGCTTAATGGGTATGTGAGGGTGCTATTTTTGCATTTCTTGTTTTTCTCTCAAATTGAGATGATAAGATCATGGTTTAGGGTTTTAGTACCATTGATTAGCACTAATACACTCATCATGGCAATTGCACACAAAATGCACGCACTATGCATGAAACTATATGTAGCACTATATGTATAATAAAAGTTTTTGTTTGTTGCAAAAAATTGGGTATATGAAATTCTCTTCTCATTAAATCTTTTATTGATGAAAACTTGGGATGTTACAAACCATTCCCCCTTACAAAATATCTCGTCCCGAGATCTTAAAGAAAACTAGGTACTAAAGAGATTTGGGTACTCAGTCTTCATGAAGTCTTCCCTCTCCCATGTAGCTTCTTCTTCGGTGTGATTACTCCATTGGATCTTCAAAACTTGATACTCCTGGTGCGGGTGGTTCGGAAAGCTTCTTCTAAGATGTGAATCGGCGATAGGTCAAGTCTGAGTTGATGTCCACAGATCTGATCAATGTTCTTGAAAACCTCGGTCTTCTCGGTACTTCCAAACATTTGCGAAGTAGGGAGATGTGAAACACATTGTGCACGCTGCCATTTCTTCCGGCAATTCCAGTTGATAAGACACTTCTCCTCGGCGGCTCAGGACTTTGAAGGGTCCAACATATGGGAGTGCAAGCTTTCCTGGGAATCTCGCATTCCCTTAAGAGGGGACACTTTGAGATATACGAAGTCTCCGATATCGAAGGTCATCTCCCGGCGTCTTTTGTCGTAGCTTAGCTCTGCTGGACTGTGTCTTGAGGTACTCCCGGATCTTGTGTACCTTCTCTTCGGCTTCTCGGAGGACATCTGGTCCAAACACTTGGCTCTCTCTGACTTCCGACCAATTCAGAGGGGTACGACACTTCCTTCCGTACAAGGCTTCAAATGGGGCCATTTGCAAGCTGGCTTGAAAGTTGTTGTTGTACGAAAATTCTGCATAGGGCAGACAGTCTTCCCATTTGGATCCATACTCTAGTACACAATCTCTCAACATATCTTCAAGGATTTGATTGACTCGCTCAGTCTGTCCATCCGTCTGCGGGTGATATGCGGTGCTGAAATTCAGACGGGTGCCTAGTCCTTCATGTACCTTCTGCCAGAATCTCGAGGTGAATTGAGATCCTCTATCGACACTATTGACTTCGGGGTTCCATGCAGGGTGACTATCCTGGAGATGTACAATTCTGCTAGCTTCGGTCCTTGGTAGGTGGTCTTTACGGGGATGAAATGGGCGACTTTGGTCAACTGTCGACCACTACCCATAGAATCGTTTCCTCTACTAGACTTGGAAACCGGTGATGAAGTCCATTCCTACCGAATCCCACTTCCACTCGGAATAGGCAGGGCTGTAACATTCCCGCGGGTCGTTGATGCTCGGCCTTGACTCGTTGACAGATGTCGCACTTGGCGATGTAGCTCCCGATTTCACGCTTCATTCCATGCCACCAAAACTGTTCCTTCAAGTCTTGGTACATCTTGGTACCTCCGGGGTGAATGGAATACAGGGTGTCATGGGCTTCAGAATAACTTGCTTTAGCTCGAGTCCACGGACGATAAGCGTCCGTTGTACCAAAGCACTCCTTCTTCATCTACGGTGAATCCCGGTGCCTTTCCTGCTGCCATATTTTTCTTGATTCCGTCAATACTAGCATTCCCCTGTGCTTCTTTGATTTGACTAACCAAGGTAGGCTGAAGCTCTATCTGGTGAGGTACCTTCGCTAACTAGCTCCAGTCTAAACTGTTCAAACTCTTGATACATACTAGGTTGCTCTTCAGCGATCATGGAGTTCAGCTGACAGAGTGTCGACTCAAAGCATCTGCTACCACATTGGCCTTGCCGGGTGGTAGTGATTCCAGTCATAATCCTTGATTAACTCGATCCAGCTTCTTTGCCTCATGTTCAGCTCCTTGGTGAAGATATACTTCAAACTCTTGTGATCCGAATAAATCTCGCATCGATTACCCATGAGGTAATGACGCCAAACCTTCAAAGCTAGCACAACTGCGGCTAATTCTAAGTCATGGGTTGGATAATTCTGCTCGTGCTGCTTCAGTTGTCTTGACAGGTATGATATCACTTTCCCTTCTTGCATCAACACACATCCAAGACCGATCTTGGAGGCGTCACAGTATACGTCAAAAGGCTTGGTGATGTCCGGCATGATCAGTATTGGGGCTGTCGTTAGTCTTGCCTTGAGCTTCTGGAAGCTCTCTTCACATTTGTCAGTCCAGTCAAACTCCTTGTCCTTCTTTAGGAGCTGGGTCATTGGTCTCACGATGCTCGAGAATCCTTCAACGAATCGGCGGTAGTATCCCGCCAATCCGAGAAAAGCACGGACTTCAGTCTGAGTGGTTGGGGATTGCCCAACGGTCTTGATCTTTGCGGGTCCACGGCAATTCCTCCTGACAAAAATGTGTCCCATCCTACTTCCTTCAACCAGAACTCGCACTTGCTGAACTTGGCGTACAACTTGTGTTGTCTAAGGTTTTCTAGAATCTCCTCCGTCTCATGTTCCTCCTCGGACTTGGAGTAGATTAGGATGTCGTCGATGAAAACAACGACAAACTTGTCCAAGAAGTTCATGAAGATCTTGTTCATGAGATTCATAAAGTAAGCCGGTGCATTTGTCAGTCCAAATGACATGACGTTGTACTCATACAACCCATATCGGGTGAATGCGGTCTTTGGGATATCCATTGCACTGATCTTCAGCTGATGGTAACATGTCCTAAGATCAATCTTAGAGAACACGGTGGCACCGGTCAACTGGTCAAACAGGTCATCTTCTATCTTGGCAAGGGGTACTTGTTCTTAATGGTGACATCGTTCAGCTTACGGTAATCCAGACATAAACGACTACACCGTCTTTCTTATCCACAAACAAACTGGGGATCTCCAAGGTGGCACTTGGTCGGATCAGACCTTTGGCTAAAAGTTCATCCAGCTGCTTCTTCAGTTCCACTAACTCTGCTGTTTCATGCTATAGGCTCTCTGGGCTATAGGTCATGTTCCAGGGATTAACTCGATGATAACCTGATATCCCGATCTGGGGGCATACCGGTAGATCATAGAGCACATCAGGTATCTACACGACCTGATCTGATCCAAGTGGGTTTGGTGAAACTCTGGTGCGCAAATTTTTTGTCTTTCCGATATGTGCTCCACTAGCAAGGTGGTGCTAGTATAGTGATGGCCTTCTTGGCACAATCAATGAGTCCATGATGCTTGGACATCCAATCCATACCAGTACTACTTCAAACCCTTTGTTTTGAACAATCAAATTTGCATAAAACTCTATTTCATGTATTATGATAGGCACATCTTTGCAAATTTTTCTAGCTTTATAGTTGAACCGGGTATTTGAACTATCATGACATGCTTCAAACTGATGGGTTGAATCTTACTAGTGCATGCAAAGTCTTCGGTGACAAATGAATGCGATGCTCAGAATCAAACAATACTCTGCGGCATGAGTTAACGAGAACATACCAGCACGACGTGCAGCGCTTGGCTTCTTCCGCACTCATACAAAAGAGGCGGCGCTGCGATTGTTGGGGTTGTTGGGGTTGAACTTCTTGTCGGTGGAGACACGGCGTTGCTGCTTGGCGTGCAGCGTGTTGGCTGCGATCTTAGCGGTCTCGTGGGGCACTCATTGGAATAGTGTCCCACTACACCACACTCGTATCAAGTGATGGTGGCCTTGTCCTTGGGGGTAACAGGAACAACGTTGCTCCCGGTCCTTGGTGCAGTGTTGGTGTTGTTGTTGTTGGCGGGGGCTCTCACGGAGCACGGTTGAAGTTGTTGTTGTGGTGGACGTAGTTGTTGTTCTTGTGGTTGTTGTTGTGGTGGCCTCCTGGCCTGGGGTTTCCCTCCGGTGCGGAAAACCGGGGCGTGACATCGGGGTTGGTGGCTTGTTGCTTCGGGGCAATTCTCCTTGAGCCTGGGCGATACCTATTGCTTGGGCCCACTGCATCATTCTCAAGCTTGTTCTCGTTGGTTCAGCTTGCCCTCCATCTGGATGGCGGGTCAACAAGGGCTTCGAGGTCAGCAAAAGGGATGTTGACCAACACAGTCTGCATCTCATCGTGCAGGTCCGTTCAGAACCTCTCCTTCCTCTTGTCGGTGGTGTCAGTCTCATCGGTGCGTACCTTGACAAGGTAAGGAACTGTCACGGTACTCCACCACAGTCCTGCCCGTTGGAGTTCGCGGAACTCGTCCGCATCTTCTTGATCAGGCCCGGGGCACATGGTACTCTTGAACTTGAGCTTGAAGTCGCCCAAGTCATCATTTGCCCCGCATTCAATGCGCGGGCACTCGTCCACCAGAACACGTGCCTGCCAGATAGTGCGTGGCGAACAACACCTTATCATTGGCCTCCACTCCGGCCACTTCAAGATTGTTCTCCATTGTCTGGAGCCAATCGTCCGCATCGAGGTCCTCCGTCTTGCTAAACACCGGTGGGTTGGTGTTCGAAAGTTCTTCAGCTTGGAGCCGGATGGTCATGGTTTCCGTGGCCTTGGTTGTTCTGGGCAATCTGTTGTGCGCAGCGATGTTGGCTTGCCTTTCACCTCTCATCTGCCATTAGAGTCTGCAGCAGTTGCATCATAGCATCCTGGGATGCACGGCCGGGAGGTGCCATCTGAACATTGAGATAGATCATGAGATGAGAGGGAAATTTCTATGGCTTATTTTGGGTAAAGTTCAAAATTTAAAACTTGAGTTCTTCACATGTTGAAAATAAACACACTTTTATTTTATTCATGATGCAAGCATTACAAGCTAACACCTCAGAGGGTTTGAAGAACCCTTTCACCATCTACGATACATTGGGACCGATACAACTTACACCTACGCAAGGTGCACAAGTGAAACTAAGCTTCATCAACATGGATCGGGACGGTGTCATCCATCCCGGCTGTCAGTGCTCATGGCCATCCTCATCGATAGAAGGCCAGGTCATCATCATCCTCCTCGTAGTCGTTGTCATTGCTCACATAGGAGTAGCCATCCCCTTGGATGTCTCTCCTTCTCCTCGAGGCGAGCCTGGTACGGCCTGGTCTTGATGGTCTCCTTGAGGGCGGCTATCTGTCGCGGAGGCGAGATGAGTAGTCCTTCTTCGCGTTCTCACGGCGAAGGGTCCGCTTCTGGCGGCGATGATCTTGGTGATCTCCCTTCCAGCCATCGGTGGTAGGCGAGTTGGCGAGGGCACGAACGTTGTCGAGCTGGACGTAGGTCTCGCACAACAGTGGTGTGGTCCACGTGGTACTTTAACTCGGGATGGGGAGATCCATTGGTGCCCCCATGGAGTCGTGCCTTGCCATGTGGAAGTAGCGGGTTCCGGATTCGGGGCAGCTCCATCCCGCACAGACGGGCTAGTGCTTCCTTCATAGCACGAGCGAGGCCGTCCACCAGTGTTCCGGAAGGAGAATCGGATCCTCGCCGTCGGTGACTCGGGCTTCCGCGAAGGTCACGCAGATGATCCATCGCATCTGTCCTCCGAGCTGGTTGGTGACTTGTCCCAGAAGAACTCCGGAAGGGGCGCCGAGGAACGAGGGGAGAGCTCGGTCAGGTCCTGCTCAAAACTAGGCCTCCAGCATTGCCTAGCCGATAAAACTCCGTCAATTGCTCCATCTGTAGAGACATGGATGAGTAAGTTAGAGAAGTGCAAGTGTTCAAAGTTTTAATTTAAGAAAGAAACATGAACTTGTTATTTTGCAAAGGAACTCAAAGATAAGAGTGTGAATATGTTTTTATAACTATTTCTTTCATTATTTTTGAATCTAAGTGTTTTCAAACGTCCATTCTAAACTAGGGGCTTCTAAGGTCAAACAATGGCTCTGATACCAACTTGTCAACACCCGGATTTTTAAGTCCAGATGCCTATTATGCGTACATCGCAATCCCAGGAAGAGTGTTGTTGGGAGACATAACAGTTGAATACCATAGAGTCATTATTTATTACAACACATAATGTCTTACATCCATAGATCACATGATCCCATATTACACAAATAGTTGATCTGAACGATCAACGAACACAGATAAGTAGCGGAAGCGTCGTAGTAGGTGGAACTATCTATCCACAGGCCAACGCTTGACGTTAGCATCTCCTAGTTCTGGTAGACGTCTTGTTGACCGTCATCCTCATGAGTTGCTCCTCTTCATAGTCCGGCATTGGAATAGCCAGGGACATGCCCATGAGTACTTTAAGTACTCGCAAACTAATACCAATGTAAGTAATTATCAATGTTAAGGGTTGCTAAGCTCTGTTTATTTGCATAAAGCCAAATTTAGTTCACAAACGTTTAGTAAGGATGCTTGAATGCTAGACTAACTCAAGTGGGAACATTAGTGTCATTCCCACAACATCAGTTGTGTTTTCAAAATTCAAGTCACCATTCAAAGTTCACCATTCCCTTTTAAGACAAGTTCGACAACGAACATTTCCAACCGTCCGTAACCGTGGACGCGACTATTCGAATAGTTTTAACACTCTGCAGAGGTTGCACACTTTGCCACAACGTTTGATTACATCCGTCGTGATAACCTAAATAATCGTAACTCAGTCGCGGATCATCAACCCTAACCTTTCACTTACACACCCTAGTATAGGCAACTCTCCCCATGAGCTTGGCCTCCCGTGAAGACAAACCGTCACAGGCTGCACAGGGCTTGGGCCGGACAATTCACCTCATTCACGTCATTTCATATCAATTCACTTTCAACGGAGGCAGCCTCGGCATAACCCCTATGTCAACACCCGGATTTTTGAGTCCAGATGCCTATTATGCCGTACATCGCCATCCCAGGAATATTGTTGTTGCGAGACATAATAGTTGAATATCATAGAGTCATCATTTATTACAACACATAATTGTCTTACAAAGATGGATCACATGATCCAATATCACAATAGTAGTTGATCTATTGATCAACGAACATCACAAAGAGCGGAGCGAAGTAGTAGTGGCTATCTAATCCACAGGCCAACGTCGGGAGCGGTCCTAGTTGTCGTAGACGTCCTGCTGTCCATCTTCCTCGATCCTTTCACTCTGGCCATTTGAATAGCCAGGGGCAAAGCCATGAGTACTTTTAAAGTACTCGCAAACTAATACTAGGGTAAGCACTATCAATTATGGTAAGGGGATACTAAGCTCTAGGTTTATTTGCATAAAGCCAAGTTTATTTCATAAACATTTAGTAAAGATGCTTGAATCACTAGACTAACTCAAGTGGGAACATTAGTGTCATTCCCACAACTCTGTGGTGATTCAATTCAAAGTCACCATTCACCTTTCAAATTCAAGTCACAAGTCATATGTCACATTTTTGAAAATGGTCGATGACGGAACAGTATGGCCTTTCCAATCGTCCGTAGTGGACACGGCTATTCGAATAGTTCTACACTCGCAGAGGTCGTACACTTGTGCCACAACATTTGCAATAATCCGTCAGGGGTTAACGGCCCTGATTTATCATACTCCGTATGCGGACTACCAATCATAACCTTTCACTTATATACTCTAGTACGGGCACCTCTCCCCATGAGCTTGGCCTCCCGGGAAGACAAACGGTCACAGAACCCAGGGCTTGGGCCGGACAATTCACCTCATTCACGTCATATCACATCACTTCTTTTGTTGTAGAGGCAGCCTTCAGCCTAACCCCGATGACACTTGTTTAGAGGGAACCCATACTAAAGCACATAAATTTCTAGTTAAGCCCTTACCCATGTTGAGTATTGTGGGGGTACTTTCAAAATTGGAATGGTATCGCATCCGAACCCAACCATCAGTTTTATATCAAAAATCACCATCTTCTCTTGGTCATATTCACCTTCAAAACCATTCAATGGAATGAGCCATCACTCCAAGGTTTCAACTTCATTTTCAAAGTCACCTGTTCCCATCTAGAGTAGTCCAATTTTAATTTATTAGCACTGGCCACTATTTCATGAGGGGTGCTATCTAGCTTTGGAATGGTTCTAAGATAACCTTTGATCTTGCTTTTTTCTATTCCAAAAGAAACCATATACCAAAAAGTACTTTGAAGTAAATAAGCGAAAGTAATTGTAAAGTAAAAACATGGGATAGGTAAAACATAAATTTAAAGGGATGATGGTGCCTTGCTCGTGTGGAGCTTGGCATCATGGGGGTTAGCAAGTTTATTAGCTTGCAAGAATATTAGCTTGCCTTGATTGGTGAGGTGATCAAAGTGTTCTCCTTCTTCCTCTTGGTAGAAAACCTCCTCCTCTTGATAGTCTCCGGTACTAGCGTCTATAACCGAATACGAGGATGCAATCACCAAACAATAATTAAGTACTCTTAATTAGCCTTAGTGGCTCACACAAATGATCTAGCATCACTACTTAACATTTATTGCAGGATTATTCTAGGGTTTCTTTATTTAGTAATAAGAAAATAATTTCCTCTCATTGAAAATGGAGTGAGGGTTTCTCTTTAGTTTGTGAGAAAATAATTTCCTCTCATTGAATCTTCTTAAGATTTAATTTCTCTCATGAATAATATATGACCTAGGTTGACCAAAGTCAACCTCTTCATACTTATCATTTGAGACAATGATTTAAATGAGGTTCCATACCTCCTACAATTTAATACTAACATGGTAGTGATTTAATGCCACCAAATAATTCAATATGAGATTACATAGACTATGATCACTACCTCATGTTGAATTATTTGAGAACAAGATTTAAATGAGAGGCATACCTCTCATATGATTTAACACATAATTGTAATTAATTTTAAAAAACTACTATTGAGGAGATTTAATATTCTTAAATAACCAGGGATGATCCCATGTTGACCAAGGTCAACACTTCACACTTAGTATTGGAGAAAAGTGAGTTAAATGAGATTCATCATCTCATGTGATTTAATTAATCTTTGGAAAAATTAAATACTATTTAGATTTAAAATCTATAAGTGAGCAAGTATGAGCCTAGGAAATTAAAGGTCAAAACATTACTTCATTTTATTTGAGAATGATGATTTAAATGAGGTGAGCACCTCATACCATTTAATAACACCTTGCAATGGTTTAATATCATTAATTAATTTAATGTGAGTTTTCATTGACCATGGTATCTACCTCATATTAATTTGGTTGAGGCAAGATTTAAATGAGACCAAAGTATCTCATATGATTTAATAGATAGGTTTGAAAATTTTAAATACTACTTATGAGAATGATTTAATATTTTCAAATAGGAACCTATGGGTCATTAATACATGTGTTATCAATTCTCATTGAACCATTTGGAGTAATGATTTAAGTGAGAAGCTATACCTCATATAAGTTAAACTATCATCTAAATGATTTAAAATCTCTAAGTAACCAAGCATGAGACTTATTTGACCAAGGTCAGTACCTCTAGTTGAATTACTTAGGATCACAATTTAAATGAGAGAGAAGCCCCCATACTATTTAAATAAGTTTATGTGTATGTATTAAATGGGCTAGAAATGGCTCCATAGCCATTATTTGACTTTAGGCCATGATTATGCAAAACAATTATGCTATATTTTTGCATAAACAATTAGATTATGTCAAATGTGATTTATTAGAGTTGGAAACAACTAAAATCATTTATAGATAATTTCTAATATTTATTTGAAGTGAAAAGGCCCTGCCTTGTTATTTTTATCATTTGGAATTAATTACGAATACATGAGGCCAGTGGCATTGTTTAGATAATTTCATGAGCTTCCGAATATATAACATTTGCTAGATTTGGTTTGGTAGATTTCAAACTTATTCAATTTTGAATTAGGCCTCAGCAGGGAATTCGAAATTAAACAGAAATTCCATTTTTGGGGCTTGGCGGGAACTCTAAATGGGCTAACGGGCGAAACAAACTTGGGCCGGCCCAGCAATTTGACTAGCACACGCCCGCCTGACGTTGCGGGCTCCACCCGTCAGTGACTCTTAAATACCGAATCGGTACACTGAGAGCGGTTGGATTAGATGGACGATCGACGGTCGAGCGTACGTGCTGCGCCGGCGAGGTAGGGGGTCGGAGGGCGCTGTAGGTCGCCGGAGGGAGAGGGTCGAGGCGACGTTGGCGAGGGTGAATAGGCTCCTGGTACAGTGGCGGAGCTGGAGGAGGCGTGGATCGTTGATGGTGAGCTGCAGCCTCTGGCGGCTCCGATCTTGAAATTCCGGCGGTGGAGGTGCTAATCGGACTAGTTATTGATGCGAGGAGAACAAGTGGTGAGAGGGTAGGAGATGTTGTGAAGAAATGGTGCCCGGAGCTCCTCTATATATAGTTTCGGCCCAATAGAAGCGGGCTAGGGCCCAGTGATCCGGGAATATAAGCAGCAACTTGGGCCTCCGGGCGCAGCCCTCCTAGGCACACGGCCTCTGCAGCACTCGGGAGCCTCACATGCATGGCGCATTTGATCGACGGTCGGCACACCACGTACTATACGCTGGCCTCGATGAATCAGGGTGCTCTCGAACAGGCGAGAGCTCCGATCCCACGTACCAAGTTGAGAATACACCCATCAGGCACATATGAATGTGTATATGAGTCCGCTATGATCACGGATTCGTCAAAGTGCACGACATCACGATTGGGATGCCTCGCTTTTCTCAGACGTAAACATAGATCATCCTAGATTGAAGGCCACCAAAAACCGGGTGATCATAACTATGATCACGGCGATTGGAACCATCCTGGTCGCGCGGTGATCATAAGCCGATCCTAGACAAGGCTAAAAACCAACACGACTCGGAACATCCTTCTAGGAGCGCAAACTACACCGGCGATCAGATCCTCCAACCCTTTGTAAGGCCTCTCTATTGCTGGAGATGTTAAACTAATCCTTGATGAATCAAGGAGCAACAGAACGGATCAGATCTACTAAATAACGATCAAGCGGAGCCCGCACCCGTGATGAGGTACAAGGACGGCTAGATGCGCAAGGGTTGCCTACGACAGCATATGATACTAAGAACAATGCTAACCCTAACACATATGATAACTACGTTGCTCGCCATCAAAAAGGCTTCGGCCGAGCAACGCATGAACAGCGTAGGCGGGCTCGTGCGCCTAGATCGCAAGATGCGATCTAGGCAGCATGGTGCTTACCGGAGAAACCCTCGAGACGAAGGGGTTGGCGATGCGCCGAGATTGGTTTGTGTTGAACGTTGGTTGTTGTTTATTCCATAAACCCTAGGTACATATTTATAGTCCAGCGGACTTCTAATCGTGGGCGTGCACCAAACCGTGCAGATAAATTCTAACTTCTACATAACCTATAAAGATACACGGGCTAACTAGCCCAAACTTGATACACAAAGGCCGATTCACATATCTCTCCCCCGCATATATCGTCAAGTCCATCTTGATCGCGGCCCACCTCGACTTGGTCCAAATTCTGGTGATAACACATGGTTTTGGATGACATTTCAAATCATTATGCTTTCTCTCGTCGGGTCATGTCGGTAAGCGAGGGCAAATCAGAGTCCTTCATCATGATAACTTGCCTTCTCAACTTGCTCACGATTTGACAGTTTTGGCACTACCCCCTCGAAACTGTTCGAGTATTTACTCCATGCCCTTTTATTTAACCGGATCGAACAGTTCTCCCTCTTCGTCCCTTTCGCATTGGCATCCCAAAAAACCCTCCTGAGCCACCATGTCTTCTTCTTCCTCCGCCTCATCGGGCTTTCCCATCGAGTCCTCCTCTTCCCGCCGGCCCAGAGTGGAACCGAGGCGGAGGTCACGCGGCCAACCGCGCCGCGCCATCGAGGCCGGGGATGAGCCCAGCCATGATTTTCCATCGGTCGGGGCCGACAAGTCCCCGGCCCACGAGGAAGACGATCTCCGCTTCCTCGTCCAAAAGGGAAGCGGTGGAAGAAAGCGAGGATGATCGCTTTCCCTGGGATGGGGCCACCTCTCTGCGGAGAGGCGGTGGAGGAGGGAAGAAAGAGGACGGCAGCTCTCCGAACGAGCCGCCGGCCAAACGCCCGCTGCCTCTGGCACGGAACCTCGGCCCGGTCGGCAGCGACGATGGCGACGCCGATGATGAAGATGAGGACAACGAGGTCCTGTTGGCGGTCAGCTGGAACAGCGACGCCAGCTGGCCGGGAGCGGCGCCAACGACAGCGGCGACGGCGACAACGCGAGGGCAGCGGCGGCCCCTAGATAGGATCGTAGCATAGGGCCAATAGTAGTAGGCGGGGCAATGTATCCCCTAGGACTTCCTTTTGAGAGCAATCAGCTCTTTGTGTAGAAATCTCGTCCATCAATGAAGAACTTTCCCAGTTTGATTTTGCCTTTAGCCGATTTTCCTCCGTCATGATTTTGCCGATTTGTCCCCCTTTGCCAATGCATAACGACCGATAGCTTGCACCGGTCCTTCGACATTACCCTTCCATCCTTCAACTGATGATTCTCATTCAGTAGGTACAGGGCCCCCCGAGCCTTAATCAGGGCGAGGATAAAAGTGGACCATCCGAACCGGTCATCAGATTCCCCCTCGTAGCGCCATGTTAGCCGTTTTCAACCAAATCGGCTCTCCAGAACATCGATGTTTCAAGGCAAGCTGCCCTCGGGGCTACTCAGCTTTCCCTAAAACGGGTAAGAATGCTTACACGCGAGAAGCCCGTGCTCTTGGAAGGTTTTGGAAGGATCAACTCCAGATTCCATTGATCCTGACGGTTATTCCTCTTGAGTCGATGTCCATGCATCGGCTTTTATATCCTTAAGTCGATCTGCTGCATCGGCTGTGCTCAAAAATTTTAAATTTTTAGGCCGATTTGTGTGGCCCCCATACTTGATAGTATTATCTCATATCCTCGTGTTTATCACCTGAGTGCCCCCGCCGATTCTGTCAAGAGAATTGATGGTATCGGCTCTTCGGTAGTCCTGTTGGGTCAAACGTTGATCCCAGGCAAAATAGATGGTGAGGATAATCTTGGCGATTGCTTGAGACCCGGCCTCACGTTGCTTGCTCGGTGAAGGTTTTGTAATGGAGGCGATCGCAAGGATCAGCCTCGCCATGTTTGCTTATTGACGTAGTCTTGCTACTCGTCCAGGCCGGTGGATAAAACCAGCCCAATCTCGGCTTTATCACGTTGGTGCGCTTGTTTGTTGTCCACCTCGGGTGCATCGTGTAATCGTGGAGCTCTACACTTCGCCGGACGACGAGCACCATGTTTGTGCCGGCCGATGTTTCATCATCGGCTTTCCTTGGGGCGCCTCTCTTTTCTTTGCGGCAGTCCCTCCTCATCCAGGGTTCGCCGGACTTTCGCGACGGATCGGGCGTGCCTTCCTTACGTATACAAGTACAACCTTTCGGCTTCCTCCAGGACCACGCAATCGCTGAGACCTGCGCTTTTGTGAAGGGCTGAGACCATCGGGGCACCACCCTTGACGGTGGTACCTGCTTCGTCTTCCCCTCGTCTTCCGAATCCTCGAGATCTTCCAACCGGGGGGTCTCAGCACGTCTGCTTTGTGGTGGGAGAGGCCCTAAGCGCTCGAACACGGACACGTTGGCTGCCTCCTTCTTCTTACGATTGCATTCTGGGCAATTGCCGATCGTTGGCAATCGGCTCATTCTGATCCCAGCAATGGAGAAGAAGACGTCCCATGCCTGCCCATGTCATCTTGCTCCCTGGCGTGGCGCTTGATACGTCCAAAACGTATCTACTTTCCCGAACACTTTTGCTATTGTTTTGCCTCTAATTTGTGTATTTTGGATACAACTAACACGGACTAACGCTGTTTTCAGACTGCTCTGGTGTCTCGTTTTTGTGCAGAAATCCAACTTTCGGGAAAATCCTCGGAATTCTTAGAAGGCCCTATTTTACCAAAATATTGTGGACGAAGGGCAAAGGAGGTGAGGCCAGGGAGCCCCACCATATGGCGAGCGGCCCGGGGGGGGGCGCGCGGCCCTATGGTGTGGCCCCGGCCGGCCTCCGGCCCCCTCGGACTACTTATTGGTTTCGACACGGAAACGCACGGAGAGAGTCGAAGTCGCCAGAAACCCTCCAAGAGCCGCCACATCGCGAAACTCCGTCGCGGGAGCCGGAGTCTCCGTTCCGGCACTCCGCCGGACGGGGAATTGGAGGAGATCTTCACCGCCATCACCGCCAACGCCTCCCATCAACCACCAATGTTTCCCCCATCCATGTGTGAGTAATTCCCCCGCTGTAGGCTGAAGGGGATGGTAGGGATTGGATGAGATTGGTCATGTAATAGTCATAAGATTGTTAGGGCATAGTGCCTAGTATCCGTAGATGTCACTTTTATGATATTGTTGCAACTTGTTATGCTTAATGCTTGTCACTAGGGCCCGAGTGCCATGATCTCAGATCTGAACATGTTATTGATTCATGAAGATATTCGTTGTTTTGATCTTACCTTGCAAAGTTGTATACACATGTCGTCGTCCGGGAACCAATGGCCCCGAAGTGACAGAAATCGGGACAACCGGGAATGGTGGTGATGTGAGGATCACATGTGTTCACGGAGTGTTAATGCTTTACTCAGTACTTTATTAAAAGGAGTACCTTAATATCCATAGTTTCCCTAGAGGCCCGGCTGCCACCGGTTGGTAGGACAGAAGATGTTGTGCAAGTTTCTCATTGCGAGCACGTACGACTATATATGGAACACATGCCTATTGATTGATTAGTACTTGGATACCGTTTTATTATTATCTGCAAATGCCCATGCTTTGATTGTTACATGAGTTTCTCTCATCCATGCAACGCACGTTAAATCCGTCCTGTGCCTACGGTGTTTTTAATCCTATTGTTTACTATAATCACTATTTTGTCTTTATTTCTCTGCTGTTGTTATTTCACTATTTCCACTGCCATAAGTTACTACTGATAAACTCTTGCGAGCAAGTACTGTTTCCAGTGCAGCTGAATTGACAACTCCGCTGTTAAGGCTTACAAGTATTCTTTGTCTCCCCTTGTGTCGAATCAATAAATTGGGTAATACTTCCCTCGAAGACTGTTGCGACCCCCTATACTTGTGGGTCATCAAGACTATTTTCTGGCGCCGTTGCCGGGGAGCATAGCTTTATTTGGAAGTTCACTTGGATTGATATTGTTAGCTGCAAATTCTCCATTATGGGTAAACCTCGCGATACTAAGATCGCCATATTACCATCCACTACAAGAAAAGGTACAACTCTGACCTCTGCTGCTCTTGATTCACCATCTATGATTGATAAACTTGTTTCACCGCCACATGCTTCACGTGCTGGTACTTCTGCTGAATCTGAAAATTCTCATAATATTGATAATGTTTCTGCTGTGCTTGATGATAGTGGTTCATTGGGATCTTTTCTAGATGCTACAATTGCTAAGTCTAGACAAATTGAAAATACTGAAACTCCTAATGAAAATGCTGCTACACCTGTTAATTCACCTGAGTCAATTGAATATTCTAGTGATGATCTTGATGAAGATTATGTAGAGCTTGATGATGATTTTATTGAAAAATGCAATGCTACTACTGATGCAAGAAAAATTAAAAAGTTGCTTGCAGAACATGCTGTTAGATATAAACTATCTCCTGATCCTAAATTTGCCACATCTCCTATAAACATTAGGGATAAAGATTATGATTTTCTCTTGATCTATCTCATATAGCTATTGTTGAGAAAACACCCTTTTGTGGTACTGAAAAAGACAGTGCTGTTGAACACATAAGTTATCTACTCTTAGTGGCTTGTTTTCTGATGATATTAAGATGCGTACTTATTTTGTCGCTAAAATTTTTCCTTTCTCATTAAAGGATGATGCTAAAACTTGGTATAATAATTTGCCTCCTGGTTCTATTAAAAGTCAAAAAGAATTGCTTGATGTTTTCTTCCGGAAATACTTTCCTGCTAGTGCTCAACATGCTTTGCAGAGATAATTTTGACCCGGAAGATGGAGAGAAATTGCACGAGGCTTGGGCTAGATTTTGTTCTCTTATTAGAGCTCAGCCTGACCATGATTTAGAAAAGCATGATTTACTTGATATATTTTATAGTGGACTAACTATTGAGTCTAGGGCATACGTGGATAGTTGTGCTGGTTGTGTTTCAAGGAAGAACTCCAGGCTATTTGAAGAATTATTGGCTAAAATAGGCCGGAATCATGATGATTGGTCTACACCTGAACCAACCCCGACACCGATAGTGAAGAAAGGGGTATGATTAAATTGAATGATAAAGATATGAGGAAGCCAAGAAGTCTCTTAAGGAGAAGGGTATTAAATACGAAGATGTGAAGAATTTACCTCCTATAGAAGATATATGTGAGACAATTCCCCCTTCATCCATGATTGAGGTACACTCGCTTCAACACTTTACTAGGGAAGATATTCCGTATTCAAATCTCCTGCTCAATGCTTAGATGAATTTGATAATTATATTGTTAAGCAAGAAAACTTTAATATGAGAATAGAAATCATTTAATGGAAAATTCTCGAGCTATTAGTGAATTGCATGGTATGGAGAGAACCTCCAATGATGTTAAAATACTTGTTAAACATTTTCAAATGGTTCAAACTCAAATTGATCAACTTACTAAAGTGCAAAATGACTTGTTGGGGAAATAATTCTAAAGAAAAACATGCTTGTGAAGTAACAACTAGAGGTGGTGCTTCTACCAGGGATCCTCTATATCTGAAGGGCATCCCAAAAGAGTTGAACAAGATTCTCAACTAATTAAAATTAGTGCTCCATCTAAGAAAAAGAAAAACATAAGAATGTTGTAGAATCCTACGAACATGTTAATGATCCTAATAGTATTTCTATTTACGATGCTGAAACGAAAGTGGTAATGAACATGAGGAAGATAATGATAAGAATGATACTCTGATAAAGAAGAAATTGAAAAGGACCTGAAAAGCCTATAAAATAAAAAGTACACTAAAGAAGATTTTATTACAAAGAAACATGGTAATGAAAGAGAACCTTGGGTTCAAAAGCAAATGCCTTTTCATGCTAAGAAACTAAAATCAAAGGAGGAGGAACATTATAATAAATTTTGTGATTGGATGAAACCTTTATTTATGCAAATCCCTTTGACTGATGCTATTAAATTGCCTCCTTATTCAAAGTATATGAAAGATATTGTTACTAACAAAGGAAAATCCCCAATGAGGAAATTTCTACTATGCTCGCTAATTACTCCTTCAATGGTAAGATTCCAAAGAAGCTTGGAGACCAGGTATACCGACTATTCCTTGTTCCATCAAGAATAATTATGTTAGAACACTCTATGTGATTTAGGAGCAGGTGTGAGTGTGATGCCTTTCTCTCTTTATAAGAGACTTGATTTAGATAAATTGATACCTCTTGATATATCTTTGCAAATGGTGATAAATCTGCTATTCCTGTTGGTTTATGTGAAAATGTTCATGTTCAAGTTACTCGGCATTGCTTGATATTAACTGATTTTGTTGTGTTAGAAATGCCTGAAGATGATAATATGTCCATTATTCTTGGAAGACCCTTTCTTAATACTGCAGGGGCTGTTATTGATTGCAATAAAGGCATGGTTACTTTCAATGTTGATGATAAGGAACATACTGTCTATTTTCCCAAGAGGATTGATAAAGTATGTGGAGTCAATACAATTTTTAATGTGAAAACTATCAAAGTGGGATCCATTGATTGTCCTATATATGAGCCTAAAGAAGAATATCAAACTCTTGTGATTGGATCCATATCAATTCAATATAAGGTAACATGATTGATTTGAGGTTTATTTCTTCTTATGCCATATAAAATTTATTTGATAGCAAGACTTGATCAACCTTGTTAACAAGTATATTTTATTGCATAAAAGAGCTAAACAACACTTCTTTCTTTCTTTCTCCCTTCACTTATTTTATTTGCTGTAGCACTTTTGTTTTGCAATATGCTTTAGTCATTAAGATTTTAGAAATCATTTTCTGCAGTAATCATTAATTTAATACCCAGAAATGCATTTTTCAAAGTTCTCTAAAAATTACAAAAATTACACCGTTGGTCCTATTTTTAAAGAGGCACTGGGAGCACGAGAAGATGACACATGGGGCACCGGGGTGCCACACCGGCCGGCGCGACCACAAAGGGGCGCCACCATGTGGTGTGGGCCACCCCTTGCCCCACTACACCATCTCTTCCTCCCAGCACCTTCTCTCTCCCGAAAAAGCTCGTACCAAGTTTCTCTCACTCGTGTTTCGCTCTTGCTCGCGATTTTTCGATCTCCTTGCTCAGCCAGATTTCTGGAAATTTGGCACATTTTACTCCTTGAAAATGGAAGGAGGTGTGCCCCAATTGACCAAGAAGAGTTGGAGGTACAGCACGTTATGAGAGTCCATCATGAAGAGGAGTATACCCCTCTTATTACCCATGCACGGACTTTATGCGAATGCGGGAATCTTGCAAGATGTGCAAACACTAATTTCCAATGCGGGATTGGGAAATTTTGCTATTGGTGAACCTCACCAATATGCTAAACTAACGTGTATCGGTTGTGCAGGATTTCGAGTTTCACCGGTCTCGAACTGACCCCATGGTCCGTTATAAAATTTATAACAAAACCATTGACTTTCCTTTTCAGGTGATTTTTGCACGGCGATTAGAGTGCCGCAGTGGGGATCCTGCGAGAAGATCGGGGGAACACCGCGGGAGCTCTCAGATCTTTATACAAGGATTTGTAATGGGAGGAGCCTCTCCAATGATGGTGGTAAGATTAGTAGCATTCAACATCCAGCCATCCGCTACTTTGCCTATTTCATTACAAAGTGCGTTCTTGCAAGAAGGACTGGAGGTAAATTATATGTCCCAGACTTGGCTTAGCTGCTGCTTTGCAACCGGATAGGACTTATAATTTGGGTGCTTTAATAGCTTGTAGACTTGCTACTAACCGTGAGAAAGGAGGAATTTGTGGAGGTCTTATCGCCTCTCGCTTATTAGTTATGCATGGTGTAGAACCTTACCATCTAGATATTCCGCTCTCCATGGAGAACCTTGATGTTGTTTCTATGATTAAACATGAGTTTGTTTCAGATGCGTCTAACTTGAGCAACCTGTATTATAGGATAACATTTTATAAAAAAAATTGGAGAATAACTAAGAAAATTGAAAAACTAGTACGATTGCACATGCACATTTCCTTAACCTTGATTCCGAAAGGTTGTCGGTCAAGAATGAGGCTGAATGCATACATAGAAAGGGAAGGCCATCATGCAAGGGACGGCACGGAGGAGGCCGAGGAGAACAGACTCTTCATCCGATGCTGCGAGCTCCTCATATCAACATTATGGTCATGTGGAGCCTCCACGCCATTCTTCTATAGGGCCTTATTATCACTCCATGCTCCATCGGCGTGGAACCCGACCCTCGCTGGGGTTGAACTCCACTTAGGCCAAAAGCCTAAGCTGGGGGAGGTATACCGGCATCACTCATTCTTTGCATATTATGGTTGCTGGATACTTGTACATACTTGTTTAGTCTCTAGAGTGGTTTTCTAATGAGAGGGAGATGATATTTGGGGAAGTGATGTCCAAAAACAGATTCTGTGCTGTTACCAAAAAAATTCGTACGCACAGCCAGAACGTTATTTTGAGTTGCCAATTTTTGAGCATGTTCCCCAGGTTGTTATCTAACTTTCATTAGTTGAACACTTTTTGGTCTGAGCAATGGAAGATTTTTGTTAAATTCGATTTCTGTACTGCTGTCAGGATTTGGCAGATTTCTGTCATCCTGCTTTTCTTAGTTTGCATTCTTTTGTTTTCGCTTTGTTTCTTTCCTAAAACACAAAAAGACCAAAAATATTTCTGTTGTTTCTCTTCACCATTTGTTTATTTGGTTCTTTGCTCTTAGTTTATTTCGTTGCTATCGTTGGTTTGCTATGAGAAAACCCAAAAGATTTTGCTTTGTTTGCTTGTTTTCTTTCGTGCTTGTTTCTAATTAGAAAACACAAAAATATTTCTGTTCTTCTTTGGTTTGTAAAGTTCATCATGAGTTCAATGGTCTTCGGTGGCTGGAGCGTGGTTTTCATTTCATTATCCAAGCACACAAGTGAAAAACAATAATGACGACCTACGACAATCAGATTGTGGTGAGAGGTGGTATGAACTCTGTTGCTTTCATTTGTACATACTCATCCATATGAGCATGCTTAGTTGGTTCATGTGAGGTATATGTTATTTGAAAAGTCTAGTAGCTCATGATCTCATGTTTAGTTCCAATTTATTAATATGAGTAGCATGTCATGGATGTTTACTTGCATTGTTTTATTCATAAGTAAGTATGGCATTGTGGTATCCTCCTCGAATAATTCATTTATATCGACTTGGCACATGCTCACGCATGCATAGTGAACAAAAAGTCAATTAAGCCTCGATGATTTATATTGCTTCAAGTTCTTGTATCACTTTTATGCCTCAGTTAATTTATTTTGCCAAGCATAATTATGAGTTTCTGCTCTTGATTTGTCTCCCTAGTCTTTTGCTAGCCTTCACTTGTGCTGGCTTGGTGACTCGTGCTTCCAAACACCTGAAAACCAAGTTGTTCCAAAAGTCCACCATAAATACCTATGCATGGCATTTCAAACCATTCCAAGTAAATTCTCATGCTTTACCTTTAAACTTTCAAATGCTTCTCAATTTGTGTTAATGTTTCATAGCTCATGAAGAAATATGTGGTGTTTAGCTTTCAACCTTGTCATTTACTTTTGACGGACTCTCATATGGACTAGTGGCACATCCGCTTATCAATAATTTTGCAAAAGAGGTGGCAATGGGATTCCCAGTCCCAAATTAATTAACTTAAATAGACACTCCTCCATGGTTTGTGATTGTTGGACCCGAAAGGATTCGGTTAGCCATGGCTTGTGTAAGCAAAGGTTGGGGGAGTGTCATCATCATAATAAAACTTAAATAAAGGCACTCCTTCATGATATGTGATTGTTGGCAGGATTCGGTTAGCCATGGTTTGTGAAAGAAAGGTTGGAAGGAGTGCCAACCAAAAATAAAATGGGAGCCGCTCTTGTGAGTCCGGTTGATGAGGTAGTTAGTGTACCCACACCATTCGTTGACAACAACAAACACCTCTCAAAATAATTTTACTCCTGCTTTACAAATGAAAAGCTCTAGCGCATGTTAATCCTGCTTCCCTCTGCGAAGGGTCAATCTTTTACTTTTATGTTTGGTCTCCATTCTTCTCTTGAGCACTATCTTGAGAGCACGACTGTCATTCTTAGTATAATATGCTTGTCTCAAATATGATTGATTGTGGTATAACTTTGATGCTTTTATCTTTGACAATCACTACTTCTAGTCTTTCTATGAACTCAAGAGGTGCCTCGGCATTTATGTTTGCCGATCAAATAGGCATGCGAGATACCACTTTATCATATTCTCTTATGAATATTGCAATCTTGCTTACATACATGATTCATGATGCTTATTATTAATTGTTGGTACTTCTCCATGATTGACATAGCTGTTGGATGATCTTATTTGCATGTGTCTCATTATGAACTGCTTAATTATACAGCATGAGAATATATACATCATATGAGCAAATGTGTTAGTGAAAGTTCTTTTATCTCGATTGTGGGATTGCTTGAGGACAAGCATAAGTTAAGCAGGGGGAGTTGATCGTCCAAAACGTATCTACTTTCCCAACACCGCTATTGTTTTGCCTCTAATTTGTGTATTTGGATACAACTAACACGGACTAACGCTGGTTGAAGAAGCTGCTCTGGTGTCTGTTTTGTCTGAGAAATCCAACTTTCGGAAAATCCTCGGAATTCTTGCGAAGGCCCTATTTTACCAAAATATTGTGAACCCAGAAGGAGCAAAAGGTGGAGGCAAGGCCCCACCATGGCGGCGCGGCCCGGGGGACCCGCGCGGCTATCTGTGGCCCCCTCTGCCGACCTCCGCGCCCTCGGACTTTCTTGGTTTCGACACAGCACGAGAGAAGTCAGAAGTCGCGAGCCCTCCGGAGAGCCGCAACGGGGAAACTCCGTCGCCGGAGACGAAGTCTGGTTGGCACTCACCGGGGGGAGGTGGAGGAGATCTTCTGCCATCACCGCCAACGCCTCTCCATCAACCAGCAATGTTTCCCCATCCATGTGTGAGTAATTCCCCCTGTAGGCTGAAGGGGATGGTAGGGATTGGATGAGATTGGTCATGTAATAGTCATAAGATTGTTAGGGCATAGTCCTAGTATAGTAGATGTACTTTTATGATATTGTTGCAACTTGTTATGCTTAATGCTTGTCACTAGGGCCAGAGTGCCATGATCTCAGATCTGAACATGTTAATGATTCATGAAGATATTAGTTGTTTATGATCTACACCAAGTTGTCACATGTCCGGAACCAATGGCCCAGTGACAGAAATCGGGACTCTTAGGAGGAATGGTAGTGATGTGAGGATCACATGTGTTCACGGAGTGTTAATACTTTGCTCCGTTACTTTATTAAAAGGAGTACCTTAATATCCATAGTTTCCCTAGAGGCAGGCTGCCAGTGGTAGGACAAAGAAGATGTTGTGCAAGTTTCTCATTGCGAGCACGTACGACTATATATGGAACACATGCCTATTGATTGATTAGTACTTGGATACCGTTTTATTATTATCTGCAAATGCCCATGCTTTGATTGTTACATGAGTTTCTCTCATCCATGCAGCCTTAAATCCGTCCTGTGTGCCTCAGTCTTTAATCCTAGCGTTTACTATAATCCTCTTTGTCTTTATTTCACCTCATGTTATTTCACTATTTTCCACTTATAAACTATTATCTTGATAAACTCTTGGAGCAAGTGTTTCAGGTGCAGCTAGATTGACAACTCCCAGATTTAAGGCACAGTATTCTTTGTCTCCCCTTGTGTCGAATCAATAAATTGGGTATACTTCCCCAAAGACTTCGTATCCCTATGCTTGTGGGTCATCAGTCATCAAGCTCCTCGTCGATGATTATCTTGACGATGCCGGCCGGGAACGATCTCTTTCATCATCGTCGCCGTGTCACGCGCGTTGGTATCTGCAAGCTCACACTTGTTGAGAGGTGATCGAAGAGACGTTGATATCTTATGTTCTTCATTCTCCTCGTGACGTGCGCTTGCCATCTTGCCGGAGCCGTCATTGGGCCCCACTGTATCTTGCTCGAGCAGCTGCCCTCATCCCGATCTTTCTGAGTGGTGTCCAAGCTCTGTTGATGTTGGTAGAGAATCCATTTGGCATCCTCGAGGTGGGTAAACTCCATGTTGACGGCGGGAAGGGTGTGTGTCGACCTTCATGGCGTCTTGGTTAAAAATTAGTCGCCCATTTTCTATTACCATTTGGATCTGACGCCACTGGTTGTTAGTGGTGTGGGTGAACGTGTTATGCCACCTGGTATGGCTTTCCGTTCAGCTCTTTGTAGGGACCTTGTGGCCTTCGAGTATCTTTATATGCTTCTCCGTGATAAGAGATGGGGATGCTTGCTTCTCGTCCGTGCGTAGTACACTCCATGTTTCTGGTTCTTCAGGCTGCTTTGTGGATGAGAGGGTGCCCTCATGTTATTAGCTCTTGGATCTTATTCTCCGTAAAGCAGTAACCACAGCAGACTTATCTTGTGTTGTCCCAGGTGGTGTTGTTCATACGCGCAGCTGCACCATGTGTGCAAGGGTAGTCGCTTGGGAAGCCACGTCCTTGATCGATGATGATAGACCCACCACCGCCAATTACTTCTGCCACCCTTATGAACCGAATAGCATCGGTTCCTAACAGTCTGGCATGGATGTACTCAGAGCTGCTTGTTTCCCAGGTACTTGTGCCAAATCGGCAATGCCCGGCCTCGGAAGCCTGCAGTATTGCTCATGGAACCGTTCTTCCAACTGCTTCCAAGTCAAGACCGAGTTCGATGGCAGCAGCGTGTACCAACCCGGCCGATCTGTGAGGAAGGAAGTACCTCACCAGTGTCGACGCTGAGATCATGCCAGTTGTGCCAAATATCGGCTCACATGCTCGATGGAGCTGGAACCATCTGATCCGCTGAACGTTGTGAAGTCCGGGCCGATATTTGGGTGGTAGCAGGATCAATTCGTACTCGTTGGGGTACGGCTTGGTATAACCGACCGTCTTCCTTTTCGGCATCATGCCGAATCTTTCAGAATCGTACAAATCTGATCCGCGGTGATGGCTGAAGGTGCCGACCTTGAAGATTCGCCGGGGTGGCGTACTTAACCAGCCATGCTGTTTTAGGTTGAGCCAGCTGCGGAGGCCGGGCTGCAGGTTTGTCGGGGTGGCGTGTTTAGCTAGCCACGTACGCTTCTGCCTCAAGCGTTCCTCTGTTGTTCGGAAGTCCCATTTGTGCAACCTGGGTCGAGGTGCCCGGTGCTGCGATCACACGTATGCGCATGCGTATCCGTGCGGGATCTCCTTGGGCGCGTCATGTAGGAATTGGTAGTCACTGGGGTCACCACCAATCTTGTAGACGACGTAGGCCGATGAGTTCGGCGCTTCGAGCGCTGCCAACGGAACGGCAGCGACGGGCCTGGAGTGGCAATTCTCCTTGGTCCCTAGAGCTGGTCTTGACGGAATGCGACGGCTCATGATCTCTGGATCACGCGCGACGGGCACTCAACATATTCCACGGGCTCTCTGAATGGCGGTGCGGCAGATGAGCCACCATGCAAGTTGATCTCTGACGCGGCGACCTGGTGCGTTCTTCTGACAGGGTGGATAGGTCCCTCCATCAAGCGCGCCTGGGTGAGAACCCTTCCATGATGCCATGGGAGGCCAAGGTCTGTGGAAAGAGCCGATGAGGCTCCGAGGAGGACCTTGACCTCGTCATACTTCTTCTTGAGCTCGCCATTGAGATCCTCGTAAGTGACCAGTTTCTTCTGCCATCTCCGATGTAGGCGATGTGGTTGATGTTGAGATTGTCCCACGTGAAATGTGACGATAGAGAAACCACCGGCGGGCAGCGTGGTCAACCACCGTAGAAGGGAACAACTGGGCTGCGGCTGGCCCAGTCCCTCAGGCGCTTGCCGCAAAGCCTCCAGATCGCGCGCCGATGCAAATTACAGGCGTGCCACCTGACCTATGCACCTGTCAGGAAGGTGTGGATGATACCTCGCTTGTTTCCTGCTGGGCACACACGTACACGTTAAATACGAGCCTCGATCGGCTCTCAGGTTATCCTGTGAATCGGCTCGAGAGCGATCACCCATGATTCATCCAAGGTGGCCGGTATATGGTGGTCCTGCTTGATCAGATAAAGCATATGAGATCCACGACATTTAGGTTTTCACATAATCGGATCATCCCCCTCCGATTGGGCCTCGCTCGCGCACCTGGTGATGTAAGCAATCCTAGACAAGGCCTAAAAACCAACACGAGGTTGATCCTCAGACATCTCTGTCTGGGCCAGCATTACACCTAAACGCTGGATCCTCAACCCTTTAGGCCTAACTATTGCAGATGTTGAACTAATCCTTGATGAATCAAGGAGCAACATAACAGATCAGATCTACTAAATAACGATCAAGCGGGGTGCCGCCCTGCACCCGTGATGAGGTACAAGACGGCTAGATGCGCAAGGTTGCACTACGACAGCATATGATACTAAGAACAATGCTAACCCTAACACATCTATGATAACTACGTTGCTCGCCATCAAAAGGCTTCCCGACCACCGAACACCATGAACATGTGAGCGGGCTTCTGCCTAGATGTAAGAATGCGATCTAGGCATGGTGCTGCTGGAGAAACCCTCGAGACGAAGGGGTTGGCGATGCGCCGAGATTGGTTTGTGTTGAACGTTGGTTGTTGTTTATTCCATAAACCCTAGGTACATATTTATAGTCCGGCGGACTTCTAATGTGGGCGTGCACTAAAGCGTGCACGAGATAAATTCTAACTACATAACCTACTATAAAGATACACGGGCTAACTAGCCCAAACTTAATACACAAGGCCGATTCACATATCTCTCCCATATATAAGTCCATCTTGATCGCGGCCCACCTCGACTTGGTCAAATTCTGGTGATAACAGGTCTTTGAGAGGGGTCGCTCATGGCGCGGCGCTCCGGCGTGCGAAAGTCGGGGCGAGGGCAGCATCTTGGCGACATCTAGGCGAGGCTCTGGGCGTAGCTGGCGCGTCCAGGGGACGACGGGATGGCTCGGGAGCTTCTGCGACGAGGACGGTACTGGGCGGCAGGGTGGCGATCATGGTGAGGATGTCTAGGAGGTAGTCGTAGGCATGGTGATCATGTGTGCCAAGTGGGAGAGGGAGAGAAGGACTAGGGCGTCCAGGCGAGGCAGTGTACCGCGGCGTCCAGGGACATGCCGACGCACGCTCTGGCGCGTCCAGACGTGGTGATCACGGCGTGGCCAAAGCGTTACCGTGCATATTTTGGAGGGGCATCGTGTCTAGCGTGTCCAGTACTTCCTGGTGAGTCTAGCTGACATGGTTTGCTGGGCCAGAGAGAGGGGTTGAGGTAGGGTGGCATGGTGGCCGGCATGAGCTTGGCATGGTGAGTTCTTGATCATTGCTTCGACTTTAGTAGGGCTGCAGGTTATAGGATGATGCAGGAAGGGTACAAGGAAGTTGATGATCACCAAGTTCCGTATGCGGACTACCAATCATAACCTTTCACTTATGCTCTAATCTGAGGCACCTCCCCATGAGCTTGGCCTCCAGTGAGAGAACAGGTCGGCACAGAGGCCGCACGAGAGCTTCGACGGACAATTCACCTCATTCGTCATATCACATCACTTCTTTTGTTGTAGAGGCAGCCTTGACCTAACTGATAGCGCTTGTTTAGAGGAACCCATACTAAAGCACATATATTTCTAGTTAAGCCCTTACCCATGTTGAGTATTGTGGGGGTACTTTCAAAATTGGAATGGTATCGCATCCGAACCCAACCATCAGTTTTATATCAAAAATCACCATCTTCTCTTGGTCATATTCACCTTCAAAACCATTCAATGGAATGAGCCATCACTCCAAGGTTTCAACTTCATTTTCAAAGTCACCTGTTCCCATCTAGAGTAGTCCAATTTTAATTTATGCACTGGCCACTATTTCATGAGGGGTGCTATCTAGCTTTGGAATGGTTCTAAGATAACCTCTTGCTTTTTTCTATTCCAAAAGAAACCATATACCAAAAAGTACTTTGAAGTAAATAAGCGAAAGTAATTGTAAAGTAAAAACATGGGATAGGTAAAACATAAATTTAAAGGGATGATGGTGCCTTGCTCGTGTGGAGCTTGGCATCATGGGGGTTAGCAAGTTTATTAGCTTGCAAGAATATTAGCTTGCCTTGATTGGTGAGGTGATCAAAGTGTTCTCCTTCTTCCTCTTGGTAAAAAACCTCCTCCTCTTGATAGTCTCCGGTGCGTCTATAAACGAATGAGGATGCAATCACCAAACAATACTTAAGTACTCTTAATTAGCCTTAGTGGCTCACACAAATGATCTAGCATCACTACTTAACATTTATTGCAGGATTATTCTAGGGTTTCTTTATTTAGTAATAAGAAAATAATTTCCTCTCATTGAAAATGGAGTGAGGGTTTCTCTTTAGTTTGTGAGAAAATAATTTCCTCTCATTGAATCTTCTTAAGATTTAATTTCTCTCATGAATAATATATGACCTAGGTTGACCAAAGTCAACCTCTTCATACTTATCATTTGAGACAATGATTTAAATGAGGTTCCATACCTCCTACAATTTAATACTAACATGGTAGTGATTTAATGCCACCAAATAATTCAATATGAGATTACATAGACTATGATCACTACCTCATGTTGAATTATTTGAGAACAAGATTTAAATGAGAGGCATACCTCTCATATGATTTAACACATAATTGTAATTAATTTTAAAAGACTACTATTGAGGAGATTTAATATTCTTAAATAACCAGGGATGATCCCATGTTGACCAAGGTCAACACTTCACACTTAGTATTGGATAAAAGTGAGTTAAATGAGATTCATCATCTCATGTGATTTAATTAATCTTTGGAAAAATTAAATACTATTTAGATTTAAAATCTATAAGTGAGCAAGTATGAGCCTAGGAAATTAAAGGTCAAAACAGTACTTCATTTTATTTGAGAAAGATGATTTAAATGAGGTGAGCACCTCATACCATTTTAATAACACCTTGCAATGGTTTAATATCATTAATTAATTTAATGTGAGTTTTAATTGACCATGGTATCTACCTCATATTAATTTGGTTGAGGCAAGATTTAAATGAGACCAAAGTATCTCATATGATTTAATAGATAGGTTTGAAAAATTTAAATACTACTTATGAGAATGATTTATTATTTTCAAATAGGAACCTATGGGTCATTAATACATGTGTTATCAATTCTCATTGAACCATTTGGAGTAATGATTTAAGTGAGAAGCTATACCTCATATAAGTTAAACTATCATCTAAATGATTTAAAATCTCTAAGTAACCAAGCATTAGACTTATTTGACCAAGGTCAGTACCTCTAGTTGAATTACTTAGGATCACAATTTAAATGAGAGAGAAGCCCCATACTATTTAAATAAGTTTATGTGTATGTATTAAATGGGCTAGAAATGGCTCCATAGCCATTATTTGACTTTAGTCCATGATTATGCAAAACAATTATGCTATATTTTTGCATAAACAATTAGATTATGTCAAATGTGATTTATTAGAGTTGGAAACAACTAAAAATCATTTATAGATAATTTCTAATATTTATTTGAAGTCAGAAAAGGCCTTGCCTTGTTATTTTTATCATTTGGATTTAATTACGAATTCGGACATGAGGCCAGTGGCATTGTTTAGATAATTTCATGAGATTTCCGAATATATAACATTTGCTAGATTTGGTTTGGTAGATTTCAAACTTATTCAATTTTGAATTAGGCCTCAGCAGGGAATTCGAAATTAAACAGAAATTCCATTTTTGAATTACTGGGCTTGGCGGGAACTCTAAATGGGCTAAACGGGCGAAACAAACTTGGGCCGGCCCAGCAGTGTGACTAGCACACGCGGGCCGCCTGACGTTGCTGGCTCCACCCGTCAGTGACTCTTAAATACCGAATCGGTACCTGTTACTGAGAGCGGTTGGATTAGATGGACGATCGACGGTCGAGCGTCGTCGTCGTCGACGGGGGAGAGGAGCTTGCTGCGCCGGCGAGGTAGGGGGTCGGAGGGGCGAGGTCGCCGGCGGTCGGGGAGAGGGTCGAGGCGACGTTGGCGAGGGTGAATAGGCTCCTGGTACGGTGGCGGAGGGCGGAGGAGCGTGGATCGTCGATGGTGAGCTGCGCCTCCGGCGGCTCCGATCTTGAAATTCCGGCGGTGGAGGTGCTAATCGGACTAGCTATTGATGCGAGGAGAACCAGTGGTGAGAGGGTAGGAGATGTTGTGAAGAAATGGTGCCCGGAGCTCCTCTATTTATAGGGGGAGGTGGTGCCGCGGGGTGCTGAGAGGGGTCGCTCATGGCGCGGCCGCTCGGCGTGCGAAAGGCGGGGGCAGCATCTTGTAGGCGACATCTCGAGGCTACGGGCGTAGCTGGCGCGTCCAGGGGACGACGGATGGCTCGGGAGCTTCTGCGACGAGGACGGTACGGGCGGCAGGGTGGCGATCATGGCGACGACGGTAGGGCGTGCGCGAGCGTGAGGATGTCTAGGAGGTAGCCGTAGGCGTGGTGATCATGTGTGCCAAGTGGGAGAGGGAGAGAAGGACTAGGGCGTCCAGGCGAGGCAGTGTACCGCGGCGTCCAGGGACATGCCGACGCACGCTCTGGCGCGTCCAGACGTGGTGATCACGGCGTGGCCAAAGCGTTACCGTGCATATTTTGGAGGGGCATCGTGTCTAGCGTGTCTAGTACTTCCTGGTGAGTCTAGCTGACATGGTTTGCTTGGGCCAGAGAGAGGTTGGTAGGGTGGCATGGTGGCCGGCATGAGAGCTTGGCATGGTGAGTTCTTGATCATTGCTTCGACTTTAGTAGGGATGCAGGTTATAGGATGATGCAGGAAGGGTACAAGGAAGTTGATGATCACCAAGTTAAAGGGGTGGAGGCTAAAAACCAGTGGGTATAAGCATGTATGCAACAAGTGGTTTGATGCCTGCCATGTGTTTGTGTTAATGGCCGCATGAACATTATTTTCAAATTTTGAAATTATTTTTGGTGCAACTCAATTATATAAATAATGTGAAAGATTGGTGGTGGTGGTGTTCATTTTCAAGTTGTTTTGCAAAGATTTCAAAATGTGGTCATCTTCACATAGTTTCAATATCACCACTTGTCCCTTCTTTTCTGGTCAACCTAGGCAGAGTCAACATTGATGGTCAACAGCAAAGTTGTTTACTTTCACATGGTCTTGGATGACATGGCACTAGTTGACCAAGTTTAGTTTAAGACTTGAGAAAACAGAGGGGTAAAGTAGTGAAGAATTTATTTTTGGGCCATATGACCATTATCACATGTATGAAGAAATCTTGATTTCCTTGTGTTTGATTCTTGATCCAATGATGCATTTGTGTTAGTTTATCATATTAAAGTATTTTACAAGCAAGAGGGCAAGCAATTTTGGCCTAGGTGAAGAGTTGCAATTTGGCATATTGTGTATGTGAGTGAAATTGGGATTTTTCTCCCTTTTTACTTTCTCTTCATTGAATTTGACTTTTGTTGACTCTAAAGTGATTCTTATTAGTTCAGAACCATTTCCAAACCATTGAATCCATTTATAAAGGTCTTGATCAAAGATTTGCAAAAATGGCCATAACACATTAAGATGATGTGTCAAGTTTTATATTTTTTGGTGAATGGTTCCCTTGATTTGCTTGGACATGGGTTAGGGTCAATTTAGCATTATATTAAGTTTGTAGAAGGTTTCACATCATTTGGTTAAGGTTTAAAGTCATAGGGCATGGATTGTTGAAATGGTATATGGAGGTGATCCAACCATTCACACAAGTCCTAGGGTCAATCTTCTCAAATTCACATATTTGCTATTTTACTCTCATATGCCTCTATGGCATTTTTAGTTTCTTTTTATTTTTCTTTGGAACAACTTGAATTAGGTTTAATCAGTACTAGATAGGGTGTATAATGGTTTTCCAAACCACTAAACAAAGTAAAGGAGTTTAGGGTAAAGATTTATAAAAATAGCCATAGGCACATATGCCTTTTTCTTATTTAACTTCCTTTTATTTTATTTTAACTTGGAAGATGAAAAGAGGGGTGGGGTTTTAGGGTTTAAGATTATTTCAGATACTAATAACAAGCAATCATGGCAATAGCACAAGAATTAAGCAAGATTACTATGTACCAAACTTAATTTAATAAAAGTTTTTGTTGGTTCCAAAAAATTTGAACTAGGGAAATTTATTTATTTTGTTTTGAATTTCTGGGATGTTACACCCTATGACGCTTGTTTAGAGGGAACCCATACTAAGATATATAAACTTCCAGTTAATCCATACCCATATTCCGGTATTGTGGGGGTACTTGTATAATTGGAAAGGTATCGCATCCGAACCCAATCATCAGTTTTCATAAATTTTCACCAAGTCATTCAAGTCACTTTCACTCTCAAATTCCTTCAAAGTCATTTCATTTCACCTTGTTCCCATCTAGAGTAGTCAATTTTATTTATTTAGCAATAGCATCTAGTCATGAGGGGGTGCTATCTAGCTTTGTTTGCTTATGCTAACATTGATACTCTCGTTCTAGTCTAGACCAAGTGAATCATGAATCAAAAGTAAACTTTGAAATACCAAAAGTAAAATAATAGCAAAATAAAACATAGGATAGGATTCTTAAGCAGAAAGTAATATGTAATGGTGCCTTGCTCATGAAGAGCTTGGCCTTAGGTTGGCTTGCAAGAGTATTAGCTTGCCTTGGTTGGGATAGGGTCAAAGTTTTCCTCCTCCTCTTGGTTGTAGTCTTCCTCCTCCGGGTATTCCTCGAGACTAGCGTCTATATACGGATACAAGGTATAACGATCACCACACAAACTTAAGTGCTAAGTTAAACACACCAAAGATTCACACAAGCCTAAGCTAGCATCACATCTTTATCAACTTGGTGATTTACTTCATTTTAAGTTAGAGAAAAATAATTTCCTCTCATTATAGTTATTGATTATCATTTCTAGTTATTTCTTTGGAGAAATAATTTCTTCTCATTGAATCATATTAAGATTTAATCTCTTCAAATAATAATAAGGTATGAATATTAGTTGACCCAGGTCAACACTTCATATCTATTATTTGAGAGTAGAATTTAAATGAGGTGTTACACCTCATGCATAGCATGATAATGATTTAATGTCTCTAAGTAACCAAGCATGAGGCTTATTAGACCAAGGTCAGTACCTCTATTTGGATTACTTAGGATCACAATTTAAATGAGAGAGTAGCTCTCATGCCATTTACTAATTAACTTGGGGTGATTTAATTGCACTAGAAATGGCTACATAGCCATTATATTGCTCTAGTCCATGATCCTACAAATCACTATGCTATATTTTTACAGAAACAATTAGAGTACATCAAATGTGATTTATGAGAGTTGGAATCAACTTAAAAACATTTATAGATAATTTTTAATATTTATTTGAAGTTGGAAAAGGCTCTGCCTTGTTATTTTTATCATTTAAATTCTACAAATAATTTGCAAGTGAGGCCAATGGCATTGTTTAGATAATTTCATGAGCTTTCTGAATATATAAAATTTACTAAATTTGGTTCAGTGGAATTTGTTGTATTTAAATTTGAAAAAGCATCTGCAAGGATATTTGAATTAAATCGCAAATTGGTATTTGAATCCCTGGGCTTTGGCGGGAAGGGGAAATGGGCTACACAGGCGAAAATAGGATGGGTCGGCCCAGCAGCGATGACTTGCACGCGCGGGCGCCTGACAGGTGGCTCCACTGTCAGCGTGTCTTTAAACGCCGAAGCGGTACGCGTGATGTGGAGCGTAGGATTAGGATTAGATCCAACGGCCACGACGGTCGTCTTCTCCGGCGAGAAACGTCTGGCGGCGAGCCTAGGGGGTCGGAGGGTGTAGGGTTCCGCGGGGCAGTGCTAGGTGCGAGGCGGCGTTGTCGACGTTGAAGCTCCTGGTAGATGGCGAGGCTCGGGGCGGCGTCAATCGTCGACGGTGAGCTGTGGGCTCCGGCGAGCTTCGGCTTCAAATTGGAGCTGCTCCGGCGACGATTTGAGGTGTGGTTTGGTCGAGGCGAACCAGTGAGGTGAGGAAATCGTGATGGTGTGAAGGAAATGGCCGCGAGTGGTCTCTATTTATAGAGGGGAGGGAGTGTTGCGGTTGCCGAGAGAGGTCGTCGACGGCGTGGCTGCTCCGGCGTGCGAAAGGGCAAGAGGAGTACATCACTCGATTGTCGATGGCATGGCAAAGCTATGGGCGCTGCTGACGCATCCAGGGGTCGATGGGATAGCTCAGGAGCTTGGTGATTGATGCGCGTAAATGTACACGTCCGTTGGGAACCCCAAGAGGAAGGTATGATGCGCACAGTGGCAAGTTTTCCCTCAGAAAGAAACCAAGGTTGATTGAACCAGGAGGAGCCAAGAAGCACGTTGAAGGTTGATGGTGGCGAAATGTGATGCGGCGCAACAACGGGATTCCGGCGCGTGGAATGCACAACAAAACCAAAGTACTTTGCCCCAACGAAGCAGTGAGGTTGTCAATCTCACCAGCACAACATAAAAAGGATTAAGCGTATCGAGTGGAAGATGTTTGCAAAGAAAATAGTAAAACACAATTGCAGTTGTATGCTATGTAAAGAATAGGACCGGGGTCCACAGTTCACTAGAGGTGTCTCTCCCATAAGATAAAAGCATGTTGGGTGAACAAATTACAGGTCGGGCAATTGACAAATAGAGAAGAGCATAACAATGCATATACATGATATGATAAATATAGTGAGATTTAATTGGGCATTACGACAAAGTACATAGACCGCCATCCATTTGCATCTATGCCTAAAGTCCACCTTCAGGTTATCATCCGACCCCATTCGGTATTAAGTTGCTAAGCAACAGACAATTGCATTAAGTATTGTGCGTAATGTAATCGACAACTACATCCTTAGACATAGAATCAATGTTTTATCCCTAGTGGCAACAGCACATCCACAACCTTAGAACTTTATGTCCTCCCAGATTCAATGGAGGCATGAACCCACTATCGAGCATAAATACTCCCTCTTGGAGTTAAGAGTACAAACTTGGCCAGAGCCTCTACTAACGGAGAGCATGCAAGATCATAAACAACACATAAACAATAGATTGATAATCACCATAATCATAGTACTCTCTATCCATCGGATCCCGACAAACATATAGAATTACATATAGATGATCTTGATCATGTTAGGCAGCTCACAAGATCCAACAATGAAGCACAACAAGGAGAAGACGACCATCAGCTCACTATGGACCCATAGTCAGAGGGTGAACTACTCACTCATCACTCGGAGCGATCATGGCGATGAAGAGTCCTCACGGGAGATGAATCCCCTCTCGCAGGGTGGGGGCGATCTCCTGAATCCCGAGATGGGATTGCGGCGGCGGCGTCTACGGAAGGTTTTCCGTATCGTGGCTCTCGGTATTGGGGTTTTGCGACGGAGACTTTAAGTAGGCGGAAGGTCAACACGGGGCCACACGAGGTGCCCGGGGTAGGGCCGCGCGGCCAGGGCTTGGGCCGCGCCGCCTGTCCTGGCTGCCTCGTGGCCCCACTTCGTTATCTCTTCGGTCTTACGGAAGCTTCGTGCAAAAATAGGACCCAGTGATTTCGTCCAATTAAGAATATTTCCTTACTAGGATTTCTGAAACCAAAAAAAAAGCAAGCGGCTCTTCGGCATCTTGTTAATAGGTTAGTTCAGAAAATGCATAAATATGACATATAATGTGCATAAAACATGTAGGTATCATCAATAAAGTAGCATGGAACATAAGAAATTATCGATACGTTGGAGACGTATCATCCCACTCTGCTCGTCCCGAGCAGGTAAAGCGATAACAAAGATAATTTAGAAGTGACATGCCATCATAATCTTGATCATACTATTTGTAAACATATGTAATGAATGCAGCGATCAAAACAAAGGAAATGACATGAGTAAACAAGTGAATCATAAAGCAAAGACTTTTCATGAATAGTACTTCAAGACAAGCATCAATAAGTCTTGCACAGAGTTAACTCATAAAGCAATAAATCGAAGTAAAGGTATTGAAGCAACACAAAGGAAGATTAAGTTTCAGCGGTTGCTTTCAACATAACATGTATATCTCATGGATATTGTCAACATAAAGTAATATAACAAGTGCAATATGCAAGTATGTAGGAATCAATGCACGGTTCACACAAGTGTTTGCTTCTTAAGGTGGAAGGAGATAGGTAAACTGACTCAACAATAAAAGTAAAGAATGGTCCTTCAAGAGGAAAGCATCGATTGTTGTATTTGTGCTAGAGCTTTTATTTTGAAAACATGAAACAATTTTGTCAACGGTAGTAATAAAGCATATGAGTTATGTAAGTTATATCTTACAAGTTGCAAGCCTCATGCATAGTATACTAATAGTGTCCGCACCTCGTCCTACTTAGCTTGGACTACTTTCAACATGCATGTTTCAACCAAGTGTCACAAGGGGTTCCTCCACTTTGTACAAAGGTCTAAGGAGAATGCTCGCATTTGGATTTCTCGCTTTTGATTATTCTCAACTTAGACATCATACCGGGACAACATGGACAACAGATAATGGACTCCTCTTAAATGCATAAGCATGTAGCAACAATTATTATTCTCATATGAGATTGAGGATATATGTCCAAAACTGAAACTTCAACCATGATTCATGGCTTTAGTTAGCGGCCCAATGTTCTTCTCTAACAATTTTGCATGCTCCAACCACTAAAATGATAGATCCTTCAGACAAGACGGACATGCATAGCAACTCACATGATATTCAACAATAGTTGATGGCGTTCCCCAAAAGCATGGTTATCGCACAACAAGCAACTTAATAAAATATAAGGTGCATAAGTACATATTCAATACTACGATAGTTTTAAAGCTATTTTGTCCCATGAGCTATATATTGCAAAGGTGAATGATGGAATTTAAAGGTAGCACTCAAGCAATTTACTTTGGAATGGCGGAAAATACCATGTAGTAGGTAGCTATGGTGGACACAAATGGCATAGTAGTTGGCTCAAGGATTTTGGATGCATGAAGTATTCCTCTCGATACAAGGTTCAGGCTAGCAAGGTTATTTGAAGCAAACTCAAGGAGAACAAGTGCAGCAAAACTCACATAAAGACATATTGTAAACATTATAAGACTCTACAGTCTTCCTTGTTGTTCAAAACTCAATACTAGATATTATCTAGACCTTAGAGAAACCAAATATGCAAATCAGATTTTAGCAAGCTCTATGTATTTCTTCATTAATGGGTGCAAAGCATATGATGCAAGAGCTTAAACATGAGCACAACAATTGCCAAGTATCACATTATCCAAGACATTTTAGAATTACTACATGTAGCATTTTCCAATTCAACCATATAACAATTTAACGAAGGAGAAACTTCGCCATGAACATTATGAGTAAAGCCTAAGGACACATGTGTGTCCATATGCAACAACGGAGCGTGTCTCTCCCACAAATTGAATGCTAGGATTCATTTTATTCAAACAAAAACAAAACGAAAACAAACAAGCGCTCCAAGTAAAGAACACAAGATGTGACTGAATAAAAATATAGTTTCAGGGGAGGAACCTGATGATGTTGTCGATGAAGAGGGGATGCCTTGGGCATCCCTAACTTAGACGCTTAGGTCTTCTTAAAATATGCAGGGGTGAACCACGGAGCATCCCCAAGCTTAGAGCTTTCACTCCTCTTGATCATAGTATATCATTCTCCTCTCTTGACACTTGAAAACTTCCTTCACACCAAACTTCAAGCAAACTCATTAGAGGTTAGTGCACAATTAATAATTCACACATTCAGAGGTGACACAAACATTCTTTACACTTCTGGACATTGCATAAAGCTACTGGACATTAATGGATCAAAGAAATTCATCAACATAGCAAAAGAGGCAATGCGAAATAAAAGGCAGAATCTGTCAAAAAACAGAACAGTCCGTAAAGACGAATTTAAAGCTGGCACCAGACTTGCTCAAATGGAAAAACTCAAAACTAATGAAAGTTGCGTACATATCTGAGGATCACGCTCGTAAATTGGCAGATTTTTCAGAATTTTCTACAGAGAACTGTGCCCAGAATTCGTGACAGACAGCAATGCTGTTTCTGCGCAGCGATCCCAAATATAACATCAACTTTGACATAGAAATTTTACTTGGCACAAAAACATGATAAGGAGAGTTGCTACAGTAGTAAACAACTTCCAAGACTCAACAAAACAAAAAATTGCTGTAGGTAAAAACATGGGTTGTCTCCCATAAGCGCTTTTCTTTAACGCCTTTCTAGGCGCAGTGCAAATCAAGTAACATCAGTAGAAGCATCAACATCCAACTTGTTCTAATAATAGAATCAAAAGGCAACTTCATTCTCTTTCTAGGGAAGTGTTCCATACCTTTCTTGAGAGGAAATTGATATTTAATATTTACCTTCCCTCATATCAATAACAGCACCAACGGTTCGAAGAAAAGGTCTTCCCAACACAATAGGACAAGATGCATTGCATTCGATATCCAAGACAACAAAATCAACGGGGACAAGGTTATTGTTAACCGTAATATGCACATTATCAATCCTCCCCAAAGGTTTCTTTTTAACATTATCGGCAAGATTAACATCCAAATAACAATTCTTCAATGGTGGCAAGTCAAGCATATCATAAATCTTTTTAGGCATAACAGAAATACTTGCACCAAGATCACATAAAGCATTACATTCAAAGTCATTGAATTTCATTTTAATGATGGGCTCCCAACCATCCTCTAACTTTCTAGGAATAGAAGTTTCAAGTTTTAGTTTCTCTTCTCTAGCTTTTATGAGAGCATTTGTAATATGTTTTGTAAAGGCTAAATTTATAGCACTAGCATTAGGACTTTTAGCAAGTTTTTGTAAGAACTTTATAACTTCAGAGATGTGGCAATCATCAAAATCTAAATCATTATGAGCTACAGCAATGGGATCATTGTTCCCAAGGTTGGAAAAAAATTTCAGCAGTTTTATCACAAGCGGTTTCAGCAGTTTTAGCAAATTTCAGGCAGTTTTGTTCGCTTTACTAGGAGTAGAAACATTGCCAACACCAATTATTTTATCATTGATAGTAGGAGGTGTAGCAACATGTGAAGAATTAGCATTACTAGTGGTGGTAATAGTCCAAACTTTAGCTACATTATTCTCTTTAGCTAGTTTTTCATTTTCTTCTCTATCCCACCTAGCACGTAATTCAGCCATTAATCTTATATTCTCATTAATTCTAACTTGGATGACATTTGCTGTAGTAGTAATCTTATTATCAATATCATTATTAGGCATAACTTTAAATTTTAAAAGATTAACATCAGAGGCAAGCCTATCAACTCTAGAAGCAATAGTATCAATTTTATCAAGCTTTTCCTCAACAGTTTGTTAAAAGCAGTTTGTGTACTAATAAATTCTTTAAGCATGGCTTCAAGACCAGAGGGTACATTCCTATTGTTATTGTAAGAATTCCCATAAGAATTACCATAACCATTACCATTAGAAGGATATGGCCTATAGTTATTACGAGTTGTTCCTATAAGCATTGTTGTTGAAATTATTGTTTTTAATGAAATTCACATCAACATTTTCTTCTTGAGCAACCAATGAAGCTAAAGGAACATTATTTGGATCAACATTAGATCTACCATTCACAAGCATAGACATAATCACATCAATCTTATCACTCAAGGAAAGGGTTTCTTCAACAGAATTTACCTTCTTACCTTGTGGAGCTCTTTCAGTGTACCACTCAGAGGTAATTTATCATCATATCATCAAGAAGTTTTGTAGCCGCCCCCAATGTGATGGACATAAGGTACCTCCAGCAGCTGAATCCATAAATTCCGCGAAAAATTTAGTCCTGCATAGAAGGTTTGGATGATCATCCAAGTAGTCAATCCATGGGTTGGGCAATTCTTTACCAAAGTTTTCATTCTCTCCCATGCTTGAGCAACATGTTCAGTATCTAATTGCTTAAAATTCATTATGCTACTTCTCAAAGATATAATTTTAGCGGGAGGATAATATCTACCAATAAAAGCATCCTTGCATTTAGTCCATGAATCAATACTATTCTTAGGCAAAGATAGCAACCAATCTTTAGCTCTTCCTCTTAATGAGAAAGGAAACACTTTCAATTTAATAATATCACCATCTACATCTTTATACTTTTGCATTTCACAAAAGTTCAACAAAATTATTGAGATGGGCAGACGCATCATCGAACTAACACGAGAAAATTGATCTCTCATGACAAGATTTAGTAAAGCAGGTTTAATTTCAAAAGTTCTGCTGTAGTAGCGGTGGAGCAATAGGTGTGCATGAAATCATTATTATTTGCATTTGTGAAGTCACACAACTTAGTATTTTTAGGGGTATTCATTTTAGCAACGGTAAATAAAACAAACTAGATAAAGTAAATGCAAGTAACTAATTTTTGTGTTTTTGATATAGAGAGCAAGACAGTAAATAGAAGTAAAACTAGCAACTAATTTTTTTGTATTTTGTTTAGGTGCAGCAAACAAAGTAGTAAATAAAATAAAGCAAGACAAAAACAAAGTAAAGAGATTGAGAAGTGGAACTCCCCTTGCAGCGTGTCTTGATCTCCCGACAGCAGCGCCGGAAAACAGTTCTGGCGTGTAGTTGACGTGGGAGTTAGAAATCTCTGTGGTGTAGCTTTTCTTCGGTTCCGACGGCAACGCCGCCGGAAAACAGCTTGATGCGCGTAAATGTACACGTCCGGTTGGGAACCCCAGAGGAAGGTATGATGCGCACGGTGGATTTTCCCTGAGAAAGAAACCAAGGTTGATCGAACCGGGAGGGCCGAAAGCACATTGAAGGTTGATGGTGGCGAAATGTGATGCGGCGCAACAACGGGATTCGGCGCCAACGTGGAATCTGCACAACAAAACCAAAGTACTTTGCCCCAAGCTTGAGTGGGGTTGTCAATCTCACCGGCTTGCTTTGTAACAAAGGATTAGCGTATCGAGTGGAAGATGTTTGCAAAGAAAATAGTAAAACACAATTAAGATTGTATGCTATGTAAAGAATAGGACCGGGGTCCACGAGTTCACTAGAGGTGTCTCTCCCCATAATAAAAGCATGTTGGGTGAACAAATTACAGTCGGGCAATTGACAAATAGAGAAGAGCATAACAATGCATATACATGATATGATAAATATAGTGAGATTTAATTGGGCATTACGAAAAAGTACATAGACCGCCATCCAAATGCATCTATGCCTAAAGTCCACCTTGAGGTTATCATCCGAACCCCATTCAGTATTAAGTTGCTAAAGCAACGACAATTGCATTAAGTATTGTGCGTAATGTAATCGACAACTACATCCTTAGACATAGAATCAATGTTTTATCCCTAGTGTACACACATCCACAACCTTAGAACTTTATCGTCACCATCCCAGATTCAATGGAGGCATGAACCCACTATCGAGCATAAATACTCCCTCTTGGAGTTAAGAGTACAAACTTGGCAGAGCCTCTACTAATAACGGAGAGCATGCAAGATCATAAACAACACATAAACAATAGATTGATAATCACCATAATCATAGTACTCTCTATCCATCGGATCCCGACAAACACAACATATAGAATTACATATAGATGATCTTGATCATGTTAGGCAGCTCACAAGATCCAACAATGAAGCACAACAAGGAGAAGACGACCATCTAGCTACTGCTATGGACCCATGGTCAGGGGTGGACTCACCATGTCAGGAGGCGATCATGGCGATGAAGAGTCCTCGGAGATGAATCCCCTCTCGGCGGGGTGCGGGACGATCTCCTGAATCCCCGAGATGGGATTCGCGGCGGCGTCTCTGGAAGGTTTTCCGTATCGTGGCTCTCGGTACGGGGGTTTCGCGACGGAGACTTTAAGTAGGCGGAAGGTAACGCGGGGGGCCACACGAGGTGCCCAGGGGGTAGGGCGCGCGGCCGGGGCCGCGCCGCCTGTCCCTGGCTGCCTCGTGGCCCCATATGATTATCTCTTCGGTCTTCGGGCTTCGTGCAAAAATAGGACCACAGGAAAGTTCGTCCAATTGAGAATATTTTCTTACTAGGATTTCTGAAACCAAAAACAGCGAAAAACAACCGGCTCTTCGGCATCTTGTTAATAGGTTAGTTCGGAAAATGCATAAATATGACATATAATGTGCATAAAACATGTAGGTATCATCAATAAAGTAGCATGGAACATAAGTATCGATACGTTGGACGTATCGGTGATCATGCCCGGTACCCGGCATGGCGGCGATGTCGAGCGACAAGGGCTTCGGTGGTGCTTGAGTGTGGCTCAGGTAGAAGTACTGGTGGCGGTGCTCGACGCAGGGAATGGGCGCTAGGCGTGGACGAGGGTGACGGGGCATCGCCATGCTCTGGCGCGTCCAGTGCGTGCTCACCGCGTGCACTGGCATGCCATGGCATGTACTGGGCGTGCATGGGCGCGCTTGGTGCGGCCAATGTCGTGGCTTGGCGAGCTTCGGCCGTGCTGGATCATGATCCACGTGTACTTGGCTAGCTCCAGGACATGGTGAGAGAGAGGGAGTCGAGCCAGAGAGAGGGAGTGCATGGTGGCCGGCATGGGTTCGACATGGGGTAGATTAGGGTTCCTCCACTCCTCCACTTACACAAGCAAGGACTTGCAATGATGGAAGAGTACTCAGGGTGCAATGATCATCAAGATTCATCAAGGGTTCAGCTTAAAATCTGTTGGATATTACAAGGTTTGATCAAATTTGATTTGTGCCTGCCAGGTGTTTGACATAATGGCCGCATGAGGAAAATATTCAAATTTTGAAATTCTTTTTGGTGAACTTCATTCATATATTAAATGTGATGGAATGGTGGTGGTGGTGCTCATTTTGATGGGAGTTTGCAACATTTCCAAAATGGGGATCATCTACTCTTTGTTTCAATGTCCCCTTTTGTCAATTCTATACTGGTCAACCTGTTCAAAGTCAGTAGAGGTGGTCAACAGAAAAGTTGTTCACTTTGACTTGGTCTTGGATGAGGTGAAAAGAATTAGGGTTGTTTAGTTTAAGAATCTTCCAATCCAGGGGTGTTAAGAGGGCAACATTTTATAAATGGGCAATTTGACCATTATCACATGTATGTTAGTTTTGCAAATTTCTTTGATTTGATTCTGGTTTCTTTGATGCATTTGTGTTTGTTTTTGATATACCAATGTTTTACAAGCAATAGATCAAGCTATGATGACCTTTGTTGAAGATTTGAAAGATTGGCTTAATGGGTATTGAGGGTTTATGCTATTTTTGCATTTCTTGTTTTTCTCTCAAATTGAGATGATAAGATCATGGTTTAGGGTTTTAGTACCATTGATTAACACTAATACACTCATCATGTCAATTGCACACAAAATGCACACACTATGCATGAAACTATATGTAGCACTATATGTATAATAAAAGTTTTTGTTTGTTGCAAAAAATTGGGTATATGAAATTCTCTTCTCATTAAATCTTTTATTGATGAAAACTTGGGATGTTACAAGCGGCATGCTCTGGTGGACACGAGGACGGCTAGACGCAATGCCGTCCAAGGCTCCCTAGGGCCGGCCCACGTGAGGCGGTGGTGGAGACGAAGTATTAGAGCATCTCCACCTGCACGCCCCACAGCAGCCCTGATAGCGTTTTGGGGGCTGGAGCTGTTTTTGGGCTCGCACCGGTTTATTCCAAAAGGCGCCGGCTAGTTTTCGAGCTTAATAGAATCGCCGACAACCTCATGCCGCCCTTCGTAGAGGGCGCGGATCGGGCGCGCCGGCGCCTCGCGTCACGTTAGAAAACGAGTGTGGGCTCCACTTGGCAGCCAGACGCACCGTTCCCCACCTCCTACGCACGCCCGAGCCGACTCCCACCCCTCTAGAACGCCAACGTCGCCGTCGCGCCCCCTGCTTGCAATAGACACCGCCGTTTGTCCAGGAACCGTCGTCCATCGACACGGCCGCTACCCCCTCGACCGGCGGCCGCTGTTTCGCCCGGAACAGAGCTCGCCGCCACCACGGCACAACCGCCCCATCCGCAAGGTGTTCGTCGGATTGCCGCGATGGACATCGACAACGAGATGATGGTGCAGGTGTTCACGGAGGAGCAGAACATTGAGGCTATCCGGCGGCAATAGCAGCAGCTAATTCTGACGAGTATGCTGCGCGTTCGCCAGCCTTTCTTCACCGTGCCTCGGCGCGGCGACTCAAAGCCAGGCAAGAGGAGGAACATCAACCGGCATCGTCAAGCCGGCGCAATGCTGTTTGACGCCGACTACTTTAACAACGACGTGACTCATTCGCTGAAGGAATTTCGACGCCGGTTTAGGATGAACAAGGAGTTGTTCTTGAAGATTGTCTACGGCGTCCTGGAGTACGACGACTACTTCATGGCCAAGCAAGATTGCACAGGTTTGTGGGGCTTCACCTCAATTCAGAAGTGCACTGCTGCAATGCGCTGTCTTGCATACGAAGCTCCTCCAGATACAGTTAATGACTACCTACGGATGGCGGAGTCGACATGTACAGAGACTCTCTGCAAGTTTCACCGAGCCGTCATAGCGGTGTTTGCTAAGGACTATTTGAGAGCACCAAGGGTAGATGATACAACTCGAATCCTGCAAAAAATTGGATTTGGCATCTGCACTAAAGAGGGTTTCCTGGGATGCTCGAAAGCATTGTATGCATTGGGGCTGGAAGAATTGCCCTTTTGCTTAGCAGGGGATCTACAAGAGGCATACTGGTGAGTGCAGTGTCATTCTTGAGGCGGTGGCAGACCATGACCTTTGGAGTTGGCATGCATGTTTTTGCATGGCAGGAACAAACAATGATATTAACGTGTTGAAGCGCTCTCCGGTGTTTGCCAGGCTAGCTGAGGGACAAGCTCCTTCCGTGAACTTGGAGGTAAACGACCACATATACAACAAGTGGTACTATCTAGCTGATGGCATCTACCCGATATTTTGCCAACAGCTGGAAACATGTCACAGATTGCGGCTTTGGCCATTTGCGATTTCCGGTATGTGACTTTGGTCTGGATCTTAGATGTTTCCGAACGCATGATCATGCACATGATCATCATTGAAGCAGACGACGTACGCATGATGATCAACCATTTGATTATGAAGGGTCACCTGCTGAGGTAGAGCATGTACCCCAACAATTAGCCGCTTTTCTTCATATGCACAATGAAATTCGAGATGCAGGTGTTCATGCACAACTTCAGGCGGATCTAGTGGCGCATTTGTGGGTGAGGAGAAGAGCCGCCAACAATGCATGATTTTATTTCTATTTATTTGATTGTATGAATAATTTAATTTCCATTTATTTGATTGTATGAATAATTGAAGTACTATTTGTTTGATTGTATGAATAATTTAAGTACTATTTATGTGATTGCTTGAATTATTGAATATAGTATGAATAAAATGTGATTGATATGTTGTTTCAAAATATTGTAAAAAGAAAAAAAAAGTTTTGGGGCCATCGTATGAGAGGTGCCGGTGTGGGAATAACGTCCTCAAATAGAAGATACGCTGCCGGCGTCCCCATACAGCAGTGCCGGCGATCCTGCCGGCAACTATTTGGAGGCCGTCGGTGGACATGCTCTTAGTCCCTCGACATGGATGCGTTGTCATTTTATATTGCAGTATTGCACCTATATGTGACCACATGGCGATATTCTTGTGGCGTTACACTGGTTCGGGCCATGCAACCTTTGACTAACTTGTTATCTCGATAGGTACTTTGCAGCATACGTACTCCAGTGTAGAAGGATATATACCAGATTTAGAGAAAGTGGAGAAGAATCTCTGTTATAGTTACGTTTCCGTTTGACCATTCGCGGTACTACCCCTGAGCCCTGAAGTCTTGACGCTCACCAGCAAGTGGTAGTGGATAAACTCTCTGACTATGTACGGTTGTCCCTTCATCAGGGAGTGATGGAGGCACGGCGGGATAAGCCAGAGGAATGATGCATGCATGCTTGGTTGAAGGTCGCGCACGAGGCCGGCACCGTGCCCTTTGTTTTTCATCGCGAGGATGGGGACGGGCAGACTCGTTCGTCAGGCCGTTCCCGCAGCCCCGGAGCTTGTCGATGCCGTGTCTCCACTGGCACTGCGCCCATACGCGCGCGCGTCGGTGCAACAAGCCAATGGAAAGTCCAGATCTCATCTCTCCATGGACATCCAGTCCACACAACTGACTTGTCCGCGCGCCATGCCGCTTCTTTGTCAATGCGTGTCACCCTCCCTACGCAACGAGCTCGCCGGCTCTTCAATTCGTCGCACCGGATTCTTTATTTATTTATTATAGGATCGCTGACTGAGTGACAGCCTAGTCTGACTATGACTTCCAGTGTGATGCATGCTGCGTTTGGGACGACTGTTGACTTGTTCTCTATGTCTGCACGGTGAGGGTCGGAAAGCTACAACTTGCCGGCTGCCCCTGCCCGGATTAACTGAAACTACATAGTATGAAACTGTGAATCACACGATCGACAGATCCGCCCCTATATATTGGCCGCCATCAATCGGGCAATCACGTGCTGCCGGCCAATGCGCACGAGTGCAACCCCAATCCGATTTCCATGGAACAAATTAACTCAACTCTGGGCGCGCAAAGCATCACGTGTGGAAGACCACCTGCGATGGGGCACTGCCAGGATTTGGGTACCGTCGATCAAATGCAATTTCATATAGCGTACACACGCAAAACACGCACTCATACGATGCGTGCATGCGCCTGCACCCACGCTCAAGGGAGATATGTTAAAAGGCTTCGGATTTTTCTGGTCCAAACAATCACACGCTTTTTTTTTCTTCTTCTTCTTCAAAAGTGAGCTTATCACGTGTAAGCTTAGAAACAGTATTGCAAAATTCATATTGTAGGTAGTCCAGATTACAGCTTTCCAGAAAACGAAGAGGAAAATTCTCATTTCACACTAGATAGGTGTTTGTATTAGAGAGTTGATTAGGGAAAGAGATGTACAAATACGGAGTAGCATAAATTGATGGTGAGACAAACAAAATCAGCCATGAGCTATCCAAGTTGGGCAGAGCCGGAACTTAAACTCGTCTATCAAGATTCTGATTCATCATGGCCACAAAACCCCGTTTTAATTAGATCCGTGGCTTCGCGGCCAATCGATCCAAGACCTCGCTCCGGCGCTACGTAGCTGAGGCCACAACCAGGAATGCATGGACTAGAGATCTGGCAGGCAGGGTACCTGACGGCGAATGCAATCTTACAATATCTCAGGGTCTGGCATCTCATTGCAGAGGAACAACCACTGTTCAATGGTGCTGATGTTTGGACCTGGAAATGGACGAGTTCAGCTATGCACTCCTGCAAATCTGTTTACAGAATCGTCTTTGGAGGCCGTGTCAATTGTGGATGGGATCGTCTTGTGTGGAAGCCTAGGCGCCGCCGCTAAAGTATAGTAAAAGCATCTCTAGCAGAAGCGTCAAACCGCAAACCTCAAAATCACCTATTCAGGGCACTCCAACGCAGTTTTGGGATTCGACAAACATGCACGCAGAGCAGAAACGGCAAACAAAACTGCATATTTAGAAGAAAAAAAATTGGCACGCAAGACGGAACTACATTGAAGCAAAAGCAACTCGAATTAGCTAATTTTGAGCTAAATTCCGCCGCTACGGCAACCTAGAACTAAAAATTGGCTCCGGGATGCTCACCGGAACCTTGTGCCGTGGCGGCGGCGCGTCGGCGGCCTCGTCACTCGCTGTCACTGCCGAGGTCGACGAAGACCTTGCCCTGCTCCTCCGTGACGTGCCGCCACTCCTCCGCATTGTCCGCGCCGCGCTGGCTCGAGCGCGAGACGAGCCCGACGACGGTGTCAAGGTTGCGCTCCTCGACGAAGTCGCCGGGCGCGAACCCTGCATCCACGCGGACCACGCCGAGCTGCGGGAGGAGGGGCTCCAGATCGTCGTCGTCGAGGTAGTCGCCGGGCCTGAAGTTGGGCTGCGGGAGGCGCTCCAGCTCCGCGTCTTCCTCCATCTTCACCACCAACGCCGTCGACGGGCGCTAGCGAGAGCTCGACGACGAGGAGCTGCGGAAGGGAAGGAGGCGCGACGGCGGTAGCGGTCGGACTCCCTCTTGGCGAAGGCGGGCGGCGCCGTGACGTCGTAGTTGCAGAAGCGGTAACTCCCGCGGATCCGCGTCGGAGCGGATCTTGTCCGCCTCCGTCTTCTCGTCGGTGGGAGGAGGGTTGGAGCTACCGCCGTGCTTGGTGGAGCTTCCGTCGCGGCGAACCTGGCCGCTCCCGTGCCCGCCACGCCCCGCAACCATCGTTGCCGGCAGGGAGGAGGGGTGGCTCGGTCTACTAGCGCGCGAGAGGATTGCTCGCCGGCGGGACGTCGATTTGATGTCGGCGGGAGGCGGAGAGGCGGAGGAGCAAATGGGGTTTGGCCCCCATCCGCCTCGCCGACCGCCATATATGCGTACTTTGGGGGGGTGTTTGGGCTGCGGCCTGGATCCGTTTTTCAGGCCAGACCAGAGATGCGGGCCGTGATCTGGCCCAAAAAACGGCGAAAGCCCCATATCAACCCGAACTTGCATTTCCAGGTCAATATAGGGGATATGCTAGAGATGCTCTAAGTTGTCCGCTTGGTTCGCGCGCGCTCCGCAACCATCAGATCCTTTAGCGCTCTGTGGTCTCCCTCACAAGCAGACATGCCCCTTGTGTGATCATGTGCCGGAGGACATCGATCACCTCTTGGTCTGTTGTCCTTTCGCACGACAAGTCTGGTACGTCTTGGACTGGGTTTCAGCACCTAGCGCCTACACCGCAGTCCACATTGTGTGATAGGTGGGATGGCTGCCAAGATCATATCCAAACCAAACTGAAGAATAGCGTCAATTCAGTTGCTATCTCTATCATTAGCCATATATGGCTGGAACTGAACGATGGAGTTTTCAATTCTAAGGCTGTGTCGGCTTGGCTGCTAGCAGATAGGATCAAACTATCTTTTAGTGATTGGAAACTCTATGGTATAGGAAGACTAGATACACTAGTTCCTTAGTGTGTACTAGTTTATACGTCTATGTGCTGATTTAAAAACTTCACTTGCATGCTCATCTCTGAAAAGTTCAGAACCAAGCACATAGTTATTTATTTATATGTATTTATAATCATTGTAAAAGTTTAGCAGATATGTTGTGATTGATTGAAATCTCCACGTTTTGATAGAGTAACATATCTGAAATGTTAATTGACATATTTGTTGTTGTCATATAAGAATGTTAGTATCTAGCATGCTTGAATATTTCACTATGCCATCACAAACAAAAAATGTTTGTCTCATGAAAACTTTATTACATATCATATATGGCTAATACTTTGGATTCTTACACATGGTTGTGCAACGACCACTAGGTTGTAATAGTCCTCAGGCCGCAGGATCGAATGACATTTTATATGGATTCCATGAGACCGAAACCAAAGTTCAAACACAAAACTATATCAGGTGTTCTCAATTACCCTATCTCTAAATTTACACAAAGGGGAGGAAATCTTCCATGCCAAGGACATGTTGTTTATCTCTCTATAATCTACACACATGCGCCATGTACCATCTTTCTTAGGAAATAAAATAACAGGAACAGCAGAAGGACTTAGGCTTATGCGAATATAACCTTTGTCGAGTAGCGCTTGTACAAAAATCTATGGTGGTGCTCTCACAACTCACTCAAAACTGATAAGAAAGGTAAATCTAACCGCTCCAAAGTGAATTAGTATTGTTTACCACTTGGATTGACAAACTCGTGCATGGATATAGCAAAGCGAATATCAAGGGTATAAGAACAATCACACGACAAAGTAGTTGTGAAAAATTTGAGTATATACTAATGTGGAAAATTTGCAAAGCACCAAAACCCTAATGAGCAGCCTGTCAAGCGGTAAAACTAGTCGATTTTGGAAAGTTCCTAGTCACGCATATCGAAAGGTTGTGTCTATGGTTGAAACAAGCAAATTGTACGCTATGTGGACTCGGAGCAACAAAAACTAAAAAACTAGATGATAGCAAATCACAAACCCTAGACAAACTACTAGATGAAAGAAAAAGATACGCAAAACAAGACTATGAACAACAACTAAAACTCGAAATTGATGCAATCTAAGGCTATGGCAAACCCTAACCTTAATATTTTTTTGCTTTTTCTGGATATGAAAACACTCACAACTCAACTATGGGGTGGATTGTGGATGGCTTACCAAGAAAACGCTAAAATCTGATACCAAGATGATAAGGGGTTGCCCGATCTTCTCAGTAAGCAAGGTGGATAGTGATGAACACGCGATGAACACAGCGGATGAAATCGATGATAGTGGAAGATAACTTGTATGACACCATCGAAGTCTCTTGATTGATTCCTGTCGCCAATGCAACAACTCTCAACCCTGTAAGATATTCGCAACTCCACGCATTTGCGCACGTAGCCACCGACCACGAAGCTTGTAAATTACAACCTTCTAATTCCTGGTGGAACAGCATATCACACAAAACTTTCAGTAGCAAAACACCAGATCGATGCGAATTGGTGTATATATTCAATAGAGTTGTAAAGCAATCAACTATGAACTAGGGTTTATCTTAAACACGGTCTAACGTTGTTTTGGGGGCGTCCTGGGCACTTATATAGGGGTTCAGGACGACCAGGAGTAAAAAATAACGACTACAAACCGACCCAGATCAGGATCTGGTCGAGACTGACTCGGACTCGGCCGGCGTAGAGGCCGGTGGAACCGGGCCAAGGGCCGGGCGGGCCGGCAGTGGCTGGGCGTGGCGCCGGGCTGCCACCGGGCCAAGGGACTAGGTTCCCTGGAACCCACCCACCCGGTGTGCACCGGTGGGTGGTCCGGTCGGGGCCAGGCCATTCGGCGCAGGGACCAGCGACGCCGGGCGTGGCACCGGGTTTCCTAGACGTGGCGCTGGCATTGACGTCTTCTTGTCCCTCCTTCGCGTATGCCTCCCGCTCCTCCCTCGCGCGTCCACGTGATGTCTTCACGTCCAGCACCATGTCCAGCTGCTCCTCTCCTCCTCATGTGATGCTTGCTCCTTCTTCATACCTGATCATTCATAAATAAAAGGATTTAGGCAGTATAAAATTCTCATCGATTAGCTTCAAACAAGCTCTTGTCATAGGTCCAATTCTAACTTCATTGGACTTGAGCTTCACATCAACATCATCTTCATCTTGCAATGACGGAGGTAATAGTTCGGTAGGGATGTCCTCATCATCGGTACTACCATGCTATGCTATATGCAAAGAAGAGAAAGCATAAATATTAGCATTACTTCTCACCATTAGGGATGATGATCGACGACATGGTATTATCAATCTCCACGGCGAGCGTGCTATCATGTGGTGTATTTGTGCTCCTGAGGGAGCGCACCAAGTCACCCTCTCATCTCGGCCATATGCGTGAGAGGGCGTTGGCCGTGTCTAGATGTCACAACAGACACACCTATTCCAATTTAATATTCGTTTTGTCCCGAATTAAATATCACATATATGTTCAGATTCACGTTTATCTATACACTAAAATACGTATCGATACATGCATATCTAAGACAAATAATTTGGGGTAGAGGGAACAATAAAGATAGCAGGTAATATTCGGTGTTTGCAAAAAATATTTTGTGTTTTGATATGGGGTGGCCCGATCTTCTCAGTAAGCAACGGTGGTGATGATGATCACGGGGTGATGGCAGCGGAGGAACACGACGATGTAGTAGATGATAACTTGTACGCAACGAGATCTCTCGATTGGTCCTGTCGCCAATGCAACAGCTCTCAACCTGCAAGATATTCGCAACTCACACTTGCGCACGTAGCCGCGACCACGAAGCGGCAAGTTGCAACCGTCTAATTCCAAATGGAACAGATCACACAAGACTTAAACAGATCTACACAATATCCAAGCAATATGGTGTAGGGAATTCAATAGTTTTGCGAGCAAACAACTAAGAACTAGGGTTTATCTTAAACGTGGTCTAAAGCAGCTAGGGGTCGTCCAAGGCACTTATATGGCGTCCGGACGAGTTCGGTCAAAAATACAAGTAAAACCGACCCGAATAGATGCGGTCGAGACAGACTCGGACATGTCCGGTGGGGTCCGGTCGACCGAGGCTGTGGACCGGCCGGTCCGGTTGTGGTCCGGTCAACCGGGCTGTGGACCGGCTGTCCGGTCGGTGGTCCGATCAGCGGGCGTGGGGCCGAGCTGCGAGTTTCGGTTTCCGTCGTACGAGGGGCTTCCTCCGGTTGACGTCCGGTTTGCGACAGTCGACCGGGCCAGAACCGGGCTGGCCGGTCTGCAGGGCGTCGACCGGGTTCTGGACCGGTCTGGACTTCTTCTTCTCCTCTCGCGCATGCCTCCCGCTCCTCCCTCGCGCGTCCATGAGATATCTTCATGTCCAGCTCCATGTCCAGCTTCACGGCCATCTTGACGTCCGTCTTCATGTCCAGCTGCTCATCTCCTCGTGCGATGCTCGTCTCCTCTTGATACCTGATGATACATAAGTAATAGGACTTAGGCGGTATAAAGTTCTCATCAATCAAAGTATCGTTTAGAAACAAGTTCTGTTGTTTAAGTAGCTTCGCACGAGCTCGTGTTATTGGTCCAATCCTGACGTTGGACTTGAGCTTCACAGCAGGTTCATCTTCAGTTGGTAATGACGGAGGTAGTAGTGAGGTAGGGATGTCCTCATCATCTCCCCCCTTCAAAAGGCATCGACCCCGACGCTCCAAGGTCTTCTCCGTCATATGGTGTCAAATCAGCAACATTGAAAGAATTACTGACACCAAACTCATCCTCTGGAAGATCTATCGAGTATGCATTATCATTGATCTTGGCAAGCACTTTGTAAGGACCATTACCACGAGGCTTCAATTTAGACTTCCGTAGCTTCGGGAATCTCAATAGCGAGACGCATATCCGCAATATTGCGCTGTATATCCGTCATTTGATCAGACAACCCAGTGACGGTGACATTAGTAGCATCCAGCGTTTGTTTGATCTCGTCAACTGTACCCTTTAGCTCATCATCCTTAGTGCGGAATTCACGTCGCATCTCATTACGAAGAGCTTCATACTCCCTCCGTGATGATATCTGCCGAATTCTTGTTTTCCTGGTTAACAATCTTATTATCACTAGCGGACATGATTAGTAGGTTAGTGCACTAAATCAAAAATATATGGTGGTACTCTCACAACTCACTCAAAACTGATAAGAAAAGGAAATCTTACCGTTCCAAAGTAAATTAGTGTTGCTTACCACTTGTAGTAACAACTAGTGCACGGATGTAGCGAAGCGAATATCAAGGGTATAAGAACAATCACACGACAAAGCAGGGTATATATGTGGGGTAGGGCTACCTATTTGCACCAATAACAAGCTCTAGCGCTGACCGTAGACAACCAAAGATACTCACACAAGGCGATATAATGGGGCAATGCAACTATATGGAGGAAAAGTTGCAATGCACAAGAGAGACGCTAGCAAAGCTCAATGAGACAGGCACAAGATTGCTCAACTACGGATGCAGTAAAGAAAACTTAGGCCTTTCACTTGATTTCAACTAGCACACACTTTTCTTTTTGTATTTTCTTTTGTAACGCACGCAGCTATGTAGCTCTTTTTGCTTCTTTTCAAATTTTTTTTTTGATTTTATGACTCAACTCCTTGATAACACGGCCAACAAGATATGCAAAGCACCAAAACCCTAATGAGCAGCCTGTCGAGCGGTAAAACTAGTCTCTTATGGGAAGTTCCTAGTCACGTATATCGAAAGGCTGTGTCTATGGTTGGGAACAAGCACACTGTACGCTATGTGGACTCGGAGTAACAAAACTGACACTAGAAGATAAACTAGATAATAGAGTAAACACAAACCCTAACAATTCTACTAGAAGAAAGATAAAGTTACGCAAAAACAACTACGAAAAACAACTAAAACTCGAAATTAGTGCAAACTATGGCTATGGCAAACCCTAACCCTAATTTTTTTTAGCTTTTTCTGGATAGGAAACACTCACAACTCAACTATGGGGTGGATAATGGATGGCTTACCGAGAAGCGGAAATATGACCAAGATGATATGGGGTGGCCGATCTTCTCAGTAAGCAACGGTGGTGATGATGATCACGATGGCAGCGGAGGAACACGACGATGTAGTAGATGATAACTTGTATGACGCAACGAGATCTCTCGATTGGTCCTGCCGAGATGCAACAGCTCTCAACCACAAGATATTCGCAACTCCACACTTGCGCACGTAGCCGCCGACCACGAAGCGGTAAGTTGCAACCGTCTAATTCCCAATGGAGCAGCAGATCACACAAGACTTAAACAGGATCTACACAATATCCAAGCAATATGGTGTAGGGAATTCAATAGTTTTGCAGAGCAAACAACTAAGAACTAGGGTTTATCTTAAACGTGGTCTAAAGCAGCTAGGGGTCGTCCAAGGCACTTATATAGGCGTCCGGGACGAGTTCTGGTCGAAAAATACAAGTAAAACCGACCCAGAATAGATCTGGTCGAGACAGAACTCGGACATGTCGGTCACGGGGTCGGTCGACCGTGTGGGCCGGCATCCGGTTTGTGGTCAGTCAACGAGCTGTGGACCGGGCTGTCGGTCGGTGGTCGGTCCACCGGGCTGTGGACCGAGCTGCGAAGTTCCGGTTCCGTCCGTACGAGGGCTTCCTCCGGTTGACGTCCGGTTTGCGACCGGTCGGCCAGGCCAAACCGACTGCCGGTCAGGGGCCGGTCGCGGATCTGGACCGGTCTGGACTTCTTCTTCTCCTCTCGCGCATGCCTCCCGCTCCTCCCTCGCGCGTCCATGAGATATCTTCATGTCCAGCTCCATGTCCACCACGGCCATCTTGACGTCCGTCTTCATGTCCAGCTGCTCCTCTCCTCGTGCGATGCTCGTCTCCTCTTGATACCTGATGATACATAAGTAATAGGACTTGGGCGGTATAAAGTTCTCATCAATCAAAGTATCGTTTAGAAACAAGTTCACTGTTGTTTAAGTAGCTTGCGAGCTCGTGTTATTGGTCCAATCCTGACTTCGTTGGACTTGAGCTTCACAGCAGGTTCATCTTCAGTTGGTAATGACGGAGGTAGTAGTGAGGTAGGGATGTCCTCATCATGTTTTCTTCGGGCATCCTATATAACTAAGAAGTTCATCCCCACTATCTTATTTCTCTCAACATGCAGCTATGCCACCTCAACGGTCCCACCAAGGCTGCACAAACTAATCACCACATGCACCTCAGCCTCCACATGCAGGATGTCCACCTAAGCATACATGCCACTTCAGAATATTTATGACATTCATTTTTTCGAAAGTAAATAATCCTTTTGTATTCTTCTCATAGAGTTTACACGCGTCTCTGTGTAGAAAAAGAACGACTATGTAACCAACGATGAAGAAGGTTAGTTCTAGAAGTCTCTTCCATTCACCAATCACCATCTGCATGACTGCATGTTCTCGATCTGACTGTCCCTCTCCCTCGATTCCACTTTGCAACCTACAAAGCCAAGACACACCTCTCAGCTTCCCTGTTGTTGCCTATATATATGCTTCCCGATTCTTTCACAAAAGCATTACACCCAGCCTCTGCATAACATGATGCACACAGCCGCAGACACACACCAAAGTACCAGTCTTGTTACAATAGCTGAAATAACAATTTAAGGACGCACGCCTAAAGCGCGGGAGGCTCTATCCGCAGATTACGCCGCCATCCATGTTGGGAAAAAATATCCTTCGCCACATCCTCCAATCGTGTAGATACCTCCATAAAGAGGTCGCGACTCTCTGCTCGTTGAAGCAAAGACCACGAACGGAGCAAAGCGGTGGACCGGTAGATAACCTGCAAACAAGAAGAGTTAATATCATGGAAAATCTTGTCATTTCTACATAGCCATAGCGACCAAATAATGGCGATCGCCCCCACCCGAATAAAAGTTTTGAACCTACGCTCCACCCCATTGAGCCAGCTACCAAAAAGATGCGCAACGCTCCGAGGTGGGTACAAGGTAGAACCTATTTGGGTTATTGACCATATAGATCTCATAAATTGACATTGGAAAAAAAGGTGATTGATAGTCTCATCGTGAAGACAAAAAACACACTTTTTACTACCTTGCCAATTACGTTTCGCAAGATTATCCTTAGTAAGAATGACCCCTCTACGAAGATACCATGCAAAGACCTTCGTCTTTAAAGGAATCTTCATAGACCAGATCTTTTTGTTTTTTTCAACTGGCGTATCGGATTGAATCAACGCATTATACATAGAATCAACAGAGAATTTACCATTCTCTTTAAGATTCCATCGAACCACATCAGACCCATGCGACAACTGGACCCTCTCGAGTCGTTGAAGTAGCGTATTCCAAGATGCAAGTCTTGGACCTATTAGGTCACGTCTGAATGCCATCGCCAATGGTGAATTTTGCATCACCGTTGCAATGGTATCAGACTTGTGGCGTACAATAGTATATAAAGCTGGATACTGTTCCCGAAGGGTAGTGTTGCCTAACCACTTATCTTCCCAGAAACGTATCTGAGATCCATCCTTGATAGAGAAAGATGTATATGGGAAGAAGAATTTCTTCGTCGCCATAAGTCCAGCCCAGAAGTGTGAGTCACCAGGTTTCCAAAAGACCTGGGACAAGGCCTTCGAGCCTACATACTTTCTTTTGAGAATTGTTTGCCATATACCTTCTTCTGAAAGAAGCTTGAATAACCATTTTCCAAGGAGGGCTCGGTTCTTGACCTGAAGATCATGAATCCCAAGTCCTCCCTGGTCTTTTGGACGGCAAACTACATTCCATTTAGCCAATCGATATTTCTTTTTCTCACTATCTCCTTGCCAAAAGAACCTAGATCGGAAATAATCCAATCGTTTCAAGACCCCTTTAGGCAACTGGAAGAAGGAAATCATATACAGTACCATATTGCTTAGTACTGAGTTAATGAGAACCAATCGACCACCTAGAGATAGTAACTTTCCTTTCCAACTCGATAAGCGTTTTTGAAGTCTTTCCTCGACATGTTTCCATTCAGCTAAAGTGAGACGCCGATAATGAATCGGGATTCCCAGATAACTGATAGGAAACTGACCCATCCCGCAGCCAAAAAGTTCAGCATACGAGGCGGCCTCATCTTGGGCTTCGCCGAAACAAAACAATTCACTTTTATGGAAGTTAATTTTAAGACCTGAAAGCTTCTCAAAAGCTGAAAGGATCAACTTAAGATTTTTAGCCTTTTCAAGATCGTGTTCCATAAAAAGAATTGTGTCATCAGCGTATTGAAGGATAGACAATCCACCATCAACAAGATGTGGCACTACCCCCTCAATAAGACCATCCACCTTTGCGCGCTCAATAATAATAGCAAGCATATCCGCTACTATGTTGAATAACATAGGAGATAATGGATCACCTTGCCGTAATCCCTTTTTCGTTTGGAAGTAATTGCCCACATCATCGTTGACTTTGATAGCAACACTTCCACCGAAAATGAAATTATGAATTAAAGCACGCCACTCATCAGAAAAACCTTTCATCCTGAGTGTCTGTTGGAGGAAAGACCATTTGACTTTGTCATAAGCCTTTTCAAAATCAATTTTTAGAATAACTCCATTCAACTTTTTCCGATGTAGCTCATGCACTGTTTCATGCAAAGTTACTACCCCATCCAGGATATTTCTACCTTGCATGAAGGCCGTCTGAGACGGTCGCACAACATGATCAACAACCGAGTTAAGTCTTAAAGTTGCGGTTTTTGTGAAAATCTTAAAGCTCACGTTAAGTAGGCAGATAGGACGGTATTGTTGAATCCGTTCTGCTTCCATAACCTTTGGAAATAAGATTATCTCACCGAAATTTAGACGAAACAATTCCAGTTGATCTTCGTGTAATGCAGAAAACAAAGCTAGAAGGTCCATCTTGATTGTGTCCCAGAAATTTTGATAAAATTCTGCTGGGAAACCATCTGGCCCTGGTGCTTTATTATGCTCCATTAAGAAAACCGCCTTTTTCACTTCCTCCTCAGAATAAGGAGCCGTAAGAAAGGCATTTTCCTCCACAGATACTTGGGGAATATCCTGAATTCTGGATTCTTCCAAAGTGAAAGTTCCTTCTTCTGGTTCCCCAAAAAGATCCTTATAATAATTAGTGATGTAGGATTTGAGTTGTTCATGCCCAACAATCGTACCCTCATCCTGAACAAGAGAGTGAATAAGTTTCTTCCTATGTCTGCCATTAGCGACAGAATGGAAGTATCTTGTGTTCGAGTCTCCTTCCAGGATAAATTGTACCTTTGATCGTTGATACCATTTCAGCTCCTCTTCTCTCAACATGGAGGCCATCTGCGCATTATATTGACTCTTAAGTTCAATTTCTTGCGTTGATAGCAACCGTGTCTCAGCAAGAGCTTCCAGATCATCAATCAATGTTGTCAAGCGTAACTTCTCAGATTTTAAAATCCCTGCTACATGTCTTGCCCAGCCACCAAGGTGTTTTCGCAGAGCGCGAATTTTATTATTCCACCTTTGTATGGGGCTAATGCCAGCAACAGGTCTCTCCCATACTCGCTTAACCATATCCGAAAAGCCATCACGTTGTAACCAGCCCAGTTCAAATTTGAATTGGCTTTTACGTTGTGTTCTAGGTGTTCCGGTCGTTAATAGTATGGGTGCATGATCCGATAAACCTACAATGCGAGGAAGAGCGCGTACATTGACCATAGGAAATTTTAATTCCCAATCAGGATCCATCAGTACGCGATCAAGTTTCTCATATGTAGGCTCGGGAAGATTATTCGCCCAAGTGAACTGTCGACCAACCATCCCTACCTCTCTCAAATCCAGACTGTCAATGACAGCGTTGAATAAGAAAGGCCAATGGCTATCGAAGCGACCCCTGCTCTTCTCGTGAGAAAACCTTAGCAAATTAAAATCCCCCCCTATGATTATAGGATACGGATTATCTTTCGCCAGGTTAACCAATTCACGTAAAAAGGCAGCCTTGAACTCATCTTGGGCGGCACCATACACCGCGACTAGACTCCATATGAAGTTGTCGGCCTTGTTGCGGATGTGGAGTTTTATATGAAAATCTCCTTCCGAACAAGCCAACACTTCCATAGTAGAAGTCCTGACGCCCAGTAAAATACCACCCGAGCGTCCACGAGGAGGACGAGAGAACCATGAGAAGTCAACCCCACCAGAGATGCGGTTTAAAAGACTCCCAGAGAAATCTCGTTTCCCGGTCTCGGAAATACCCACAAAATCTAAACAATGATCCGTTATACAATCCGCGATATGTAAATGTTTAGCCAAGTCTTTAAGACCTCTGCTATTCGAGAACATACCATTCATTGCACAACCATTGTAGATTTTGTGGATTTAACCTTAGAAGAAAATTTAGATTTCTTAGAAGCAGATTTAGCTTTGGATTTCCGACTAGATGCTTTAAGATCATAAACAGAACTTAGCATCATCTCATCCAAATCTACCTCCGCTACCTCTCCGACTAGATGAGCAAGAAGCTGACCATCTAATGTGGCACTCAGCTCTTCCTCATCCTGTGTAGAGAATTCCGACTTAGCTGAAACTTTGGAGTTGACCTTTAATCTGTCAAATTCCATATGTCTCAAAGCTGTAGCCGAAATGGATATATCATTTTTATTAGATCCTAAACTGAACCCTACACTAGCAAGTTTAGACGATATCACATTATCCGAAAAAGGTAAAAAAGATTTGGAACTTGATTTCATACCACATGGGTCGAGATTTATCGCCGCCTTGCGACGCATAGCCTTCGTCATGGTATCTTCATCCGTCGCCTTCGCCCCATCAGCTTCCATAGCATGGCGTGAGCTACGCCTATGGATGGCCGGTGGCTGTTGTCGTGGAGGAACCACCGACGTGGGCGATGGGGGCGGCGAGGCCGCAGCTGAAGACGCACTTGAAGACATCCTGGATGTCGCCGACGAACATGGCGACATGCGAGCAGGAGACGTGGCCATGTCCGCCATGGCTGACACTACATCGCCAGCAGGTACTGACTCTGGAGCGAAGGAGGGCATTGTTGCTGCAGGACCCTCCCGCTCCATCGTCAGTTGTGCAAGTGGCTCACCGTGGCCACCACTCTGGGGAGAGTGCGTCGAAGTAGACACCCCAGCAGTGGCAGCAGCCAGCTCCCGTCCCACGTCCAAAGACACCATGAGTGTTGGGCTGCTAGCAGCCAAAGATGATGCAGATGCTAGGTTGGAGTCCAGTACGGACCCAACAGCGGCAGGACCCGAACCATCCTGAAGCAAACTAGCTGAAGACTTGGGCACGCTGCTTGCCACTTCAGCCAACGCTGATACATTTTGCACTTGAGGTACTGCATGCATACATTGATCAACACCCGCTCCACGTGAATAGACTTGAGACTGCACGATGCTGTTGTCCAACATGTTGACATCAGATGCGATCGGTAGCAACAGAGAAGTCACCGGCGATGAAGCAACAATAGGCGAAACTTGTGCAATCAGACCAGGAGACGTAATCCGCGCCGCCTCGACAATTTCTTTTGCACGTGGTGTTCTCGGAAAGGGATTAAAAGGAGTTACTGCGACCAACACATTTGAAGGCACGTTTGCTGCCACTGTTTTTGCCTGGGTATCCCCTGCACTAGTTGTGGCATCAACCTCCATATGCACAGTATGAGACTCTACACGGCGGCTAGTGTCGTCAGTACCCTCATTGTCCTTATCGTTTGCTGCATCGTCATCCTCCGGATCACTACCCTTGCGCCTCCAAAAGTAAGGAACAAACTCGGGATCTGGAACAAAATCCTCGGGCTGACGGCGAAAAAAGAAATCAAATCCCTTCATCTTTAACACCACTGTTACCCCAATATAAAGCTGACCATTCTCATCAGCCCTCTTCTCAAGCACTTTAGGATCCAGCATGGCCACCAACAGACGTACCACACCCCGACTCCTCAAGGTGACAAGATCGACATCTAAGGTGGTGCCAATTAGAGAGCCCACCGCCCATAGACCATGAAAATGTCTCACGGAATACGGCACACCCTCAACATGAACCCAAACAGGTTTAAGCTCAAATTTATGCGGTATCTCCTTCACCTTCCAAGTACTGATAGTGAGTTGCGTGTCCGAGGATTGCACCTTCATTTGGAAACCATCCACTCTCTCAAGATCTTCAGCCGATGGAAACCCAATGAGAAAAGCATCGCTACCATGTGCGAGGGCCTCCCATTTCCAAAGAGGAGCAGGACAAATGCGAGCCATCTGCCTCTCAATGACCGAAGCCGCAACCATAGGACCCTCCAACTTGACTAGTGCCGTAGGAGAACAAGAAGGCGCAAGATGCGGTTTATACACACTGTCCGGAAGTTCTAGAAATAGAGACTCCTCAAAACCTTGAGCCGCCACAAATGCAGATGGTCTTGGAAGCCTGAGAGTAGGACATCTGGTAGTAGGTGATGACCCACAAGTATAGGGGGTGTATCGTAGTACTTTCGATAAATAAGAGTGTCGAACCCAACGAGGAGCAGAAGGTGTTGACAAGCAGTTTCGATGAAGGATTCACTGTAAATGCTCACAGACAAGTATTCAGGGGTTTTGATATTGCAGATAAATAAAGTACAAGTAAATAAAATGCGAGAGAAATAATTGCAGCGAGTGGCCCAATCCTTTTTAGCACAAAGGACAAGCCGGTTTGTTTACTTATAATGACCAAACGTTCTAGGACACACGGGGATTTTAGTCTAGTGCTTTCGCTACATACGAGCTGATTAATCTTCATTGTTTTGATAAGTGTTGTGTGGGTGAACCTATGCTAATGCACCGCCCTTCCTAGGACTAATACATACTTGTGATTATACCCCTTGCAAGCATCCGCAACTACAAGAAAGTAATTAAGATAAATCTTGACCCTTAAACTCGAGATCCTGCATCCCTCCTGCATCGATATACTAACGGGGGCTTAGGTTTCTGTCACTCCGCAACCCCGCAATTAGCTAGAATACAAGATGCACTCCCTAGGCCCATAAATGGTGAAGTGTCGTGTAGTCGACGTTCACACGACACCACTAGAAGAATGACACCACAACTTAAATATCATAACATTGAATATTACTCAACCATAATTCACTACTAGCATTTAGACTTCACCCATGTCCTCAAGAACTAAACGAACTACTCACGAGACATCATATGGAATACAATCAGAGGTGATATGATGATGAATAACAATCTGAACATGAACCTTGGTTCAATGGTTTCACTCAATAGCATCTACAACAAGTATAGAATAACACCGGGAGAGTTTCCCCTATCAAACAATCAAGATCAAACCCAAATCGTTACAGCGGTGACGAGGTGCTGCGGTGGTGATGGCGGTGTAGATGGTGGAGATGATGATGATGATGATGGAGATGTCCCGCTCGATGACGATGGCGATGGCGTCGATTTCCCCTCCGGGAGGGAATTTCCCCGGCTTCCCGAGAGCTCTTTTCTCTCTGGTGCTCTCGCCCCGAGCGGATGTAACCCTCCGTGAGGATCCTCTGGCTTAGGTTTGGGACGAAGGAGTACGCGAAAAAGGAGGCGAAGGGTCGTGGGCCCCCAGTACAGGGTGGCGCGGCCGGGCTGGGCGCCGCCTGTGCTGGCCTGATGGCCCCTCTCTTCTTCCCCTTCCTCCCTCAGTCATCTGGAAAAATAGGAATTTTCGTGAAATTCCCTTCCACGATCGATCTTCCGAAATATTGCGTTCGGACGGTGCTTTTTCGCAGAATCACAGCTCCGGTGCTTGATCCTCAATGATGATGAAACATGCAAAATAGATGAAATAACATAAGTATTGTGTCCCAATATGAAATATATCAATGAATAACAGCAAATTATGATACAAAATAGTGATGCAAATTGGACGTATCAACTCCCCCAAGCTTAGACCTCGCTTGTCCCCAAGCGAAACTGAGCTCGATAAACAAGACCACATGTTTATGGAGTGAAGAGTCGATAAATAAAATACGGACAAGAAGCATCATATTCATTCACACAAGACATTCTAGTAAACAACTTCCTCATATAACTCATCTTGAAATAAGTAAAGAGAGATCACATGTAAAGGTGCATAAGAAATCATAATTGGTGATGGCAAACTTTGTTCTTGGTCGAACTGCTAACGGATTGTACTTCTAAGCAAAGCTTTCATATTAGATTTTATAGCTGAACTTTCATATTCAAGCATGACAATCTCTTCATAATCATTGATAACTTCAAAGTCATATTCATTCAGATAAAATTGGTACTAAACAAGAAAGTATAAAAGACATGATCAACTGAATCATAGCATAAATGATTGGTTCACAACAACTCAATTGCTTGCTTGAGATAGAGGGAAATAGGTTTACTGACTCAACATAAAAGTAAAAGATAGGCCCTTCGCAGAGGGAAGCAGGGATTAAATCATGTGCTAGAGCTTTTCAAGTTTTGAAATCATATAAAGAGAATAAAAGTAAAATTTTGAGAGGTGTTTGTTGTTGTCAACGAATGGTAGCGGGCACTCTAACCCCCTTGCCAAACGAACCTTCCGGCTCCCATGAGGGACGGCATCTCTACCAGCAAGGTAGATCATCCCCCTTCTCTTTTGTTTACACATGTATTTTAGTTTTATTATGGGTGACACTCCCCCAACCTTGGCTTTCTCAATCCATGGCTAACCGAATCCTCGGGTGCCTTCCAACATTCACATACCATGGAGGAGTGTCTATTGCAAAATTAAGTTGCTGATGAATCAGAGCAAAACATGTGAAGAGAATTATTAATGAAAGTTATTAATTGGGGCTGGGAACCCGTTGCCAGCTCTTATTGCAAAATTATTGGATAAGCGGATGTGCCGCTAGTCCATTAGGAAAAGTTCGCCCAACAAGATTGAAAGATAAAACACCACATACTTCCTCATGAGCTATAAAACATTGACACAAATAAGAAGTAGTATAGTTTGAATAATTTAAAGGTAGCACATGAAGTATTTACTTGGAATGGCAGAAAATACCATGTAGTAGGTAGGTATGGTGGACACAAATGGCATAGGTTTGGTCTAAGGTTATGGATGTATGAGAAGCATTCCCTCTCGATACAGGTCTTTGGCTAGCAAGGTTTGATAGCAAGCATAAAGGTTGAGGGAAACAAACAAATATACATATGATAGAAACAATCATGCATCTTTCTCATAAGCACAAGCAATTTTAACTTAAGAATACTAAGCATAGAGATAAAGGAGTAATGTATCTAAGTGTATTTCTCTCTTTTATTAAACATCAGGATGTTGTTGCTATTGACCAATGCTAAGTTTGCCAAAACCAAATAGATTTACTTAATGTTCCTAAAGTGATATCAATACTCATGTCAAGAATAATCATATAATGGAGATTGCAAACTAAAATAAGGTGTGCAAAAAGTAAATGATAAGACTTCTCATTAATATTCCATAACGATAACTCACACCAACGGATACATCGATAACTAACTAAGAGAGATACTTCCACATTGCATACTATTCTATATGATAACTTCCCTACTCATGATATGACACTACTTAATAGTAAAAGATAAAGGTGGTGGTGATGTGATACCGCGGCACTCCCCAAGCTTGGAACAAACCAAGGGGGTGCCAATACCGATGATGAATTACTCCTTCGGGATGGTGGTGATGAATTCGACAAGCCTCTCAATAAGCTCCGGAGCTCGTCAATCCTGTATATGAGATTGCGAATCATCTCTGAATTGTGCTCGACGGTTAAGTCTCCGACGGTGAGTCCCAGCTCTTGGAGTTATTTCCCCACTCTTCAGCCTCAGGCTCCTTCTCTCCTGCAGTGTTAGAGCGATCTATATCCCACTTGCTAGGCAATGCTGCCTTGGGAGTCCCTTCAATTTGATTATTGAAAATTAGATTGTGGAAGGGGTGATGAGTGCCTGATAAAGATGACTTTGGAGCTAGGTAATGACGTGGAACCGCTCCTCCAGTGCGAATTCTTGCGCTCTTGTTTGCGCTAAAAGGGTTGTCCACCACCTTGATGCTTGCGATAGTAGCACGCGGGTGTGCGCGCGAATCTTCATCCACCCCTTCTTCATCCTCTTCCTTGACGTCCTTGTCTTCCTCTTTCCGCCCAAGATCTCGATCATCTTCCTCCGGAAACTCCTTGCCCTTGTTCTTGGAGACCATGGCGCTTCTAAACTGAAAACAGATCCTGGCGGAAAACAGCTCGAAACAAAACACGACGAGAAACGATATTACGGACCTCCAGGGGTCCGGGGGATTATATAGCAAATATTTTTACGACAAAGGAAGGTTCCGGGCCGAAACGAGTGGAAACGGACGCCGAGGCGGCAGGACCATAGGTCGGCGCGGCCAGTGGGGCCGCGCCGGCCTATGGTGGCACGCCCTCGCGCGTCTTTTCCACTCCGTTTCGATTCCGTAATTTTTCATATTTTATAAAACAGCAAAAATAATGTTCGGAAAGGTAAACGCGACTTTTTATTACCTATCTTGTTACCTATTCAAAGTCCGATTCGCGGACTGTCAATTTGTTCTTTGATGAAAGCCTCCGGTGTTTCCACTTGAATAATATCAACATCAACATTATAAGAATCGCCCGAGATATAATGCTTGAGTCTTTGTCCATTCACCACTTGTGTGGCATTGCCTTGGAGAGAGCTAATTTTAATTGCTCCGAACGATACACCTCCTCAACAATATATGGTCCTTCCCACTTCGAGAGTAATTTCCCTGCAAAGAATCTGAGACGAGACCGATACAATAGAACTTGATCTCCAACATTAAATTCTCTTTTGATGATCCTTCTATCATGCCATTTCTTAACTTTTTCTTTAAAGAGTTTAGCATTTTCATAAGTTTCACTTCTCCATTCATCTAGAGAACTTAATTGCAACAACCTCTTATTACCGGCCAATTTAGGATCTTTATTTAGTTCTCTAACAGCCCAATAAGCTTTGTGCTCTAGTTCTAAAGGTAAATGACAAGCTTTTCCATAAACCATTTTATAAGGCGACATTCCCATAGGATTTTTATAAGCAGTTCTATAAGCCCATAGTGCTTCTTTCAACTTACTAGCCCAATTCCTTCTAGATTTATTAACGGTCTTTCCTAAGATAGCTTTAATCTCTCTATTTGATAATTCTACTTGACCACTAGTTTGAGGGTGATAAGCGGAAGCAATTCTATGATTAATACCATACTTGGCAAGAGTTTTTCTAAAACCTCCATGAATGAAATGAGAACCTCCATCAGTCATAATATATCTAGGTACTCCAAATCTAGGAAATATAATATCTACAAGCATTTTTATAGAGGTCTCACCATCAGCACTTTTTGTAGGTATAGCTTCTACCCATTTAGTAACATAATCAACAGCGACAAGTATATGAGTGTTACCTTCGAGGGAAAGGACCCATGAAGTCGAATCCCCAACAATCGAATGGTTCAATAACAAGAGTGTAATTCATAGGCATTTCATTGCGTCTAGAGATATTACCAACTCTTTGACATTCATCACAAGATAAAATAAATTTCCTTGCATCTTTGAAGAGTGTTGGCCAATAAAAACCTGATTGTAGAACCTTTTGCGCGGTTCTATCTCCAGCGTGATGTCCTCCATAAACACTTCCATGACATTTATTCAATATCTCCTGTTGTTCATATTCAGGAACACATCTTCGCATAATACCATCCACTCCTTCTTTATATAAGTGTGGGTCATCCCAAAATAATGCCTCAAGTCATAAAAGAATTTCCTCCTTTGCTTGAGCTGAAAAGGTTGGAGGCAAATACTTGAAACAATAAAGTTAGCATAATCTGCATACCAAGGGCTCTCTCGCGAGCTCACCTTTATTACAGCCAATTGTTCATTTGGAAAACTATCATTAACAGGACAGGATCATAAGCAATATTTTCCAATCTAGACAAATTATCAACAACGGATTATCGGCACCTTTCCTATCTATAATATGTAAATCAAATTCTTGCAACAGAAGTACCCATCTAATAAGCCTTGGCTTAGCATCTTTCTTTGTCATAAGGTATCTAATTGCAGCATGATCGGTATGAATTGTAACTTTTGAATCAACAATATAAGGTCTAAACTTATCACAAGCAAAGACTACAGCTAACAATTCTTTTTCAGTTGTAGCATAATTTCTTTGAGCAGCATCAAGAGTCTTACTAGCATAATGAATAACATTTAATTTTTTATCTACCCGCTGTCCAAGGACAGCGCCTACACTAAAATCACTAGCATCACACATAATTTCAAAAGGCAAATTCCAATCAGGAGGTTCAACTACAGGAGCAGTTGTTAAGGCTTTCTTTAAAGTTTCAAAAGCTTCCTTACAATCATCATCAAAAACAAAAGGTACATCTTTTTGAAGAAGATTAGTAAGAGGCTTTGAAATTTTAGAGAAATCTTTAATAAATCTCCTATAAAACCCACATGACCAAGAACACTACGAATACCTTTAACATCCCTCGGATAGGGCATCTTCTCAATTGCTTCAACTTTAGCTCTATCAACTTCAATACCTTTCTCAGAAATTTTATGTCCCAATACAATTCCTTCATTAACCATAAAATGGCATTTCTCCCAATTAAGAACAAGGTTAGTTTCTTCACATCTCTAAAACTTTATCGAGGTTTCGCAGGCAATTATCAAAAGAATTCCCATAGACAGAAAAATCATCCATGAACACCTCTACAATACTTTCGCAAAAACCATGAAAAATAGCAGACATGCATCTTTGAAAAGTAGCAGGAGCATTACATAAACCAAAAGGCATACGCCTATAAGCATAAGTTCCATAAGGACAAGTAAAAGTGGTTTTCTCTTGATCTTTAGCTTTAACAGCAATTTGTGAAAACCCAGAATAACCATCAAGAAAGCAAAAATGAGTATTTTTAGACAACCTTTCTAGCATTTGATCAATAAAGGGTAAAGGGTAATGATCTTTCTTAGTAACTTTATTAACTTTTCGAAAATCAATGCACATTCTATAACCTACAACTATTCTTTGAGGAATAAGCTCATCATTATCATTAGGCACAAGTCATTCCTCCTTTCTTAGGAACACAATGAACAGGACTAACCCATCTACTATCAGCAATAGGATATATAATACCAGCTTCAAGGAGTTTTAATACCTCGTTCCTTACCACTTCCTTCATCTTCGGAATTAGACGACGTTGATGTTCAACAACAGCTTTGCATCATCTTCCATATTAATAGCATGTTGGCAAATAGAAGGAGAAATCCCTTTCAAATCATCAAGAGTATAGCCAATAGCTCTCTCGGTGTTTCTTCAATATTTCCAATAACCTTTCTTCCTCAATCTCTGAAAGCTTAGAACTAATAATAACAGGATATATTTTCTTATCATCAATATGAGCATATTTAAGATTATCGGGTAAAGGCTTTAGATCAAAACAGGATCTTCCTTCGGTGGTGGTGTTGTACCCAGATCTTCCACCGGTAAATCATGCTTGAGAATAGGTTGGCGACGAAAAATTTCCTCAAGCTCATCTCTTTCTTTCCTAAAAGCTTCACTTTCACTATTCTCCAAATGTTGCTGCAAAGGGTTATTAGGAACAAGAACAATAGATGCACACTCCATTTTAAAATCATTACTAGGCAAGTCAACTTTATAAGGAGTTTTGGTAAATTTAGAAAAGTTAAATTCATAAGGTTCACAGCAAATCTAGTCAAAATTTTCTCTTTCTTACAATCTATAATAGCTCCACAAGTATTTAGAAAAGGTCTACCAAAAATGATAGGACAATAATCACTAGCAGCAGAACCAAGTACCAAAAAGTCAGCAGATATTTAATCTTACCACATAGAACTTCCACATCTCGAACAATACCAATTGGAATAGTTTCTCTATTAGCCAGATGAATAACCACATCAATATCTTCAAGTTCACAAGAACCAATTTCGTGCATAATCTCCGTGTAAAGTTCATAAGGTATAGCACTAACACTTGCACCAATATCACATAAACCATAATAGCAATGATCACCAATTCTAACAGATAGCATAGGAACACTAACTTGTTTGGGTTTATTAGGATGTGAAACAATATTAGAAGCATCTTCACAGAAAATAATATGACCATCCTCTACATTTTCAGTCACAAGATCTTTAACTATAGCAACAGCAGGTTCAATTTTAATTTGTTCTTCAGGTTCTTTAGGTTTCTTTTCACTTTTATTAACTGCACTAGATATGACAGAGTACTCCTTCATTTTAGCAGGGAAAGGAGTTTTTTCAATATAAGCTTCAGGAATAACATTATCAACAGTTTCAATCACTACACATTTGTTTACAGATGAATCAATTTTATCTTTATACGGTTCATGATACTTATCAAAATTCTTCTTAGGCAGTTCATAATGAGAGGCAAAAGCTCTATAAAGATTTGCAACAACTTGGGAATCAAGACCATATGTAGCACTCATATTACGAAATTTATCAGTATCCATAAAAGCTTCAATGCATTTATAATCATAAATTATACCTGATTCTCTATCTTTGTCGTTCTCCCATCCTTCAGTATTTTCTTGGATCCGATCAAGAAGGTCCCTTTTAAACTCTTCATTCTTGCGTGTAAATGATCCAGAACAAGAAGTATCCAGCAAGGTCTTGTCTTGAAAAGAAAGTCTTGCATAGAAATTATCAATAATAACATTACCAGGAAGCTCATGAATGGGGCATTTGAGCATTAAAGACTTCAATCTCCCCCAAGCTTGGGCAATACTTTCTCCATCATGAGGCCAGAAATTATATATGCGGTTCCGATCTTTGTGAATTTCACTTGGAGGATAAAATTTGGAATAGAATAAAGGCACAATGTCCTCCCAATCAATAGAATCACCATTCTTCAGCAATTTATACCAGTGCGCCGCTTTACCAGACAGCGATATAGTGAATAGTTTCTTCTAACTTCATTCATGGAAATACCTGCACATTTGAATAACCCGCATAATTCATGCAAAAATAGTAAATGATCACCAGGATGGACAGTTCCATCCCCTTCATAGCGGTTATCCATAACACGTTCAATAATTTTCGTAGGTATTTTATATGGTACTACTTCCTCACCTGGCGCTTCATCCACTACCGTTGCAGTAGTAGTAGATTTCCCAAATAGAAATTGAAGAGAAGATCTCTCCATAATGATTATAGCAGCAGGCAGAAATAAAATCAGCACAAACAGTAAAGGTTTTCCTTACCAATTCCACTTACCAATAGCGCTTCACTCCCGGCGGCGCAAAATAGTCTTGATGACCCACAAGTATAGGGGTGTATCGTAGTACTTTCGATAAATAAGAGTGTCGAACCCACGAGGAGCAGAAGGTGTTGACAAGCAGTTTCGATGAAGGATTCACTGTAAATGCTCACAGACAAGTATTCGGGGGTTTTGATATTGCAGATAAATAAAGTACAAGTAAATAAAATGCGAGAGAAATAATTGCAGCGAGTGGCCCAATCCTTTTTAGCACAAAGGACAAGCCGGTTTGTTTACTTATAATGACCAAACGTTCCTGAGGACACACGGGGATTTTAGTCTAGTGCTTTCGCTACATACAGCTGATTAATCTTCATTGTTTTGATAAGTGTTGTGTGGGTGAACCTATGCTAATGCACCGCCCTTCCTAGGACTAATACATACTTGTGATTATACCCCTTGCAAGCATCCGCAACTACAAGAAAGTAATTAAGATAAATCTAACCACAGCCTTAAACTCGAGATCCTGCGATCCCTCCTGCATCGATATACTAACGGGGGCTTAGGTTTCTGTCACTCCGGCAACCCCGCAATTAGCAACCGAATACAAGATGCACTCCCCTAGGCCCATAAATGGTGAAGTGTCGTGTAGTCGACGTTCACACGACACCACTAGAAGAATGACACCACAACTTAAATATCATAACATTGAATATTACTCAACCATAATTCACTACTAGCATTTAGACTTCACCCATGTCCTCAAGAACTAAACGAACTACTCACGAGACATCATATGGAATACAATCAGAGGTGATATGATGATGAATAACAATCTGAACATGAACCTTGGTTCAATGGTTTCACTCAATAGCATCTACAACAAGTATAGAATAACACCGGGAGAGTTTCCCCTATCAAACAATCAAGATCAAACCCAAATCGTTACAGCGGTGACGAGGTGCTGCGGTGGTGATGGCGGTGTAGATGGTGGAGATGATGATGATGATGATGGAGATGATGTCCCGCTCGATGACGATGGCGATGGCGTCGATTTCCCCCTCCGGGAGGGAATTTCCCAGTTCTGCCCGCCGGAGAGCTCTTTTCTCTCTGGTGCTCTCCGCCCCGCGAGGCGGCAACCCTTCGTGAGGATCCTCGTGGCTTAGGTTTTCGGGACGAAGGAGTACGCGAAGAAAGGAGGCGAAAAGGGTCGTGGGCCCCCAGCATAGGGTGGCGCGGCCGGGGCCTGGGCCGCGCCGCCCTATGGTCTGGGCCCATGGCCCTCTCTTCTTCCCCTTCGGCTCCCTCCGTCATCTGGAAAAATAGGAATTTTCGTGAAATTCCCTTCCACGTCGATCTTCCGAAATATTGCGTTCGACGGTGCTTTTTCAGAATCCTGGCGGTGCTTGATCCTCCAATGATGATGAAACATGCAAAATAGATGAAATAACATAAGTATTGTGTCCCAATATGAAATATATCAATGAATAACAGCAAATTATGATACAAAATAGTGATGCAAATTGGACGTATCAGTAGGATGTGATGTATTATCACATACAAGACAATAGTGCTGCACCTTGCAATCCTTCGTAGCATGAGTATCAACGGCGCACTTCCAGCACTTCACCGGCTTCTTAACCTTACCAGACGCAGGAGGAACAACAGCTGCACTTTCCAAAGGTTGCACCAAGGATGTGTCCACCATCGAGACAGCGGGCGGCTGCAGAGACGACGGGTCCAAAAAAGGCACCTGCTGAAAAGGCGGCGGCATCGGCATCTGCGGGATCTGCGTCGGAACGGGGATCGTCGACGAAGACGAGGTCGACCCCGATGGCACCGCCGCAGGGGCCTTCTTCTTCTTGCGTTTGTTCTTGGAGGTTGATGGGACGCCAACCTGCACCGGCGCGGGTTGCTGTTGCACCGGAGGATATGTCGGCGCCTGAAACTGACCAAAAGTGGGTGCATACATCTGTTGTTGTGGCACAAGAGGGAAGTGCTGATGATGCTGAGGAGCTGAGAAGTATGCCGGAGGACCAGGATGTCGCGACGGCGGTTGAAGCGGTTGGAACCCCATGAAGCTTCCTCCTCCTTGACCCATGGCCCCTGGTTGCCCTGCACCGGCCGGCACAAAAGCCGCAGGCATCCCCGAGTTTGCCAGAGGAAGACCTTGGGGTGGCATGGGCCGAGGATGTTGAGGAAGAGGTTGCACCGGGCATGGCTGCTGGGGACGCGGCTGGGGAGCAGCCGGGCGCGGTTGCTGCGGACGCGGCTGGGCAGCGGCCGGAGGCGGTTGCTGCGGACGCGGCTGGGCAGCGGCCGGAGGCGGTTGCATAGCAGCAGCGGCAGGCCCGCCCGATGGAGGTCGCGGAGGAGGCCCCGACATGGGAGCTGACGAGGAACCGGAGAGCACAGCCGCGAAGGACCTTGGGAACGGAGAGGAAGCCGGCGAGCATGAAGCGGAGATGGATGACGACACCAGGCGCGGCGGCTGGCGAGATGAGTCGCAGAAAGTCGATACGATCGACCTAGGGCACACCTCGGACCGAAGGTGTCGAATTCGACGGCACAGATGCTCCCATCCCCCCGACCTCCTGGCAACATGCACAGAGGCCCCACACGCGTGATCAGCGCGATTTTGAACTTCCACTGATCCCGCCTGAGTCACCGGATCCGAAGCAACTGCCGTTGCCGATGAGGTCCGCTCCAGGGATAAGGAGACCGGGAAGAAATCGCCCAGCACCGGTGGCGGCGTGATCCTCCGCCTCGGCAACGGACCACGCCAAAGTCCAACGCGTAGCGGCCTGGTAATCTTGAGACCCGTCGGCGACGTCGAGGATGCCCGTCTCACCAGCGTAGGCGTCTCCTTCCGCACAGGGGACAAAGGTGCAGAAGCTCCACCACATGTCGACCCCGTCTCCAAACCACAGCGATCGTCCTCTGGCAATTCCCTGCAACCAACGACAGAACAACCAAACATACCTTCGGGTGTAGAGGACGGGGCTTGCCAATCCGCTGGTGTCTTCTCCCAAAATCTAGACCTTGGGGTAGGGTACCCGATCTCAGACCAGAAAGCGGCAGCCAGCTCCTCCTTGGAACTGCCTGCACCGATCATAGCTGTAGTCATGCCGCCCGACTCCGCCGTTTCACCTAGCACCTGGAGAGCCGCCTCAAAGGGGACCTCCGAAGAACAAGACTCAGTCTCCGATTCTTCCTCGAGGAGAGAAGAGAAGCGAGACCCAGACGGCGGCGCCTCCTCGACGAGCGCTCCGGGCACAAGCGTTAGACGACGGCGGCGCCCGCGGCTCCAGGGGACCTCCGGTTCCATCTCAGAGGCGCAGAATATCCCCTGTTGTTGCCTATATATATGCTTCCCGATTCACTCACAATACGCACAGCTCTGCGCCCTAGGCCTCCTGCCCATCAGCACTCTGCTCTGTGCGCTCCAACCATCGTCCCTCCCCATGAACCATAAGGTAGCAGATTTGCATTTTTTTTTGCTCATGCTTTTTCAGAAATAGTAATGACTTGGAATGACACGATGCTTACCCAGTGTTTACCAAAACTGACAAGCAGGATGAGCACCATCGTTGCTTCTTTTCTTGCATCTGGATAGGATTTGTTTTGGTAGTAGCTTTAATTTTCTTCTCTTCTCTATCAGGCATTTCCACTTTTTGTTGTGTTGCCGGTTTTCCTCTGAATTTGCATCTATGATGTTTCTTACAGTAGCATAAACTCTACTCCTTCCAACAGGTTAAGGTACAAGTGCTCTTCTAAAAAGGTCATTGTATTAGAGGTAAAAATTCAAGGTATATGTTTTTAGTTTGCAGAATTTAATACATGAACATCTTAAATAGTATGTTACGACCGAACCTGCTTTTTTTAATTACAACGCACAGGTAAGGAGAAATCCTATTGACTGATTCAAGAAATGATTCACCAAGGTAAAAATATATGCGTGCTTGATTTAGGTTCTGTAGAAAAAATCATAACTGCAGCATCATCATGCTCATTTGGAGAAGGTATGATAACTATTTTTTAACGTTTAATCTATGCGATTTTGTCTTCTTTGTTCGTTCATGCATTTTTTAAATGCGCATCATTCATTTATTTCTAGCAGAATGCAAGAAAATAGAAGATGTGTTGTGTTGTTTCTTATCAAACAAAAACAAGTTTAAGAAGATGAGGTCAATGGTTTGAGTTTTATCGATTTGTTACCTCTTTCAAATTTTCTTAAAAATTGGTTTCACAACTAAATGTACTATACTTCTTTCAGGAAATTACATGCTTCACATGTAAAACAAGTTTCACATAGTTTTGTTGCAAAAAGCTTTTAATTAGTTTGTTATGACATTTCCATTTAACATATATATTATTGTCGTGGGCTCATTACACAGTGTTGTAATATGTACTCCGTGCTATTATTTGTTGTCAATCCGCTTTCAGATGGTCATTTTTTGTTAATACAGTTCCAAATTATTTGTGGTAAGTAATCATATTTATTCCAAGTTTCTAACTCTTATGTTTTTATTCCAAGGTTCTTCATATATTGAGTACTAAGGATCAAGACAAACTGTAACATTGAGCTGCATTTCACAAGTAGCCTTACACACATTTTAGTTGGCTACTTACCACCGTTTACTTTGTAATCTGAGACTTCTAATATATGGGATTTATTTTGCAGTTGTGGTAATCCCGATCGCGACCTATGAGGCACTTAGCAAAATGTTTTTTTAAAGTTTCCTTTTATACTCAATACATGTAAGATTCAGTTTGTAATTCTATAAATTTGTATGTACACAATACCGCAACAACGTGCGGGGTATCATCTAGTTGTCAAAGTTATGCTTCACACAGGCACACAGCCGTGGGCTCTTTAATCTCGCCCATGTGTACGCGTAGGTCCAGTCCAAATGGTAAGAAGGATTCATAACCCAAATCTGGGACAACGTATACGAGTACATTATGTACTTTAGGCCTCACGGGCCGGGTCTGAACGTCTGCAGCATTTTGTACATAAACCCTAATACTTTATAATCTAGGCCCGTCCGCTGCACAAGTGATCACCCTGCAGATCGGAGACGGAAGAATCGTCGTCTCGTTGATGGCGGCGGCCACCGCGGTGTCGCTCCCAGAGGATGTCATCCGGGATATTCTCCTACGCGTGGATCACCCAGCTGCACTCTTCCGCTGCGCCGTGGCGTGCAAGCGGTGGAGCCGCCTCGTAGCCGACGTCTCCTCCCTCCGACGGGATCAGGTCCCCTGCGGCGCGTCGTCGACTTCCCTGGCAGGGATTTTCTTCACTTGGAAAGGGAACTATCCATTTGTCCCGACGCCGCGGTCAATCGGCCATGGTCTTCGGCGCTCACTCGACTCCTTATTCCGCGACGGAGAGGGCCTCCTCGACGAGGCTGTGCCGCTCATCTCGCGCCAGGGCCTCCTCCTCGTTCGCCTCGCCGACGCCAATCGAGACGCTTTTATCATCCGGTTAGCCGTATACAATCTGCTGACTGGAGTCTGCCATATGCTCCCTCCGTTAAGATGGAATTGGGGCTACGCCTTGGAATCTACCAGCTACGCCATCGTAACCAGAAGAGATTATTCAGCAAGCAAGTCTTCCTCGCCGGCCTTGCCGGCCGACTCAGAGTTCTTAAAGGTGCTGATCATGGGGGTCGACAAGTTTGGGCAGCCGCGCAAAATCCACACGTTCACATCCGGTGAGGTGGGGTGGAGGAGCGAGCCAGGAGAATTACGTTTTGACACTAAGACGTGTGGCGTCTCTTTGACGGAAATTGTGCTCCCCACAAAGGACCACTGTTCCTTCTGCTATGATGATTGGCCGCTACTCGGGGTCAATGCTAACAGGATGCTCACGCTCTTGTATCTGCCAAAGGGCCTACGGGCACATATCTACACGCGGCAAGAACTCGACAGAAAGTGGAGGAATGGCACTACCATAGCCAGTTGGCTCTGCACTCGCGTGGTCGAGCTGAAACTACCTCGGCAGATTGAAGAAAGGCAAATGCACTTGAGCGTGTTGGGAGAGAAGGGTGGCACCTTGCTACTTCAGGACAACAAGAAGAACCTATACACTGCCAACCTTGAGACGGGAGTGATGGAGGAGGTGACGAGCGGGTTTCCGCTGCTGAAACGATGGGAGGTTGTGCTTCTAGAAACGGACTGGTCTTCCTTCTTTATTTCTCGGTTCGGAGGCGACTAGATGCATCTGGATGGAAGTTGTTTAACTCCAAGTAGTTTCTCTATTCTCGTAATGTTGCCGCGCCGGTAAAGGATCAGCTCGTCATCATTATTAGGTCGGGTAGTTTATCATCCTAGGAAGCATTGGTTGCAGAATGGTTAATGCTATGTAATTTGGAGTGTTTTTTCTATCGGAATTGCTGAAAATCGGGCGCCTGAGATTTATTAAATCTCACTCACCTAATCAGTCATTACATTAAGTGCATCAAGATCCGTGCATTGTTGCTGTTTTGGTTAGGCATTATTTTCTCCATGGGCGCTTCACGCTGACTCTTTGGCCGTGTGTTGCCGCTTGTGCATTACTTTGTCAGAGCTGCTTTGATTCTTTGTCATGGCTTTGTAGCATGGCATTTAGCATTTTTTTGTATGCTTTGCTTATTTTTTTGCAACAAAAAAAAGGGACATATGTGATGCAGCTGAGAAGAATGTCACGGTTCATTGGCTTACCTCCTGATTCGTGCAAATTTAGAGAGTTACATATTGGTCGCAACTAAGAGTTTTTTTTAGTTGCATGAGGGCTGAAAATGAGATTTTTCTTAGTTGCATGTGCTAAGATTTTTCCCAGTTGCATGCGAGTCGTAACTGAAACTTTCCCGGTTGCATGCAGGTCGCAACTGAGATTTTCCCAGTTGCATGTGGGTCGGAGCCGAGTTATTTTCTAGTTTCATGTTGGTCGCAACTGAGATTTTCCCAGTTGCATGTTGGTCGCAACTGAGATTTCTCCGGTTGCATGCGGTTTCTAACTAAGATTTACCCGGTTGCATGCGGATTGCAATTGAGTTTTTTCCGGTTACATGCGGGTCGTAACTGAGAATTTCCCCGGTTACATAGATTTTTCCGGTTGCACGTGGGTCGCAAATATTTTTCCGTTGCATGTAGATCGCAACCGATATATTTTCGGTTACATGTAAGTTGTAGTTAAAATTTTCTAGTTACATATAGGTTACAACTGTTAACCGAGAATGCACATTTTTCAGACGCTCTCTTATTCACCGATGGAAAAAGTCACATCTAAGTAGTAAAACTGATTGTCGAAGTAACAAACTGAAAATCAACAACGTGTGTGCGTCAGGTGACTGAGATTTAATAAACTAGATGATACCCCGCGCGTTGCTGCGGGATTGGCGACAAACATTTTACAGGTAAAAGTTGTTAAAACAATTTATAATTCTCTAAAGAGGCCATATTTATTTAGAGCCATCGATTCTAATTATGGCGCAAAGCCAATGCTACTGTGTATTCTTTACTACTGCAAGATCCTACAGTTTAGAATGTGCATTGTTTTGATACATATATTGCTAATTTATAAACAGAATGAGAATCATTATCACAAGAATGGAAATGATAAACTACATTGTTTTGTGTGAGAAATGCTGACACACTTAAACAAAGTCGTGTTTAATATGGCTGATATGGTCTATCTGTATGGTACAATTATACAATTTTTTTCGTTTTCAGTCCAAACTCCGAAGTACCAAGTTCTCGTCTCCATACCATGTAGTTAGTTTGTAATGACCAGTAAAAAAATAGCATCAACCCAAATTAGCTGATCTCATATAACTTCGGCACAACACAATGCATCAATATGAAATTTGCAAGAAAAGAAGAAGTTTGTAAATAAATATGACCACAATACCCGTATATGGGATATATATAATTGTATGACCTAAACTCTAAAGATGACTCCAACTCTGCATATATTGTTTAAAGGCATCAATGACGAGTTTCTCTTACATTTCACACACACCATGTAGCTTGTAAAAATCTACTTAGAACACTGACTAAAAAATACTGCTAAAACTAAAAAGTAGATCTGCATATGAAAGCTACATAAATTGAGTTTTCATCCTTCTCCTGAAGCTCACAACCTTCAGCGGAAATGAATATCAGGCTGTTAGAGCAAATATCTAGTACCTAGAAGAGAGGAGGAAAAGAAATACATTGGTAGAGTCCAGGAGAGGTTGAATAAAGCAGCAAACAAACCACAGAGAATAAAAACTAATCTTACGAATAACACAGTCTGCACCTTGCCCAACAAATTAATTAGTTTTCTCGCTCCGATCGTCAGTCATGTCCGCAAAACAACATGGCCACACCTTTTCTAGGAGCAGTGCTACGACCAATTTTATCATGCCGATCATCCAACATGCCAAAAAAAACACAGATCGGATCCAAATTCTGTAAAATCGAAGATCAAATATTAGTGGGGAAACTGCCTTACATGTCCCGCACACGTACGCAATGTCGTCCACGGATCGTTGCCGCCGCGGACGAATATCAGTGGCTAGGCGCTGCTTGTGGCTGGTGTAAACCGTCTGCTGGGACTGAGGAGGAGGAGGCATACGGCATACCTCTTAATTTATAATACTCAAAGATAAGAGTGAAGAGAGATGCAATGCACAATGTATTCATCGGAGTCATAGGCGGTACATATATATAGGCCATGTCCTCGACTATACAAGGAAGGAGGCGGGCCCGATACTAAATACAAAGATATGTATCGCTATACATAATTACAGAGGATACACATCCAGATATTCAGAGATATGTATCTCAACACCCCCCCAGTCGCGTGCGAACGCATAGACTGGACCGAAACTCCTCAAATGATGCCGTAGGGAGACCCTTAGTCATGATATCCGCAAACTGTTGAGAGGTGGGCACATGAAGGACTCGAATGTGTCCAAGGGCCACCTGTTCCCGAACAAAATGAATGGTGGACCGGGTTGGCGGAGAGGTAGACGGCGGAAACGTTGTCGCAGTAGACCACGGTGGCTTTGGCGACAGGACATGAGAGCTCAACGAGGAGTTGTCGTAGCCAGGAAACCTCAGCAACTGCGTTAGCAACTGCCCGGTACTCCGCTTCGGCGCTGGAGCGAGAGACCGTGGGTTGTCGCTTAGACGACCACGAGATGAGCGAAGGTCCGAAGTAGACGCAGTAGCCAGACGTGGAGCGACGCGTGTCGGGGCAGCCGGCCCAATCGGCGTCCGAATATGCGACGATGTCCGTGGCGGTGGAGGCGTGGAGGGAGAGGCCGAAGTCCATGGTGCCACGAATGTAGCGGAGGATCCGCTTGACCGCAGCCCAATGAGGATCCCGCGGAGCGTGCATGTGAAGGCACACCTGCTGAACAGCATACTGTAGCTCGGGGCGAGTCAAGGTGAGGTATTGCAAGGCACCGACGATGGAGCGATAAGATGATGCGTCCGTGGCCAAGGAACCATCCGTGGCGGAGAGCTTGGACTTCGTGTCGACAGGCGTGGCCGCGGATTTGCAATTAAGCATACCGGCGCGGTCCAGGAGCTCGTGGGCGTACTTGCGCTGATGAAGGAAGAAGCCGTCGGTGCGACGAACGACCTCGATGCCGAGGAAGTAGTGCAGGGGCCCCAAGTCCTTGAGGGCAAACTCGGCGCGAAGACGCTCGGTGAGCTGTCGCAGTAGGTCCATGGAGCTAGCCGTTAGGATGATGTCGTCGACATAGAGCAGCAGGTACGCGGTGGCGGCGCCGTTGTTGTACACAAACAGCGAGGCATCGGAGCGGGTGGAGCGGAAGCCGAGTTGGTGAAGAAATGCTGTGATGCGCTGGTACCAGGCGCGTGGGGCCTGCTTGAGCCCGTATAGCGAGCGCGAGAGCAGGCACACATGGTCGGGGTGGGCGCTGTCGACGAAACCCGTGGGCTGCTGGCAGAAGACCTGCTCCTCTAGATGGCCGTGAAGGAAGGCGTTGGAGACGTCCATCTGGTGCACGGGCCATGCACGGGAGACCGCGAGCTGAAGAACGGTGCGGATCGTCCCGGGCTTGACAACCGGGGCGAAGGTGTCGGTGAAGTCGACGCCGGCGCGCTGGCGAAAACCACAACCACCCACCGTGCCTTGTGGCGGTCGAGAGTACCGTCCGGATGGAACTTGTGCTTGAAGACCCACTTCCCGGTGATGATGTTGGCGTGGGGAGGGCGGGGAACAAGCGTCCATGTCGATTTCGCTGCAGTGCGTCGAACTCGTCCTGCATGGCCGCAAGCCACTGCGGGTCGCGGAGAGCAGCCCGGGCAGAGGCGGGCAGGGGCGATGGCGTGGCTGGTGAAGGCGCGGAAGTCGACGCGGTGCAGACGTACTCATCCGAGGGGTATCGCGTACTCGGGACGCGAATCCCCGCACGGGCGCGCGTGAGGGGCCCCGTGGCCGGCGGCGGAGGAGGCGGAGGCGGGGCCGGAGACGAGGCATCGCCCGAGCTGGGGCTCGAGGGCGACGCGGTCGAGGGCGCAGATGACACGGCGGTGGCGTCGCCCGAGCTGGGGCTCGAGGGCGACGCGGTCGAGGGCGCGGATGACACGGCAGCGCCCGAGGTAGTACTCGAGGGCGATGAGGGCGGTGTCGAAGGCGAGGCGGCAGCGCCCGAGGCGGAGCTCGAGGGCGCCGTGTGTGAGCCCGAGGCAGTGCTCGAGGGCGTCACGGGGGGCGTCGCAGTCGGAGTAGAGGGGGCGCGCGGGTGCAGCCGAGCCAGGAACCTCTACCAAGGTAGGGCCGCGACGCCGCGGACTGTCAGTCACGGGAGGAGAAGTCATCACCTGTTCTGTGCAAAGGGAAAACAGTGCTCATCAAAGTACACGTGTCGGGACGTGATGACGCGGTGAGAGACCGGATCATAGCAACGGTAGCCTTTGGTGTTAGCCGGGTAACCGAGAAAGACGCACGGAATGGAGCGAGGTGCGAGTTTATGAGGGGTGGTGGCGGCGGTGCTAGGGAAACAGCGACAACCGAAAATACGGAGACCGTCGTATGAGGGGGGTGAGCCGAACAGGAGGTTATGTGGTGTGTAATTCCAGCGTGGGCGACACGGGCGCAGGTTGACTAGGAGGGTGGCGGTGGAGAGAGCGTCCGGCCAGAACTGGGGGGGCATATGGGCGTGGAACAGGAGGGTACGGACGCAGTCATTAAGGGTGCGTAGGACGCGCTCAGCGCGGCCGTTCTGCTGGGAGGTGTATGGGCAAGTGAGGCGGAAGATGGTGCCATGGGTGGAGAGGAGGGTGCGGATGGTGGTGTTGTCGAACTCCTTGCCGTTGTCAGTTTGGAGGGCGAGGATTGGGCGACCGAACTGCGTAGAGACATAAGAATAAAAGGCGGTGAGTGTCAAGGCGACGTCAGATTTCTTACGAAGAGGGAAAGTCCAGACAAAGTGAGAAAAATCATCGAGAATAACAAGATAATAAATAAAACCAGAATGACTCGATACAGGGGACGTCCATACATCACTATGAAGCAATTGAAAAGGAAATGATGCAACTGTGGATGAACTACTGAAAGGAAGTCGAACATGTTTGCCTAGTCGGCAAGCGTCACATGAGTGAGCCGCCATTTTATTACATGAAAAAGAAAAGCCTCTCATTATTTGGCGGAGCGAGGTGGAGCTGGGATGGCCAAGACGAGCGTGCCAAAGGTCGACGCCGGCGGAGAGCGCCCGAGGTGCAGCGTGAGTGGAGGGAGACGGCTGAACGGGGTAGAGGTCGTCGGGACTCTCACAGCTGTGCAAAACCATCCGGGTACGGGCGTCCTTTACAGAAAAACCAAATTTGTCAAATTCCACAGTTACAGAGTTATCACGAGAAAGAGTTTTGACGGAAACTAGATTCTGAACAAGATGTGGTGAAACTAAGACATTATTAAGAGACAATGGTGTGGAATTAGAAGGAAAATGAGTGGAGCCAATATGAGAGATGGGAAGACCAGCACCGTTACCGACGATGATGCGAGAGGAAGTGGATGTCGGAGATGAAGTGGAAAGGTTACCCGGGTGAGCAGCCATGTGTGCGGAGGCTCCGGTGTCCATGAACCCCGCCGCCACTAAGCGCCAGCGAGGGCGTGCGAAGGGCGGTGTACAGCGCGGGGTCCCAGTGGGCCGGCGAGGCCTGCGGCATCATGCCGCCGTAGACGGGGCGTAGGGCGGGCCGGCGGGAGCCTGCGGTGCCGCGGCGAGGAAGGCCTGGTGCGTCGCCGGACGAGGGCCGACGGTGCCGGGGACGGGGGGCGCGGAACGGGCATGGTGTAGGCGTGTACGACCCCCGTCCAAGGGTTGTGTCCGCCCGCCCACGGCGGAGTGGGATGTGAGTACCCGGGGCGCGGACCGACGATGCCGGGGCCGCCAGTGTTGCCACCGCCACGGCCACCACCACGGCCACGGCGACGGCCACGGCCACCGCCCCCTCCTCCTTGGTGTTGTGGCGGTTGAGGCGCGGGGTGTGGAGGGGCGGGGGTGGGCGCAGGTGGAGCTCCTCCGCCGTGAGGAAGGATGCTGTTGCCGCTGGCCCATAGAGCGGTGTGAACGGCCCGGGTGCGCACACCCTTCAGCCGCCGTTCCTCCAGCCGGAGGTAGTTGATACGTCTCCAACGTATCGATAATTTCTTATGTTCCATGCTACTTTATTGATGATACCTACATGTTTTATGCACATTATATGTCATATTTATGCATTTTCTGGAACTAACCTATTAACAAGATGCCGAAGAGCCAGTTGCTGTTTTCTGTTTTTGGTTTCAGAAATCCTAGTAAAGAAATATTCTCGGAATTGGACGAAACTTTCGCCGGGTCCTATTTTGCACGAAGCTTCCAGAAGACCGAAGAGATAACAAAGTGGGGCCACGAGGCAGCCGGAGGGTGGCGGCGCGGCCCAAGCCCTGGCCGCGACCTACCCCCGGGCCCTCGTGTGGCCCCCGCGTTGACCTTCCGCCTACTTAAAGCCTCCGTCGCGAAACCCCCGCAGGGAGCCACGATACGGAAACCTTGCAGAGACGCCGCCGCGCGAATCCCATCTCGGGATTCAGGAGATCGCCTCCGCACCCTGCCGGGAGGGATTCATCCCCGGAGGACTCTACACCGCCATGGTCGCCTCCGGAGTGATGAGTGAGTAGTTCACCCTGGACCATGGGTCCATAGCAGTAGCTAGATGGTCGTCTTCTCCTTGTTGTGCTTCATTGTTGGATCTTGTGAGCTGCCTAACATGATCAAGATCATCTATATGTAATTCTATATGTTGTGTTTGTCGGGATCCGATGGATAGAGAGTACTATGATTATGGTGATTATCAATCTATTGTTTATGTGTTGTTTATGATCTTGCATGCTCTCCGTTACTAGTAGAGGCTCTGGCCAAGTTTTTACTCTTAACTCCAAGAGGGAGTATTTATGCTCGATAGTGGGTTCATGCCTCCATTGAATGTGGGACAGTGACAGAAAGTTCTAAGGTTGTGGATGTGCTGTTGCCACTAGGGATAAAACATTGATTCTATGTCTAAGGATGTAGTTGTTGATTACATTACGCACCATACTTAATGCAATTGTCTGTTGCTTTGCAACTTAATACTGGAGGGGTTCGGATGATAACCTGAAGGTGGACTTTTTAGGCATAGATGCAGTTGGATGGCGGTCTATGTACTTTGTCGTAATGCCCAATTAAATCTCACTATATTTATCATATCATGTATATGCATTGTTATGCCTTTCTCTATTTGTCAATTGCCCGACTGTAATTTGTTCACCCAACATGCTTTATCTTATGGGAGAGACACCTCTAGTGAACTGTGGACCCCGGTCCTATTCTTTACATAGCATACAATCTACGCAATACTTGTTTACTTGTTTTGCAAACATCTTCCACTCGATACGTTTAATCCTTTGTTACAGCAAGCCGGTGAGATTGACAACCTCACTGTTTCGTTGGGACAAAGTACTTGGGTTGTGTGTGCAGGTTCCGCGTTGGCGCCGGAATCCCTGGTGTTGCGCCGCATCACATTTCGCGACCATCAACCTTCAACGTGCTTCTTGGCTCTACTGTTCGATTAAACCTTGGTTTCATACTGAGGGAAAACTTGCCTTGCGCATCATACCTTCCTCTTGGGGTTCCCAACGGACGTGTACATCTACGCGCATCAAGCACTTTTTCAGCGCCGTTGCCGGGGAGATCAGACACGCTGCAGGGAGTCTCCACTTCTCAATCTCTTTACTTTGTTTTTGTCTTGCTTTATTTTATTTACTACTTTGTTTGCTGCACTAAACAAAACACAAAAAAATTAGTTGCTAGTTTTACTTTATTTACTGTCTTGCTCTCTATATCGAAAACACAAAAAAAATAGTTACTTGCATTTACTTTATCTAGTTTGTTTTATTTACCGTTGCTAAAATGAATACTCCTGAAAATACTAAGTTGTGTGACTTCACAAATGCAAATAATAATGATTTCCTATGCACACCTATTGCTCCACCTCTACAGCAGAATTCTTTGAAATTAAACCTGCTTTACTAAATCTTGTTATGAGAAATCAATTTTCTGGTGTTAGTTCGATGATGCTGCTGCCCATCTCAATAATTTTGTTGAACTTTGTGAAATGCAAAAGTATAAAGATGTAGATGGTGATATTATTAAATTGAAAGTGTTTCCTTTCTCATTAAGAGGAAGAGCTAAAGATTGGTTGCTATCTTTGCCTAAGAATAGTATTGATTCATGGACTAAATGCAAGGATGCTTTTATTGGTAGATATTATCCTCCCGCTAAAATTATATCTTTGAGAAGTAGCATAATGAATTTTAAGCAATTAGATACTGAACATGTTGCTCAAGCATGGGAGAGAATGAAAACTTTGGTAAAGAATTGCCCAACCCATGGACTGACTACTTGGATGATCATCCAAACCTTCTATGCAGGACTAAATTTTTCTTCGCGGAATTTATTGGATTCAGCTGCTGGAGGTACCTTTATGTCCATCACATTGGGGGCGGCTACAAAACTTCTTGATGATATGATGATAAATTACTCTGAATGGCACACGGAAAGAGCTCCACAAGGTAAGAAGGTAAATTCTGTTGAAGAAACCTCTTCCTTGAGTGATAAGATTGATGTGATTATGTCTATGCTTGCGAATGGTAGATCTAATGTTGATCCAAATAATGTTCCTTTAGCTTCATTGGTTGCTCAAGAAGAAAATGTTGATGTGAATTTCATTAAAAATAATAATTTCAACAACTATGCTTATAGGAACAACTCTGGTAATAACTATAGGCCATATCCTTCTGCTAATGGTAATGGTTATGGTAATTCTTATGGGAATTCTTACAATAATAATAGGAGTGTACCCTCTGGTCTTGAAGCTATGCTTAAAGAATTTATTAGTACACAAACTGCTTTTAACAAATCTGTTGAGGAAAAGCTTGATAAAATTGATACTATTGCTTCTAGAGTTGATAGACTTGCCTCTGATGTAAATCTTTTAAAATTGAAAGTTATGCCTAATAATGATATTGATAATAAGATTACTACTACAGCAAATGCCATCCAAGTTAGAATTAATGAGAATATAAGATTAATGGCTGAACTGCGTGCTAGGTGGGATAGAGAAGAAAATGAAAAACTAGCTAAAGAGAATAATGTAGCTAAAGTTTGGACTATTACCACCACTAGTAATGCTAATTCTTCACATGTTGCTGCACCTCCTACTATCAATGGTAAAATAATTGGTGTTGGCAATGTTTCTACTCCTAGTGCAAAGCGAACAAAACTGCCTGAAATTGCTAAAACTGCTTGTGATAAAACTGCTGAAATTTTTTCCAACCTTGGGAACAATGATCCCATTGCTGTAGCTCATAATGATTTAGATTTTGATGATTGCCACATCTCTGAAGTTATAAAGTTTTTACAAAAACTTGCTAAAAGTCCTAATGCTAGTGCTATAAATTTAGCCTTTACAAAACATATTACAAATGCTCTCATAAAAGCTAGAGAAGAGAAACTAAAACTTGAAACTTCTATTCCTAGAAAGTTAGAAGATGGTTGGGAGCCCATCATTAAAATGAAATTCAATGACTTTGAATGTAATGCCTTATGTGATCTTGGTGCAAGTATTTCTGTTATGCCTAAAAAGATTTATGATATGCTTGACTTGCCACCATTGAAGAATTGTTATTTGGATGTTAATCTTGCCGATAATGTTAAAAAGAAACCTTTGGGGAGGATTGATAATGTGCATATTACGGTTAACAATAACCTTGTCCCCGTTGATTTTGTTGTCTTGGATATCGAATGCAATGCATCTTGTCCAATTGTGATGGGAAGACCTTTTCTTCGAACTGTTGGTGCTGTTATTGATATGAGGGAATGTAATATTAAATATCAATTTCCTCTCAAGAAAGGTATGGAACACTTCCCTAGAAAGAGAATGAAGTTGCCTTTTGATTCTATTATTAGAACAAGTTATGATGTTGATGCTTCTACTCTTGATGTTACTTGATTTGCACTTTCTGCGCCTAGCAAAGGCGTTAAAGAAAAGCGCTTATGGGAGACAACCCATGTTTTTACCTACAGAAATTTTTTTGTTTTGTTGAGTCTTGGAAGTTGTTTACTACTGTAGCAACCTCTCCTTATCATGTTTTTGTGCCAAGTAAAGTTTCTATGTTATAGTTGATGTTATATTTGGGATCGCTGCGCAGAAACAGCATTGCTGTCTGTCACGAATCTGGGCACAGTTCTCTGTAGAAAATTCGAAAAAATCTGCCAATTTACGAGCGTGATCCTCAGATATATACGCAACTTTCATTAGTTTTGAGTTTTTCCATTTGAGCAAGTCTGGTGCCAGCTTTAAATTCGTCTTTACGGACTGTTCTGTTTTTGACAGATTCTGCCTTTTATTTCGCATTGCCTCTTTTGCTATGTTGGATTTATTTCTTTGATCCATTAATGTCCAGTAGCATTATGCAATGTCCAGAAGTGAAAATAATGATTGTGTCACCTCTGAATGTGTGAATTATTAATTGTGCACTAACCCTCTAATGAGTTTGCTTGAAGTTTGGTGTGAAGGAAGTTTTCAAGGGTCAAGAGAGGAGAATGATATACTATGATCAAGAGGAGTGAAAGCTCTAAGCTTGGGGATGCCCCGTGGTTCACCCCTGCATATTTTAAGAAGACTCAAGCGTCTAAGCTTGGGGATGCCCAAGGCATCCCCTTCTTCATCGACAACATCATCAGGTTCCTCCCTGAAACTATATTTTTATTCAATCACATCTTGTGTTCTTTACTTGGAGCGTCGGTTTGTTTTTGTTTTGTTTTTGTTTGAATAAAATGGATCCTAGCATTCACTTTGTGGGAGAGAGACACGCTCGCTTGCATATGGACACATGTGTCCTTAGGCTTTACTCATAATGTTCAAGGCGAAGTTTCTTCTTCGTTAAATTGTTATATGGTTGGAATTGGAAAATGCTACATGTAGTAATTCTAAAATGTCTTGGATAATGTCATACTTGGCAATTGTTGTGCTCATGTTTAAGCTCTAGCATCATATGCTTTGCACCCATTAATGAAGAAATACATAGAGCTTGCTAAAATTCGATTTGCATATTTGGTCTCTCTAAGGTCTAGATAATATCTAGTATTGAGTTTTGAACAACAAGGAAGACGGTGTAGAGTCTTATAATGTTTACAATATGTCTTTTATGTGAGTTTTGCTGCACTTGTTCATCCTTGAGTTTGCTTCAAATAACCTTGCTAGCCTAAACCTTGTATCGAGAGGGAATACTTCTCATGCATCCAAAATCCTTGAGCCAACCACTATGCCATTTGTGTCCACCATACCTACCCACTACATGGTATTTCTCCGCCATTCCAAAGTAAATTGCTTGAGTGCTACCTTTAAAATTCCATCATTCACCTTTGCAATATATAGCTCATGGGACAAAATAGCCTTAAAAACTATCGTAGTATTGAATATGTACTTATGCACTTTATCTTTTATTAAGTTGCTTGTTGTGCGATAACCATGCTTCGGGGAACGCCATCAACTATTGTTGAATATCATGTGAGTTGCTATGCATGTCCTTCTTGTCTGAAGGATCTATCATTTTAGTGGTTGGAGCATGCAAAATTGTTAGAGAAGAACATTGGGCCGCTAACTAAAGCCATGAATCATGGTGGAAGTTTCAGTTTTGGACATATATCCTCAATCTCATATGAGAATAATAATCATTGCTACATGCTTATGCATTTAAGAGGAGTCCATTATCTGTTGTCCACGTTGTCCCGGTATGGATGTCTAAGTTGAGAATAATCAAAAGCGAGAAATCCAAAATGCGAGCTTTCTCCTTAGACCTTTGTACGGCGGCATGGAGGTACCCCTTTGTGACACTTGGTTGAAACATGGCATGCAAAGATCCGGTAGTCCAAGCTAAGTAGGACGAGGTGCGGGCACTATTAGTATACTATGCATGAGGCTTGCAACTTATAAGATATAATTTTCATAACTCATATGCTTTATTACTACCGTTGACAAAATTGTTTCATGTTTTCAAAATAAAAGCTCTAGCACAAATACAGCAATCGATGCTTTCCACTTTGAAGGATCTTTCTTTTATTTTATTGTTGAGTCAGTTTACCTATCTCCTTCCACCTAAGAAGCAAACACTTGTGTGAACTGTGCATTGATTCCTACATACTTGCATATTGCACTTGTTATATTACTTTATGTTGACAATATCCATGAGATATACATGTTATAAGTCGAAAGCAACCGCTGAAACTTAATCTTCCTTTGTGTTGCTTCAACACCTTTACTTTGATTTATTGCTTTATGAGTTAACTCTTATGCAAGACTTATTGATGCTTGTCTTGAAGTACTATTCATGAAAAGTCTTTGCTTTATGATTCAGTTGTTTACTCATGTCATTACCTTTGCTTTGATCGCTGCATTCATTACATATGTTTACAAATAGTATGATCAAGATTATGATGGCATGTCACTTCAGAAATTATCTTTGTTATCGTTTTACCTGCTCGGGACGAGCAGAACTAAGCTTGGGATGCTGATACGTCTCCAACGTATCGATAATTTCTTATGTTCCATGCTACTTTATTGATGATACCTACATGTTTTATGCACATTATATGTCATATTTATGCATTTTCTGGAACTAACCTATTAACAAGATGCGAAGAGCCATTTGTTTTCGCTGTTTTTGGTTTCAGAAATCCTAGTAAAAAATATTCTCGGAATTGGACGAAACTTTCGCCCGGGGTCCTATTTTTGCACGAAGCTTCCAGAAGACCGAAGAGATAACAAAGTGGGGCCACGAGGCAGCAGGGTGGCCGCGGCCCAAGCCCTGGCCGCGCCGACCTACCCCCTGGGCCCCTCGTGTGGCCCCCGCGTTGACCTTCCGCCTACTTAAAGCCTCCGTCGCGAAACCCCGTCGAGAGCCACGATACGGAAAACCTTCCAGAGCGCCGCCGCCGCGAATCCCATCTCGGGGGATTCAGAGATCGCCTCCGCACCTGCCGGAGAGGGATTCATCCCGGAGGACTCTACACCGCCATGGTCGCCTCCGGAGTGATGAGTGAGTAGTTCACCCCTGGACCATGGGTCCATAGCAGTAGCTAGATGGTCGTCTTCTCCTTGTTGTGCTTCATTGTTGGATCTTGTGAGCTGCCTAACATGATCAAGATCATCTATATGTAATTCTATATGTTGTGTTTGTCGGGATCCGATGGATAGAGAATACTATGATTATGGTGATTATCAATCTATTGTTTATGTGTTGTTTATGATCTTGCATGCTCTCCGTTACTAGTAGAGGCTCTGGCCAAGTTTTTACTCTTAACTCCAAGAGGGAGTATTTATGCTCGATAGTGGGTTCATGCCTCCATTGAATGTGGGACAGTGACAGAAAGTTCTAAGGTTGTGGATGTGTTGTTGCCACTAGGGATAAAACATTGATTCTATGTCTAAGGATGTAGTTGTTGATTACATTACGCACCATACTTAATGCAATTGTCTGTTGCTTTGCAACTTAATACGGAGGGGTTCGGATGATAACTGAAGGTGGACTTTTTAGGCATAGATGCAGTTGGATGGCGGTCTATGTACTTTGTCGTAATGCCCAATTAAATCTCACTATATTTATCATATCATGTATATGCATTGTTATGCCTTTCTCTATTTGTCAATTGCCCGACCGTAATTTGTTCACCCAACATGCTTTATCTTATGGGAGAGACACCTCTAGTGAACTGTGGACCCGGTCCTATTCTTTACATAGCATACAATCTGCAATACTTGTTTACTGTTTTCTTTGCAAACATCTTCCACTTGATACGTTTAATCCTTTGTTACAGCAAGCGGTGAGATTGACAACCTCACTGTTTCGTTGGGACAAAGTACTTGGGTTGTGTTGTGCAGGTTCCGCGTTGGCGCCGGAATCCCTGGTGTTGCGCCGCATCACATTTCGCGACCATCAACCTTCAACGTGCTTCTTGGCTCCTGGTTCGATTAAACCTTGGTTTCATACGAGGGAAAACTTGCCACTGTGCGCATCATACCTTCCTCTTGGGGTTCCCAACGGACGTGTACATCTACGCGCATCAGTAGTCAACCGCCCGCTCGAACGTAGGGTTGGTCATGAGGGTGAGGTTGGAGGCGGCGTTGCCGAGGTCCTCGTTGAGGCCGGCGGTGAGGGTGGAGAGGAGGATCGTCGCCAATCCGGAACCCAAGGTCCTGGAGCTCGTCGGAGATGGCCTTGAGGCGCAGGCAGTAGGCGTCCAAGGTTTGATCGCCCTGGGGTGTACCGAAGAATTCCTGCTGCAAAAAGACAACACGTTGGAGCTTGTTATTGGTGAAGAGGCCGTTGATCTTTCCCCACACCGTGCGGGCGTCATCGCCCTCCCGAACGACGGTCTTGAAGATGTCCGGCGAGACGGTGAGGAAGAGCCAGCGGATGATGGTGGCGTCGATGGCCAGCCAGTCGGAGTCGCGGGCGAGGAGGTCGGCGGTGCCGTCGATGTGGTCGCGCAGGTTGTACTCGCGGAAGAGGAGGTAGAAGTACGTCTTCCATGCGAGGTAGTTGGCGGCGGTAGTGGACAGCTTGGGGGGACATGGTCGGCGATGGCGACGGCGCACGGGGGGAGAGGCGGAGTCGGCTAGGGGTTGGGGGGGGTAGCATGGGGGGAAGAGGCGGCGCACGGCTAGAGGCGGCGGTGGAGGGAGGGCGGCGCACGGGGAGAGAGGCGGCGCACGGCTAGGATCTAGGAGGTGTCTGATACCATGAAGAGAGATGCAATGCACAATGTATTCATCGGAGTCATAGGCGGTACATATATATAGGCCACGTCCTCGACTATACAAGGAAGGAGGCGGGCCCGATACTAAATACAAAGATATGTATCGCTATACATAATTACAGAGGATACACATCCAGATATTCAGAGATATGTATCTCAACAAAGAGGAAGATCAAAGGTGCAATCTCTCAAAGAAAACGGGATAATTAATGATGAACCTGTGTAAGAGGAGTGGACACATGCGTTAAATCAAATGGATTGAAGGCTCCTAATGAAAGACTCATTGTCTAACCTAGACTATTAGCTAGTGGGGTTTGCCGTTACCAGTGCAAATAATTTGGGGAGAACCAAACGTCTCATGGCAATCGTTCGGCCAGGTAGTCTTGATTTTTTATAGCTGATGAAATGGCTTAAAAAGAGTATGATGTGGACCGATAAGAGACTTGCTGAAGTGGATATCTTGCATGTGCAGAAAAATAGAATCAAAGAATAGAAAGATCTCAGTCGCCTGATCACTAGCCGTGCTCTTTTATTCACAAAGAGAGAGAAAAGAGAACCTGTTGACTGTCCTGCAATGCACCGCACGCTGCCGGGCGTGGCTGCCACCGCAGGAGGCAGGAGTGCAGGACGGAAGCGGACGGCGACGGTGAACGCTGAGACCGCACGCTCGCTCCACACCGCGGCCCAGGCGTGGCTCGAGGCCTGACTCGAGCAGATGCCTGACTGTCGGCACGCAACATCAGCGCGAGTCCGGCAGCCGGAGTAGCTCTATGGCCTACTCTAGCAACTGTGACATTCCTGTGCTTACGTAATCAAATAACTATCAAGTCCAATCTGATCTATGCCAGCAAACTAGCAAGAGTAATACGGCAGCATCACAAAACTTTGTTTTCCTCACTGTTTCCTCTTATATTATCTACTTTTTTTGAAAGGGGATAAACCCGGCTTCTGCATCGTGATGATGCACACAGCCTTTTATTAAAATCCAGCATATTTTGTTCAGAAGTACATATTACATCTCAAGGTTCGCTTAAAGTTGATACAAAAATCAACCAGCGAAAAAAGGAAAACAACACAAAGTGACTAAGCATCCTCTAGTCGACTAATATGCTGCCAGCCAGCCCGGCACAAGATATCCTGAGCGACCATCTGGAGCCGTGTGCATCCAGAAGCCATGACATCCCGTTGCTCTTGCGGCGAAAGGAGAGCCCAGAGTTGGATCCAATGCACCATGGAGAAGATCACCTGTAAAAAATTGAAATTTTTCTTGTTGTTAAAAATTATATCATTGCGGCATCTCCATATTGACCAACATAAGGCTGATACGCCAATGCGAATTAAAACCTTGGATTGTTTGTCAACACCGTTTAACCAATTTCCAAACATATTTGTAATATTGGTTGGCGGAGGGAGATTATTAGTGAAATTAACAGTTCGCCATATTAGTTTAGCAAAGGGACACGATAAAAATAAGTGTTCCACCGTCTCTTGTTCTCCGCAAAAAACACATTTAGTACACCCATTTTATTGTCTCTTTGCTAAATTATCTTTTGTTAATAGCACCTTATTACTTAGGAAGCACATAAATTTTTTAATTTTTAGGGGGATTTTCATCTTCCAAAGATATTTCCGCAAGTATGTTGTATGATCATTCATAAGATCCTCATACATAGATTTAACTGTAAACAACCTATTAGTTGTTAGCTTCCACATAAAACAGTCCGGTTCATTATTTAAATTAACCATCATTAATCTTTGGCATAAGTGTAACCACGCTATCCACTTATTACCAGATAGTACACGTCCATCAAAAAACACATTTATATTATCTACTTGAATCACTTTTTAACAAATACTTAGAATGATCATAGTATCATACTCTCGACAAGATTCTTTTAACAGTCCTCTACTCCTCTCTGCCACACATCCCAGGCATTATTCTCCGGATACACCATTCTGCAGCCTATAGAAAAAGGGCACGGCTAGTGATCAGGCGACTAAATCTCAGTCACCTGACGCACGCACGTTGTTGATTTTCAGTTTGTTACTTCGACAATAAGTTTTACTACTTAGACGTGACTTTTCCGTCGGTGAATAAGAGAGCGTCTGAAAAATGTGCATTCTCGGTTAACAGTTGTAACCTATATGTAACTAGAAAATTTTAACTACAACCTACATGTAACCAAAAATATATCGGTTGCGACCTACATGCAACGGAAAAATATTTGCGACCCACGTGCAACCGGAAAAATCTCAGTTGCAGCCCGCATGTAACCGGGGAAATTCTCAGTTGCGACCCGCATGTAACCGGAAAAAACTTAATTGCGATCCGCATGCAACCGGGTAAATCTTAGTTACAAACCGCATGCAACTGGAGAAATCGACCAACATGAAACTAGAAAATAACTCAGCTCCGACCCACATGCAACTGGGAAAATATCAGTTGCGACCCGCATGCAACCGGGAAAGTCTCAGTTACGACTCGCATGCAACCGGGAAAAATCTTAGTTACCGCCTACATGCAACTAAGAAAAATCTCATTTTCAGCCCTCATGCAACTAAAAAAAAAACTCTTAGTTGCGACCAATATGTAACTCTCTAAATTTGCACGAATCAGGAGGTAAACCAATGGACCGTGACATTCTTCTCAGCTGCATCACATATGTCCCTTTTTTTTTGCAAAAAAATAAGCAAAGCTTACCAAAAAAAAAATGCTAAATGCCATGCTACAAAGCCATGGCAAATAATCAAAGCAGCTCTGACAAAGTAACGCACGAGCGGCAGCACACGGCCAAAGAGTCAGCGTGAAAGCCCCCATGGAGAAAATAATGCCTAACCAAAACAGCAACAATGCACGGATCTTGATGCCCTTAATGTAATGACTGAGAGCAATTACAATAAGGTACAGTCAGCTGGCTATAAGAAATAAAATATTATAAGTTTGCTTAGTTGGAGAAGAGAGATTAGGAGAGAGAAGGGAAGTGGGCTCTTATCTTATAGCCAGCTCTAGCACGTGCTCCTAGGCACTATGTGAGAGTAAAATGTGGGCCATGTATTGTAAAAGTAGCACACTTTTGTAGCTTACTATTGTACATACTAGTTATAAGTTGACTATAGATGATGTGGCAAATTGTTATAGCCGGCTGCCGGCTACACTATTGTTCTTGCTCTGATTAGGTGACGCCTGATTTTTAGCAATTCCAAAAAAAAATGGTAGTAAAAGAACCGGTCAGAAATTTTGATATGGATGGGGCCCATCATGTATACATACACGTATACAGTATAAATACGAGTGTATTGTGTTTGGTATGTGTGTTTAAGTGTGCATAATGGCATCTATAAAATATATGAACAATTGCAGTGGTGTTTTTCAAAAGATGAAAGTTCTAGTGGTGTTTCTTAAATAGTCTAAAATTGTAGTGGCTTCTATCCAATTAATACTTTTTGATATGGCCAAGACATGTGGTAGAGCTAAATACTTCTTTGGAATCATCCAACACATCTATACATTTTTTGCTAATTCTACGAAGAAATGACATATTTTGAAAAATAACATATTAGGATGGACTCTTAAGTCGGTGTCAGCTACACGTTGGGAGAGTCTGTTGAAAGTGTCAAATCAATTAGATTTCAATGTGCATACATTCGAGAGGCTCTACTTCAGGTATATAATTTTATTATTATTGTTTAACATTGTATTTTATTTCGGGGCTACATCCAACTATAAATTTATTTCCATTCTTTTATTCCAGGTTTCGAAAATTGATAATGATCCTAAGACAAGAAGTGAGGCTTTAGGTGTGGCAAAAAATGAACTTGTAGACTATGAATAGTCATTTGGTTTGAGGTATTGTTTGCTGTTAATTTAGTAAGCAAACACTTGCAAACTAAGGATATGCTCATTGATGTTGCTATTGAGAAAGTGCAAGGTCTTATGTCTTTCTTCGAGGAGTACATGGAACTGGTTTATTAGAGGCATTGGCGAAAGCTAAACAAATTTCACTTGAGTTGAATATTGATGCAAAATTTCGTGAAAAGCGGGAAATTAAAAGAAATAAGCAGTTTAATGAAAACCCAGATGACACAAATATTGCCACATAGTTTGTGGAGGAATCATTTCGAGTCAACTATTTTTTACCTCTTGTTGATCAAGCAATTTCATCACTCAAAACAAGATTTGAACAATATAAGGGCTACCAGAAAATCTTTGGTTTCTTATTTACCTCTGAAAAGTTGCAGTCATTGGATAATGATAGCTTGAAGTCTTCTTGTGAGAATCTTGAGGCTGCTCTTACAAAAGATAAAAAAATCTGATATTGATGCCAATGATCTTTATGTTGAGCTGAAGTTTCTTTGAGAATTCATTAAAGAAAATATGGGGCATGTTGAAGTTTTGAATTTTTTTAAGAGGCATGATTGTTTTCCCAATGCAAGTATTGCATATAGAGTTTTGTTGACCATTCCTGTGACTGTTACATCAGCAGAACGAAGCTTCTCTAAGTTGAAGTTATTGAAGTCATATATGCGAACTACGATGACACAACAAAGACTCAATGATTTGGCGACAATATCACTTGAGAGTGAAATGTTGGAGAAGATTTCTTATGAGTAATCATTGAAGATTTCATTTCGAAGAACCCTAAAATAATGATGTTATTCAAATAAATATTATGAAACCGGGAGCTGACTAGTTATGTTTCTTAAATATTATGCAGAAGAGATAGACATCAGTTTTCCTTAATTTTTTCTTGCCCTAGAGGATGTGCCTCTTCCACTAATTGATCTTCTTCTGTATTTTGTTGTATGTTCTCCTCGCTTTCTTCATTAGAGTAGCCTTGCAACTTATAGCATACAATAATTTTTTCACTTCATTACATTTATGACCATAAGTCCATAACTCGGGGCAGTACCAACACTTTCCTCTCTCTCCTTCTCTAGGTTTGTCAGGAGCATTTCGTTGTCTCTTGTCTTTGTTGCCTTGAGTTCTATTCATATTCACTATGGCAGTATTTCTTGTACCCACTGTGGTGGTGCTCTTCTTATTGTTGGAGAGAAAGGACAACTCTTGTTTTCTTGCAAACCAATAAGCATTTCTCAAATAAGGAGGTTTGTGACATTGAATGTCATGCTTGATAGTTTTGTTTAATCCACTGATAAATCTCGGGAGGAATTTTTCAAACAGATAAATCTAGTCTCTTTTCATCAGTGCCATCTAATCCTCAAACTAATCAATGTAATGGTCGACGGAGCTTGTTTGCTTAACTGTTGGCATAACCCCATGGACTCCTCAGCCCGAGGGCACGGAACACGCTCATAGAGTATTTTGCGGAATTTGTGGCAACTCATTAGATATACATCAATGATGGTACTGTTCAGCCAAGTCTTTGCTTTTCCTCGTACATGAGCGTTTGCTCATTTAACCTTTATCTCATTGATTATGCCTGCCAAGATAAAAAAAAACTTTCACATTATTGGATCCTGATACGTCCATTTTGCATCACTATTTTATATCATAATTTACTGTTATTCATTGATATATTTCATATTTAGAGATGATACTTATGTTATTTCACCTATTTTGCATGTTTCATGATTATTGGAGAATTACTCACCGGAGTCAGAATTCTGCTGGAAAAAGTCAGGATACAATATTTGAAGATCAACAATTGACGAAAATATACCGAAGCTCCTATTTTTCCAGATGACGGAGCCAAAAGGGGAGGCCGAGGAGGGCCGCCATGGGCCCTCCCCATGGGCCGGCGCGGCAACCAATGCCGGCGCGCCACCACGTGGGGAGGGGGCCCACGACCCCCCTCGGCCATCGCCCTTTCGCGTACTTCATATCCTAGAAACCCTAAGGTGCAGGGGGTATCGAGGATAGTCAGCCTCTTCGAGCGGAAAACACCAGAGAAAACTCTGGCAGAAATCTGGGAAATTCCCTCCCAGGAGGGAAATCGTCGCCATCGTCACCGTCATCGAGCTGGACTTCATTGGGATCATCATCATCATCATCTCCACCATCGACACCGTCATCTCCACCGCTGCACCTCGTCTCCGTTGTAACATCTAGGGTTGAATCTTGAGTATTTCATAGGGGAAACTCTCCCGGTGTTGATTACTCCTTGTTATTGATGCTATTGAGTGAAACCGTTGAATCAAGGTTTATGTTCAGATTGTTATCCATCATCATATCACCTCTGATCATGTTCCACATGATGTCTTGTGAGTAGTTCGTTTAGTTCTTGAGGACATGGGTGAAGTCTAAATGTTAGTAGTGAACTATGTTGAGTAATATTTAATGGTTTGATATTTAAGGTGTGGTGTTATTCTTCTAGTGGTGCCATGTGAACGTCGACTACATGACACTTCACCTTTATGGGCCTAGGGGAAGGCATCTTGTATTCGTTTGCTAATTGTGGGGTTGCCGGAGTGACAAAACGAACCCCCGTTGGTATATCGATGCATGAGGGATATAGGGATCTCGAGTTTAAGGCTGGTTAGATTTATCTTAATTACTTTCTTATATTTGCGGATGCTTGCAAGGGGTTTAATCACAAGTATGTATTAGTCCTAGGAAGGGCGGTGCATTAGCATAGGTTCACCCACACAACAATTATCAAAACAATGAAGATTAATCAACTATATAAAGTGAAAGCACTAGACTAAATTCCCGTGTGTCCTCAAGAACGTTTGGTCATCATAAGTAAACAAACCCACTTGTCCTTTGTGCTAAAAAGGATTGGGCCACTTGCTGCATTTATTATTCTCGCATTTTACTTACTTGTATTTTATTTATCTGCTATATCAAAACCTCCTGAAAACTTGTCTATGAGCATTTACAGTGAATCCTTCATCGAAAGCTGCTTGTCAACACCTTCTGCTCCTCGTTGGGTTCGACACTCTTATTTATCGAAAGTACTACGATACACCCCCTATACTTGTGGGTCATCAGATCCATACATTTGCGTTGTCACCAAAAAAGAGGGGTAGTTCTGTTGGAGATATGCCCAAGAGGCAATAATAAAGTGGTTATTATAATATCTTTGTGTTTATGATAAATGTTGGCATACCATGCTATAATTGTATTAACCGAAACATTGATACATGTGTGTTATGTAAACAACAAGGAGTCCCTAGTAAGCCTCTTGTATAACTAGCTTGTTGATTAATGGATGATCATGGTTTCGTGATCATGAACATTGGATGTTATTAATAACAAGGTTATGTCATTAGTTGAATGATATAATGGACACACACCCAAATGAGCGTAGCATAAGATCAAGTCATTAAGTTCAATTTGCTATAAGCTTTCGATACATAGTTGTCTAAGTCCTTCGACCATGAGATCATGTAAATCACTTACAAAGGGTATTTTGATTACATCAAACGCCATTGCGTAAATGAGTGGTTATAAAGATGGGATTAAGTATTTGGAAAGTGTGAGTTTAGGCATATGGATCAATAGTGGGATTTGTCCATCCTGATGACGGATAGATATACTCTGGGCCCTCTCGGTGGAATGTTGTATTAGCTTGCAAGCATGTGATTGGATCACAAGAGATGACATACCACATACGAGTAAAGAGTACTTGTCGGTAACGAGGTTGAACAAGGTATGGAGATACCGATGATCGAACCTCGGACAAGTAAAATATCGCGTGACAAAGGGAATCGCATCGTATGTAAATGGTTCAATCGATCACTAAGTCATCGTTGAATATGTGGGAGCCATTATGGATCTCCGATCCCGCTATTGGTTATTGCTCGGAGAGGAGTCTCGACCATGTATGCATAGTTCGCGAACCGTAGGGTGACGCGCTTAAGGTTCGATGTCGCATAAGTAGATTCGAATATGAGATGGAGTCCGAAGTTTTTGAGTCTCGGATGGGATCCAGGACATCACGTGGAGGTCCGGAATGGTCCGGAGAATAAGATTCATATATGGGAAGTCATTTTCCGGGGTTCAGAAAAAGTCCGGTGTTTTTACCGAAGCTTCTAGAAGGTTCTAGAGGGTCACCAGTGGGCCCACCACCCCGGGAGAGGCCACATAGGCGCCACATGGCATGGTGGGGCCTGCCCACTATGACATGTGGGCCCAGCCGCCTACCCCTATAGATAAGATCTATCTCTAATTTAAATGGTTTAAAATCTAGAGATAAGATCTATCTCCAAAAATAAAGCGTTTAAACGAAGAGATAAGGGGAAGGCTTGAGGGGGAAGAAATCTCCCCCCCCCCCCATGCGCCGACCAAGGGATAGGTGGGTGAAAGTGCATGGAGCCCCCATGTGTAGTTTTGGTAATTAATGACAATCCCTATGGACTAATGTTTGCATTGAGTTATATTTGTAGGAGTTGTCCATAGGCAATGCTTGAAACATATGTTGGCTTCAAGATTGCAATAAGGAGCAAATGAAGAAGATCAAGTGTCAAGTATGTCTTGAAGATGAAGATGAAGTGAGCTCTCAAAGTTAACTTCAAGACATCAACGAAATGAAGTGCAAGTTCAAGATGAGTCATCATTGAAGAGATCCTTTGCTAGACTCTTGCCATCCATATGGTGATCATGGATATGTGAAGATGCGCGGAACAAGAAGCTCTCCCATGGTGGATTATGGGGGAGCAATCCACAAGACTTCGTCAAGCAAGCACAATCAAGAAAGGCGTTCCATCTTGTTGCGGTCAAGATCGTCATCATCGAGCTCAAGTGGAATACGCAAGTTTAAGGTTTGCTCTTGATATGGTTTCTTTCTTACCGGTCTCATGGTGTAGTTGGAGACCGGTTTATAGTTCAGTTGCCGTACTATCAAGAGGGCTCTCGAGTGAGTAACTCGATCGTATCGTTCGGAGAGAGCTCAAATCTTTGCATCCTTGCATCATATTTCTTGGTTGTTATTTGGATCTTATCCATGTGGTGATTTAGAGCTTGTGCTTATTCTCATGACAAGCTCTAGTTCATCGAAAACGGATTCCGCATGAATCACTTGTTGCGTTTTCGATATTGGAGTTTTCTCGGTTTCTCGTATTGAGAGGTTTCACTCTAAAATACATAGAAAAACCTACCCCACTTGTTCTTAAGATTTTCACTCTTTGTGTGGTAGCTCTTGTCATCCTCTTTACAACAAAATTGGTTTCACCTAAATCCAAGTCTCCTATCTCAAGTTGTTGCATTTTCCATATTGGAGGTTTCACCGGTTTGACTTTTATAGATAGGTAAAACCTTTATTCATTTGATTCTATCCTCCTTTTCTGGACTATGATATTTCTATGCATATTGTTGTAGAGCTCGTTGTTGTGATTTCAACGAGCCCAAGATCATCGAAATCGGAGTCCGGATGCAAAAGTTATTGAAGTTTTCGTGAAGCAGTTTTTTTTGGGCGGAAATTGGCCGGAACTTCCGCCCTACTTCGGAACTTCCGGAAACTTCTTCTGACACACAGGAGCATTCCGGGCGCCCTACTTCACCGGAAGTTGCCGGAACTTCCGGCGGAAGTTCCGCCCCAAATGACCGGAAGTTCCGGTTTTGACGATTTTGTGCATAACGGGCAGATTTCTCTTGCCCTATTTAAGGGGGTCTTCTTCCCCAAAGTTTCCCATCCGTTAGAGCTCGTTTTTGCCTCCATTGTTGACCTTCTTTGAGCTTGCTATCTCCCTCTTCCTCCAATGAATCTTGCATCTATTTGAGAGAAAGATAGAGGAGATCTAGATCTACATCTTCACCAATCAAATCCTTCTCTTTGTGAGGGGAATCCACTAGATCTAGATCTTGGAGAAATTTGGTGTTCCTCCTCCTATTTGTTCTTCCTCTCTTATTCCCCAATAGCTTTTGTAGCTTTGTTGGAATTTGAGAGAGAAGGACTTGAGCATCTTTGTGGTGTTCTTGCCATTGCATTTGGTGCATCGGTTTGAGTTCTCCACGGTGATTCGTGGAAGTGAAAGCAAGAAAGTTGTTTCTCTTGGGTTTTGGAACCCTGGACGGATTTGAGGCCTTTGTGGCGATTTCTTGGGAGCCTCCAATTAAGTTGTGGATGCGTGCCCCAAGCTTTGTGTAAGGCCCGGTTTCCGCCTCGAAGGAAATCCCTTAGTGGAACCGTGACCTAGGCCTTTGTGGCGAGGGTCACCGGAGATTTAGGTGAGGCGCCTTCATGGCGCGGTGTGTGGTGTGAGTACCGCATCTTGGGGTGAGGCCTTTGTGGCGTTGGTGTGCATCGAGCAACCACACCTCAAGGTGAGCCTCTTGTGGCGTTCGGGAGCACTAAGCCACCGCGCCTCTCCACCGGAGATTAGCACTCGCAAGAGTGTGAACTCGGGATAAATCATCGTCTCCCGCGTGCCTCGGTTATCTCTATACCCGAGCTCTTTACTTATGCACTTCACCTTGTGATAGCCATCGTGCTTGAAGTTATATATATCTTGCTATCACATAAGTTGCTTGTCTTGCTTAGCATAAGTTGTTGGTGCTCATAGGTGAACCTTTGCTTAGAATAAGTTGTTGGTGCACATAGGTGAACCATAGTATATAGACTTTGGGCTTGACAAAGTAAACGCTAGTTTTATTCCGCATTTGTTAAGCCCATCTCGTAAAAGTTTTAAATCGCCTATTCACCCCCCCCTCTAGGCGACATCTGTGTCCTTTCAGTGGGGCCAAGGGGGAACCCTAGGCCGACCCCCCCCTATATAAAGAGGGGAGGAGGTGGCCGGCCACACCACCCATCATCCAACCCTAGCCGCCCCCCTCTCTTCCTCCTCCATACGTTGTGTAGGCTTTGGCGAAGCCCTGCAGCAATTCTTCTCCACCACCACCACCACGCCGTCGTGTTCTTTGGGATCAGAGATCTACCACACCTCCGCTCGCTGGAACAGGAGAGGAAGGGATTCATCGACACCGTACGCGCGACCAAGTACGGAAGTCTTTCGGATTGCAGCACCGGGACGACCGTCTACATCAACAACAAGATTAATCTCGTAGGCTTTGGAATATTCGAGGGTTAGTCTCATCTCCATCTCGTTGCTCCGATCTTGTAGATTAGATCTTGGCTTTTCCATAGATTAGATCTTGGATTTATTCGTCTTTGCGGTAGGAAAATTTTTATTTTCTATGCAACGAACCCATCAAGTTCAATGCTTGATGTTCTAATATGTGGCTCCCGCTTATGAATTTGTGTAGTACACTGCATGCCTTATGGTTGTTGATCTGACAGCCTTTGTTCCCCCAGTTGGCCATGCATTGTTCCTTCGGTCACCTTCAGGTGCTTGTTATCTAAAGTCACTGTTGCTTGACCTATCTCTGCTTTGTTCCCCTTGATTGTGCAACTAGAGTTATTGCCTCAGCGGTTGAACCGTGGGTTGAGGATGAGTGTAGGAATAAACTGGTGGTGGGTATGATTGTTGGGAATATGGATAGAAGGTGTGTGGGGGAGTGTAATTTTGTGGCTGCGAAAATTGGTTTGAGGTGTTTGTTGGAGGATATTGTAGCAAGGGAGTATGGGGTTGGTAGAGGGACGGATTATGGTGGTATTGGTGTGGGTTTGTTTTATAATGGATGTGATGTTGTTCATGTGGTTGACTATTTTCAGGCATGTTTTGGCTTTGGAAAGGTTGCCTTTTTAGTGGTTGCTATTGAAAATTGGACACTTGCAAGGTGTGGGCTTGCGGTGAAGAAACAAAACACGGCTGTGGCAATTTACTAGGATGTGGTTGGGACACTGGTGGTGGGGTGGAGTATCGTGGAGGTGGATATGCATGGTGGTGCGACGAACTCGAATGCTTAGATGCGGGTTGCCCTCGATTATCGGGCTCAGAACTTGATGGTATGGATGTGGTGGAGTATTCATTCCAAAGCCACCAAAATATTGCCTTAAACCACCACGATTGGGTCTAGATCTAGGCGGATTCAGGGAGATGCCCAACTGCGCTACCATCTCTGTGAGTTTGGAGAGATTACCTTGGATCTCGTCCATTGATTTTTGATGCCTCTCTAGCATTTTGTTGGTGTTGATGACATCGCGAGGGAGATGAGATTCGATCTCCGCTTCCGCCGCCGCCTGAGTATGCGCCGCCTCGTGCAGCGCCGCTTCCTTCGATTCCCGGCCCATGCATTCCTGGGAACGAGTATGGATGGTAGACATCACGGTTCTTGGCGAAGAGAAACCCCAGGAGGGGAGGGGGACTGGAGGAGGAAATTGAATCTAGGCAAGGGTAAACTAGAGGCGGGAAGGTAAAGGTAATATGAACTGATATAGAGATAGGTTTTTGTTACCATTTTCGAGCCACCCAGCCTCACACTCCGCGGCCTTATAACCTGACCGTGAGCCTCGACGATTAGTAGCAGTATTGCCTAAACTGAGCTCAGTTGTTATTGCAGGGCTTTAAGCAGGAATATTCTCCTAGTAGATGGCATCTTTGAATGTCCTTCCTTGGATGAGCATCGGACGGTCCTTCTGAAGTTGTCAGAGGAAGATCCTGACGCGCACCTGCTACGTGCTTCCTAATGGGCTGAAAGCCCATGCTCTCCATCAAAGCGGGTTGGTCCGTCCTGTCCCTCCAAGCAGGCTACATCGTGCTTAATTGGTCTGGCAGCCCACTCTCACGGATCCAGAGCTGCTCCGTCGTTTCGATCGGCAGGGGTCCACCGATTACACGGAGGTGGACCATTGCGCAACCAGATTCCAGCCTGCCTGCAATCTACTCCAGCGGAAGACAAGGACTCGACGAGCTTGGCCACCAACCAGCCAAACCGCCCACCTCCACCGCTCCACCCAAGCAGCAAGCAATGGAGCTCCGCGAGCTCGGCGCCACGGGCCTCCGCGTCAGCCCCGTCGGCTTCGGCGCCTCCCCGCTCGGGAACGTCTTCGGCGACATCCCCCGCGACGTCGCCCGCGCCACCGTCCGCCGCGCCCTCGACCTCGGCATCAACTTCTTCGACACATCACCGTAATAACGCCCCGCCACTCCCCTTCCCTCCCCTCCCTTCGCCCCCCGCCTCCACCTCCCCAAACTCTGATCCGGCGTGCGCAGGTACTACGGCGGCACGGTGTCGGAGTCGGTGCTGGGGGACTGCCTCCGCTGCGCGGCCGTCCCGCGCGACGCCTTCGTGCTCGCCACCAAGTGCGGCCGCTACAAGGACGGCTTCGACTTCAGCGCCGCCCGCGTCACGCGGAGCATCGACGAGAGCCTCGCGCGCCTCGGCCTCGACTACGTCGACATCCTCCACTGCCACGACATCGAGTTCACAAACCTAGACCAGGTCCGTCAATCTCACCGCCCACCACCCACCACCCGTTCGACGAAATCTCCTCTACCAGCCGCACCACACTGTACTGTTGTTTCGATCTTTGCAGATTGTGAGCGAGACGATCCCCGCGCTGCAGAAGATCAAGGAGAGCGGGAAGGCGCGGTTCATCGGGATCACCGGGCTGCCCCTGAGCATCTTCGCCTACGTGCTCGACCGGGTGCCTCCTGGCTCCGTGGATCTGGTCCTCTCCTACTGCCACTACGGGATCAACGACACCGCGCTGCTGGATTCCCTGCCTTACTTGAAGAGCAAAGGTGTCGGGGTCATCACTGCTTCGCCCCTTGCCATGGGGCTTCTCACGGACAACGGGCCGCCCGAGTGGCACCCCGCACCGGAACAACTCAAGGTATTGCTATGACACGAATTATTATATTCTTTCTTCATCTGACTGTTGCAGGACAAGGCTGTTTCTTCATAGATTACATATTATTATAGGAAGAACAACCAGATATAAGATACTGGTACCATCTTATTATAAAAACAATGACGTAAGGGGCCTGAGATACAATTGTGTTACTATAAATATGCAGCCCTGCTACATAGAAAACGTGATAATGGCAGTAGGGGTTGGAAAATTAGGCAGTTATGAAAGATTAGTAGATTTAGTATAAGTAGTTTGAAATTGGACTAAAACACAATTGCTGCCTTTGTCCAAAGGGCATCAACCCCTTGTCACTATTTTCATTTGGTGGATCCTGGTTCACCACCTCAGTCTCTGGTGGAGAAATTGTGTACTTGTAGAGGAATTGGTATCTTCCCCATTGCTTCAAGTTGAGTTATGTGTTGGTATAGTTAATTATACACTTCAACTACCTACACAAGTAATTATCATGTTGTATGATGTATTTTATTCACTTGTAAGCCATTCTTCCATACTAAGATTGCTTGGATTACGATAATCTGGTAATCCCTTGTGCCCAACTAGGTATTGACTATCTTATTATTTTGCCAATCAACCTCTTGTTTTCGTGGTTATTTTTCACAGAATATTGTAAAATATAAGTTCAGCACAACAGTCCAGCAACCGCAAACTGAGCCTAATTAACAACAAAGACTTTTTTTTTGCAATACATCTCTCTGTCCAAACCTCCAGAAGATATTTGTTATTTCTGTTACACTCCCGTGGGTAAGCAAATACTCCCTCCGATCCATAATGAGTGTTGAGGGTCTTTAGTTCATTTAGTCCAAATTTGAACTAAAACCCCCCCTCCGATCCATAATAAGTGCATGGGGCTTTAGTTCAAATAGTCCTAGTTTAAACTAAAGCCTCGACTCTTATTATGGATCGAGGGAGTAGTTGACATTGAAAAAAGCAATTCTTTTGTATCATATTATCTTCTAGAAGATCACTTCTTTGTCTGATGTGTCAAATCAATCCATCAATTCACATGTATAACACAGTCTGTTATTAGTTGGCATGCAGGGCAGCGGCAGAGCACTGTAGAAAGAAGGGGAAACCTATTACAAAGCTAGCCATGAAGTATAGCTTGATGAACAATGAAATTTCCACAGTTCTTGTTGGAATGAACTCTCCAGAACAGGTAAAACGATTTGTACCACCTTTTAATGGATTCGTGACTTCTATGCAGCGTATTCTTATCCCATTTCCATGCATGAACTTTGACTCGATCTAATCACATGTGGATGCCCAAGGAGTAACTATTTTTAGTTTTAGCTGAGAAAATTAATATTGTTCTCATAGGATAATCATGGTTATAGTACTACATTGGACAGAACAGTTAGTTGTTTATGTACTAGCTGAATTTTTCCTGGAGATTCTGTCTGTTTTCACATGTTTCTCAAACTTTGAATACGATGAGGCCATGTTAGTTGCGACCTATACTTTTCCAATAAATCATGCCCTATATTTTTTTTTGGATTGCTTACTGCTTTATTAACGAGTATAATTAATTTGTTCGAGTTGGAATAATTGCTGAAAATCAGACCCTCTTAGAAATTAGAAAATTGAGTAAAATTTTGTGCTTATTTTATTAGGAGAAAACAAATAGTAAAATCATGTATGTTGGTTCCAAATTATGATGATCAGACCTTATATAACTATTATCATGGAATGGATATAAAAATATATGTTACCACAGGAGGAAGCAAATCAACATTATTTGTACATTGTACCTTTGATATATTTCATTCTAAATAAAAACCATATTAGGTTAAAAAATTCTTTTTCTTAAGGGATTGTTCATATAGTATCTTATGCTTACTTGATTCAAGGTGGAGGAGAATGTTGCTGCTGCACTTGAGTTATCGACTTCAGGCATAGATGAAGAGCTATTGCGTGAAGTTGAAGAAATTTTAGAGCCTGTCAAGAACTTGACCTGGCCCAGTGGTATTTAGCAAGCCTAATGTCTGAGTCTGGCATTAGCTTCGCCTGATGAAATCCATTGTGATGAATATATTTGCTATTAGTTTGTAGAGCGAAATGTGTGCATCTGCAGCCTTGCCTGGTGATTGAAATAGTATTATGCAGGGCAGCCAAATGGAAGACCATCGTTTGGAATTTGTTGGCATATTGTCTCTAGTAATTTATATATGCCTGGGAGCTGACAATAACAATAAAAGGTCAATGATGACCATTGAATAAATTATTCTATTTTTGGTTTCCTCTGCTGGGTTTCATATCAAGCCTATCCCAACTTGCTTGGGAAAAAGCTTTGATGTTGATGTTTTTAATACGCCTTGATGTATTGAGAAAATTTTGTGGATACAATTGCCAACTAAGTCCCAAAAGGTATTTTTCAGTTTGCTGAATCACAACTTTCTGAATTGCAAACTAAGCAAATGGTGTAGCGCCTACTCAAGTGTCAGCTGAAAGGGCGCCAAAAGTACAACAGTATGACTAACTTGAGCTGGTACCGCTTCTGATGTTAGAGCAGAGTGAGGGAGCTCTGGGCGGGGTTTCCCAAAAGGTATTTTTCAGTTTGCTGAATCACAACTTTCTGAATTGTATATGGCTGCTAGATTTCTTCATTTTGTTCTTTTTAGATTGATGGCATTCCACTATCGATGAAAAAAAAACTTCTACATGACTAAATTATGCCTGCGAAAACTTTGACCTCTACCAAAACTGAAAAGTCTTCTCTCTCAAACCTATAACCTAATATATCAATGTGGAAAGAGAACACTGAGGGACAGAAGGCAAGATCAGGCAGGTCCGTTATAACTCTGATGGAAATTGTGACCTAAGGATCTTTCACTACGCTGCCATGTTTCCCAGGGCCGACAACCCCTTCCACTGCTGATATTATTTGTGGCACCGTCATGCCGCCAGAGAGAACGATCTCTGCATGGGAAGTTTCACATCAAATCAGACCTCTTTGTAACATCAGATAATATCATTTTCTCAAATGAAAACGTAGGAAGAACATTGCCAGATCATATACCAATGGCCTCTCGGACGGACAGGTCTGGTATGATTACGTCCGCGCGGCTCATGAGGAAGATGTCACCGAGATAGAGGTGGTTCGTGGGCACATAGACGCAGGTGAGTTCTTGGTCGCCGTTCACGCTGCGCAGGGTCACTGTCGAAGTGATGAACCCCAGTGCATACTCGCCTATCCTTGGGTGCCTTATGATCACTGCCTCTTTGAAGGCCCGTGAGCTCTGGTCTGAAATTACAAACCGCATAAAAATTTATTGTATATAATGGGAGTGCTCTACAAGCTTATGAAAACTATACTTCAAAACAGATACATATACTACGTTTAAATTTTGAAAGAATAGAGTGAACATTGGCTTAGCTCTGCTTCCCCTTTTCAGGAAATTAAATTGGCTTCGTTATACCTGGCGATATCGCGGCGCTTATCTGCTTGGAAGCAGAGTAGATATGGCGGACAAGCGGCATCTTCTTGATGAAGAACTCGCCGAGGCCGAGAAGGGAGGCACCGAGCCATGACGACATGAACACGCCAACGAGGAAAATGAAGGTGATGGAAGTGGCGAACCCCAAACCTTCTCGAGATGAAACCATTAAAACATGAGCTCTATATTGGGAAGATACTGAAAATTTCACCAGATGAAGTTGTAAATGGCGAGTGAGTGGCAGGATAATTACCGAAGACATTTATGCCGAGATGGATGTAGATCGGCGAGAAGAAGCCATCGACGAATCTGATGAACCACCAGGTCGTGTAGAATGTGATGGTTATTGGGAGCAATATGACACTGCAGAGCATGGACAAATTAAGATGTTGGGGAGCACATAAGTTCAGTTCGGTGTGAAAGTAGTCTCTGAATGTACTGCACATGTAGTAACTGTGCCTTTGAAGCCAATGGCACGAAGAAAACTATTCCCTCTGATCCAAATTACTTTTGACGGATCGGAGGGAATAGTTAAATCCAAAGTGTAGCAGTAATACCATCCAGTCATGAACTTCTTCCACGTCCAGCTCCGTATCACTCTTGAGAAGGCCTGCACAAATGGTGTGTAATGTAACAATCCTTCAGACTGAAAGTTACATAAACTACTTATCCACACCGACGGAAAATTAATCATAGATCCCGATTTGCATTCTGCAATTGCATCTTCCAAAGACTATTTTGACAATTTTATGGAGTATAATTAACCAGAGTTGTCCTTGTTCGTGTGAACGTCAAGAGTTGGTTATTACCTCGATGCCGGTGGAGGGGTGGTGGTGGCCGCGTGCCGACGGCGAGCCGATCATCACAGGCGTGGTCGGCTCAGAGTCATCGTCGCCGCCGGCGGATATGCCGACGGGGTCGCTGGTCACCGGGATGATCAGTAGCTCCCGGTCCCTGTCCCTCTCCCGCGCGGCCATGGCGATCTCTGCTGTCATGCGCCTTGTCGCCTGTGCGAACCTGCGTGGCCTAAGGTACCGCAATAGCTGGGCGGGCATGCAGTGCAGTGCGAACGGAAACGCCGGATCAGCCTTCGGACGGTATTGAGCTGGTGTCACTGCAAGAGAACCATGGCACTACCACTATGGGTCTATGGCAGTGGTGGTTCGCCTAATCAGGGGGAATGTCTGGCTGACTGTGTGGCCCCACGCACATACTCACTCCCTCCGGTATACTGATTCAGGATGTATAAACGGTATCATTGTATTCTTTTTGAAAATCTCTTTTGTTTCACATATATATTTATGCGAATTTTGTGAAAAAACTGTAAGTGCAAATCATGGTCAAACCAATAATTTGTTGGCCATTGAAATTTACGTGGAGCCACATGTAGCGGAACGCAAATGAACGACTTAGCTACACGCACGGTAATACCACTAGTAGAAAACCTCTCATCCATCTAAGCCATAAATACCGGTTCCCTTACGAACCGGTACTAAAGGGTGTATTAGTACGGTTTTGCTCGACCTTTAAGTGAGGGGACTAATCCGGTTCGTGTACATAAAGGTTGCGTCGTGAAATTTAGTACCGGTTCGTGACACGAACCGGTACTAAAGGTAGATTTAGTACCGGTTCGTGTCACGAACGTACTAAAGGTTTTCTCTCCCCACGCAGCTCCACCCACCTGGATCGCCTTTTTGACAATAAAAGAAAGAAAATGATAGAAAATTCAAAAAATAAAATGTTTTCACATTCTTCTATGTTATGCAACCTACTATTAGGAAAAATTAAGAAATTTTTTCACTTTTTTTGCAAAAAAGTTTTGAAAAATGGTAAAACCGCAATAACTTTTGCATACGACGTCGAAAAAACGTATAATATATCAAAAAAATCCTGGGAAAAAGTTACATCCGAATTCACCAGGGTTTACCCGGTTAGCCAATTTTTAGATTCTCAAAATTCCAAATGAAAATATGAAAGCAGGAAGATTTTAGTTTTTTTCCAGAAATTTAAAATTTTATATATTTTTATTTTTTAAAATTAAAATATTAATTGTAAGATTTTTTGAGTCCTAACATATTACTATTACTTTTATCAAATTATAAGATTTTCAATTTTTCAAGTTTTAGGTTTTGCAAAAAATATTAAATTTTTAAAAATAATTAAAAATAATAAAAATTAAAAAAGTTAATTTTATTTATTTATTCAACATTATTATTACATCATTACTTTTATTTATTAAAACAATTATTTGGAATTCAAACGATAAAAAGTGTGACATCGACCAACATGTTAATAGGATTGATATGATACTATTATCACATACATGCGCGCGAAGCACTTGGAAGTGGAACGGGATGGAACTTGGAAGTTAAGCGTGCTAGTGCGGGACTAGTGTGAGGATGGGTGACCGACCGGGAAGTTTGACTACGGGTAAGTAATTTGACTAGAGATTAAGTGTAGTTAGAGACTAACGGAAATACTAGTAATTCTGAAAAATAAAAAAAAAGGCCGTGAAAAAAAGGGTGTGAAAAATAATTAGAAAAATGGAAAAAAATTAAACGAAATAGGCTTTAATACCGGTTCGTGTTACGAACCGGTACCAGGTTTCCAGCCCCACGGGTTCCTCCGTGCCCACGTGGAGGCACCTTTAGTACCGTCAGCAGGTACAAGGGGGGGCCTTTAGTGCCGGATAATTAGTACCGGTTGCTCAACCGGTACTAATGCCCCTATGGAACCGGTACAGATGAGCGTTTTTCTACTAGTGTACGCGTGTGACATCGGATCTCTTCGGAAACATGCGTCATAAATCCTCTCGCCGGTCACTCCTACTCGTCAATCTCTCCCCTCAGTTTCCTCTCTATTCTACTCGATGGTTCCTCTACCGCGAACAAATCGTCTGTGTTGCGGCGGCAATCGACCACACCTTTGATGCAACCCCTACCGGTTACATCCGCATCACCACAGTCTCTCTTGTCTATTCGGTAATGGCGGTAAGCCCTAGCGCCCACATTTTCTCCCTACAACTCCTTTAAGGGGACTTTCCTACTCCTGAGATATGATAGAACTAAGCGCCACGCCCGTTTCATGTTTATCAAGGTAGATCGATCTAAAACTACATTATTTCTATATTCCACACTCCCCGAAGGATGGCATAAGTAACAACATTAAAGTGCATAAATATTTTATTGCATAACCATTTACAAGCAATAGATTCAAAGTTAGTGACATTAATATGAAAAACTTTAAAAACATCCGGGCTCCCAATGGAACGCAACTATTATGCAATCAAAGAAAATATGATTACCTGACTTAAAGTCCTTACAAAGATCACTTTCTAGTGGCTTGGGTGTGCCCCTTTTTCTCAGATTATCCATGGTCACTTATTTTGTGAGAAGATCCAAAGAAGCACCTGAATTCTCGGTAGGATCTTAAAATCCCAAAGCGAAGGTAGATAAATGGGTTTAATGCCTCTAAAATTAACTAAGACATACATGTACTTAGAGGAATAAACACCATTTGTCTCATACCGCCAAATAAGATATGACCCTCATCCACAGTATGATTAATAGTCCTAGCTATCTCAATCAACTCAAGCCATTGTACCATCATTGATACATTAGAAGTTCTCTAAATGTACGTCTAAGTTGTGTGACATCTCAGATGTAAGCTAGTCATGATTTGTTGATTAGAAATAAAGTACAAATCTCAAAGCTGAAATTCCAAATCATATATCTTCCGAAAGCTTAACATAATTTCCATTACCTACATGCCACATGTTGTTGGAATTTTGGGCATTTGGCCTTTGGCCCATGGCCCATTATCAAATTCTGAAACTCACATGGCCCATTCCAAAGTTAGTGGCAGCACTAGTGGGGGCTAAAGTTTAGTCCCACATTGCTAGTTGGGAGAGACTTGGAGTGGTATATAAAGTGGGCTGTTGTAGTCCTAGTAAGTGAGTGAGAAGAGAGAGAGCCCTCACGCACTCCTCCTCCTCCGCCGCCCGCCTCGCCTCGTCACGACACGTCCCGACGCGCCGCGGGTTGCGGGAATCTCGCCGAGCCGAGCTTATCTTTTTACTGTTTCTGGATCGTGGTTGTACCAACTTGGACGTGGGCTGCGCCCCACGACCTTCCCGAACCGCACTACATAAGACTCTGCGCAACCCTAGCCGCCACGACTAGACGCATACGTGACTACCTATTTCCAGTTCATTGCGCCGCCGCCTTCGTCTTCCTCATACCGTCCGTCGGCGTGCACCGTGTAACATCCCAAGTTTTCAACAAATAATAAAGCAAGTGAGATTTCAATTACTCAAAATTCACAACTAACAAAAACTTTTCTATGCATATAGTGCCACATATAGAGTTGTGCATCTAAGTGATTTTCTTTTGTGCTATTACCATGATGAGTGTTAGCATTATTCATCTATTGCTATGTGAACACTAACCAAGATCACAAAACCCTAATTTGAGGAGAAATCAAGAAAAGAAGAAAAACCCATTCATCACTCACATACACCATATGTCAAAATGTAAAAACTTCACCAAGGCCATAATTGCTTGCTTCCTTGCTTCTAAAAAGCTTTAATATGATAAACTAACACAATTGTATCATTGGATCATGAATCAAAGCAAGAGAAATCAAGAACTCATCATACATATGATAATGGTCACTTTAGTGAAAAATATTTTCTTCACCACTTTGCACCCCTGTATTTCTAAAACCTAAACTAAACTTTGTCAACCAAAGCCATGTCATCCAAGATCATGTCAGGGTGAACACTTTTCATGTTGACCACCATGTCCAGAGTTGACTAGGTTGACCAGAATTTAATTGCCAAAACAGGATCTGAGAAGAAAAAGAAGATCATCTCAAATTTGAAACTTTGCAATTCTTTTCCAAATTGAGTGCCACCACCACCAATACATCACTATAATTATTTAAAAGAGATTCACCAAAAAGATTTCCAAAATTTGAAAATTTTCTTCATGCGGCCATTGTGTCGAACACCTGGCAGGCACAAATTCAGAAATGTGTTACATGCTTGTGTCCAGCAGTTTCTTCCCTAAACCCCTTTGCAAATGTGATCATGAGCTAGTTCTACACCCCCTGCCTCTAGCCCAGTACTTGCATGGTCGATTAAAGCCAAGGAAAAACCCTAAACTATGCACAACTCCACCATGCCGGCCACTTTGGCATCTCCACCACCAGCCAGCATTTTAACCCGTGCCCTTGTCCTGGAGCAACTGCAATGCATAAGGACACTAACGGTACCGCTCACTCGATCGATCGTGCACGGACTTGATCAGAACAGCCACGCCGAAAACCATGCCAGTACCGCGCCCATGCCGCGGTGAGCGCGCTCTGGAACGCGCCAGAGCGCCGTGCACTCGAACGCGCCCGTCCTTGCCCTGCATCCCTACCACCGCGTCGTCTAGCCACTCCACTCACTCTACGTCCTAGACATGCTCGAGCACCGCCCAGAGCCTCGTCACCGTCGTCCTCGTCGTCGACGTACCGCGGGTACCGCGATGATTACTGGAAGAAATCGAGCGTTTCCGTAGCCCTATCGCTGCGCCAGCTAGCCGTTGAGCATCGCCAGGACGACGCCTACGAGATGCTGTACTCACCTTGCCCTTTCGATCGACGGAGAAGCCGCGCCATGGCCGTGCCCTTGCAGCACGCTCGGCCACCTCCTCACTCTATAAATACCGACGATCGGCTCCTCCCTTCAACACACAATCTCCTCCCCTCTCCTCACTGAGCACTCCTCCACCACCAATTTCACCAGAGCTCGGGAGCTGCTCGAATTGCGAGCTCGAGTCCGCCGGAGTTCACGGAAGCTCGCGTCGATTGGAGCCTCCCGCGCCGCCACTTCACTGGCTGTTCTTCGTCGACCACCGCTTCTCCGCGCACCTTGCCAGAGACCTGCAACGGCACTGTAAGCCCTCCGACCCCCTACCCACGCTCGACCTCGCCGGAATCCCGCCGGACGACGACATCACCACGTCGATCAACCCCCAGATCCTACGGCCACGTTTAAACTTACCGTTTCGCGGTATTAAGAGGCACCGACAGGTGGCCCCCACCCTGTCAGCGCAGCCCGCCCGCACCATTGCTTGCTGGGCTGCAAAGTGAGTTTAAACTCGTTTCGGCCCGTTAGCTTTTCCCGCCAGGCCCAAATATTCAAATATGAATAACCCATTTAGTTCAAATTCAAATACTGATGCTAACTTCAAATTTAAATATCTGGAGATCTACTACACCAAATTTAACAAATTTTATATATTTAGAAAGCCCACAAAATTATCTAAATGATGGCACTGGCCTCATATCCAAATTCGTATTAGAATTTAAATGACAAAAATAACAAGGCAGGGCCTTTTCTAACTTTAAATAATTATTAAAAATAATCTATAAATGATTTTAAGTTGATTCCAATTCTAATAAATCACAAATAATGTTCTCAAATTGATTATGCAATAATATAGCCAGGTTATTTGCATGATCATGGACAAGATCAAATAAAATAGCTATGTAGTTAATTCTAGAACCATTTAACTTGGAATTCAAATTTAATGAATAGTATGAGAGCTACTCTCTCATTTAAATCTTGATCCTAAGTAATATAACCAGGGGGAATGACCTAGGCTAATGAACCCCTGATAAATATTACTTAGAGATTTTAATGCATTTAAAATAATATTATGATAACATGTGTAGTATAGCACTTTAATGAAATTAGCCTCACATATAATAGATATGAAATATTGACTTGGGTCAACCTATATTTCATACCTGATTATTATATGAAGAGATTAAATCTTATTATGAAGTAAAGTGAAGAAATGAATTTCTTTAAGGATTTACCTATCTAAATTTAAGAAATAGGAATAATGAGAGGAAATTATTTTTTTTCTAATAAATAAGAAGTCATCAAATAACTCACCATGCCATGTTTGATTGATAATAGGACTAGAGTGTGAACTTTTTGAGTGTTCCTAGTTTAGCCTATGAGTTTGGTTTAGTATTTATACCTCGTATTCGTATATAGACGCTAGTAACGAGGATTACCAAGAGGAGGAGGCCTACTCCCAAGAAGAGGAAGAGCACTTTGATCACTACTCAGCTCAAGGCAAGCTAACCCTTGCTAAATACAAATGCTTAGCTCTACAAGAGCAAAAGCATCATCACCCCTTTACTTTTATGCATTACCTATCCCATGTTTTTACTCAATTTTATTTTTGGCTTATTTACTTCAAAGTACCTTTTGATTTATGATTCACTTGGTCTAGAATAGAACAATACTTGGGTTAGATGAAAATAAATCAAAGCTAGATTAGCACCCCTCATTTAGTGGCTATTGCTAATCAATTAAAATTTGACTACTCTAGATGGGAACAAGTGATGTTGATATGAAATTGAAACCTTGGGAATGATGGTTCATTCCAAGGAATGATTTTGAAGGTGAATATGACCAAGAGAAGATGGTGATTTTTGATATAAAACTGAGATGGGTTTGAATGCGATACCTTTCCAATTATACAAGTACCCCCACAATACCTGATTATGGGTAGGGCTTAACTAGAAGCTTATGTAGTTTAGTATGGGTTCCCTCTAAACAAGCATCATAGGGGTTATGCCGAGGCTGCCTCCGTCGAAAGTGAAATGATGTGAATATGAGGTGAATGTACGACCCAAGCCTGTGCAGTTCCTTGACGGTTTGTCTTCACCGGGAGGCCAAGCTCATGGGGAGAGGTGCCTATACTAGGTTATCTAAGTGGAAGGTTATGGTTGATGATCCGCGTACTGAGTTACGATGATTCGGGGTTATCCCGACGGATGTAATCAAAAGTTGTGGCACAAGAGTACAACCTCTGCAGAGTGTTAAACCTATTCGAATAGCCGTGTCCGCGGTTACGGACGGTTGGAAGGGCCATACTACTTCCATTATCAGGACTTATGTTGAAATAATAATGGTGATGGATGAATTGTCTTGAATCCCAAATGAATGGTGGGAATGACACTAATGTTCCCACTTGAGTTAGTCTATTAAATAATGAGGATTTTTATTAAATGTTTATTCAAAGAAAACTTGGCTTTATGCAAATAAACTTAGAGCTTAGTACCCCTTTAATACAATATATTATGCTTTACCCTAGTATTAGTTTGCGAGTACTTTAAAAGTACTCATGGCTTTGCCCTGCTATTCAAATGCCGGACTATGAAGAGGACAACGATATCAGGATGACGGACAAGGGACGTCTATGATAACTAGGATCGTCTTCTAACGTCAAGCGTTGCTGTGGAATTATGAGTCCACTACTACTACTACGCTTCCGCTACTTATGTGTGATGTTGAACAATCTATTTGTGTAATATTGGATCATGTGATCCATTGATGTAAGACCTTATGTGTTGTAATAAATGATGACTCTGAACGACTTACTATTATGTCTCGCAAAAACAATCTTCCTGGGATTGCGATGTATGATATAATAGGGCATCCGGAAAAAACCGGGTGTTGACAAGTTGGTATCAGAGCCATTGTTTGACCTTAGAAGACCTTAGTTAGAATGGACGTCCAACAAACTTAGTTTAAAATAAAATAGTTATGAAAATACACTCCTACCCTTACCTTGAAATTCTTTTTCCAAATAATCCCTTCAATGATTATTACTTAAAATTTTGAACACTGACAATTATTAACTTATTTGTCACTCCCTCTACAGATGGATCCCATCATCCCGACGGAGCCCTTTCTCCAGACCCAAGTCTACGACTTGGCGAACGGGGGAGACTTGATCTTGAACGAGATCTGTTCGCTCTCACCGACTTCCTCGGACGCACGCCTCCCGTGTTCTACGGGGGTCAGATCTCGGACAACGGCCAGCTCCAATGGCTGATTATGGCTAACCTTCCAGGAAAGCCGGAATCACCCATGTTCCGCCAGATTCAGTTCTCGCTCCGCTGCTTGGGTGGATGGACTCGCCCATGCTCTGCAGGAGTCTCTCGCTCGTCTGTGCGGAGACTCGCGGCCATCGAAGGGGAACGCTTTGCGCACTTCGCAAGGCACTCCTCTGTTGGTCTGCCCCGCCTGCCGTACCACCCCGTGCTGAGGCACCATGTGGACCACCTCGACTACATGCTGTACGAGACTCGGTGCGCTGGGCAACTCCGCTCCGTCGCCAACCACACTCAGCGGCGAACCAGTACGCGGATACCATCAAGGTCATCGCGAAGGAGCGCAGGACTCTGCGCCAGCTGGTCGCCAAGAGGGATGCCACCATCCACCGCCTCAAGACCAAGATCGCCGTCCTGAAGGAGACCATCTCCACTCAGGTGGAGCAGCTCCAGATCCTGGAGGGAGAAGGCGAGGGGAAGACATCCAAGGGGATGGCTACTCCTACGTCAGCAACGACAACGACTACGAGCCGGAGGAGGAGGGAGACGACGACTTCCACCAGACCTGCCTGCCGGGATGGACACCACCTTCCCGCTCCGCATCGATGGATAGCTTCCATCCTCTCCTTGAGCACCGCGTAGCCTGAGATGTATCGGTCCTTTGTATTCGCCCCTTGTATCGTAGCTTGTTGAAAGGGTTCTTCAAACCCTCCGGAATGTTGGCTTGTAATAATTGCTACCTTCATGACTATGTTAGTATGTGTAATATTATTATGTTATGAACCATGTTTTAAATAAATGTGAGTTTACTCCCCAAAATTAAGCCATAGAAATTGTCCCTCTTATCTTATGATCCCTATCTCTGTTCAGATGGCAAATTCCAATCGCAACGCCAATCCGGATGCATTGACGCAGATACTGCAACAGATGTTGGCTGAACGAGAAGTTGATAGGACTGAAAGGCAGGCTAACTTAGCTGTACTTCAACAGTTAGCACAGAACAAGGCCACGGGAACCATGATCACCCGGGAAGAACTTTCAGAACACCAACCCACCGGTGTTTAGCAAGACGGAGGAACCACTTGATGCTGATGATTGGCTCCAAACAATGGAGAACAATCTTGAGGTTGCCGGAGTGGAAGCTAATGACAAGGTGCTATTTGCCACCCACTATCTGGCAGGACCTGCACGTGCTGGTGGACGAGTGCTCGCGCATTGAATGCAGGGCAGCTCATGACTTGGGCAGATTTCAAGCTCAAGTTTAGCAAGTACCATGTGCCACCGGGTCTCATCAAGAAGATGCGGGATGAGTTCCGCGAGTTAAAGCAAGGCCGTCTGACCGTGGTAGAATACCGCGACAAGTTCCTCACCTTGTCAAGGTACGCCCCGGATGAGGCTGATACCACCGAGAAAAGGAAGGAGAGGTTCTGAATGGACTGCACGATGAGATGCGGTGTGCTGGTCAACATCCCTTTTGCGACCTCGAAGCCCTTGTTGACTCCGCCATCCAGATGGAGGGCAAGCTGAACCAGGCCAACGAAACCGCAAGCGTCGCATGATGCACCAAGTGGGCCCAGCAATAACTCCAAGTTTCGCCACGGCTCAAGCGGAGGCTTCACCCCAAAACAACAGCCACCCACAGATGTCGCGCCCGGTTATCGAACCGGAGCGGAGGAAACCCCGAGGACGGGAGGACACCCCCACAACAGCAACAACTTCGTCCACCACAACAACAACTTCAACCGCGCCCCGACAAGAGCCCTGCCAACCCCAACACCAACACACTCCAAGGGCGGGAGCAATGCATCTGTCGCTCCCAAGGACAAGTCCACCTTCAACTGCTATGAGTGCGGTATGGTGGGGCACTTCTCCAAAGAGTGTCCCCAGCGACTTGCCAAGATGGCCGCCAACACCACTGGCCCTGCTCAGCAGCAACGCCGTGTCGCCAACAACAAGAAGTTCGCCCCAACAACCCGAACAACCGCGGCGGTCGCCTCTTTCACATGAACGCGGAAGAAGCACAGGAAGCCCCAGATGTCGTCTGGGTATGTTCTCTGTTAACTCAATACCCGCAAGAGTGCTTGTTTGATTCGGGCATCGCATTCATTTGTTACGGAAGAATTTGCATGTACTAGTAAGATTCAACCCATCAGTTTGAAGCATGTCATGGTAGTGCAAATACCTGGATCAACAACTAAAGCTAGAAAAATTTGCAAAGATGTTCCTATCAGAATTCATGAAATAGATTTCTATGCCAATCTAATCGTTCTGGGAACAAAAGGTTTAGAGGTAGTACTGGGTATGGACTGGATGTCCAAACATCATGGATTGATTGATTGTGCCAAGAAGGCCATCACCATGACTAGTAGCACTGGAGTGTTAGTGGAGCACATCTCGGAAAAACTGTCCAGAAAATTTACCAACCAGAGTTTAACCAAACCCACCCTGGATCAAATCGAGAGTCGTATGTCGATACTCTGATGTGTTTCCGAAGACCTACCCGTATGCCCCCGGATCGGGATATCGAGTTTATCATCGAGTTAATCCCGGAACCGGACCTATAGAGCTTACAGCATGAACCCGGCAGAATTAGTGGAACTAAAGAAACAACTGGATGATATGTTAGCCAAAGGTTTGATTAGACCTAGTGCATCACCCTGGAGATCACCAGTTTTGTTTGTGGACAAGAAGGATGGTACGATTCGTTTATGTACGGACTACCGCAAGCTCAACGATGTCACCATCAAGAACAAGTATCCCTTGCCCAAAATAGAAGACCTGTTTGACCAGTTAACCGGTGCCACCGTGTTTTCTAAGATTGATCTTAGAACAGGTACCATCAGCTGAAGATCCGTGCATCGGACATTCCCAAAACTGCCTTCACCACCAGATATGGATTGTACGAGTACAATGTCATGTCATTTGGATTGACCAATGCCCCCGCTTATTTCATGAATCTCATGAATAAGATCTTCATGAACTTGGATAAGTTCGTCGTTGTTTTCATCGACGACATCCTTATCTACTCCAAAACGAAGAAGAACATGAGCAACACTTGGAAATGGTCTTAGAAACTCTTCGGGAACACCAAGTTGTATGTTCAGCAAGTGTGAGTTCTGGTTGAGGAAGTAGGATTCTGGGACACATCTTGTCCGCAGGAGGAATTGCCGTTGACCCCTCAAAGATAAAGACCGTTGCAGAAATGGAAAGCCCCAACCACCCAGACCGAGGTCCGTGCATTTCTCGGATTGGCGGGATATTACCGCCGATTCGTTGAAGGATTCTCAAGCATAGCCAGACCAATGACCCAATTGTTGAAAAAAGAAGTTCGAATGGACGAACAAGTGTGAAGAGAGCTTTGGCAGCTCAAGAGCAGACTGACCTCAGCCCCAATACTGATCATGCCGGACATCACCAAACCCTTTGATGTGTATTGTGATGCCTCCAAGATTGGTCTTGGATGTGTATTAATGCAAGAAGGCAAAGTGATCCAGGCAACTGAAGCAGCATGAACAGAATTATCCGACCCATGACTTAGAGTTAGCAGCGGTCGTGTTAGCCTTGAAAGTATGGCGTCATTACCTCATGGGTAATCGATGCGAGATCTATTCGGATCACAAGAGTTTGAAGTATATCTTCACCCAGAAGGAACTGAACATGAGGCAAAGGAGATGGTTAGAGTTAATCAAGGATTATGATATGGATATCCACTATCACCCAGGCAAGGCCAATGTAGTAGCAGATGCTTTGAGTAGACTGCCGTGTCGGTTGAACTCCATGATTGCCGAAGAACAACCTAGCCTTCACCAAGAGTTTGAACAGTTTAGAATGGAGCTAGTAAGTGAAGGATTTCTCGCCAGCATTGAACTTCAACCCACCCTGATTAGTCAAATCAAGGAAGCCAGAAGAGCAATGCAAGCATTGACGGGATTAAGAGCCACTAGCACAGGAAAGGCACCGGGATTCACTGTTGATGAAGAAGGAGTACTTTGGTACAACGGACGCTTGTGCGTGCCGTCGATTCAGAGTTGAAGCAAGTGATTCTAAAGGAAGCCCATGACACCTTATACTCTATTCATCCCGGAGGTACCAAGATGTACCAGGACTTGAAGGAATTCTGGTGGCATGGGATGAAGCGAGAAATCGGGAGTTACATCGCCAAGTGTGACATCGTCAGAGAGTCAAGGCGAACACCAACGGCCCGGGCTGCTACAGCCCCCAGATTCCCGAATGGAAGTGGGATTCGGTAGGAATGGACTTCATCACCGGATTGCCCAAATCAAGTAAAGGAAATGATTCCATCTGGGTAGTGGTAGATAGATTGACCAAAGTCGCCCATTTCATCCCCGTCAAGACCACCTACCAAGGACCAAGACTTGCAGAGTTGTATATCTCACGGATAGTCAGCCTGCACGGAACCCCGAAGTCAATAGTATCTGATAGAGGATCCCAATTCACCTCCAGATTTTTGGCGAAGGTACATGAAGGACTCGGAACTAGGCTGAACTTCAGCACCGCCTATCACCCTCAGACAGGATGGACAGACTGAACGAGTCAACCAGATACTAGAGGATATGCTGAGAGCATGTGTGTTGGAATATGGATCCAAGTGGGAAAGACTGTTTGCCGTGAATTCTTCGTACAACAACACTATCAAGCCGGTTGCGATGGCCCCCTTTGAAGCTCGTACGGAAGGAAGTGCCGTACCCTCTGAATTGGTCGGAAGTAGGGGAGAGTCAAGTCTTTGGACCAGATATTCTCCGAGAAGCTGAAGAGAAGGTTCACAAGATCCGTGAGTACCTCAAGACCGCTCAATCAAGACAAAAGAGCTACGCCGACAAGAGACGCCGAGAGATGACTTTTGAGATCGGAGATTTCGTATATCTCAAGGTGTCCCCTCTTAAAGGAATGCAGATTCCAGCTTAAAGGAAAGCACCCCGTTATGTTGGACCTTTCAAAGTCCTAAGTCGCCGAGGAGAAGTATCCTATCACTGGAGTTACCGGAAAGAAATGTCAACGGTGCACAATGTGTTTCATATCTCGTTACTCCGGAAGTGCTTGGAGGTACCTGAGAAGACTGAGGTGTTTAAGAACATTGACCATCGTCTGTGGATATCAACTCAGATCTAACCTACCGCGAAGTACCTATTCGCATTCGGAGGCATTCAGAACCACTCGTACCGGAGTATCAAGTTTCTGAAGATACAATGGAGTAACCACACGGAAGAAGAAGCCACTTGGGAAAGAGAAGACTTTATGAAGACTGAGTACCCCAATCTCTTTAGTACCTAGTGTTTCTTCCAGATCTCGGGACGAGATCTTTTGTAAGGGGAGGGTTTGTAACATCCCAAGTTTTCAACAAATAATAAAGCAAGTGAGATTTCAATTACTCAAAATTCACAACTAACAAAAACTTTTCTATGCATATAGTGCCACATATAGAGTTGTGCATCTAAGTGATTTTCTTTTGTGCTATTACCATGATGAGTGTTAGCATTATTCATCTATTGCTATGTGAACACTAACCAAGATCACAAAACCCTAATTTGAGGAGAAATCAAGAAAAGAAGAAAAACCCATTCATCACTCACATACACCATATGTCAAAATGTAAAAACTTCACCAAGGCCATAATTGCTTGCTTCCTTGCTTCTAAAAAGCTTTAATATGATAAACTAACACAATTGTATCATTGGATCATGAATCAAAGCAAGAGAAATCAAGAACTCATCATACATATGATAATGGTCACTTTAGTGAAAAATATTTTCTTCACCACTTTGCACCCCTGTATTTCTAAAAACCTAAACTAAACTTTGTCAACCAAAGCCATGTCATCCAAGATCATGTCAGGGTGAACACTTTTCATGTTGACCACCATGTCCAGAGTTGACTAGGTTGACCAGAATTTAATTGCCAAAACAGGATCTGAGAAGAAAAAGAAGATCATCTCAAATTTGAAACTTTGCAATTCTTTTCCAAATTGAGTGCCACCACCACCAATACATCACTATAATTATTTAAAAGAGATTCACCAAAAAGATTTCCAAAATTTGAAAATTTTCTTCATGCGGCCATTGTGTCGAACACCTGGCAGGCACAAATTCAGAAATGTGTTACATGCTTGTGTCCAGCAGTTTCTTCCCTAAACCCCTTTGCAAATGTGATCATGAGCTAGTTCTACACCCCCTGCCTCTAGCCCAGTACTTGCATGGTCGATTAAAGCCAAGGAAAAACCCTAAACTATGCACAACTCCACCATGCCGGCCACTTTGGCATCTCCACCACCAGCCAGCATTTTAACCCGTGCCCTTGTCCTGGAGCATCTGCAATGCATAAGGACACTAACGGTACCGCTCACTCGATCGATCGTGCACGGACTTGATCAGAACAGCCACGCCGAAAACCATGCCAGTACCGCGCCCATGCCGCGGTGAGCGCGCTCTGGAACGCGCCAGAGCGCCGTGCACTCGAACGCGCCGTCCTTGCCCTGCCCCCACCGCGTCGTCTAGCCACTCACTCTCACTCTACGTCCTAGACATGCTCGAGCACCGCCCAGAGCCTCGTCACCGTCGTCCTCGTCGTCGACCCGCGGGTACCGCGATGATTACTGTCGAGCGTTTCCGTAGCCCGCGCTGCGCCAGCCAGCCGTTGAGCATCGCCGGGACGACGCCTACGCCTGTACTCCCTTGCCCTTCGACGGAGAAGCCGCCATGGCCGTGCCCTTGCAGCACGCTCGGCCACCTCCCTCCCTCTATAAATACCGACGATCGGCTCCTCCCTTCAACACACAATCTCCTCCCCTCTCCTCACTGAGCACTCCTCCACCACCAATTTCACCAGAGCTCGCCGGAGCTGCTCGAATTGCGAGCTCGAGTCCGCCGGAGTTCACGGAAGCTGCGTCGATTGGAGCCTCCCCGAGCGCCGCCACTTCACCAGGCTGTTCTTCGTCGACCACCGCTTCTCCGCGCACCTTGCCAGAGACCTGCAACGGCCTGGTAAGCCCTCCGACCCCCTACCCACGCTCGACCTCGCCGGAATCCCGCCGGGGACGACGACGATCACCAGCCGTCGATCAACCCCCAGATCCTACGGCCACGTTTAAACTTACCGTTTCGCGGTATTAAGAGGCACCGACAGGTGGCCCCCACCCTGTCAGCGCAGCCCGCCCGCACCAGTTGCTTGCTGGGCTGCAAAGTGAGTTTAAACTCGTTTCGGCCCGTTAGCTTTTCCCGCCAGGCCCAAATATTCAAATATGAATAACCCATTTAGTTCAAATTCAAATACTGATGCTAACTTCAAATTTAAATATCTGGAGATCTACTACACCAAATTTAACAAATTTTATATATTTAGAAAGCCCACAAAATTATCTAAATGATGGCACTGGCCTCATATCCAAATTCGTATTAGAATTTAAATGACAAAAATAACAAGGCAGGGCCTTTTCTAACTTCAAATAATTATTAAAAATAATCTATAAATGATTTTAAGTTGATTCCAATTCTAATAAATCACAAATAATGTTCTCAAATTGATTATGCAATAATATAGCCAGGTTATTTGCATGATCATGGACAAGATCAAATAAAATAGCTATGTAGTTAATTCTAGAACCATTTAACTTGGAATTCAAATTTAATGAATAGTATGAGAGCTACTCTCTCATTTAAATCTTGATCCTAAGTAATATAACCAGGGGGAATGACCTAGGCTAATGAACCCCTGATAAATATTACTTAGAGATTTTAATGCATTTAAAATAATATTATGATAACATGTGTAGTATAGCACTTTAATGAAATTAGCCTCACATATAATAGATATGAAATATTGACTTGGGTCAACCTATATTTCATACCTGATTATTATATGAAGAGATTAAATCTTATTATGAAGTAAAGTGAAGAAATGAATTTCTTTAAGGATTTACCTATCTAAATTTAAGAAATAGGAATAATGAGAGGAAATTATTTTTTTCTAATAAATAAGAAGTCATCAAATAACTCACCATGCCATGTTTGATTGATAATAGGACTAGAGTGTGAACTTTTTGAGTGTTCCTAGTTTAGCCTATGAGTTTGGTTTAGTATTTATACCTCGTATTCGTATATAGACGCTAGTAACGAGGATTACCAAGAGGAGGAGGCCTACTCCCAAGAAGAGGAAGAGCACTTTGATCACTACTCAGCTCAAGGCAAGCTAACCCTTGCTAAATACAAATGCTTAGCTCTACAAGAGCAAAAGCATCATCACCCCTTTACTTTTATGCATTACCTATCCCATGTTTTTACTCAATTTTATTTTTGGCTTATTTACTTCAAAGTACCTTTTGATTTATGATTCACTTGGTCTAGAATAGAACAATACTTGGGTTAGATGAAAATAAATCAAAGCTAGATTAGCACCCCTCATTTAGTGGCTATTGCTAATCAATTAAAATTTGACTACTCTAGTTGGGAACAAGTGATGTTGATATGAAATTGAAACCTTGGGAATGATGGTTCATTCCAAGGAATGATTTTGAAGGTGAATATGACCAAGAGAAGATGGTGATTTTTGATATAAAACTGAGATGGGTTTGAATGCGATACCTTTCCAATTATACAAGTACCCCCACAATACCTGATTATGGGTAGGGCTTAACTAGAAGCTTATGTAGTTTAGTATGGGTTCCCTCTAAACAAGCATCATAGGGGTTATGCCGAGGCTGCCTCCGTCGAAAGTGAAATGATGTGAATATGAGGTGAATGTACGACCCAAGCCCTGTGCAGTTCCCGGGTTGACGGTTTGTCTTCACCGGAGGCCAAGCTCATGGGGAGAGGTGCCTATACTAGGTTATCTAAGTGGAAGGTTATGGTTGATGATCCGCGTACTGAGTTACGATGACTCGGGGTTATCCCGACGGATGTAATCAAAAGTTGTGGCACAAGAGTACAACCTCTGCAGAGTGTTAAACCTATTCGAATAGCCGTGTCCGCGGTTACGGACGGTTGGAAGGGCCATACTACTTCCATTATCAGGACTTATGTTGAAATAATAATGGTGATGGATGAATTGTCTTGAATCCCAAATGAATGGTGGGAATGACACTAATGTTCCCACTTGAGTTAGTCTATTAAATAATGAGGATTTTTATTAAATGTTTATTCAAAGAAAACTTGGCTTTATGCAAATAAACTTAGAGCTTAGTACCCCTTTAATACAATATATTATGCTTTACCCTAGTATTAGTTTGCGAGTACTTTAAAAGTACTCATGGCTTTGCCCTGGCTATTCAAATGCCAGACTATGAAGAGGAGCAACAGTATCAGGATGACGGACAGCAGGACGTCTATGATAACTAGGATCGTCTTCTAACGTCAAGCGTTGCCTGTGGAATTATGAGTCCACTACTACTACGCTTCCGCTACTTATGTGTGATGTTGAACAATCTATTTGTGTAATATTGGATCATGTGATCCATTGATGTAAGACCTTATGTGTTGTAATAAATGATGACTCTGAACGACTTACTATTATGTCTCGCAAAAACAATCTTCCTGGGATTGCGATGTATGATATAATAGGGCATCCGGACTTAAAAACCCGGGTGTTGACACACCGACTGCCGGGACAGTAGGCCTCCACACCGCGCGACTACTGGCATCACGACGTCTTCATCGGACGACGAGTTTCTCCACACCGGCAACTTCTTCCCGGACCTCAGCGACTTCTTCGACAACCTCAACATGGGCGACAACGACGCTGCTGTGAAGTATGTGATCTTGTCGTTTCTCTTCAGTTTCTGTTAGACTTCTTCTTCTAGTTTCTGTGGTAGATGCGATCGGTTTGTCTTGTTTAGATGTGATCTGTTCATCTATCTTACTAGTCTGCACGATTAGTTTATTTATTGTTTTCATAGTCATGATTTATCAATTACTTGTACGGATTATTTCATATGGATATTTGCTTATATATTCAACAATCCAAAAACCTGATATTAGGCAAATCAATTCAAGCAGCGTTGCTGCCGCTACTCGACCTCCCCTCTTTGATGGTATGCATTACAAGAGGTGGCGCACAAAGTCAATTCTGTGGTTTACAAACCTAGCCTGTTTTAGCGCCACAGATGCTAGACCTGAGGGGCCTCTCTCTGCAGAGGAGCAGGAAAAGTTTGAGAAGGTCGACGCCATGTTTAAGGCGGCCTTGTTCAGCATTCTTGGGGACAACATTGTTGACCCGTACATGGCTTTCGACCATGGTAAAGATGTGTGGGATGCGCTCGAGGCCAAATTTGGGGTCTCGGACGCTGGCACTGAATTGTATGTCATGGAGCAATACTATGACTACAGGATGACTGATGAGCGCTCCGTGGTTGAGCAAGCTCATGAGATTCAGTCCCTTGCCAAAGAACTCGAGCAGTTTAAGTGTACCTTACCGGACAAATTTGTGGCCGGTGGCATTATTGCCAAGCTTCCTCCTTCGTGGAGGAACTTTGCTACTTCTCTGAAACATAAGAGACAAGAGTTTTCCGTTTCGGATCTCATTGGCTCGCTTCATGTGGAAGAGAAGGCGAGAGCAAAGGACACACGCGCTCGTAGTTTTGAGGGAGGCTCTAGTGCCAATGTGGTACAGAAGAAAACTTCCAATCTCACAAGTCTAAGAATAAGAACAATGGAAATGGCAAGTTTGACGAGAAGAACAAAGCCTCCAACTCAACCAACTTCAAGAGGAAGACTCCTTATAAGAAGAAAGAGAACTACCATGTTTGTGGCGCTCCTGGATATTGGGCTCCTGATTTCCCAGAACGTCATGATCGGCGTGGGAACAGCAGCAAGTCCGCAAATGTTGTTATTGGTGTTGATACTGAGATGAAGGACGTTGGGTACGGTATTTCTCCTACTGCCCTTTCAGTATGCAATTCTCCTGATTGGTGGATAGACACCGGAGCCAATACACATGTATATTCTGATGTCTCTATGTTTTCTTCTTATCAGGTCGCAAGGACTTCCTCCGTGCTAATGGGAAACGGCTCACGTGCTTCTGTTCGTGGTGTTGGTACGGTGGATCTGAAGTTTACTTCGGGAAAGGCCATCCAGCTGAAGAATGTGCAGCACGTTCCCTCCATTAATAAGAATCTCGTTAGCGGATCGCTTTTATGTCGAGATGGTTTTAAGTTGGTCTTTGAGTCCAATAAAGTTGTAATTTCCAAGTGTGGACAATTTGTTGGAAAGGGTTATGTGTGCGGAGGCTTGTTCCGCTTATCTTTGTCAGACTTATGTACTCAAATTGCAATGATGGTGAGTCCGATATTTGGCATTCACGACTTTGTCATATTAATTTTGGGTGCATGAAGCGGCTAGCGAATATGAATATAATTCCGAAATTTGCTATTGTCAAGAAATCCAAGTGCCAAGTATGTGTGCAAGCTAAGCAACCACGTAAGTCTCACAAGACTGCGGAGGCAAGAGACTTGACACCGCTGGAGCTCATACATTCGGATCTTTGTGAAATGAATGGTGAATTGACAAAAGGAGGGAAAAGATACTTCATGACTTTAATTGATGACTCTACTCGATATTGTTATGTGTACCACCTGAAATCTAAAGATAAAGCTCTTAATCACTTCAAAATCCTTAAAGCTGAAGCAGAAAACCAACTTGATCGAAAGATCAAGCGGCTAAGATCTGATCGTGGTGGAGAGTATTTTTCCAACGAGTTTGATTATTTTTGTGCGGAACATGGTATTATCCATGAGAGGACGCCTCCCTACTCACCTCAGTCAAATGGGATGGCCGAAAGAAAGAACCGTACTCTAACTGATTTGGTTAACGCCATGTTAGATACATCGGGTCTATCCAAGGCATGGTGGGGGAGGCGATATTGACTGCATGTCATGTCCTAAACCGTGTCCCCACAAAGAACAAAACCATTACTCCTTTTGAGGAATGGGAAAGGAAAAGGTTGAAACTCTCTTACCTCACGAACTTGGGGTTGTATGGCGAAATTAAATGTGCCGATACCCAAGAAGCGCAAACTTGGACCAAAAACCGTGGATTTTTTTTCTGGGATATGCATTTCATAGCATTGGCTACAGATTTTTTATAGTAAAATCTGAGGTATCCGACATGGATGTTGGTACAATTATGGAGTCGAATGATGCGACTTTCTTTGAGGACATCTTTCCTATGAAAGAAACGTCTATCTCATCAATTCAGGAGATGCCCAGTTCATCTACTCAGGAATTATTTCCTGAACCCACCATGGCTATAGAACACTTTGAAAATCCTGTGGAGGATGACAATGAAGCTCCCAAAAGGAGCAAAAGACAGAGGACTGCAAAGTCCTTTGGACATGATTTCATTGTGTACCTCGTGGACGACACTCCCACTTCTATTTCAGAAGCCTATGCATCTCTGGATGCTGACTACTGGAAGGAAGTTGTCCATAGCGAGATGGATTCCATCTTAGCCAATGGAACTTGGGAAATTACTGATTGTCCTTATGGGTGCAAACCTGTAGGATGTAAATGGGTGTTCAAGAAAAAGCTTAGGCCTGATGGTACTATTGAAAAGTACAAGGCACGTCTTGTGGCCAAGGGTTATACCCAGAAAGAAGGTGAAGATTTCTTTGATACATACTCACTTGTTGCCAGATTGACCACCATTCGAGTGCTACTATCCTTGGATGCCTCACATGGTCTTCTCGTTCATCAAATGGATGTTAAGACTGCTTTTCTAAATGGAGAGCTTGAAGAGGAAATTTATATGGAGCAGCCTGATGAATTTGTAGTAGATGGTCAAGAAGGAAAGGTGTGTAAATTACTGAAGTCTTTGTATGGGCTTAAGCAAGCGCCTAAGCAGTGGCATGAGAAGTTTGAAAGAACTTTAACCACTGAAGGCTTTGTTGTAAACGAAGCTGACAAGTGTGTATACTATCGCCATGGTGGGGGCGAGGGAGTTATTCTTTGTCTCTATGTCGATGACATATTGATAATTGGGACCAACCTTAATGTGATTAAGGAGGTCAAGGAGTTCATGTCTCGTTGTTTTGAGATGAAGGATTTGGGAGTAGCTGATGTGATCTTAAACATCAAGCTGCTGAAGGATGACGATGGTGGGATTACATTGCATCAGTCCCACTATGTGGAAAAGATCCTGAGTCGCTTCGGGTATAGCGACTGCAAATCTTCTCCAACGCCTTATAATCCTAGTGTGATAATTCGTAAGAATAAAAGAATTGCTAGAGATCAATTGCGATATTCGCAGATCATTGGCTCGCTTATGTATTTAGCCAACGCCACGAGGCCTGACATCTCCTTTGCTGTAAGTAAACTCAGCCATTTTGTGTCTAGACCTGGAGATGTTCATTGGCATGCTCTTGAGAGAGTTTTGCGCTATTTGAAAGGCACTGCGAGTTATGGCATTCACTATACTGGGTATCCAAGGGTACTTGAGGGTTATAGTTATGCAAATTGGATATCTGATGCTGATGAGACTAAGGCCACAAGTGGTTATTTGTTTACACTTGGAGGTGGCGTTGTTTCCTGTAAGTCTTGCAAGCAGACCATCATTACGAGGTCAACTATGGAAGCAGAACTCACAACATTAGACACCACTGTTTGAAGCAGAGTGGCTTCGTGAGCTCTTGATGGACTTACCTGTGGTTGAGAAACCAATACCCGCTATTCCTATGAACTGTGATAATCAAACTGTGATCGTCAAAGTAAACAGTTCTAAGGATAATATGAAGTCATCAAGGCATGTGAAGAGGAGACTGAAAACTGTCAGGAAAATGAGAAACTCCGGAGTTATAGCGTTGGATTATATCCATACGTCTAGAAACCTGGCAGACCCCTTCACAAAGGGACTATCACGAAATGTGATAGAAAATGCATCGAGGGAGATGGGTATGGGACCCACACTATGAGCTGCCCACGGTGGTAACCCACTCTATGTGATCGGAGATCCCGTGAATTAGAACTGGGAGACAAGCTGTTGGTCAGCTGGGAGGAGAGTATATATCCCTATAGCAATTTTACCACTCCGTAAGATGCAATACTCTCCTAATCTGCATGGCAGGTTGATAATTATCTTAATGTGTTCTAAGTGGCTTATTTTAGCAGAGATGTTGTCCTGCAGAACATCTTTTGAAGAACACACCTATATGAGTCTGATTGTTAAACGTCGCAATCTATGAGAGTTGGGTGCTCTCTAGTAAACTCATGAAAGGCCCTGGAGTATGACGTATAAGCTCCAAACCGCGAGGAAGCCTCGCGGCAGCCTAGTATCGGTCTAGGCTTTGTATGAAGCTAGTGCGCAGAAAACTTGTAGTTCAAGGCATAGTCCACTATCCAAGTTGCAATCTAGTGTAATATGAAGCTTTAAGTGGAAGTTCAACTTAACAGTCTCCACGACATACCGGTATATAAAACAATGTTCTAAAAACTTATTGATGAGATGTGCCAATGAGAGTTTGTGGGGGATTGCTGGAATTTTGGGCATTTGGCCTTTGGCCAATGGCCCATTATCAAATTCTGAAACTCACATGGTCCATTCCAAAAATCAGTGGCAGCACTAGTGGGGGCTAAAGTTTAGTCTCACATTGCTAGTTGGGAGAGACTTGGAGTGGTATATAAAGTGGGTTGTTGTAGTCCTAGTAAGTGAGTGAGAAGAGAGAGAGCCCTCGCGCACTCCTCCTCCTCCTCCGCCGCCCGCCTCGCCTCCTCACGACACGACACGTCACGACGCGCCGCGCAGCGGGTTGCGGGAATCTCGCCAAGCCGAGCTTATCTTTTTGCTGTTTGGAAAATTAATTGTGTAATCAATTTTGAGTCATTAACGGACGCGTTACTCAGCCGTTTTGCCTTCCGGTTTTTCTGGATCGTGGCTGTACCGACTCGGACGTGGGCTGCGCCCCACGACCTTCCCGAACCGCACTACATAAGACTCTGCGCAACCCTAGCCGCCACGACTAGACACATACGCGACTACATGTTTCCAGTTCATTGCGCCGCCGCCTTCGTCTTCCTCATCCCGTCCGTTGGCGTGCACCGACTGCCGGGACAGTAGGCCTCCACACCGCGCGACTACTGGCATCACGACGTCGTCATCGGACGACGAGTTTCTCCACACCGACAACTTCTTCCCGGACCTCAGCGACTTTTTCGACAACCTCAACATGGGCGACAACGACGCTGCTGTGAAGTATGTGATCTTGTTGTTTCTCTTTCAGTTTCTGTTAGAGCTTCTTCTTCTAGTTTCTGTGGTAGATGCGATCGGTTTGTCTTGTTTAGATGTGATCTGTTCATCTATCTTACTAGTCTGCACGATTAGTTTATTTATTGTTTTCATAGTCATGATTTATCAATTACTTGTACGGATTATTTCATATGGATATTTGCTTATATATTCAACACATATAACTCACCATAACTGATGGAGCGTCCCACATTACGCCTTTTCGGAAGGTGGAAGGGCTTGCATCATGACAATAGAGGATTTTAGGATCCTTAGTGTTATTTTTGGCATCAATTATATATTTTCCTCCGGAGAGTACCCTCTCCTTGGATGTACCTTTTGACGCAAGAATCTATCAAACAAATGTGAAGGTCCTGCAGATTAGGAATCCCTAGGCCCCAAACTCTTTTTTCATGCAAATGAAGGCCATTTAGCTAGGTGAATCTTCTTGTTTCCATCTTCATTGCTCCACATGCAGTGTGTTAATTGAGTATTGATAACTTCATAGTCCTTTTGGGGAATTTAAAGAAAGACAACATATATATAGGAATACTAGATATAACAGCTTTGATCAGGGTCCTTTTAGCTGCAAAACATAGGAGCTTACCCCTCCAGCCATGCATCCTACTAAGGAGACTATCAATTTAAGGCTGCAAATCTTCCCTACTCAACCTGTCATGATATAAAGGTAAACCCAGACTCCATGTTAATAGGAATGAAAGCACTTTTGTGATAAGTCATTTTCATTCTTGACAACTATCCATAACATGTTAGGATCCATTTCATATTAACAAATCTAGTATCATTTTCTAAGAATAGCAATGCGTCATCTACATACTACAGTCTGACAACCCCACCAGGAATCAATCTAGGACATAACTCTCTAATCAGATTAACTTCACACCCTTTAGTTAACATTTTGTAAAATACGTCCACTACTACTTTAAATAGGAGAGAGGCACATGGATCCCCTTACCCAAAAAACCTCCCTCCACATCATTGATTTTAAACAGCAAGAGAGTCACCTTGTGTGCTCTCTTAACCCCATTTATAAAAGTTGGGTAAAAAGCTCTAGGCCTTAAAATTTCTAACATTAAATCAAGATTAACTGTATATAAGCTCTCTCATAATCAATCTTGAAAACTGTATCTCCTTCCTTTTTACTACATCATGAATTACTATGTGTAGTAACCGCATTCTCTAAGATAAAACTACCTCAGATGAAAGCATATTGGCAAGAAGGCAATCAATCTACCCATGATTTGAGCTAGTCTGAGAAGTACTTTACTCCCAAAGCCACACCGAGTTTTGCAGATTAATCTCATCACCGTCTTCTCCAATTTTTTCGACCTTGCTGACGGTACCACCCGCCACCTGGCGTGCTCAGTATTCTGAATTTTCTCACCACCGCCTAGCGCGGACAAGCCCTCTCTATTTATTTATTTTTGATAAAGAAGTCCTCTCTATTTGGTAACATAATGCAAATCCTTTTTAGGGAATGGCAGATTCTCTCCCAAATCAATTTAGTGGAAGGAGAAGTTCAGTTACAAGCAAAAGAGAAACTACCTGATAGAGAAACAAAACAGACAAGTACAAGAACAGAAAACATAAATTAAGAGGCTGACTCCTCGCTAATGATAGGCTGCACGCCTAGCTCGTCGTCCGTACCTTTTTTCTCCTGTAGATAGGTTCCCAGCAGCAACAAATCATTCTTTAGCATTTCCAGAAATTGACGCTCAGGCATGGAAGAATTCTGAAAAACCCTTCTGCAGTGCTCTTTCCATATATGCCAGCAATGCAAATCTTTCTATGAAATTTAGAGTAACTGAATCTTTGCAGCCATATAAATCATTCAACCCAGGTACAAAATTCTCAAACTTCCAATCCTTTGGCTTGCTGTTGGTGTGCCGACATCTGTGATCCTGATCCACGATGTGCCGTTCCACTTTGTAACAAACACCAGCAAAACATACGAGGTTATCGATCGGGAACTCCTACGCTGCAAGGCTAGAACGGGACAACTCCTCTCGTCGGGGATGTAAATATCGCCTCGGATGAAAACGACATATTTAGCGGAAGAAACCACAAATCGACGAGCGAGGTCGTGGTGATCGGAAGGCGTCGGCATTGCAAATACTGGCATCTTCAGGAAAAAAGAACCAAGGAGAAGCAATGCTTTCGTCAGAGTCGTTGTAGTAGTAGACCCCTGTCCCCTGAAGTCTCTCTCCCTCCTACTCTGCAATCCCCTTTCAGAAGATTGATTAGCCCAATCATTCTATCATCAACCCTTTCTTTTTCCCTCTTAGTGGAGCTCCATTTTGCAAAGTTGACACTTGTTCTACTCTTCATCTCCGTCCGATCGAGCTGACGCTGTCCACCGAACCCACATTCGTCCTCCTCGCCCCCTTTCCCCTGTCTCTTGATTGACTCCGGCCCATCGAAATCTTCTCTGATTCTCAACTAATCCCCAAATCTTCCATGATTCTTTCTCTGGATTTTCTGTTGCTGAGTTGAAACATTCATTTTGTGGTAGAGGAGGGGGTGCGATGGTCCGCGAGTTCTTGGCCGTGTTGGTGCGCGCGGTGCTGCAGTGGGCGCTGGCGTCGCTGCTTCTCGCCAACGGCGCCGCCTTCTGCCTCATCGCCGCCGTGGCCTCCTCCCTACGCCTCGGCCCGCCCTGCCTCCTCTGCGCCCGCGTCCACCGTTTGCTCAACTCATCCTCCTCTGACGCCGGCTGCAGCCAAGAACAAGACGCCTTCGGCTGCCTCCTCTGCGACGCCCACGTTGCCGCCATCGCGCAAAGGACGTGCTCTCCTTCCGATCACGTCGAAAGAGGGACGAAACACGATCCGGATAAACCTGGAGGTAATTAATCAAACGCTTACTCTCTTGCTTGAGAATACATTAGCAGTCACATTATTAGTTTATGACTCCGAATCGCATAGTTATATGGATTTGGTTAGGTTTGAGTTGTTGGCGTTTGCCACCAAAGTAGACTGAAATTGGGACTTCTCGATTCTTTTTCATCTTTTGGTTGGTGCGGCCTTACTAGGTGAGCGTTTTACAATGCTTTTGGTGCGAAGGAACAGACACCTTTGGTAGGATTCGACGGTTCATCCATTTTGCTAAATTGATTCGGTGATAGACTTTACGGGGACTATCTAGAGATGCCATTCTCTTGGAAATCAGCAGATTGGAATGCTCTGCAATGAATTTCGAGTTCCCAACTACCAAACTAATGGCTCTTTTGATTCAAAGGAATGTCATAGCAATTTTATATGATTTTCATCCTTTGCAATCTTTCTATTCTGTATTCTAAGAATACTGCGAATCAAACCCTAAGAGGATATTCCTCGAAAAAAAAAACTCTAAGAGGAAATAAGATACTACTAGTAGCTTGAACCAAATCTAGCAATTGCGTAGCACGTCAGTAGTTGCCACTTGCCGTAATGACTTGCGAATGGTACAGGTGCTGTCACTGCCAAGTTAGTGTTGTTGTTGAACAGGTGCAACTGTAGCAAAACAGGGACGAAGCTTGGATTTTCAGAACCATTTCTATGTGCTTAATGTCTTTTTAGCTGAGTTTAGTGCAGTTTTTGGCTGCAAATGACTTGTTTGTTTGTTTGTACCTCAGTACGTATCTAGTGCACCACAACCTTGGGCGCACATGATACATGCTGCCACAAATCTAAATTGGCGAAAGAAAACCCCGAGTTCCCTCTATTCGCGCTGACAACTGACAACTGACAACGTGTGCACACTCGACAGGTCTGGAGGCTCACCGCCGTGTTGTCTCGATCGGCAGCGAGATCTGCGAGCAAGATCGTGGCGGCGACAATGAGCATCCTCGTGCCACCGGCCTCAGCAACCTCAAAAGAACCACGAGCATCGGCAGTGGCAACGGCGAAGGCCCGTACGTATCCATGTTCGAGCTTGGCCCCATCGTCGCTTTCCCAGAAGAAAATCAGGAGTATGCCAAAGGGCTCGACGAGACGCCGGAGCTGACGGTGAGCGGCCTCGTCGCGGCACTCCGAGCCCAACGGAGGGAGCTCGAGGCGGTGCGCGCCGAGCTGGAAACCGAGCGGCGTGCCAAGGCGGGGGAGGAGGAGCGCCGGCGGCAGCTGGAGGAGCAGGGCGAGTTCGACCGGGAGGCGGTGCGGGTCGCCATGCAGCTCGTCCACGAGACGGAGACGGAGAAGCACGGGCTGCAGCGGCAGCTCGACGCGTTCAGGGTCAGGGCGCAGCTCCACGAGGCCGCTGTGGACACGGACTCGGCTCCGTTCAACCGGCTGGGCAGCCGCCGGAGTCGGGACGGTGGCGGTGATTTGGTCGAGCAGGAAGACTGCGACGACAACAATTACCAGTCGCTGGTGGATTTCTTGCCGGGTTCGGTCTACTCCTCGTCGCCGGACCTGGCCAACCTGCTGAAGCTGTACACCGAAGGCAACGGCGCTCGCCGTGCGAGGGATGGCGATACTGACATCAAGGAGGCACCGATCACCGAGGACGAGGAGGGAGAGGAGCAGCTCGCCGCCACGGTCTCAGCTGTTTCGGGTTTCAACGGCGGGAACGATGAGGATGCTAGCAGTGTTGTTGCCGCTTCTTTACATGAAAGTGGTAGCAGTCACGTCGAAACCTCCCTGTCGTGATAAACTCGATCGGCGGTCAGCAGATCTTGTCGGAACAACACAAAACGATGCAGATATATACGTGCATGATGTATCGCATCGCTGTGTATTTGTATTCCGTCTAGCTTGTCATTCTGTTTCTGCCATTAAAGAAAACACATTTAACAAACTCAAAGGGTGACACCACCATATTTGTGAACACCATGACATTCTGAAACGGACCATGTCAATCGGCATAATACGCGACAAACAACCAATGTCACAAACCTTCATCATTGTCAAATAGAGTATCGTAAATATGTTATTCATTGGCAACTTGGAGAGTTAGATGATAGATTCAGTGAAGTAAATTCAGCGTTTGCTTATTCACATAGCTTGTTGAAGCTAGCTGAGTTTTATCCCGATAATTCTGATTCATCAAAACTGGCGGATCCTGATCATAAACTTTGCACTTACATTGCGGAAATGTTTCAGTGAAGTGCATATAGGTCAAAGTTGATATCTCAACCATTGCATGACATAGGGTGAACCAGATCCTCTAACTTCAAGGAGCAAACTCAGATAACCTACCGTATCCTAACTTTCCTTCTTCATATCCATATGATTAGGATTAATTTGATTTAAATTAACATACATAATATAAATATGTGATATGCATTCAAAAGAATTATTTACAATCAAAATTATGACATGCTATTTTTTAAGTTTAGAAGATTTACATGAATAGTAACTACCTACAGGGATTGCTGCAGTATAGACCACTACACTGCTCGCTACATTTACCTGACTTTGGCTCTTCATTTTACACTAGCTTACCACTGTAGCTCTCTCGTTCACGTAGAGGATGCCCATCCGTGAAATCCGTACATGTGTCCACCTATATAACAAGATTCTCTTTTCTAATTGAATTGAAAAACAAACACAATTTTCGTGCATTAAATGTAAATAAGTTTTTGTTTGTATATTTGAATTCCTCGCGACGAACTCTTCGAAATGAGTCTAATATTTAATACTTTAAAATTTATTTCATGAACTAGATCTATAAAGTTCTCTATTGTTTGTGCATGTAGTCCCTACACTATGTCCATTATATGAGCTAAAAGCATCAAGTCGGAAATCAAAATCCTCCTCCTGCAAAAAGCCTCGAAAACAGGCAAAGCTCTCCACATCTTCAATTGTTTCCCCATGAATGTAATGTTTGCAAATAGCAGAGGTTTAGATGACTTGGATAAACACTTGCATTTTGTTGATTATTGTCGGGATCATAATTTAGATTTTTTTCCTATATCGGAAACATGCAGACGAGAGTTCTTGCGGAGTCCTCCGAAGCAACTTTCAGGTGGTATAGACTTTGCGTGGTTTTCTCGTCCACCTTGTGGATGATATGGGGGCATTTTACTAGGCGTCAGAACAGATATCATGAATGTGTTGGATGATTCGGATTGTGAATATCACATTAAACTCCATATCTAGAACAAAGTCGACAACTTCACATCGAGTCTGGTCGAGCCCGGGAATTTTTTTAAGGCCGATTTTCTTCCTGGGGTGGTTAATCTAGAAAAATTAAGCCATACCTGATACGTCTCATACGTATCTAGAATTTCTTGTGTTCCATGCTAGTTTTATGACAATACTCACATGTTTTATATACACTTTACATCATTTTGATGCATTTTCCGGCACTAACCTATTAACAAGATGCCGAAGCGCCAGTTCCTGTTTTCTGCTGTTTTTGGTTTCAGAAATCCTACACAGGAAATATTTTCGGAATTGGACGAAACAAAAGCCCACGGTCTTATTTTGCACGGAGCCTTCCAGAAGTCCGAAGAGGAGACGAAGAGGGGCGACGAGGCGGCCACACCTAGGGGGCGCGGCCCCACCCCAGCCCACGCCGCCCTATGGGGTGGGCCCTCGAGCATCCCCCGACTCTGCCCCTTCGCCTATATATTCTTTCCGTCGCGAAAACCCTATTACGGAGAGCCACGATACGGAAAAAGTTCCAGAGACGCCGTCGCCGTCAATCCCATCTCGGGGATTCAGGAGATCGCCTCTGGCACCCTGCCGGAGAGGGGAATCATCACCGGAGGGCTCTACATCACCATGCCCGCCTCCGGACTGATGCGTGAGTAGTTCATCCTTGGACTATGGGCCATAGCAGTAGTTAGATGGTTGTCTTCTCTCTTGTGCTATCATGTTTAGATCTTGTGAGCTGCCTATCATGATCAGGATCATCTATTTGTAATGCTACATGTTGTGTTTGTTGGGATCCGATGAATATTGAATACTATGTCAAGTTGATTAATTGATTTATCATATATGTGTTGTTTATGTTCTTGCATGCTCTCCGTTGCTAGTAGAGGCTCTGGCCAAGTTGATACTTGTAACTCCAAGAGGGAGTATTTATGCTCGATAGTGGTTTCATGCCTCCATTGAATCTGGGACAGTGAGAAAGTTCTAAGGTTGTGGATGTCTGTTGCCACTAGGGATAAAACATCGATGCTTTGTCTAAGGATATTTGTGTTGATTACATTACGCACCATACTTAATGCAATTATCTGTTGTTTGCAACTTAATACTGGAAGGGGTGCGGATGCTAACCTGAAGGTGGACTTTTTAGGCATAGATGCATGCTGGATGGCGGTCTATGTTCTTTGTCGTAATGCCCTAATTAAATCTCATAGTAGTCATCATGATATGTATGTGCATCTCTATTCTGTCAATTGCCCTGTAATTTGTTCACCCAACATGCTATTTATCTTATTGGAGAGACACCACTAGTGAACTGTGGACCCCGGTCCATTCTTTTACATCTGAAATACAATCTACTGCAATCTCTGTTCTCTGTTGTTCTTCGCAAACAAACATCATTCTCCACACCATACGTTTAATCCTTTGTTTTCAGCAAGCCGGTGAGATTGACAACCTCACTGTTAAGTTGAGGCAAAGTATTTTGATTGTGTTGTGCAGGTTCCACGTTGGCGCCGAAATCCCTGGTGTTGCGCCGCACTACACTCCTCCACCAACAACCTTCACGTGGCCTTCATCTCCTACTGGTTCGATAACTTTGGTTTCTTTCTGAGGAAAACTTACTGTTGTGCGCATCACACCTTCCTCTTGGGGTTCCCAACGGACGTGTGCATCACGCACCATCAATACCCTATTCTTATTTTGGGGATTCAATTTGCTTCGTTTTCCATTAGAGAAGTGCAAAGCCAGGTTTGATAACTATTGGCCCTTTTTATTCATTGCCAGCTTGGATTTAGGGTAGGTTTCAATGATGGGGAGGCAAATCACTTGGGAAAACAACTCTACGAAAAGCTAGATCATGTACTAATGAATAGTGACTGGAAATCTGAATTTCTATGGTATCGGTATGGGCTCTAGCACGTACTAAGGTTTTGTGAGACCAAGCTTCTATCTTGTTGACCACCGGATTAATTAGGCAGAAAGGATCCAACAATATAGGCCAACTTGTCTTATTAATGATAGTTTTAATTTTTTTTACCAAAGTTGCCACGTGTCATGTAGTTCATCCGTCTCAGACTGCTTTTATGAAAAACCGCATCATCTTGGATGGTTATCTGATGAGAGAATACCCAACTGTGTAGGCAACATTGTGCGCCATACAAGCGGTACGCTCGCTAAGGTGTTGGAAACTTGACCACCAATTGTGTCGTTCAGAAGAGATATCGTTGGTCCTAGGCTAGCATCTTGAAATGCTTTGCTACAACATCTGGTTTTGGTCAATTCGACGTAGGGCACCGATGAATTTCATTGGAATCTACACGAGAGTGGTAACGGTGGACTCTATGTACAAAACTCTAGTCCTACCGGTGGTGCCAGTTGATAATAATAAAAAAGTTGACAGATGAAGATTCCGCTGAAAACAAAGGTTTTCTCGTGGTACCTTCGTCGTGGTGTAATTCTTACTAATGATAACCTCGTAAAACACAATTGGCATGGAAGTTAGACATGTGTCTTCCAGGACGAGACCTAAGAAAAAAATAACAAATGACAAACTATAAAACACTTATCCTTCCAATGTAGATTGCTATATCTATATGGTCAGCCATCCAGATAGGTCCTACCTTATACCCACTATATAGTGTTGTGAATCTTTTCGGCTATTGGCTCAATGATGTGGATCCTAGATTTAAGCTACTTATTTGGGTGAGAATAGCTGCCCATTATTTGGTCGCTATTACTTTATAGAAATTACAAGGCATTTTAATGATAAAATGCTTCACTTATGCATGCCATCTACCGGTGCTCAACTACACTCCGTTTATGGCCGTCTCTACATCGTGTGGAGCATCATGACCTATTTATGGAGGTATCTAGATGGTTGGAGGACGTGGCAAAGGGCGTTTTTATCCAACATGGATACGTAATCCACATATTGTCCCACCATCACCATATGGGCTCTTACATTTTCTGTCATGACTAGACCATAAAAGCGCGATTTGCCGCGCTCGTCCATCTCAACGCAACAATAATAAAGATAATGATAGTAATATGTAGAGAAATATGAAAAAATACCTACAAAAATATGTACCTCGCATATTTTGATGCCATCGGATAAATGTTTTTTTTTGTTCTAGCTGGAAAATGTTTTGATTTTTAGATCTGCAAGTTCAACTGGACCACTTTGATGTGATCTTTGGTTTCTCGTCGTCTTTACAACGCTAGTTGATACGTCGCAAACGTATCTATAATTTCTTATGTTCCATGCTACTTTTATTACAATACTTGAATGTTTTATACATAATTTACAGCATTATTATACATTTTCCGGCACTAACCTATTAACAAGATGCCGAAGCGCTGTTTTTCTGCTGTTTTTGGTTTCAGAAATAGTAAGGAAATATTCTCGGAATTGGACGAAATCAACGCCCAGGGCCCTATTTTTACACGAAGCTTCCGGAAGACCGAAGGGAGACGAAGTGGGGCCACGAGGTGGCCAGACACCACGGCGCGGCCAGTCTGGCCGCGCCGGCCTGTGTGGGCCCCTCGTGGCCCCCGACCTACCCTTCCGCCTATATAGCCTTCGTCGCGAAACCCCGTACCGAGCCACGATCGGAAAACCTTCCGAGACGCCACCGTCGCGAATCCCATCTCGGGGATTCGGAGATCGCCTCCGGCACCTGGGAGAGGGGAATCATCACGGAGGGGCTCTACATTATCATGCCCGCCTCCGGATTGATGCGTGAGTAGTTCATCCTTGGACTATGGGTCCATAGCGTAGCTAGATGGTTGTCTTCTCCGCTTGTGCTATCATTGTTATAGATCTTGTGAGCTGCCTAACATGATCAAGATCATCTATTTGTAATGCTACATGTTGTGTTTGGCGGGATCCGATGAATATAGAATATTATGTTAAGTTGATTATCAATCTATCATATATGTGTTGTTTATGTTCTTGCATGCTCTCCGTTGCTAGTGAGGCTCTGGCCAAGTTGATACTTGTAACTCCAAGAGGGGTATTTATGCTCGATAGTGGGTTCATGCCTCCATTGAATGGGACAGTGAGAGTTCTAAGGTTGTGGATGTCTTGTTGCTACTAGGGATAAAACATTGATGTTTTGTCTAAGGATATTTATGTTGATTACATTACGCACCATACTTAATGCAATTATCTGTTGTTTACAACTTAATACCGGAAGGGGTTCGGATGATAACTGAAGGTGGATTATTTAGGCATAGATGCATGCTGGATAGCGGTCTATGTACTTTGTCGTAATGCCCTGATTAAATCACATAGTAATCATCATTGATATGTATTGAATCTTTATTTGTCAATTGCCCGCATGTAATTTGTTCACCCAAATGTTAGTTATCTTATTGGAGAGACACCTCTAGTGAGGTGGACCCCGGTCCATTCTTTTACATCTGAATACATTCTATCATTGTTTTTACTGTTCTTTGCAAACAAACACCATCTTCCACTCGATACGTTTAATCCTTTGTTTTCAGCCGCGGTGAGATTGACAACCTCACGTTCGTTGGGGCAAAGTTTGATTGTGTTGTGCAGGTTCCACGTTGGCGCCGGTTTCATTGGTGTTGCGCCGCACTACATTCCTCCACCAACAACCTTCACGTGCTTCTTGGCTCCTACTGGTTCGATAACCTTGGTTTCATACTGAGGGAAACTTGCTTCTATACGCATCATACCTTCCACTTGGGATTCCCAATGGACGTGTGCATCTACGCGTATCAAGCTAAATTTCTGGCGCCGTTGCCGGGGAGATCAAGACACGCTGCAAGGGAGTCTCCACTTCAATCTCTTTACTTTGTTTTTGTCTTGCTTTACTTTATTTTATTCTTTGTCTTGTTTGCTTCATATTAAAAACACAAAAAAATTAGTTACTTTATTTTCTGTCTTATTTACTAGCTCTATATCAAAACACAAAAAATTAGTTACTTGTCTTTACTTTATTTGCCTAGTTTACTTTACTACTGTTATAATGGGTACTCCTGAAAATACTATGTTGTGTGATTTCACTAGCACAATAATAATGATTTTATATGTACTCCTATTGCTCCACCTGCTACTACAGCAGAATTCTATGAAATTAAACCTGCTTTATTGAATCTTGTTATGAGAGAGCAATTTTCTGGTGTTAGTACTGATGATGCTGCTGCCCATCTTAATAATTTTGTTGAACTTTGTGAAATGCAAAAGTATAAGGATATACATGGTGATATTATAAAACTGAAATTGTTCCCTTTCTCATTAAGAGGAATAGCTAAGGATTGGTTGCTTTCTTTGCCTAAGAATAGTATTGATTCATGGACTAAATGTAAAGATGCTTTTATTAGTAAATATTATCCTCCTGCTAAGATTATATCTTTGAGAAGTAGCATAATGAATTTTAAACAATTTGATAATGAACATGTTGCTCAAGCATGGGAGAGAATGAAATCTTTGGTAAAGAATTGCCCAACCCATGGACTGACTACTTGGATGATCATCCAAACCTTTTATGCAGGATTGAATTTTTCCTCGAGGAACCTATTGGATTCAGCTGCTGGAGGTACTTTTATGTCCATCACCTTGGGCGCCGTGACTAAATTACTTGATGATATGATGATCAATTACTCTGAATGGCCGAAAGAACTCCTCAAGGTAAGAAGGTAAATTCTGTTGAAGAAACCTCTTCTTTGGATGATAAGATTGATGCTATTATGTCTATGCTTGCAAATGGTAGATCTCATATTGATCCTAATAATGTTCCTTTAGCTTCATTGGTTGCTCAAGAAGAAAATGTTGATGTGAATTTCATTAAGAACAATAATTTCAACAACAATGCGTATAGGAATAATTATGGTAACAACAACTATAGGCCATATCCTTCTAATAATGGTAATGGTTATGGTAATTCTTACAACAAAAATAAGAGTGTACCCTCTGGTCTTGAAGTGATGCTTAAAGAATTTATTAGTACACAAACTGCTTTCAATAAAACTGTTGAAGAAAAGCTTGGTAAAATTGATGTTCTTGCTTCTAAGGTTGATAGTCTTGCTCTTGATGTTGATCTTTTAAAATTGAAAGTTATGCCTGAGAAGTTAAAGATGCTAGGTTTGCTAAAACAAATGCCATCCAAGTTCGAATTAATGATAATATTAGAATGTTGGCTGAATTGCATGCTAGGTGGGATAGAGAAGAAAAAGAAAAACTTGCTAAAGAAAATAATGTAGCTAAAGTATGGACTATTACCACTAGTAATGTTGATTCTTCACATGTTGCTGCACCTCCTACTATCAATGGTAAAATAATTGGTGTTGGCAATGTTTCTACTCCTAGTGCAAAGCGTACAAAATTGCCTGAAACTGTTTGTGATAAAACTGCTGAAATTTTTCAAAATATTGGTGACAATGATTCCATTGCTGTAGAACATAATGGTTTAGATTTTGATGATTGTCATATTACTGAAGTTATAAATTTCTTACAAAAACTTGCTAGAAGTCCCAATGCTAGTGCTATAAATTTAGCCTTTACAAAACAAATTACAAATGCTCTCATTAAAGCTAGGGAAGAGAAATTAAAACTTGAAGCTTCTATCCCTAGGAAGTTAGAAGATGGTTGGGAACCCATCATTAAAATGAAATTCAATGACTTTGAGTGTAATGCTTTATGTGATCTTGGTGCAAGTATTTCTGTTATGCCTAAGAAGATTTATGATATGCTTGACTTGCCACCATTGAAGAATTGTTACTTGGATGTTAATCTTGCCGATAATGTTAAAAGAAACCTTTGGGGAGGATTGATAATGTTCGCATTACGGTTAATAATAACCTTGTCCCTGTTGATTTTGTTGTCTTGGATATTGAATGCAATGCATCTTGTCCTATTGTGTTGGGAAGACCTTTTCTTCGAACTTGGTGCTGTTATTGATATGAAGAAAGGTAATATTAAATATCAATTTCCTCTCAAGAAAGGTATGGAACACTTCCCTAGAAAGAGAATGAAGTTGCCGTTTGATTCTATTATTAGAACAAGCTATGATGTTGATGCTTCTTCTCTTGATGTTACTTGATTTGCACTTTCTGCGCCTAGCTGAAAGGCGTTAAAGAAGCACTTCTTGGGAGATAACCCATGTTTCATTTTATTTACTGTATTGTTGAGTCTTGGAAGTTGTTTACTACTGTAGCAACCTCTCCTTATCATGTTTTTGTGCCAAGTAAAGTTTTTATGTTAAAGTTGATGATAGATTTGGATCGCTGCGCAGAAACAGCATTGCTGTCTGTCACGAATTCTCGCAGAAGTCTCTGTAAAAAATCGAAAAAATCTGCAAATTTACGAGCATGATCCTCATATATGTACGCAACTTTCATTAGTTTTGAGTTTTTCCATTTGATCAAGTTAAGTGCCCCTGCCAGATTCATCTTTACGGACTGTTCTGTTTTTGACATATTCTGTCTTTTATTTCGCATTGCCGCTTTTGCTATGTTGATTGAGTTTCTTTGTTCCATTAACTTTCAGAAGCTTTGTGCAATGTCCAGAAGTGTTTAGAATGATTGTGTCACCTCTGAATATGTGAATTTTTGGTTATGCACTAACCCTCTAATGAGTTTACTTGAAGTTTGTGTGAAGGAAGTTTTCAAGGGTCAAGAGAAGAGGATGATATACTATGATAAAGAAGAGTGAAAGGTCTAAGCTTGGGGATGCCCCGGTGGTTCATCCCTGCATATTTTAAGAAGACTCAAGCATCTAAGCTTGGGATGCCCAAGGCATCCCCTTCTTCATCGACAACATTATCAGGTCACTTCTAGTGAAACTATATTTTTATTCCATCACATCCTATGTTCTTTACTTGGAGCGTCGGTTTGTTTTATTTTTGTTTTGTTTTGAATAAATTTGGATCCCACCATTCTTATATTGGAGATATTACGCTCCGCTTTTTCATATGGAACACTTGTGTTCTTATTTGTGCTTTAATATTCATGGCGAAGGCTGAAATTGCTTCATTAAATTGCTATTTGGTTGGAATTGGAAAATGCTGCATATGGTTTGGAAATTTGGCAATTGTTTGAGCTCTCATAGATTATGTTTAAGATCTTGCATCATGTAGTTTAATCTATTAATGAAGAACTACCGTAGAGCCTGTTTAATTTGGTTTGCATGATTGTTTTCTCTAAGTCTAGATATTTTCGGGTAAAGTGTTTGAACAACAAGGAAGACAGTGTAGAGCCTTATAATGCTTGCAATATGTTCTTGTGTGAGTTTTGCTGTACCTGTTCATACTTGTGTTTGCTTCAAACAACCTTGCTAGCCCAAACCTTGTACTGAGAGGAAATGCTTCTCGTGCATCCAAACACCTTGAGCCAAAACCCCATGCCATTTGTGTCCACCATATCTACCTACTATGTGGTATTTTTCTGCCATTCCAAAGTAAATTACTTGAGTGCTACCTTTAAAATTTCATTCCTTTACCTTTACAATATATAGCTCATGGGACAAATAGCTTAAAAACTATTGTGGTGATGAATATGTAGTTATGTGTCTTAATTCTTATAAGTTGCTTGTTGAGCGGTAACCATGTTTCTGGGGACGCCATCAACTTTACCTTTGTTGGATATCATGTGAGATGCTATGCATGTTCGTCTTGTCACGAAGTAAGTGCGATTTCATGATCAAATGGTTTGAGTATGCATATGTTAGAGAAGAACATTGGGCCGCTAACTAAAGCCATGTATCATGGTGGAAGTTTCAGTTTGGACATACAACCTCAATCTCTTATGAGAATATTAAGTTGTTGAATGCTTAAGCATTAAAAGAGGAGTCCATTATCTGTTGTCTATGTTGTCCCGTATGGATGTCTAAGTTGAGAATAATCAAAAGCGAGAAATCCAATGCGTGCTTTCTCCTTAGACACTTGTACGGGCGGCATAGAGTACCCCTTTGTGACACTTGGTTGAAACATATGTTATGCGATGATAATCCGTGTCTTCCGAGCTAAGTAGGACAAGGTGCGAGCACTATTAGTACTCTATGCATGAGACATGCAACTTGTAGGAAGTATTATGCATAGCACATATGAATTATTACTACCGTTGACAAAATTGTTTCTATGTTTTCAAAACAAAAGCTCTAGCACCAAAATAGTAATCAATGCTTCCCTCTGCGAAGGGCCAATCTTTTACTTTATGTTGAGTCAGTTTACCCACTTCTTTCTATCTTAGAAGCAAACACTTGTGTTAACTGTGTGCATTGATTCTTACATGTTTACTTATTGCACTTGTTATATTACTCTATGTTGACAAATATCCATGAGATATACATGTTACAAGTTGAAAGCAATCGCTGAAACTTAATCATCCTTTGTGTTGCTTCAATGCATTCTACTTAGAATTTATTGCTTATGAGTTAGTTCTTATGCAAGTCTTATTGATACTTGTTTGAAAGTACTATTCATGAAAAGTTTTGCTATATGATTCATTTGTTTAGTCATTATCTTTGTTAGCAATCTTTTGTTCAGATCACTCCATCCATCTCATATGCTTTACAATAATGTTGATCAAGATTATGTTGGTAGCATGTCACTTCAGAAATTATTTGTGTTATCGTTTACCTACTCGAGGACGAGTAGGAACTAAGCTTGGGGATGCTTGATACGTCGCAAACGTATCTATAATTTCTTATGTTCCATGCTACTTTTATTACAATACTTGAATGGTTTATACATACTTTACAGCATTATTATACATTTTCCGGCACTAACCTATTAACAAGATGCCGAAGCGCCAGTTGCTGTTTTCTGCTGTTTTTGGTTTCAGAAATCCTAGTAGGAAATATTCTCGGAATTGGATGAAATCAACGCCCGGGGCCTATTTTTGCACGAAGCTTCCGAAGACCGAAAAGGAGAACACGAGGTGGCCAGACACACGGCGGCGCGGCCCAGGTCTGGCCGCGTCGGCCTAGTGTGAGGCCCTCGTGACGCCCGACCTACCTTCCGCCTATATATAGGCGATACATCTCCAACGTATCTATAATTTCGATGTTCCATGCTTGTTTTATGACAATACCTACATGTTTTGTTCACACTTTATATCGTTTTGGCGTTTTCCGAACTAACCTATTGACGAGATGCCGAAGTGCCGTTCTGTTTTCTGCTGGTTTGGAAATCCTAGTAAGGAAATATTCTAATTGGGTGAAATCAACGCCCAGTACCCTATTTTCACACGAAGCTTCCAGAACACCCGAGAGCCACCAGAGGAGGGCAAACACTTGTGTCAACTGTGCATTGATTCTTACATACTTGCTTATTTGCATTCATCATATTACTCTATGTTGACAATTATCCATGAGATATGCATGTTGAAAGTTGAAAGCAACTGCTGAAACTTATATCTTCCTTTGTGTTGCTTCGATGCCTTTACTTTGAATTTATTGCTTTATGAGTTAACTCTTATGCAAGACTTTTTGATGCTTGTCTTGAAAGTACTATTCATGAAAAGTTTTGCTATATGTTATCTATTTGTTAGCAAACTATAGATCATTGCTTTGAATCACTCCATTCATGTCATATGCATTACAATAATGTTGATCAAGATTATGATGGTAGCATGTCACTTGAGAAATTATTTTTGTTATCGTTTACCTACTCGAGGCGAGTAGGAACTAAGCTTGGGGATGCTGATACGTCTCCAACGTATCAATAATTTCTGATGTTCCATGCTTGTTTTATGACAATACCTACATGTTTTGTTCACACTTTATATCGTTTTGATGCGTTTCCGGAACTAACCTATTGACGAGATGCCGAAGTGCCAGTTCCTGTTTTCTGCTGTTTTTGGTTTCAGAAATCCTAGTAAGAAATATTCTCGGAATTGAACGAAATCAACGCCCAGAATCTTGAAATTCCACGAAGCTTCAGAACACCCGAGAGAGGCCGGAGGGGACCTTTGGGCCACGGAGCGCCCGGGTGGCGCGGGGTGGGCCGCGCCCCCTAGTGTGTCATCGCCCAGTAGCCCTTCCGCTCCGCCTCTTCGCCTATTTAAGGGTCCCTGACCTAAACCTCGATACGAATAAGCCACGGTGCGAGAAAGGTTCCAGAGCCGCCGCCATCGCGAAGCCAAGATGCGGGGACGGAGTCTCTATTCGGCACGCCGCCGGACGGGGAAGTGCCCCCGGAAGGCTCCTCCATCGACACCACCGCCATCTTCATCACCGCTGCTGTCTCCCATGAGGAGGGAGTAGTTCTCCATCGAGGCTCGGGGCTGTACCGGTAGCTATGTGGTTCATCTCTCTCCTATGTACTTCAATACAATAATCTCATGAGCTGCCTTACATGATTGAGATTCATATGATGATGCTTGTAATCTAGATGTCATTATGCTAGTCAAGTGGGTTTTACTTATGTGATCTCCGGAGACTCCTTGTCCACGTGTGTAAAGGTGACAGTGTGTGCACCGTGTGGGTCTCTTAGGCTATATTTCACAGAATACTTATTCACTGTTATGAATGGCATAGTGAAGTGCTTATTTATATCCCTTTATGATTGCAATGTGCTTTGTATCGCTACTAGCTATGTGCTACTCATGTGATGTTATTAAAGTAGTCTATTCCTCCTGCATGGTGTAGTGGTGACAGTGTGTGCATCGTGTAGTTCTTGTCGTAGATTATGATCATAATCTCTTGTAGGTTATGGAGTTGATTATCGCTATGATAGTATTGATGTGATCTATTCCCCCTTTCATAGTGTAATGGTGACAGTGTGTATGCTATGTTAGTACTTGGTTTATTTTGCAAAGATCTATTATGCTCTAAGGTTACTTAAATATGAATACGGAATGTTGTGGCGCTTGTTAACTCCGGCTTGAGGGAGCTCTTGTAGCCCTACACAATGAATGGTATTTGTCATCCAACAAAGAGTGTATGTAGCACAAATGAGAGAAGTTATTATTTATTATGCGATCAATGTTGAGAGTGTCCACTAGTGAAAGTATGATCCCTAGGCCTTGTTTCCAAACATCGAATCTCCGTTTATTTCCTGTTTTGTTGCGTGTTTACTCGCTGCCATATTTTATTCAGATTTCTATTACCACTCATATACACCCATACTACTTGTATTTCACTATCTCTTCGCCGAACTAGTGCACCTATACATCGGCAAAGTGTATTAGGTGTGTTGGGGACACAAGAGACTTCTTGCTTTGTGGTTGCGGGGTTGCTTGAGAGGGATATCTTTGACCTCTTCCTCCTGAGTTCGATAAACCTTGGGTGATCCACTTAAGAGAAAACTTGCTGCTGTTCTACAAACCTCTGCTCTTGGAGGCCCAACAAACTACGGGAAAAAGAAGCGTGAGTAGACATCAAGCTATTTTCGGCGCCGTTGCGGGAGGAAGGTAAAAGGTACTCACACTCCGGATCTCGGCTACTAAGCTATTTTCCGGCGCCGTTGTAAGTACTCGAAGCTGTTTCCTTTAGATCCTGCAATTGCATCTTTTGGTTTCTTGTTTACACTAGTTAGGCATAATAGAAAGCAACAGTGAGCTTCTTATTCTATTTCCGAGTTAAGACATGGATTGTTTGCTGCGAAAATTAAAAAACCTATGGAATCTTATTTGCATGCTAGTAGCAATGATATTAGTATGAACGCTTTGAACACCATTGTTGTTAATGATATGGAAAATTCTAAGCTTGGGGAAGCTGGTTTTGATGAGCATGATATTTTTAGTCCCCCAAGCATTGAGGAGAAAATTTTCTTTGATGATACTTTGCCTCCTATTTATGATGATTATAATGATAGTGGTCTTTTGGTGCCGCCTACTATGGAGAGTAAATTTTATTATGATTATATTATGCCTCCTACACTTGATGAGAATAATAATGATAGCTACTTTGTTGAATTTGCTCCCACTACAACTAATAAAATTGATTATGCTTATGTGGAGAGTAAAATTTTATGCATGTGGCTCATGACAAGAATGTTTTATGTGATAGTTATATTGTTGAATTTGTTCATGATGCTACTGAAAGTTATTATGAGAGAGAAACATGGTTATATGCATCTTAATAATATTAAGTTTCCCTCTTTATGTTGAGAATCTTGAAATTGCACTTGTGTTGCTTTTCTATGCTTGCCACTTTGTTCTTCATGAATTTATTTGTGTACAAGATTCCTTTTCATAGGAAGTGGGTTAGGCTTAAATGTGTTTTTAATTTGCTTCTTGATGCTCTCTTTTGCTTCAACTCTTCTTTCTTGCGAGAGTATCATTAAAATTACCACAACAAATTTTTATTTTACGCCTCCCCCCGCGTCGCCCTCCTCTGGCGACAAGGGGGGAACCCTTGCCGCCGCCCCTAGCTCCTCCACCCCTCTCCCTTGCTTCGCCGCCGCCGGAGGGGGGCCGGCAAAGCCGCGCGCGCCCCCGGGGAAGGTGGCGGCGGGGCATTCTCTCCCCCTCCCGCGTCCCCTGGCGAGAAGGAGCTCGCCCGGGCGCGACGATGTGCGGCGGGCGCGGTGCCGGCGGCTGGGCGCCGGCGGGGCTGCGGGCGGCCGTGGTGGTGCGCGGCCAGGTCGAGGTCGGGGAGCGGCGGGGTGCTGCGGGGCGCGGCGGGGCTTGGCGGCGCGCGCACGGGCCCAGATGGGCTCCTGCGGGCCTGCTCGGGCTTGCTCCGGGTCGCTGGCTTGGCCTGGTCGGCCGGCGTGGCGGCGGCCTGGCTCGGCGACCCCCGGCGACCCCATCCGCACCCCCGGTGGTCCGAAGCAGCGCGGCGGCGGGCGGAGCTCCGGCTCCTCCCAGATGTGGCGGCGTCGGCGGCGGCTCACAGCTGCTGTCCGGCGAGGGTGGGCGGGGTGGCGGCCCCTCTCCCCTGCTTCTTCCTCTGCGGGTGGTGGTCGGCCGGTTGCTGCCGGTTGCTCGTCGCGGCGGCGTCGGCTCCTGCCGGCGGTGAGGTTGGTGGTCCTTCGTGGTGTGGCGTCGTCGCCGCGTGGGAGGTGCTTGTGCCAGTGGTTCGCAGGCCGGCGGCGTTGTGGGTCTCCCTCATCTCCGTTCGGCAACGTGGGAGTGCGGAGGTTCGGCTGCTCCGAGCGAAAGCTGATGGCGCGGCAGCTGCGGATGTCGCTATCCTCTTGGGGGCCTTCATGGAGCCTTCGACCTCCTCCGCTCCCGGGGCATAGTTTTTCGGGTGAAAGCCTAGGCCGTGGCAGGGCCGGACGACGGCGTCGATCCACGTCGCTTCCCTCTTGGGGGCGTCGTCTTGAAGACTTTGTTCCCCAACGTGCTTTCCTGAGGCTGGACTCGTACGGCATCGCGGCGGGTGGCCGGCGATGTGTGAGGTCCGTGTGGTGGCTTGTGTGGCAACGATGGCGGTGGTGAGCGATGGTCTGGTAGCGTCAAGACCTTGGCTTCGGCGAGCGTCCGAGCTTCTTCGTCTTGTGCTTCGCCTGCGGTGGAGTCGGAGCTGCTATGGTTTGTCGAGTTTCTTCATTTGAGCAGCGTACGATGACCTGCAGGGTGGCCCTCTGGCGATGATCTTCCTCGGTGCATGTCTTGCGCTTATCCTCTTCAGAGCTCGTCATCAGAGTCGGAGCTGCCTGTTGCTTCACGAGGAGTCGCTTGTTTGGCGGTGGCCGGCTTGAGCTTCACGGTGCCGCTTCGGCGAGGTCTTGGTGGTTGGTTCTTCGGTGAAGTCGGAGTCGCTGAAGAGTGATGACGATGACGTTGAAGGTCAACCGCGACGACTTCTCGCTTCGGTGGTCTGTGTATCTTGTGTGGGTTGCCAGGGTGGCTCTGTGCCCCCGCGGCGGTCGTGCTCCATGACGGTCGTCGGGGCACTTGTTTCGGTTTTCGGCCGGTTTCCCGCTAATAAACTGGCCAAATTCTGTACTTCTTCTTTATTAATGAAAATGGCAAGTCTTTTGCCTCGTTTCAAAAAAAAATTTACTGAGCCCATCTTAATGGCTATAAAGAAAGAACTTCTTGGGAGATAACCCATGTGTTTATTTTAGGGATTTCTATTTTCGTGCCCTCGGGTCCTTAGTTGTGCTCAGTTTTCCCCAGCTCCTTAGTTTTTCCTCAGTTTTACCCAAACGTTTGTCTGAAACCATCACAGGTGCCGTAACGGCCGGTTGCCCGACGGTTGACCATTATCTTCTGACTAGTGGGGCCACGTAGAGCCCGCAAAGACACGTCAGACCATCCATCTTTGTTTGACCGTAAGCATCGTTGTATCCCTGACCAAAACGCGAACGAGTGGGGCTTCGGTATATCAAATGACAAGTGGGGCCATGATGCTGATACAAGGGGCAATACACGGGTAGGATTAGATTTTTAAACGGAGCTCTACAGCGATGGCACGGAGGAGGTGGCATGCGGGGTGCCGAGATGAGATCGACGTCCACAAAGAACTGCATGAGGCGAGACCAGACGCATTAGATAGATATGAACTAGACGCGTTTAACCATGCAAAGAAGAGAAGAAATGGTCGACGACATCGACGACCACCTCAAAACTTTGACTGACCGTGTCGGACACGAACGCGAGCAATGTAGAGAAACTAGTGTCTCTCCTTTCTGGCGTGTATAGGTGGGTGCTAGGAGAGTGTGGTGGCGAAGGGAAAGACCTCATGGCGGTCGTGGCGTCCAGCATAGCGGGTCAGCGTGGCCGTGCCACGACGGCATGCATGTTCGACATTGGCATCGGCATGTACGTTCGGCATTGGCCTGGCGTATCTCTGGTGTGTCAGTGATCGAATGAGGGGACGGGATTGAGGGTGCATCCCGACGTTGACCTAGCAGTGGCGGCGAGCATAGCCGTTCCGACCATGCCGATATCGGCATCGGCATCGTTTGGAGGCTGTGGTGCTCGAATCAAGTTGGGATTTGTTTCTCGTAGGCCAAAATGAATTTGAAACAAGTTTCATGTTGAAGGTTAGGTAACGAAAGTTTGTAACTATCCCAAAATTATACTAGCGCCATGGTGAGGTTCTTTTTGATAGAGCTATACGGTTGGGCAAACTTTTTTGACACTTTTTAGATAGGGTTCCTTGTTGTTACACGTATGGCATCATGTATGGAAAATTTGGGGTCATTTGGAGATGTTCGAAAAAATCACTTTGCTTAAGCGCATGCCGTTTCGTCTCGCTGAAACCAACTTTTCTAACAAGGTGATTTTTTCTACCTTCTCTAAATAACCTCAAATTTCATACAGCTGATCTTCTATACATAGATAGATAGATTGTTTCGTTTTTACATTTTTGAACTTTTTATTTCCCTTTATAATACCCAATTGATTTTCAGGTCAAAACCTCGAAAAAAGCATCATGTATGGCATCATTTTCACCCTAAATTTCAAATTTTCTGAAACTTTCCCTTTTAGATATTCCTTGTTGTTATAGGTATGCCATCATGTATGCCAAACTTGGTTAGGTCTCACTGAAACCAGCTTTTGTAACAAATTAGGTGATGGTTTATCATTTTTTTGAAAAGTAATGGCTACAACAAATCGGTTATGGTTTATCATATTTTTTTGCGTGAAAAGTAATGGCTACAACAAATTGTTGATGGTTTATCATTTTTTGCGTGAAAAGTAATGGCAACAACAAATCGGTGATGGTTTATCATTTTTGCGTGAAAAGTAATGGCTACAACAAATTGTTGATGGTTTATCATTTTTTGCGTAAAAAGTAATGGTGGTTTATCATTTTCATTGAAAAGTAATGGCTACAACAAATTGTTGATGGTTTATCATTTTTGCGTGAAAAGTAATGGCAACAACAAATCGGTGATGGTTTATCATTTTTTTTAAAAGTAATGGCTACAACAAATTGTTGATGGTTTATCATTTTTTTGCGTGTAAAGTAACGCCTAAAATAGTTTATAATTTTTAGCGCGTGAAAAATAATACAGAAAACCGCCCTTCAACATACTTAGAGGGTGGAAGCTAATTAACAACAGAGAGAGAGGGGGTTATCACGCCGTTCCCTATATCATACGATCAACGGTCGGCGGGCACGATCCGCGTGACATGGGCTAGACCAATCAGGGCGATGATGCACGTCTGCGAGAATTTGTGAAGAGAGAGGGCAAAACTGAGTACTATCAAGAAACCAAGGGCACCTGAGTAGTAAATAGACTAAGGGATTCAAATATGAGATTTAAAAAATGGAAAATGCGTGTTTTGTACAATGAAACCCATCTTGGCCTACCTCAAACTATTTGCAATACCAATATACATCAGTGTGAGAATTGTGGCCTCATTTAGACAAAGTATGATTTGGGGGAAGAAGCTGTTTTGGGAAGGGCTTATTGTGGAAAACCATGCACCTTCATAGCTACTAGGTGATTTGAGAAGTGGCAATTTGTGGTAAAACTTGATTTATCTATGATTTATCTATGATTTGAGAAGTGGCAATTTGTGGTAAAGACTCCATGAGTAAGTGCCACTCTTTTTCGGATTTTTTTGCACATTAAATGACTCATTTAACTAGTTAATCCCATTTGTTGACTCTCTGTTGACCAGCCACAGGGTAAAACTGAGTATATTGCACTAGCCAGTATTAGCACTCGAGGGGAAAATTGAGCACACAAAAAATGCTAGTATAAGACTCGAGGGTATACCTGAGTATATCTAAATTTCCAGGGTTAGACTCGAGGACACGTGCAATTGTTGACGCGTCGCGGGTCGCGGTGGAGAAGTCGAGACGTGCAATCGTGGACGCGTGTCGCGTTGCGAAAGTCCAAGACGTGCGGTGCACTGTGCACGCGTGGGACGCGGGTCGCATTAACCACCCCTCGCCTTTAGACGCCTCCTCGCACTCTCTCTGTCACTCTCACTCGCTCACGCATCGCCAACTCTCTCACGTCCCATCATCTTCTCCAAAGCAAAAAACCCTCTCCCTCTCCCTCTTCCTCTTCCTCCGTCGGAGAGATGGACAAGGAGAATGCCAATCCCATCGTCGAGGTTGGCTCGAAGCGCGACGCCTCCATCTTCGGCGCCGTCCCCTCTACGGACGGCCGCCGCCGCCGCCGCATCGCCGTGCGCCGGAGGCTGCCGCCGGTGGCAGTCCAGATCCCGGCGGGATGGGAGCCCTACGACCCGTGCCGTACGTCCCGCCCCCGAACCCCTACGACACCTCCCTGGAGGACCCATGGAACGAGGTAACTACGGTTTGCTTCCTTTTTGTTCCCCATTCCTTTTTGAACCCTATTTTTGCTGGTGTAGATGGATCTGTAGATGGATGAGTATTGGGCTAATATTTGCGCCGATTTTATTCCATTTTGTTTTGATCATTTCTTGATTTTGTTTAAGATTTGGGGTTCGGCTGTTCGGTTAATTTATGCAAGTAATATTGGATCTCAATCAGTTAATTTATGCAAGTAATCATGGGATCTCAATCAGTTATTTTATGCACTAATCAAAAGATATCAACCGTTTAATTTTGCAAATAATCTCGAATGTGTTCAAGTTCAGATCTAGTTCAGATCTAGAATCTGTTTATTGCCTATGATGAATGGTTGGGCACAAATTTTTACAGGGAGGGTTCAGTGAACCATTGCTGTGTACAAATCTGTTGTGCATGAGCTTTAGTTCTTTAACACCTTCCCTGTAGATATATAATCATGTCCACTCTAACTGAGGCTGACTCTGTTTTCTTAACTTTGTTATCATGTACGTTAGTCATCGTTGCAACTCATTCACTAGTTTCTGTTTGATATGGATCAGATGTCTCGGCGTCGGCAGCGACGAAGAGGAGGAGGACGTCAAGACTCGCCAAGTGTTGCGGAGGTTGCAGGTCGACCGGTACATCTCTACTTCGCCAAGGAGGTGTACAGGTGCCCTTCGCACGGAGACTCGGCGCCACGGACTTCAACTGCCTCATCACGCATGCTGAGAACATCAGCAACACCTTCCCCAAAGTCGGCACGACGGTGAATGACGTGGGCATTACCCTTCGGGTAACCACTATTGCTCTACCCTATACGGCCCAGGTGGAGGCCCATGAAGGCACTCGAAGACAAGATGGGCCACTAGGACGGTGCGGCGAAAGATTACTTGAAGTACAAGACACGGAAAGAGCCGAAGAAGGAAAGATTAGAGATAGATCTATTGTAAACCTACACGTACTCGACTAGACCTCTCGGGACCTGGCCACCTATATAAAGGCCAGGAGAGGGGCTATCGAGGATACGATCAATCTTAGTGATTTTAGCCAGCAGAAGCTTAGACCTAGGTTACCCTAGCGATTAGCTATCTCGACGAGATCACAGTCGAATTATTCGGCACCCCATTGTAACACCGTTTTCATCATAATCAAGAACAGAGACAGGCATGACGTAAGGGTTTTACCTCATCGAGGGCCCCGAACCTGGTAAACGCCCCCCTATGTCTGTATACCGATGTCTCGTGTCACACTTGCAGGATTCCACCATCAACCTAAGCCCCTATCGGAGGGCATTGCCGAGGAGCCCCCTCGACAGTGGCGCCGTGCGTGGACCCTGTCGGCACAAGGCAGGGCATCGGCAGTACCAGTCCACGTCCGCAGCGTTTGTGCTCGAGTCACCAACACCTCCAGGACCGAAAGATCCGATCTACTACGAGCCCGTCGAGTTCGCATCTCACCTCAAGCCGTCGCACCCGGCCCCTTCAGAATCGAGTGACGACATGACCACCACCTTTGGAGGCGTTCGCTTCATCATCGACTCCGGAGGGTTTCTTCGCCTCCCGAGGACAGGTACGTCCGGTTCGGGCCCCCCAGTCTCAACAGAAGATACCCGGGCAGCGACCTTGGAAATCCCGCCCGGAAGCATGCGTGGAGGTAACCGAGGAAACCTCGATCACACAACAGGGAGAAAGAAAAGGCGAAGGGAATCATACTATGGAGAACGAGAGCAGGAGGGCATGCAATCGATCCATGGCCGCGCCCGTTCACCGCACCTATCAGCCACGGAGCAACTCGATGCGCCATGCTACCTCCACTCCTATATCGACCCGAAGGACGGACGGGAAAAATCCAGTCACCTGTTAAGGAACTGCCGACACTTCCTGGAGATTCGACAGTTCTGTGATGACCTCAGGAGCGAAGCTTTATCGAGAGTTCACATAATGGAGAAAAAGGCAAGATCTTACAGCTATCGGGCGGAGCCATATATCCCGGAACCGTACGAGCCAATGGAGAAGGATGAGTACGTGCCAGCCGAGGTATTCCCAGAACCGCGCGGGCAGGTCAGCATGATCCACAAAACCAGCTTCTCAAAGAGGGAAATCAAGAAATTCTCACGAGAAGTGAAGTACGCAGAAGTCGCTATGGTTGATACACCTGAATTCATCGACTGGTCAGAGCAAAGTATCTCCTTCGACAGGTCAGATCACCCGAAAGCTGTCCCTAGACCAGGCCACGCAGCTCTAGTCCTCGAGGCGCAGATCGGAGGATACAACATGAGTAAAGTATTCATGGACGGAGGAAGCGGCTTAAACTTACTATTTGCCAACACAATGAAAGCCATGGGTTTGACAGTCGATATGCTAAGAGAATCCGACACAGGATTCCACGGCATTATACCGACTCGACCCGCTTACTCTCTCGGAAAAACGTCATTAGATGTGGTCTTCGGCACACCCACCAATTTCAGAAGAGAAAAGATCGAGTTCGAAGTTGTTGACTGGGAGTCTCAGTATCATGCCATCCTCGGTAGGCCGGCGTTCGCCAAGTTTATGGCCATACCCCATTATGCTTACCTAAAACTGAAGATGCCAGGCAACAACGGAACCCCAATAACCATTCATGGGAGTTTTGCTCGATCAGACACCTGTGACAGAGAGTTCCAGAAGATCGCTTCAAAATTCGGCGCTAGGGAGGAGCTTATTGCGATCGACGCAGCTGTGGATCATACGCAGCCACCAGCCGACAATCGAAACGTGAGGTCCGACGAGTTTGACGCTGCAAAGGAAGCCAAGAAGCTGCAGGTGCACCCCTCTGACCCGAAGAAGACGGTCAATATATCGGCTGACCTCACGGCCGCATAGGAAGGCGCGCTCATCGAGTTCCTCCGTGAGCGCTGGGAGATATTTGCATGGGAACCATCCGACATGCCAGGTATCCCCAGGGAACTCGCTGAGCACGCCCTTAATGTCGACCCGACAGCCAAACCAGTGCAGCAGTCGATGCGTCGATTCTCAGAACCCAAGAGGAAAGCAATTGGTGAAGAAATCAATCGACTTCGCAAAGCAGGATTCATCCGAGAGCTCAAAGAATCAGAGTGGGTGGCTAACCCTGTCATGGTACCCAAGAAGGACACCACAGCTCTGCGTATGTGTATCGATTTCACCGGCCTCAACAAACACTGTCCGAAAGACCACTTCCCGCTGCCTAGAATTGACCAGATAGTTGATTCCACAGCCGGATGCGATCGCCTCTCCTTCCTCGATGCTTACTCTGGGTATAACCAGATCAAATTGAAGAAGGAAGATCAGGAGCTGACCGCGTTCATCACCCCACACGGCGTTTTCTGCTACAACGTCATGACCTTCGGGTTGAAAAATGCGGGAGCAACTTACCAACGTTGCATGCAAGCTTGCCTTGGGGAGCAGATCGGGCGAAACATCGAGGTCTACATCGATGACATCGTGGTAAAAACAAAACACACCGCCACCCTCGTTGACGATCTGCGGGAAACCTTCGACAACCTGGACAGGTATAAGATCAAGTTAAACCCCAAGAAATGCTTCTTCGGAGTTCCAGGGGGCAAGTACTAGGATACTTCATCTCGGCCAGGGGGATCGAAGCCAATCCTTTGAAAATCAAAGCTATTCTCGACATGGAACCGCCAAAAAATCTGCACCAAGTGCAGCAGTTGGCGGGACGACTAGCAGCACTCAGCAGGTTCATTGCCAAGCTGGGAGAAAAAGCTTTGCCTTTCTACAATCTGATGAAAAAATCGGAAAAATTCGAGTGGACAAAGGAAGCACAGGAATCCTTCGACAATTTAAAGAAGATCTTATCAACATCCCCTGTCCTTGTAACCCCCCGTGAGAAGGAAACGCTGCTCATGTACATAGCCGCGACAGCCCAAGTTTTCAGCAGCGTCTTGGTTGTTGAACGAGAAGAAACAGGGAGAGTCCACGGCGTACAGAGGCCCGTTTACTACCTCAGTGAAGTACTCACACCTGCAAGACAAAGGTACCCTCATCATCAGAAGCTGGCATACGCAGTGTGGAGATCGGCCCGCAAGCTACGGCACTACTTCACCGAGCATCCGATTGTCGTCGTCAGCGAGGCGCCGTTGAAAAACATAATGACCAATCCAGAGGCCACTGGTCGAGTATCCCAATGGGCTATCGAGATAGCACCTCACGACATAACTTATGTCAATCGGACGGCCATAAAATCCCAAATCCTCCCGGACTTCGTGGCAGCGGATTCAATCCCAGACACCGGTGGCACCCGACATGTCAGGATCATGGATAATGTATTTCGACGGGTCAAAACGAAGCACAGGCGCTGCAGCAGGAGTAGTGTTGATATCGCCACAAGGAGATAAGATGAAGTACATACTACGTATGAACTTCCCTTTGCCGACAAACAATGAAGCAGAATATGAAGCACTGCTGCATGGAATGAAGATGGCAAAGGCGTGTGGAGCGACTCGCCTGGAAATCTACGGGGACTCAAACTTGGTGGTACAACAGTCGATGAACCTGTGCGACGCAGTTAGCGACAACATGATCGCCTATCGACAGCTGTATCAAAATATGGAAGCCAAGTTCGAGGGGTGTGAGCTCAAACATATCGGCAGAGCCAGCAACGAGGAAGCCGACACCTTAGCTAACATCGGCTCCATGTGTTCTCCCATTCCAGACGGAGTCTTTTACGAAGTAATCACTCAGCGATCAATAAAAGAGAAGGCGCCGACACCTTTAAAACCATCGACTGAAGAAGCAGAAGCAAACCCACAGCAAGTTATTGAAGATGCTACAACTATCCCAGCCAAACAAGTTCTCCTCCTCGAACCGTTATGGACTAAGCCACTCCTGCGTACACAGGAACTACCAGTGGATCCAGTAGAAGCAAAACGAATCATCAGGCGATCAAAAGCTTTCACCGTAGTAAACGGTGAACTCTACAAACGTAGCATTTCTGGTATTTTCCAAAGGTGCATTGCCATCGACGACGGAAAAGCACTGCTGCGCGAAATACACGAAGGAACTTGTGGGCATCATGCGGGAAGTAGGGCTCTCGTAGCAAAAGCCTTCAGGGCAGGATTCTACTGGCCAACGGCAGCGTCGGATGCTCGAGATTTGGTCATGAAGTGCGACCCTTGTCAACGGTTCTCTCCAAAACCGCACGCCCCTGCAACAGACCTAATGACGATACCATTGGCATGGCCGTTCGCTCAATGGGGACTCGATCAAGTCGGGCCACTGCCGGTCATCACCAGGAGGACACACGTACCTATTAGTCGCAGTCGATAAATTCACAAAGTGGATCGAGGCAATACCAGTACGAAACCAGAAGGCAAAAATAGCAGTCCAGTTCTTCAAGGAGATAACATGTCGGTTTGGCGTACCTCATAGTATCGTCACAGATAATGGAACCAACTTCGACTCCAAAGAGTTCCGAGAATTCTGCGATGACAGGAGCATAAAACTGAAGTTTGCATCAGTAGCTCACCCGCAAACAAACGGACAGGTGGAAAGGATCAACGTCCTAATAGGGGATGGCCTCAAGAAACGCCTTACAGGCGCAGAGGGAGCTGGGTCGAAGAATTACCATCGGTACTATGGAGTTTGCGCACCACGCCTACAGGTCGACGCAGTACACCCCATTTTTTCTGGTACATGGAGCCGAAGCAGTCCTACCAGCTGATGTTCGATTCGAAGCACCTCGAGTGACGGCATACACAGAACCTTCTTCCAACATCGCACTGCAAGACGCGTTGATCTGCTAGATGAAGCTCGAGACATTGCTTTAGCCAGGACCACGGTATATCAGCAGGCGCTGAGGAATTACCACAGTCGACGAATACGCAATCGATGCTTCAGCGTTGGAGATATGGTACTGCGGCTGAAACAAAAAAGACCCTCGAAACTCGAGTCTCCATGGGAAGGACCTTACATCGTCACCGAAGTGATTCCAGGAGGAGCGTACAGGCTCAAAAATCCAACTTCGGGAAAAGATGTCGACAACCCATGGAATATCGCACACCTGCGACGGTTCTATACATAGGGCGCGATTGTTTTTATTATTTTAATAGCCTTTAAGGTTGGTTTTTCTTTATGAATAAAGTCTTAATCAGGTTCTCTGCATCCTTTTTTCAATTCAGGCCCCACCACCTGAGCAGGTCGACTGCGGCCTTTACCTTCGGCTCTTACTCCCATCGGGAGCGCTGGCCCATAAAACACGCAGTGTCATTAATTAAATACTCTCAACGAGAGCTAAGATTAGTGGCACACAAAAAGAAAACAACCAATCCAAGCCTCGAGAAAATACGCGAGTGCTGTTGTCGATGGTTACATTATCACAAAATAAGGCTCAAACCGGTGCACCGAGTGACGATGCCAAGCGTCTAATTCCCTCGACTAAGTCGACGGGTCTCGCCCTTACGAAACTTATACAAAGGCTTCGCAATAACATTGCATAATTCAACGAAGTCGTCGGGAGAGCAGGTTGAATTGATCACTCAGCCGCCCTCGACAAATAAAATAACAACTATCATAGCGTACAACGTATGCAATAAATTTATACAAAGTAATCTTATGCAGGAACTAAGGCTATTACATTCATAGTCAAGCCTCCCGGCCCCAATGGGCCTTCAGATCCTTTTCAAGACACGACTCCATCCGGGAAAACGATGGTGTAAGCAGGACCTAGGCATCATAATATTGGCTCAAGTTCTTCCTCAGTATTTGCTATGGCCAAGTCTAGAGACGGGTGACATGCCAATGTCGAAGCAAGAGCAAGCTCCGCACCCGCCAAGAGTCCTTCCGCACCAACTGCCGAATCCTTTCGGGAGACTTGAATCGGGTGAACAAGGAGATAAGTTTCAGGTGCTTGGTCTAGGGGAAACAAGGTGTTCCAAACCATCGTGAGATGAGCATGGAATTTATCGAAGTAATAATGCGCCTTCCCCACCCGATACTTGAACTTCGCCATGACGACAGCCTTCGGACGATGCAGCCACAAACCGTGATTCGGATGCGCAACGTCAGTCATTGCTTCAACCTCTTCATGGATCTTTTGTTCTCTTCAGCTGCATCTGAAGCTACAACTGGAAGGAATAAGAACCAGTTAAGAGGATATTTGAAACGTTGCAGAAAAAGCAGAAAATGGGCTAATACTTACAGCCCAAACTTTCGGTAGCAATATGCAGACCATCAAGAGCATACTGTTCAATAGCTATCGCCGTCTCCCCTTTTTCTTCACCAAGGCCGCCATTGCACGAAGAGAAGTGATATCTTTGTCTAAACTAGACACTTGGTCACGCAAGTGGCGAACGAGGCCGATTCATCATTACTCGAAGGATTCGAAAAAAGCCCGGCACGAGAAGAAGACGGAGGAATCTGCAGTGCAACCCTTAATTCAGATTAAGTATCAAAGTAAAAACTCCCATCGGGAGCACCGGGCATGTGCGATACATTCAAAAGCATGTTCAAAGCATGTCTAAGTTGGCAACAGAGCCAAAGTAAAATCAAACTACAACGAAGTCGCGACTGGTCTTATTTACAACAAGTCAAATAAAAAGTTCAAGGATTCGCTGATGACGAGCCAGGGGCGGCTTCGGGAGCAGGCTTGGCTTGAGCTTCGTCCACCAACTTCAGAAGTCGGTTTGCACAAGTAACTGCCGATCGTTTGTAAGGTTCAAGATCGATCAACTTATGATCGCTGTCGACAGGCAATGCTTTGGACAACTCCTCCAAGTTTGATTCCATCCCATGACCCATGAGTAATTGAAAAGTGAGAACCGCCCCAAATAAACGGCTGCGGCGTTTCAATACCTCCACAGGCTCGGAAGGATCAACGAGGAAAGAAGCCGCCATATCGTCAAGAGTCTTGTCCTCCTTCATCTTCGGGAAGATCATCGAGTATAACCTTGACAACGCCCCTTTGGCCTTTTTCAAAAGACCAAGTACTTGGATGTTAGACTCGGCAGCAAGTGACAGGGCGTCGGCTATGGAATCCTCTCGAAGTTGATGACGACGTGTGACGGTTAAATCGGCAGCATCTGAGAAAAAGACAGATCAGTAATCGATAACCAAAACACCCTTTCAGCAAGCTGCGGGTTTTACCTAATAATTCCTTGATGGACTTGCGAAGGGCGCCTTCCTTTTTGTCGATTAAAGCTGCTGCTGCATGCTTGGCGTCTTGCTCATCCTTCAGCCGCTGCTTCAACTTCTTCACCTCCTCCTTCAGCAAGATGTTCTCGTTCTTGGCATCGGTGGCAAGCCTTTGGCACCTGATCAGCCGAAGATCTGACAGTCCGCCGAAGTTGGGAGTTCTCCAACTCTAGTCGGGTGAACTCTTCGGCAAACTCCACTACGGCGTCGACTGTGGCATAGATCGGCTGTGGCAAGATAAGATCGTAAGGATCCAACCGATAAAAGGGAATCCAGCGAAATGAAGCAAGTTCAATACTTACATGATCACGACTAGCCGATGAAGCAGGAACGTCGCCAGGAGGGATAACTGTCGACACTGGAACCTTCTCTACGGCCGTTCGTGAAGGAGGTGTCGATTTTGCAGGAGAAGGATTAGACTCTTTTGCCGATACGGCTCTCTCGGAGACGAGTTTTGCCCTCTTTGCAAGAGGGACTTCATCATCGTCGTCATCAGAGCTACTTAAAAACAGTGCGCAGTTAGCATACGAGATGACAAGGAATAAATCAAGGAGGGAGCAGGAAACACTCACAGGTCAAGGTCATCTTCGCCTGCGAAGACGCTTGTTGAGCTCTTCTTGGCAGGAGGAGGCGCGGCAGCATCATCGGCATCATTATCGCCTCCGTGAGGACTTGATTCAGCCGAAGCGATAAGGTCATCATGTACTTGCTTCCGACGCTTACTCCTGATGAAGGCGTCATCTTCAGTAGCCTCTTCCTCTTGGACATCGCTGTCCTCGAGGACATGAGGGGCGTCCTCGGTTCCATCGGAATCTTCGTCATCATCCTCTAAAACTACACCACTTTCGGGAGTGGGAGGATAGCATCGGGCAGCTGCAAGCGCCTTTCAAAGAAAAAGAGATTGATGAGTTACAACAGAAAAAGGGATGACGACAGTAAAAATAAAACGAAGGGTTACCTTGGTTGGAGGATGATCAGCATCGTAGGGAGGACGAGCCGATATCAGGACGATATTGTCATTCTTACTGAGGCACGTCAGGCGGCGGACTTCGTCTCGAAGATCATCAGCCGAAAGATCGGCAGAGATAACCTTGGACTCATCGTCCTTACCCGAGTAAAGCCACAGTTGATGGGGGCGAGACATTAACGGTTGCACTCGACGCTGCAGGAACACTGAGACAACCTCAGTGCCGCACATTGTCAAGCCTCCCGTGTTTTTCAGAGCGACTATTTGATCGAACAACCTGTCGGCTGTCAATTTTTCGTCGGGAGAAAGGGTGTTTTGCCAGGACTTCTTCGGCTTAGCAATCAGCTTGTCCTCAAAGGGAGGAAGGTTTGAGCATCGCCCAGATACTGAAGGATCTCGAAGATAAAACCATTTGTTGCGCCAGCCCTGGACAGACTCCTTCATCGGGTAATCGAGGTAGTCGACCTCCTTCCTAACAACAAAGCCAACGCCACCAACGACGGGGGGACCATTGCTGTCGTTGTGGCGCTTTACGTAGAAGATCTTCCTCCAAAGACCCCAGTGAGGGTCAATGCCGAGAAAGGCTTCGCAGACGGTGACAAAAATGGATAGATGGAGGATGGAATTCGGGGTCAGCTGCCAGAGCTGGATCCCATAGAAGTAAAGAAGAGAGCGAAGGAACTCGTGCGCCGGAAGAGAAAGGCCACGGAACAAAAAGGCAGAAAACATAACAGTAAAGCCCTTCGGGGGCCTTGGGCGAGAAACCGCACCTGGAAGACGGATATCGTCCTCAGATGCGGAGATAAATCCGAGGGACCGCAGCTTGTTGATGTCGCGGTTGGAAATGGCAGAGGCACTCCAATCACGGCTAACCTTGGCCGCCTCCGAAGCACTGGCACCCTTCTTTTTACCCATGGCGCTTGAAGCTCTTGAGAGAACGATGCGGGAAGAAGGAGAGGATGCGCGGGGAAGATGAGCAGTAGGAGGTGTAAAAAAGTAAAAATGAGGAAGCCCTATATTTATACCGCAAAGATTGTCATCAGATCGTGGCCATAACTCCGTGGGCGTCGTGGGAGGTGGAGCGAATCCAGCTGTACACGTGGCGCTAGAAAACAGGATGGAACCGTGGCCCATTATTCCCACGTCGTGCGAAAATCGAGGAAACGCCTCGGTCGCTGCGCGTGCACTGGTCAAAACCTAAAAACTGCTTGCGCAGAACTAGGGTGGGCCCGGAGGGTCAAGTCTTGTCAATCAGGTCACAACAGCAGCGTGTCATCAGTGACGTCATGGGCATCGTTGATTGCATACGAAAAGACAAAAAGGTCGAGTGGTCAACTTGAGCCTATGCACGGATTACAACCACCCGCACCTAGGCTCGGGGGCTACTCCCATCGGGAGCGCTGTCGCGCACCCGATAAAATGAAGACTCGAAGGAAATAATTGATTCAAGTCTGCGCCCAGGCGTAATACGCCCGCGCTCCAGACTCGGGGGCTACTCCCATCGGGAGCGCTGGTGCGCACCCGATAGAACTTTTTTCGCACTCCAGGATCATGCCCGTGGACTTGATTCTGTAGGGTAACGTTGTTTTGCCTTCGGCAGTTAACCAACAAAAGTTGGGCACGTTATTCGGTATCCCTTGCATAAAGAAAATGTATCGGATGCATTACAAGAGGCTCGCGGAAAAAGCTTCGGCAGAAGAAGATGTTCAAGTGGTACAACTTGAGTCTACGCACGGATCGCGAGCATCCGTACCTAGACTCGGGGGCTACTCCCATCGGGAGCGCGCGACGCGCACCCGATAGAAGACAGTAAGAACGATCAAGGAAAAGGAGTTTGGAAGAAGACATGCTTCAGTCTCTACCCGAACTATGTTCGGCTAGACACTCGGGGGCTACTGACGTGGGCATTACCCTTCGGGTAACCACTATTGCTCTACCCTATACGGCCCAGGTGGAGGCCCATGAAGGCACTCGAAGACAAGATGGGCCACTAGGACGGTGCGGCGAAAGATTATTTGAAGTACAAGACACGGAAAGAGCCGAAGAAGGAAAGATTAGAGATAGATCTATTGTAAACCTACACGTACTCGACTAGACCTCTCGGGACCTGGCCACCTATATAAAGGCCAGGAGAGGGGCTATCGAGGACGATCAATCTTAGTGATTTTAGCCAGCAGAAGCTTAGACCTAGGTTACCCTAGCGATTAGCTATCTCGACGAGATCACAGCCGAACTATTCGGCACCCCATTGTAACACCGTTTTCATCATAATCAAGAACAGACAGGCAGGACGTAAGGGTTTTACCTCATCGAGGGCCCCGAACCTGGGTAAATCGCTCCCCCCACTTGTCTGTATACCGATGTCTCGTGTCAGCTTGCAGGATTCCATCAACCCTAAGCCCCTATCGGAGGGCATTGCCGAGGAGCCCCTCGACAGTGAACGTCCACTCCTTCCGCGCCAAGCACAGGGCGCTCGGCATGCACCTGCGCAGCTTGCAGCGGGTGGAGATCTCCGCCGGGCGCATGCCTCCGCTCAAGCCCAAGGCTCCCAAGGGGAGCAAGAGCAACAAGTGGAGGCAGAGCCAGATGGGGTAGGCGGAGTCCCGGACGTGTCTTGCTGCTGCTGCTGCCTCCTGGTTTGTTGTTGGGATCCCTTTGTTGTTAGCTAGGGATCCCTTGTTGTTATGTTAGTATGATGGTGTTGTGAAGAACCTGTTACTATGTTGGCTGCTGTGTATGCAGCCTATTATCTATCCATATTATCTAGGGATTATCTATCCCTAGTCTACTATATTTTGTTGGCCGTACTTAGTTTTCTTGATTTACTATGACTGTGAATTTATCGTACATTATCCTGGAGATTTGCTTCTAGATTTAACTACATACATATGGACCAGAGGGAGTACTAGATTTGCTGCCATATTGGGCAAACAACGAGGGCCAAAAGGCACAAATAATTGAAGAAAGTCAGAAATGCAAGCTTCTCTAGATTTTATACTAATTTGGTGAAAAGGACAGAGAGAAAGAGGGGAAAAAGGTGCACTTAATAATGCCAATTTTGGGCCGAGAGAGACAGAACCCAGCTCCTGCTCACGTGCAACCAAACGCTTCTCGTCCTGTCCCACGCGGTCCCTTTCTACCAGCCCCACGCGGCGGGCCCACACGACGCGGCCCCACACAACGGCCCCACACACGTGACAGAGCGGTCAACTAAACGGGAATCCTGCCGTCTGAGCTGCTTCGGGTTTCAGACAAACGTTTGGGTAAAGCGAGGAAAAACTAAGGAGCAGGAGCGAGTACAACTAAGGACACAGAGACACGAAAATAGAAATCCTCTCTTTATTTTACTACAGAATTTTTTGTTTTGTTGAGTCTTGGAAGTTGTTTACTAATGTAGCAACCTCTCCTTATCATGTTTTTGTGCCAAGTAAAGTCTCTATGGTAAAGTTGATGCTAGATTTGGATTGCTGCGCAGAAACAGCATTGCTGTCTGTCACGAATTCTGGCATAAGTCTCTGTAAAAAAATCAAAAAAATCTGAACATTTACGAGCGTGATCCTCAGATATGTACGCAACTTTCATTAGTTTTGAGTTTTTCCATTTGAGCAAGTTAAGTGCCTCTTCCAGATGCATCTTTACGGACTGTTCTGTTTTGACAGATTCTGTCTTTTATTTCGCATTGCCGCTTTTGCTATGTTGAATGAGTTTCTTTGTTCCATTAACTTTCATAAGCTTTGTGCAATGTCCAGAAGTGTAAAGAATGATTGTGTCACCTCTGAACATGTAAATTTTGATTATGCACTAACCCTCTAATGAGTTTGCTTGAAGTTTGGTGTGGAGGAAGTTTTCAAGGGTCAAGAGAAGAGGGTGATATATGATCAAGAAGAGTGAAAAGCCTAAGCTTGGGGATGCCCCGTGGTTCATCCCTGCATATTTCAAGAAGACTCAAGCGTCTAAGCTTGGGGATGCCCAAGGCATCCCCTTCTTCATCAACTTATCAGGTTTCTTCTATTGAAACTATATTTTTATTCGCACATCTTATGTACTTTACTTGGAGCGTCTGTGTGCTTTTATTTTCGTTTTGTTATTTTCATTCTCTGAATAAGTTCATCCTTGTGTGGGAGAGAGACACGCTCCGCTTTTTCATATGAACACTAGTGTTCTTCATTCTTGCTTTTAATGTTCAAGAGTGAAAGTTGATCGCTTCACTTGTTGCTATTTGGTTGGAATCAGAAAATGCTTCATATGGTCTTGAATAATTTGATACTTGGCAATTGTTTTGAGCTCTTATAAATCATGTTTAAGCTCTTGCATCATGTAGTTAAATCTAGTAGTGGAGAACTACTGTAGAGCTTGTTGAAATTTGGTTTGCATGATTGGTCTCTCTAAGTCTAGATATTTTCTGGTAAAAGTGTTTGAGCAACAAGGAAGACAGGTGTAGAGTCTTATAATGCTTGCAATATGTTCTTATGTAAGTTTCTTTGTACCGGTTTATACTTGTGTTTGCTTCAAACAACCTTGCTAGCCCAAAGCCTTGTATTGAGAGGGAATACTTCTCGTGCATCCAAAACCTTGAGCCAAAACCCATGCCATTTGTGTCCACCATATCTACCTACTATGTGGTATTTCTGCCATTCCAAGTAAATACTTCATGTGCTACGACAAAGGATTAATTTGTCAATGCCTACAGATTGTAGACTAGGGTTTGCTAGAAGTAGAGGGCAAGTAGATCTCGAAGGTTTCAGCCGAAAAGTACTCGACGATTGTAAAACTAGGGTTGCGTTAACAGTAGATTCGATCCTTGCTTCGTCCCTCGACTCCCCCTTATATAGAGGTGGAGCCGGGGTTTCGTAATACACAAGTTACAGAGTCCGGGAGGGTTTCGTACCCAACCCGTAAGATTACAAATCTCTATCTTTCCTAATACAAACTATCTTTCCTTAACACTAAATGGGCTTCCAAGTCTTCTTATTCTTCGAGTCCTGGGCCTTTAGTAAACCCCGGGTACCATCTTTGGCAGGTCCATTGGGGATGCCTATGTCAGTAGCCCCCGAGATTTTTCTTGAATCAAAGAATCAGGGAAAATCTCCAACTTTACTCATTACATAATCTTTCGATATGCAAATACTATTTTGTACAGGGATAACGGTAGTTGGGGCTAGTTCATCTGACGGATCAGGTACTAGTTAACTGCTCTAGTGGCAATCCGCAAAAACCTACTTCAAGATCACGTCCCTGGACATGATCTCGGGATACTGGTGTAAACTTCGACAGGTGCCGCTTAAGGTCTTACCATTCTGTCGAGTCCCAGTCATATTTTATCGGGTACCTAACGCGTCCGTTAGGATTTTCTTCGTATCTGTTGATACGGAAAAAAGTAGATCCGCCGTCGGAGACGGTGCCACGCCGCTCAGAACGGATCTGGGGTCTTACCTTCGCAAGTTTTGCGGCATTCAGAGATTTATTCGCGACTTTTAGCGCTCTGAGAATATATTGTCGAGTGCTTTTCGGCTGTTGGAATAGCACATTTTATCGAGTCATATTTGATGACTTATTTTGTCTTCCCGATGGGAGTATATGTAGAGTTATCTGTGTAACTCGAAATATACTCACTTCTACTTCTTTCTTTTAATAAAAATTCATCGGGCACGCGAACAGCGTTCCCGATGGGAGTAGCCCCCGAGGCTACAGCCAAGAACTTGTGCTTGGGTGTAGGCTCCACAGATTAGTATCCTTTGCCGCTATATTTATAATCCTTCTCGATATTTTTATATCTATCGGGTGCGCGACCAGCGCTCCCGATGGGAGTAGCCCCCGAGGCTATGAACAAATGCTTGCATTTGGTCATAGGCTCTCCCCATTTCTATCTTGTCATACTCGAAGTTTTCTATTTTTCCAAAGTAGCCCCCGAGCGTTTGGGCAAAAACTTGTATTTGATCAAAGGCTCCCGAAATAATCTTGCGTTGTCGATAATCTCTCCCAGCTTCATAGTCGAGCTTTTCTTTTACCATGATGACGTCATTGCTGATGATAGCCACGATTTCTGTATTGGAAACATGCGAAAACCGCTCCTCTCACTGCCTTGTGGGTCCAAATTCCTCATCTGATTGACACGTCGTGCAAGTGGGGGACACATGTTCTCCACTTTTTCTGGCACACGTTCCGTAACCTCTCCAGTGTTAAAATACTTTTTTACCCTTGTATTCACGTGGTTATCATCTACCACACCTCTTTTCCATCCAACGGTCCAACGTTTCGCCGCACCCCTATATAAGATCTTCTTCTTCTTCCTCGAGCACTTCTGCTCACGCCGTTCTCCCCTCTGCAAAATCTTCTCCTGCGCCCCACAACTCCTTGAGCTCATCTTCTCCAAGCTGTACTCCTGCGCCATTGTTGATGCCACCGCGTCGGTTGATCAAGCACAGCACGCCTGAATCATCAATGGCCGCCGCAGATCTGGGGACCGCGGAATGGGAAAGGTCCAAGATCACCAATCAAGACATCAATCTCTTGAAGAAGCTGGGGATTAGCAAGAAACCCAAGGCGGTGTGCTTCCCTAGTGAAGAAAGCTACCCAACCCCTCCAATGGGGTATCGGGTAAGTTTCGTCGATCATCTCATCCGCGGTCTTTCCGCCCCCATTCATCCTTTTCTCCGTGGATTGCTTTTTGTCTATGGTCTTCAACTTCACCACCTCACTCCTAACTCAATCCTCCATATCTCTATTTTCATCACCCTCTGTGAGGCCTTCCTTGGTGTCCAGCCTAACTGGGCATTATGGAAGCGCATTTTCTTCTGTCGCCGTAATGGCTCTCCCAATGTCACCTATAATATAGGCGGCGTTGTTATTTCTGTTCGCTCCACAGTCAATTACTTCGACGTCAAACTCCCTGATTCAGTTCAAGGATGGCGCAAGAAGTGGTTGTATATTCGGGAGGAGAACCATGGATGTGCTGAAGACAATATCCCTCCTTTCGATGGTGCCGAGAAAATCCTTCGCCGCCGTTCTTGGGATGCAGAGGCTACCGAGGAAGAAAAAGCTTCGACAGAGGCCTTGATGACTCGCATCCATGAGTTGCAGAATACTCGTGGCAAAGAATTGTCAGGTATCCAAATTACAGCGTATTTCCTTAGAACCAGAGTGCAGCCTCTTCAGGCTCGCAAAAACCCTCTCTGGAATTATGCTGGCGATGAAGACACAGATCGTTTGTCGACGAATCTGGAAGTCAAGGACTTGGAAAGGCTTGTCCGAAAAATCTCGTCTCTCAACAAAAAAGATCCTATCCCTTCCTCTTGTCGTGTAAAACCATACAGCGCCACCAATGCGCTTCCTAAGGTAAACATTGTCGCTTAATTTGTTATTGCCTTGCTATTTTTGTTGTAACTCCTTTTTTGACATCTTCCCTTATTTTTATATAGAACCATCCAAATCTTGTTTCGCTTCCTCCCCTTCCTGAAGGTGGAGAAGTCGAAGAAAGGGCCGTTATCTCCGACGATAACCAAGATGCCCCCTCTTTTGTGAATGAACCCGCAGATTCTCGAAAATCTGCGGGATCTGATGAAAAGGAGGCTGCCTCTGAAGCCACTGCATCGGCACAATCTCCTCCTCCTGCTGTTTCTCCAAAGAACAAAAGGAAGAGGAATGATGTCGAAGATTCCGGCACCTCCAAGCCCGAAGAAGCTGTTCCTTCACGCCAGAAGGCAGCTTATGATCCATATCTTGAGACCCTCATCAGTTCGTAAGTTCCCTCTCTCTCTTTTTTTACTTGAAGATTTTTGTCTATCTTGCTTTTTATGTTGCCAACATTTAATCGTAGTGATGATGAAGAAGAAGTACCAACTTTTGGTGTGGCTGCTCGAACGAGTACGTCACATACACTAGTCGCCTCGGAGACGCCAGTTGAAGGAGAGGAAACTTCGCCTCCTCAACAAAACGTCGGCGCTGCTACTCCTCCTTCAAGCCCCCTTGTCCCTTCACCAAAAAGGGCAAGGATTGAGACAATCCCGGAGCCTACTCTCCAATTGAGTAGCTCCTCTAACCCTCTCTTGGATGATGTAAGTTTTTATTTTACTTGTCTTTGTCTATATTTCCTCCGTTTGCTTCTGTGTGCCCTCATGTTTTGCCCATATCGACATTTTCTTTATCTATCTTTCTTTAACAGCCTATGATGAAGGATCTTTTTCGTATCGGTGCTCAATTCATTGGGTACCGTGATTATGCCAGCAAAACTGAAGGTAATGCCTGGCTGCTTCTTTTTGCTCCCGCTTTCTTACTCCTTTGTTGTCGATATTTTTAACTGATTTCAACTTTCTTGGCAGAAAAACTGGCGGAAGTCAACGAGCGTGCCAATACACTTGCTCAAAAATTAGAGCAAAGTGAAGAGGCTCGTAAGAAGGCCGAGTCAGATGCCGTTCAAGCTAGGCGAGAAGCTGACAAAGCCAAGGATGCTGCTGGTGTCGAAGATCTTAGGAAGCGACTTCACGATGCCGAGACTTCGCTAAGCGAGCATATAACTGCACAATCTGCTCGTGAAGAAGCGATCCTTAAGCGTCTAAGGTCGCAAAATCGTCGCTTTGTCAGTAAGTATCTGAGCCACTTCATATCCTTTGGACTCTTTTTCCTGCACTCATTTGTTGATCGGAATTTTTTTATTTTGACAGGTAAAACCTCTCAAGAATTTGAGCTTGAAGATCCCGACAATGATCCTCTTCTTGACGCCGTTTCGTTCCTTGAATTTCATGGAACAGAAGCACGCGAGGGCATTGATCAAGCTAGGGCAGGGCTGTCGCGACTCTTCCCCTACTTCTTCCCGAAGAAAGAGGAACCCGCAACTTTCCTTACTCTTGCCAAGTGCTTTAATCCACCAGAAGATCTTGGGCTGAAGATGCGCCAAGAAAATTTGAAGGTCGTTGTTGAAAGCACTGTTGCCTTGGTCGCTGATAGTCAACAAACTATCGACTGGGCGAAAGTGGGCGACACGGAACAGATAGAGCAGACGAAATGGCGATCGTTGATCAAGGCGGCAAAGCCCAACACGAAGAAAATCCTGTCTTATTTCGGGATCAAGCCATCTTCGACTCCTAGTTCATCAAAGCCGGAGGTCTAGTTGAATGCCCCTTTGCTTTTTCCTTTTTAGTTTACCTCCTTCTTTTGGCACTGTCGCCATAGTGTTCTTGGCAATGACTGCTTCAGTAGGTCTCTAGAGGTCCTTCTTTTGTAATAGACATGTATATATTATGAGAATGAATGAAAATCTATCTTTTCCTCAACGATTGATGTCGAAATTTATTTTTCAGTTAATTTTTGACAACTATACGTCAACTCCCGGTCCTTCCGAAGTTTTTCCTTCGTCTTCTTCGAAGAAAACCCCTGTCGCTGTTAAATTTGTTGAAGATTCTGCGAGTAAAGATTCGGCAGAAGATTTGGAAGAACTTCGACAACAACTTCAATCCATGAAGAAGCAATCCCTTATGCTCATGGAGCAGTCTCGAAAATCTTCTGAGAGGGAGAAAGCTGCGCTCCAACAAGCTCAAGATGCCATAACTGAAAAGGATGCCGCCGTTGCTGAAGCTGCTGCAGCTACATCCCGCGAAAATTTTATGCTTGAACTGTTGACAGATGCTAGCTTGGATATGGCAGGTATGCTTCATTTATCATTGTCGTGTTTTTTCTTTTCCTCCTTGCTTGTCTCCTCGCTGCTTGCTGATTCTTTCGAAAAATAGGTTCTTTTTTGGATGCTGCTACGAAGATGAGCGTGTCGAGGCTCGGTCCAATGTACTTCTTCGGCTTGCCAAGAATCATGGTTCAAGTTTTTGGGGCACGCTGACGAACTCGCCAGATTGTTAGGTTTCGGGATCGCGCACTCCGGGTTCGCGATTATCTCGACTACTGCTAGGACTCTGTCTCTGGTCTATGGCACTATGTTTCCTCGGAACAAGATGCCAGAGACTCTTCCTGCTTTAATGGACAAATTTCGGGATGCTTGATACGTCTCCGACGTATCGATAATTTCTTATGTTCCATGCTACTTTATTGATGATACCTACATGTTTTATGTACATTATATGTCATATTTATGCATTTTCTGGAACTAACCTATTAACAAGATGCCGAAGAGCCAGTTGCTGTTTCTGCTGTTTTTGGTTTCGAAATCCTAGTAAGAAATATTCTCGGAATTGGACGAAATCTTCGCCCAGGGTCCTATTTTTGCACGGAGCTTCCGGAAGACCGAAGAGGAAGGAAGCGGGGCCACGAGGCGCCGACACCATAGGGCGGCGCGGCCGGCCTGGCCGCGCCGACCTAGGGTGTGGGGCCCTCGTGTGGCCCCCGCGTTGCCCTTCCGCCTACTTAAAGCCTCCGTCCCCAGTACCGAGAGCCACGATACGGAAAACCTTCGAGACGCCGCCGCCGCGAATCCCATCTCGGGGGATTCGGGAGATCGCCTCCGGCACCCTGCGGAGAGGGATTCATCTCCCGGAGGACTCTTCATCGCCATGATCGCCTCCGGAGTGATGAGTGAGTAGTTCACCCCTGGACCATGGGTCCATAGCAGTAGCTAGATGGTCGTCTTCTCCTTGTTGTGCTTCATTGTTGGATCTTGTGAGCTGCCTAACATGATCAAGATCATCTATCTGTAATACTATATGTTGTGTTTGTCGGGATCCGATGGATAGAGAATACTATGTTATGGTGATTATCAATCTATTGTTTATGTGTTGTTTATGATCTTGCATGCTCTCCGTTATTAGTAGAGGCTCTGGCCAAGTTTGTACTCTTAACTCCAAGAGGGAGTATTTATGCTCGATAGTGGGTTCATGCCTTCATTGACACCTGGGACAGTGACAGAAAGTTCTAAGGTTGTGATGTGCTGTTGCCACTAGGGATAAAACATTGATTCTATGTCTAAGGATGTAGTTGTCGATTACATTACGCACCATACTTAATGCAATTGTCTGTTGCTTTGCAACTTAATACTGAATGGGGTTCGGATGATAACCTGAAGGTGGACTTTTTAGGCATAGATGCGGTTGGATGGCGGTCTATGTACTTTGTCGTAATGCCCAATTAAATCTCACTATATTTATCATATCATGTATATGCATTGTTATGCCCTTCTCTATTTGTCAATTTCCCGACTGTAATTTGTTCACCCAACATGCTTTTATCTTATGGGAGAGACACCTCTAGTGAACTGTGGACCCCGGTCATATTCTTTACATAGCATACAATCTACTGCAATTGTGTTTTACTTTTCTTTGCAAACATCTTCCATTCGATACGTTTAATCCTTTGTTACAGCAAGCCGGTGAGATTGACAACCTCACATTTCGTTGGGGCAAAGTACTTTGGTTTTGTTGTGCAGATTCCACGTTGGCGGGAATCCCTGTTGTTGCGCTGCATCACATTTCGCCACCATCAACCTTCAACGTGCTTCTTGGCTCCTCCTGGTTCGATTAAACCTTGGTTTCTTTCTGAGGGAAAACTTGCCGTTGTGCGCATCATACCTTCCTCTTGGGGTTCCCAACGGACGTGTACATCTACGCGCATCAAGCACTTTTCTGGCGCCGTTGCCGGGGAGATCAAGACACGCTGCAAGGGAGTCTCCACTTCTCAATCTCTTTACTTTGTTTTTGTCTTGCTTTATTTTATTTACTACTTTGTTTGCTGCACCTAAACAAAACACAAAAAATTAGTTGCTAGTTTTACTTTATTCTGTCTTGCTCTCTATATCAAAAACACAAAAAAATTAGTTACTTGCATTTACTTTATCTAGTTTTCTTTATTTACCGTTGCTAAAATGAATACCCCTGAAAATACTAAGTTGTGTGACTTCACAAATGCAAATAATAATGATTTCCTATGCACACCTATTGCTCCACCTGCTACTACAGCAGAATTCTTTGAAATTAAACCTGCTTTACTGAACCTGGTTATGAGAGATCAATTTTCTGGTGTTAGTTCTGATGATGCTGCTGCCCATCTCAATAATTTTGTTGAACTTTGTGAAATGCAAAAGTATAAGGATGTAGATGGTGATATTATTAAATTGAAAGTATTTCCTTTCTCATTAAGAGGAAGAGCTAAAGATTGGTTGCTATCTTTGCCTAAGAATAGTATTGATTCATGGACTAAATGCAAGGATGCTTTTATTGGTAGATATTATCCTCCCGCTAAAATTATATCTTTGAGAAGTAGCATAATGAATTTTAAGCAATTAGATACTGAACATGTTGCTCAAGCATGGGAGAGAATGAAAACTTTGGTAAAGAATTGCCCAACCCATGGACTGACTACTTGGATGATCATCCAAACCTTCTATGCATGACTAAATTTTTCTTCGCGGAATTTATTGGATTCAGCTGCTGGAGGTACCTTTATGTCCATCACTTTGGGGGCGGCTACTAAACTTCTTGATGATATGATGATAAATTACTCTGAATGGCACACGGAAAGAGCTCCACAAGGTAAGAAGGTAAATTCTGTTGAAGAAACCTCTTCCTTGAGTGATAAGATTGATGTGATTATGTCTATGCTTGTGAATGGTAGATCTAATGTTGATCCTAATAATGTTCCTTTAGCTTCATTGGTTGCTCAAGAAGAAAATGTTGATGTGAATTTCATTAAAAACAATAATTTCAACAACAATGCTTATAGGAACAACTCTGGTAATAACTATAGGCCATATCCTGCTAGTGGTAATGATTATGGTAATACTTATGGTAGATATGAGGAAAGGATGCTAGAAATTGAAAGATCCACTAAAAACTTTATGCAATCACAATATGAGCAAAATCAATTGTTTACTAAAACTATGAATGAACAATCTACCTTGTTGAAAAATATAGGAAATCAACTTGAAAACTTGAATAGGGAGATTTCTGGTCTACAAACTAAAATTTCAAATGCTGAAACCCGAATCTCATACATGTCTGCATCACAATCTTCTTTAATTAATAAAATGGCTGCTAAACCTGATGATATTGATAATAAGATTACTACTACAGCAAATGCCATCCAAGTTAGAATTAATGAGAATATAAGATTAATGGCTGAACTGCGTGCTAGGTGGGATAGAGAAGAAAATGAAAAACTAGCTAAAGAGAATAATGTAGCTAAAGTTTGGACTATTACCACCACTTGTAATGCTAATTCTTCACATGTTGCTGCACCTCCTACTATCAATGGTAAAATAATTGGTGTTGGCAATGTTTCTACTCCTAGTGCAAAGCGAACAAAACTGCCTGAAATTGCTAAAACTGCTGAAACTGCTTGTGATAAAACTGCTGAAATTTTTTCCAACCTTGGGAACAATGATCCCATTGCTGTAGCTCATAATGATTTAGATTTTGATGATTGCCACATCTCTGAAGTTATAAAGTTCTTACAAAAACTTGCTAAAAGTCCTAATGCTAGTGCTATAAATTTAGCCTTTACAAAACATATTACAAATGCTCTCATAAAAGCTAGAGAAGAGAAACTAAAACTTGAAACTTCTATTCCTAGAAAGTTAGAAGATGGTTGGGAGCCCATCATTAAAATGAAATTCAATGACTTTGAATGTAATGCTTTATGTGATCTTGGTGCAAGTATTTCTGTTATGCCTAAAAAGATTTATGATATGCTTGACTTGCCACCATTGAAGAATTGTTATTTGGATGTTAATCTTGCCGATAATGTTAAAAAGAAACCTTTGGGGAGGATTGATAATGTGCACATTACGGTTAACAATAACCTTGTCCCCGTTGATTTTGTTGTTTTGGATATCGAATGCAATGCATCTTGTCCTATTGTGTTGGGAAGACCTTTTCTTCGAACCGTTGGTGCTGTTATTGATATGAGGGAAGGTAATATTAAATATCAATTTCCTCTCAAGAAAGGTATGGAACACTTCCCTAGAAAGAGAATGAAGTTGCCTTTTGATTCTATTATTAGAACAAATAATAATGTTGATGCTTCTACTCTCGATGTTACTTGATTTGCACTTTCTGCGCCTAGCTGAAAGGCGTTAAAGAAAAGCGCTTATGGGAGACAACCCATGTTTTTACTACAGCAATTTTTTGTTTTGTTGAGTCTTGGAAATTGTTTACTACTGTAGCAACCTCTCCTTATCATGTTTTTGTGCCAAGTAAAGTTTCTATGTCAAAGTTGATGTTATATTTGGGATCGCTGCGCAGAAACAGCATTGCTGTCTGTCACGAATCTGGGCACAGTTCTCTGTAGAAAATTCTAAAAAATCTGCCAATTTACGAGCGTGATCCTCAGATATGTACGCAACTTTCATTAGTTTTGAGTTTTTCCATTTGAGCAAGTCTGGTGCCAGCTTTAAATTCGTCTTTACGGACTGTTCTGTTTTGACAGATTCTGCCTTTTATTTCGCATTGCCTCTTTTGCTATGTTGGATTCATTTCTTTGATTCATTAATGTCCAGTAGCTTTATGCAATGTCCAGAAGTGAAAAGAATGTTTGTGTCACCTCTGAATATGTGAATTATTAATTGTGCACTAACCCTCTAATGAGTTTGCTTGAAGTTTGGTGTGAAGGAAGTTTTCAAGGGTCAAGAGAGGAGTATGATATACTATGATCAAGAGGAGTGAAAGCTCTAAGCTTGGGGATGCCCCGTGGTTCACCCCTGCATATTTTAAGAAGACTCAAGCGTCTAAGCTTGGGGATGCCCAAGGCATCCCCTTCTTCATCGACAACATCATCAGGTTCCTCCCTGAAACTATATTTTTATTCAATCACATCTTGTGTTCTTTACTTGGAGCGTCGGTTTGTTTTTGTTTTTGTTTTTGTTTGAATAAAATGGATCCTAGCATTCACTTTGTGGGAGAGAGACACGCTCCGCTGTTGCATATGGACAAATATGTCCTTAGGCTTTACTCATAATGTTCAAGGCGAAGTTTCTTCTTCGTTAAATTGTTATATGGTTGGAATTGAAAAATGCTACATGTAGTAATTCTAAAATGTATTGGATAATGTGATACTTGGCAATTGTTGTGCTCATGTTTAAGCTCTTGCATCATATGCTTTGCACCCATTAATGAAGAAATACATAGAGCTTGCTAAAATTTGATTTGCATATTTGGTCTCTCTAAGGTCTAGATAATATCTAGTATTGAGTTTTGAACAACAAGGAAGACGGTGTAGAGTCTTATAATGTTTACAATATGTCTTTTATGTGAGTTTTGCTGCACCTGTTCATCCTTGAGTTTGCTTCAAATAACCTTGCTAGCCTAAACCTTGTATCGAGAGGGAATACTTCTCATGCATCCAAAATCCTTGAGCCAACTACTATGCCATTTGTGTCCACCATATCTACCTACTACATGGTATTTCTCCGCCATTCCAAAGTAAATTACTTGAGTGCTACCTTTAAAATTCCATCATTCACCTTTGCAATATATAGCTCATGGGACAAAATAGCCTTAAAAACTATCGTAGTATTGAATATGTACTTATGCACTTTATCTTTTATTAAGTTGCTTGTTGTGCGATAACCATGCTTCTGGGGAACGCCATCAACTATTGTTGAATATCATGTGAGTTGCTATGCATGTCCGTCTTGTCTGAAGGATCTATCATTTTAGTGGTTGGAGCATGCAAAATTGTTAGAGAAGAACATTGGGCCGCTAACTAAAGCCATGAATCATGGTGGAAGTTTCAGTTTGGACATATATCCTCAATCTCATATGAGAATAATAATCATTGCTACATGCTTATGCATTTAAGAGGAGTCCATTATCTGTTGTCCATGTTGTCCCGGTATGGATGTCTAAGTTGAGAATAATCAAAAGCGAGAAATCCAAAATGCGAGCATTCTCCTTAGACCTTTGTACAGGCGGCATGGAGGTACCCCTTTGTGACACTTGGTTGAAACATGGCATGCAAAGATCCGGTAGTCCAAGCTAAGTAGGACGAGGTGCGGACACTATTAGTATACTATGCATGAGGCTTGCAACTTGTAAGATATAATTTACATAACTCATATGCTTTATTACTACCGTTGACAAAATTGTTTCATGTTTTCAAAATAAAAGCTCTAGCACAAATACAACAATCGATGCTTTCCTCTTTGAAGGACCATTCTTTTACTTTTATTGTTGAGTCAGTTTACCTATCTTCCTCCACCTTAAGAAGCAAACACTTGTGTGAACTGTGCATTGATTCCTACATACTTGCATATTGCACTTGTTATATTACTCTATGTTGACAATATCCATGAGATATACATGTTATAAGTTGAAAGCAACCGCTGAAACTTAATCTTCCTTTGTGTTGCTTCAACACCTTTACTTTGATTTATTGCTTTATGAGTTAACTCTTATGCAAGACTTATTGATGCTTGTCTTGAAGTACTATTCATGAAAAGTCTTTGCTATATGATTCACTTGTTTACTCATGACATTACCTTTGTTTTGATCGCTGCATTCATTACATACGTTTACAAATAGTATGATCAAGATTATGATGGCATGTCACTTCAGAAATTATCTTTGTTATCGTTTTACCTGCTCGGGACGAGCAGAGGATGCTGATACGTCTCGACGTATCGATAATTTCTTATGTTCCATGCTACTTTATTGATGATACCTACATGTTTTATGTACATTATATGTCATATTTATGCATTTTGGAACTAACCTATTAACAAGATGAAGAGCCAGTTGCTGTTTCTTTGTTTTTGGTTTCAGAAATCCTAGTAAGGAAATATTCTCGAATTGGACGAAATCTTCGCCCAGGGTCCTATTTTTGCACGGAGCTTCCGAAGACCGAAGAGGAAGGAAGTGGGGCCACGAGGCGCCGACACCATAGGGCGGCGCGGCCCAGCCCTGGCCGCGCCGACCTAGGGTGTGGGGCCCTCGTGTGGCCCCCGCGTTGCCCTTCCGCCTACTTAAAGCCTCCGTAAACCCAGAGCCACGATACGGAAAACCTTCCAGAGACGCCGCCGCCGCGATCCCATCTCGGGGATTCGGGAGATCGCCTCCGGCACCCTGCCGGAGAGGGGATTCATCTCCCGGAGGACTCTTCATCGCCATGATCGCCTCCGGAGTGATGAGTGAGTAGTTCACCCCTGGACCATGGGTCCATAGCAGTAGCTAGATGGTCGTCTTCTCCTTGTTGTGCTTCATTGTTGGATCTTGTGAGCTGCCTAACATGATCAAGATCATCTATCTGTAATACTATATGTTGTGTTTGTCGGGATCCGATGGATAGAGAATACTATGTTATGGTGATTATCAATCTATTTTTTATGTGTTGTTTATGATCTTGCATGCTCTCGTTATTAGTAGAGGCTCTGGCCAAGTTTGTACTCTTAACTCCAAGAGGGAGTATTTATGCTCGATAGTGGGTTCATGCCTTCATTGACACCTGGGACAGTGACAGAAAGTTCTAAGGTTGTGATGTGCTGTTGCCACTAGGGATAAAACATTGATTCTATGTCTAAGGATGTAGTTGTCGATTACATTATGCACCATACTTAATGCAATTGTCTGTTGCTTTGCAACTTAATACTGAATGGGGTTCGGATGATAACCTGAAGGTGGACTTTTTAGGCATAGATGCAGTTGGATGGCGGTCTATGTACTTTGTCGTAATGCCCAATTAAATCTCACTATATTTATCATATCATGTATATGCATTGTTATGCCCTTCTCTATTTGTCAATTGCCCGACTGTAATTTGTTCACCCAACATGCTTTTATCTTATGGGAGAGACACCTCTAGTGAACTGTGGACCCCGGTCCTATTCTTTACATAGCATACAATCTACTGCAATTGTGTTTTACTGTTTTCTTTGCAAACATCTTCCATTCGATACGTTTAATCCTTTGTTACAGCAAGCCGGTGAGATTGACAACCTCACTGTTTCGTTGGGGCAAAGTACTTTGGTTTTGTTGTGCAGATTCCACGTTGGCGCCGGAATCCCTGTTGTTGCGCCGCATCACATTTCGCCACCATCAACCTTCAACGTGCTTCTTGGCTCCTCCTGGTTCGATTAAACCTTGGTTTCTTTCTGAGGGAAAACTTGCCACTGTGCGCATCATACCTTCCTCTTGGGGTTCCCAACAGACGTGTACATCTACGCGCATCAGTGCTCCTCGAATCCACGGCTTTGTGCGGGCCCAATTGGCTGCCGGCGCAAGATTTGCTATGATTATGATAAAGATCTGCTACCCGAAGTTAGACGTGGGGCAGATTGTTCCAAAGTGCTTGGCCAAGATGGCGAAGAGGAAAAGAACTTTGGCAAGTATGATGATATTGTTACTCCTGTTGCCGAAGATATGATGGATGAACTTCTTCGGATGGACGCCGAATTCTTCGTGAAGGGCAGCTACGCTGAGCATAGCACTCGTGCTGTAAATAATGAGCGCTTGACAATAGACAACATACTGGGAAATCCCTGAAGACAAGTTGTTCCAATAATTGTATCTTGTGTATATATTTTTGTACTGTAAAGTCACTATGTTTTTATTTTCAATGCCAAACCCCCGGGCGTTTTGATGGCAGTATTTTTGTTTTATAGTGCGAGGTTACCCAAGGCAAAATAAATACTGTATTATTTTTGTGGGTATGAGCCCCTGAGCTTTATGTTGACCTCTGTTTGTCGATATATTTTTATTTTGGCGAGGTATTTTATACCAAGGCGGGATATTGTCGCGAATTGTATTTTGTCGGCACCATATATAAATATTGTATCTTTGTAGGGGGAAGCCCCCGAGTCTGTCGAAAAGATATATAATTCCACTATCTTTATTATATTGCAGCACCGCGAGCCCGCCTCATTAAAAACCTTTTCCGGCCCCACTCGGTGCCCGAAAAAGGAAAAGAGTGCGTCTGAAAACTCGCGGGCGTTTCAGTACATTGTATGTTTACAAAGGAGACTATATTTCGACATCTAGGCGTAAAAACGCCTGAGCTGCGCCACGTTCCAAGGATTTGGCTCGGCAATCCCCGTCTTCTTGTCCTTGATTCTGTATGCTCCTCCTTCGATTACTTCTGTGACGATATAGGGTCCAAGCCATGGTGACTCGAGTTTTTCATGACTTTTTTGATTGAGTCGCAAAACTAAATCACCAACTTGGAAGGATCTTGGCCGCAATCGTCGACTGTGGTAGTTTTTCAGGTCCTGTTGATATTTGGCGACTCGTGACAGGACTTCGTCTCGAGCTTCATCAAGTGCGTCGATATCATCCTCCAAAGCTTTTCTCGAAGTTTCTTCATCATATTCTGTAACTCTTGGAGAATCATGCTCTATTTCTATCGGCAGGACTGCCTCGGCTCCATGGACCAGAAAGAACGGCGTCTCCTGTGTCGCTGTATTTGGTGTTGTTCGAATACTCCACAATACGCTTGGTAACTCCTCTGGCCAAGTATGCCGAGCTTTTTCCAATGGTCCTAACAGGCGTTTCTTGATACCATTGCAGATGATGCCATTGGCCTTCTCGACTTGACCGTTGGTCTGTGGATGTGCGACAGACGCAAAACTCAATTTGATGCCCACTTCTGCGCAATATGCCTTGAATTCTTTGGACGTAAAGTTACTGCCGTTGTCTGTGACAATACTATGAGGGACTCCAAAGCGAAAACGATGCTTTTCACGAACTTAATCGCCGACGCGCCGTCCGGTGAATTTATCGGCTTTGCTTCTATCCACTTTGTAAATTTGTCGACAGCAACAAGCATATACTCATATCCTCCTGGCGAAGCTTTGTGTAGTTTTCCCACCATGTCGAGACCCCATTGAGCAAAAGACCACGACAGCGGGATTGGCATCAGTTCTGCTGCAGGAGAGTGAGGTTTGGCGGCAAATCTTTGGCACGCGTCGCAAGTTCGCACTATTTCCTTCGCGTCCTCGATTGCTGTTAACCAATAGAATCCTGCTCTGAAAACTTTAGCCGCGATAGCTCGGCTGCTCGCGTGGTGCCCGCATATTCCTTCGTGTACATCTTTCAGGATGATTCTTCCTTCTTCGGGTGTGACACATCTCTGTAGCACGCCCGAAATACTTCGTTTGTACAACTCCCCTTTTACCACAGTAAAAGCTTTAGATCGCCTTATTATTCGCCTTGCTTCGACTGGATCATCTGGTATTGTTTTCCTTAGGATGTATGATATATAGGCCTGCATCCATGGAATTTGCACCATCATGACTAGCTCCTGCTCCTCTTCTTCTTCTACTGAGTCTTTGGTGGTACTCGAAGATTTTTCTTCTTTCTCCTTCTTCTTTATTTTCGCTGGCTTTGTTGATCTCTCGCTTATTTCTTCCCAAAACACGCCTGGAGGGATCGCGAGACATTGTGACCCGATGTTTGCAAGAACATCGGCTTCATCGTTACTCAGCCTGCTGATGTGGTTTACCTCGCATCCATCAAACAATTTTTCCAGTTCATTGTACACCTCCTTGTATGCTATCATACTTTCGTTAACTGCATCACATTGGTTCATAACTTGTTGTGCCACCAATTGTGAGTCGCCGAAGATTTTCAATCGGGTTGCGCCGCAAGCTTTCGCCATCTTCATCCCATGTATGAGAGCTTCATATTCTGCTTCATTGTTAGATGCGTTTGGGAACGTCATCCGTAAGACATACTTCAACTTGTCGCCTTCAGGTGATATTAGTATCACGCCTGCTCCAGCGCCTTCTAACCTTTTGGACCCGTCAAAGTTCATGGTCCAGGTTCTCGATAAATCTGGAGGCCCTGTATTTTGTAGCTCCATCCACTCTGCGATGAAATCCGGTAAAACCTGTGATTTTATTGCCTTTCTTTTTTCATACGTGATGTCCCGAGGGGAAAGTTCTATTCCCCAAAGGGAGACACGACCCGTAGCTTCTGGGTTGTTCAATATGTTTGACAAAGGAGCTTCATTGACCACTGATACGTCTCCAACGTATCGATAATTTCTTATGTTCCATGCCACTTTATTGATGATATCTACATGTTTTATACACATTATATGTCATATTTATGCATTTTCCGGAACTAACCTATTAACAAGATGCCGAAGTGCCAGTTCTGTTTTCTGCTGTTTTTGGTTTCAGAAATCCTAGTAATGAAATATTCTCGGAATTGGACGAAATCAACGCCCGGGTTCCTATTTTGCCCGGAAGCATCCGGAACACCCGAGAGCCGCCGGAGGGGGCCTGTGGGCCCGGATGACATGGTGGCGCGGCCAGGGCTGGGCCGCGCCACCCTATGGTGTGGGCACCCCTTCGACCCTCTGCGCCGCCTCTTCCGCCCAAAGCCCCGCATCGAAAACCCTTACGGAAGCCACGATACGAGAAAAGTTCCAGAGCCGCCGTCATCGAAGCCAAGATGCGGGGACAGTCTCTGTTCCGGCACCCTGGGGAGCGGGGAAGTGCCCCCGGAAGGCTTCTCCATCGACACCGCTGCCATCTCCACCGCCATCTTCATCACCGCTGCTGCTCCCATGAGGAGGGAGTAGTTCTCCATCGAGGCTCGGGGTGTACCGGTAGCTATGTGGTTAATCTCTCTCCTATGTGCTTCAATACAATAATCTCATGAGCTGCCTTACATGATTGAGATTCATATGATGATGCTTGTAATCTAGATGTCATTATGCTAGTCAAGTGGGTTTTACTTATGTGATCTCCGGAGACTCCTTGTCCCACGTGTGTAAAGGTGACAGTGTGTGCACCGTGTGGGTCTCTTAGGCTATATTTCACGAAGTACTTATTCACTGTTGAAGAGCGTAGTGAAGTGCTTATTTATATCTCTTGATGATTGCAATGTGTTTGTATCACAATTTATCTATGTGCTACTCTAGTGATATGTTATTAAAGTAGTTTTATTCCTCCTGCATGTGTGCAAAGGTGACAGTGCGTGCACCGTGTTAGTACTTGGTTTATGCTATGATCATGATCTCTTGTAGATTGCGAAGTTAACTATTGCTATGATAATATTGATGTGATCTATTCCTCCTACATATGCATGAAGGTGACAGTGTGCATGCTATGCTAGTACTTGGTTTAGTCTTTTGATCTATCTTACACTTAAGGTTACTTAAACATGAGCATTATTGTGGAGCTTGTTAACTCCGGCATTGAGGGTTCGTGTAATCCTACGCAATGTGTTCATCATCCAACAAAAGTGTAGAGTATGCATTTATCTATTCTGTTATGTGATCAATGTTGAGAGTGTCCACTAGTGAAAGTGTAATCCCTAGGCCTTGTTCCTAAATACTGCTGAGTTACTACTGCTTGTTTTGTTTTTGCTTACTACTGCTGCAATACTACCACCATCAACTACACGCCAGCAAGCTATTTTCTGGCACCGTTGCTACTGCTCATATATATTCATACCACCTGTATTTCACTATCTCTTCGCCGAACTAGTGCATCTATTAGGTGTGTTGGGGACACAAGAGACTTCTTGCTTTGTGGTTGCAGGGTTGCATGAGAGGGATATCTTTGACCTCTTCCTCCGAGTTCGATAAACCTTGGGTGATCCACTTAAGGGAAAACTTGCTGCTGTTCTACAAACCTCTGCACTTGGAGGCCCAACACTGTCTACAGGAAAGGAGGGGGAACGTAGACATCAAGCACTTTTCTGGCGCCGTTGCCGGGGAGGAAAGGTAAAAGGTACTCACACTCCGGTTCCAGGTAACAGTACTTTTCTGGCGCCATTGTGTGTGTACTCGAAGCTATTTCCTTTAGACTCTGCAATTACGACATTTGGTTTCTTGTTTACACTAGTTAGGCATAATGGACAACAATGACCTTTTTATTCTATTTCCTGATTTAAGACATGGATGGTTTGATGCTAAAATTAAAAAACCCATGGAACATATTAATATGAATGCTTTGAACACTATTGTTGCTAATGCTATGGAAAATTCTAAGCTTGGGAAAGCTGGCTTTGATGAGCATGATATTTTTAGTCCCCCAAGCATTGAGGAGAAAATTTACTTTGATGATACTATACCTCCTATATTTGATAGCTACTTTGTTGAATTTGCTCCCACTACAACTAATAAAATTGATTATGCTTATGTTGGGAGTAGTAATTATTTTATGCATGAGACTCATGATAAGAATGCTTTAAGTGATAGTTATATTGTTGAGTTTGCTCATGATGCTACTGAAAGTTATTATGAGAGAGGAAAATATGGTTGTAGAAATTTTCATGTTACTAAAACACCTCTCTATGTGCTGAAATTTTTGAAGCTACACTTGTTTTATCTTCCTATGCTTGTTACTTTGCTCTTCATGAACTTGTTTATTTACAAGATTCCTATGCATAGGAAGCATGTTAGACTTAAATGTGTTTTGAATTTGCCTCTTGATGCTCTCTTTTGCCTCAAATACTATTTCTTATGAGAGCATTATCATTAAAACTGCTGAGCCCATCTTAATGGCTATAAAGAAAGAACTTCTTGGGAGATAACCCATGTGTTATTTTGCTACAGTACTTTGTTTTATATTTGTGTCTTGGAAGTTGTTTACTACTGTAGCAACCTCTCCTTATCTTAGTTTTGTGTTTTGTTGTGCCAAGTAAAGTTTCTATGTCAAAGTTGATGTTATATTTGGGATCGCTGCGCAGAAACAGCATTGCTGTCTGTCACGAATCTGGGCACAGGCCTCTGTAGAAAATTCGAAAAAATCTGCCAATTTACGAGCGTGATCCTCAGATATGTACGCAACTTTCATTAGTTTTGAGTTTTTCCATTTGAGCAAGTCTGGTGCCATCTTAAAATTCGTCTTTACGGACTGTTCTGTTTTGACAGATTCTGTCTTTTATTTCGCATTGCCTCTTTTGCTATGTTGGATTTATTTCTTTGATCCATTAATGTCCAGTAGCATTATGCAATGTCCAGAAGTGAAAAGAATGATTGTGTCACCTCTGAACATGTGAGTTTTTGATTATGCACTAACCCTCTAATGAGTTTGCTTGAAGTTTGGTGTGTCAGAAGTTTTCAAGGGTCAATAGAAGGGGTGATATAATGTGATCGAGAAGAGTGAAAGGTCTAAGCTTGGGGATGCCCCGGTGGTTCATCCCTGCATATTTCAAGAAGACTCAAGCATCTAAGCTTGGGGATGCCCAAGGCATCCTTCTTCATCGACAACTTATCAGGTTTCTTCTAGTGAAACTATATTTTTATTCCGTCACATCCTATGTATTTTACTTGGAGCGTCTGTGTGCTTTTATTTTTGTTTTTGTTTTGTTATCTTAGTTCTCTGAATAAGTTCATCCTTGTGTGGGAGAGAGACACGCTCCGCTGGTTCGTATGAACACATGTGTTCTTAGCTCATAATATTCATGGCGAAGTTTCCTCTTCGTTAAATTGTTATATGGTTGGAATTGGAAAATGCTACATGTAGTAATTGGTATAATGTCTTGGATAATGTGATACTTGGCAATTGTTGTGCTCATGTTTAAGCTCTTGCATCATATACTTTGCACCCATTAATGAAGAAATACATATAGCATGCTAAAATTTGGTTTGCATAATTGGTCTCTCTAAGGTCTAGATAATTTCTAGTATTGAGTTTTGAACAACAAGGAAGACGGTGTAAAGTCTTATAATGTTTACAATATGTCTTTTATGTGAGTTTTGCTGCACCGGTTCATCCTTGTGTTTGTTTCAAATAACCTTGCTAGCCTAAACCTTGTATCGAGAGGGAATACTTCTCATGCATCCAAAATCCTTGAGCCAACCACTATGCCATTTGTGTCCACCATACCTACCTACTACATGGTATTTCTCCGCCATTCCAAAGTAAATTGCTTGAGTGCTACCTTTAAACCATTCAAAATTTATCACCTCTGATTTGTGTCAATGTTTTATAGCTCATGAGGAAGTATGTGGTGTTTATCTTTCAATCTTGTTGGGCAACTTTCACCAATGGACTAGTGGCTTCATCCGCTTATCCAATAATTTTGCAAAAAGAGCTGGCAATGGGATTCCCAGTCCCAAATTAATTAACAAAAATAGACACTCCTCCATGGTATGTGATTGTTGGACGGCACCCGAAGGATTCGGTTAGCCATGGCTTGAGAAAGCAAAGGTGGGGAGGAGTGTCATCATAATAAAACTAAAATAAAAAGGCACTCCTTCATGGTATGAGATTGTTGGCAGGCACCCGAGGATTCGGTTAGCCATGGTTTGTGAAAGAAAGGTTGGAAGGAGTGCCACCCAAAAATAAAATGGGAGCCGCTCTTTGAAGGTTTGTCTGGCAAGGGGGTTAGAGTACCCGCTACCATTCGTTGACAACAACAAACACCTCTCAAAATTTTACTTTTATGCTCTCTTTATGTTTTCAAAACCAAAGCTCTAGCACAAATATAGCAATCGATGCTTTCCTCTTTGAAGGGCCATTCTTTTACCTTTATGTTGAGTCAGTTCACCTATCTCTCTCCATCCCAAGAAGCAAACACTTGTGTGAACTGTGCATTGATTCTTACATACTTGCTTATTGCATTTGTTATATTACTCTATGTTGACAATTATCCATGAGATATGCATGTTGAAAGTTGAAAGCAACCGCTGAAACTTAATCTTCCTTTGTGTTGCTTCAATACCTCTACTTTGAATTATTGCTTTATGAGTTAACTCTTATGCAAGACTTATTGATGCTTGTCTTGAAGTACTATTCATGAAAAGTCTTTGCTTTATGATTCACTTGTTTACTCATGTCATTACCATTGTTTTGATCGCTGCATTCATTACATATGTTTACAATATGATCAAGTTTATGATGGCATGTCACTTAAGAAATTATCTTTGTTATCGTTTTACCTGCTCGGGACGAGCAGAACTAAGCTTGGGGATGCTGATACGTCTCCAACGTATCGATAATTTCTTATGTTCCATGCCACTTTATTGATGATATCTACATGTTTTATACACATTATATGTCATATTTATGCATTTTCTGGAACTAACCTATTAACAAGATGCCGAAGTGCCGTTCTGTTTTCTGTTTTTGGTTTCGAAATCCTAGTAATGAAATATTCTCGGAATTGGACGAAATCAACGCCCAGGTTCCTATTTTGCCGGAAGCATCCAGAACACCCGAGCCGCCGAGGGGGCCCTGTGGGCCCCAGATGATAGGGTGGCGCGGCCAGGGCTGGGCCGCGCCACCCTATGGTGTGGGCACCCCTTCGACCCTCCTGCGCCGCCTCTTCGCCTATTTAAAGCCCCTGCATCGAAAACCCTTACGGAGGAAGCCACGATACGAGAAAAGTTCCAGAGCCGCCGTCATCGCGAAGCCAAGATCTGGGGGACAGGAGTCTCTGTTCCGGCACCCGGAGCGGGGAAGTGCCCCCGGAAGGCTTCTCCATCGACACCGCTGCCATCTCCACCGCCATCTTCATCACCGCTGCTGCTCCCATGAGGAGGGAGTAGTTCTCCATCGAGGCTCGGGCTGTACCGGTAGCTATGTGGTTAATCTCTCTCCTATGTGCTTCAATACAATAATCTCATGAGCTGCCTTACATGATTGAGATTCATATGATGATGCTTGTAATCTAGATGTCATTATGCTAGTCAAGTGGGTTTTACTTATGTGATCTCCGGAGACTCCTTGTCCCACGTGTGTAAAGGTGACAGTGTGTGCACCGTGTGGGTCTCTTAGGCTATATTTCACGAAGTACTTATTCACTGTTGAAGAGCGTAGTGAAGTGCTTATTTATATCTCTTGATGATTGCAATGTGTTTGTATCACAATTTATCTATGTGCTACTCTAGTGATATGTTATTAAAGTAGTTTTATTCCTCCTGCATGTGTGCAAAGGTGACAGTGCGTGCACCGTGTTAGTACTTGGTTTATGCTATGATCATGATCTCTTGTAGATTGCGAAGTTAACTATTGCTATGATAATATTGATGTGATCTATTCCTCCTACATATGCATGAAGGTGACAGTGTGCATGCTATGCTAGTACTTGGTTTAGTCTTTTGATCTATCTTACACTTAAGGTTACTTAAACATGAGCATTATTGTGGAGCTTGTTAACTCCGGCATTGAGGGTTCGTGTAATCCTACGCAATGTGTTCATCATCCAACAAAAGTGTAGAGTATGCATTTATCTATTCTGTTATGTGATCAATGTTGAGAGTGTCCACTAGTGAAAGTGTAATCCCTAGGCCTTGTTCCTAAATACTGCTGAGTTACTACTGCTTGTTTACTTGTTTTCTTGCTTCTACTGCTGCAATACTACCACCATCAACTACACGCCCGCAAGCTATTTTCTGGCACCGTTGCTACTGCTCATATATATTCATACCACCTGTATTTCACTATCTCTTCGCCGAACTAGTGCATCTATTAGGTGTGTTGGGGACACAAGAGACTTCTTGCTTTGTGGTTGCAGGGTTGCATGAGAGGATATCTTTGACCTCTTCCTCCCGAGTTCGATAAACCTTGGGTGATCCACTTAAGGGAAAACTTGCTGCTGTTCTACAAACCTCTGCACTTGGAGGCCCAACACTGTCTACAGGAAAGGAGGGGGAACGTAGACATCAACCACTATTATCGGGTGCGCCGAAAAATAGTGTCGCAATTTTCTTGCTGTCGTGAATACTCCATACGCCAGTTTCTAATATTGCGGGTACCGCTGTTTTGAAGGCGACATGCTTGATGAAATATACTGGCCTCTGAACTCCATGAAGCTTTCCTTCTTCTTCTCTCTCGACTACGAGCCGTGCTAACCACTTGAGGTGTGGCTGCAATGTATAAGAGGAGATGTTCTTTATCTTTAGGCGCCACCAAGATTGGTGGTGTCAAAATTGTCCGCTTAAGGTTCTCGAAGGCCCTATCTGCTTCCTCGTTCCATTGAAATTTTTCCCCTGTTTGATCAATGCGTAGAACGGCAACGCCTTTTCTCCTAGCCTGGCGACGAATCTGCTTAAAGCTGCGACTCGCCCCGTTAGCTGTTGTATTTCTTTCAACTTTGTTGGCTTTCTCATAGTAACGATGGCCTGTATTTTTCGGGATTAGCTTCAATCCCCCTTGCTGATACTAAGAACCCGAAGTTCTCCTGCGGAACTCCAAAGAGCATTTTGTCGGGTTCAGCTTGCAGAACTTGTCGAGGTTGTCGAAGGTTTCCTTCAAATCTTCGATCAGTCGACCCCTTCTTTGATGTTATCACGACATCGTCAATGTAGACTTGCACATTTTTTCCAATCTGTGTTGCTAGGCACTTCTGCATCATCCGCTGATATGTTGCTCCCGCGTTTTTCAAACCAAAGGGCATTGTTTTGTAGCAAAACACGCCGTAAGGTGTTATGAACGATGTCTTGGTTTCATCTTCTTCTTTTAATCTGATCTGGTTATAACCAGAGTACGCGTCCAAAAAGGAAAGACGTTCGCATCCTGCCGTGGAGTCGATGATTTGATCGATCCTTGGGAGGGGAAGTGATCCTTAGGACAATGTTTATTGACACACGTAAAGTCGACACACATGCGAAGGACTTTTGTGTGTTTCTTCGGCACCATCACTGGGTTAGCTACCCACGTGGCTTCTGTAGATTTTTTTTTAATAAAACCAGCATCTTTGAGTCGATCTATTTCTGATAACATAGCTTTGCGGTTGGGTTCCGAAAAACGCCGCAAAGGTTGCTTGATTGGTCTCGCGAGAGGATCCAAATTGAGGTGGTGCTCGGCAAGTTCCCTGGGTACTCCTGGCATGTCAGCTGGACACCATGCGAAGATTTTCCAGTGCTCATGGAGGAACTCGACGAGCGCGCTTTCCTATGCGATATCCATGTTTGTTGCAATGGATCGTTTTCTTTGGGTCTGTCGGGTGGATCTGTACCTCTTTTGAATCCTTGGTTGTGTTAAAAGTTGGCTCCTTAGAAGACCTCCCTACTTCTGCAGCACATCATAATCAGTGAACCTTGGCGCCATATATTCTGCTTGCATCCCGAAAGTTTCGACAGTCGATGAAAATCCTTGTCGCATTTATCGGATAACGCGAAACTTCCCTTAATTGTAATGGGTCCCTTGGGTCCAGGCAACCTCCACAATAGATACGGATAATGTGGTACCGCCATAAACCTGCGTATGCTGGTCGTCCTAACAAAGTGTGATACGCGACGGGAAATCCACAACTTCGAACTCCAAATTCTCTATCCTGTAGTTTTCTCGGGTTCCAAACTGAACGTCGAGGTTGATCTTGCCCAATGGATAACTTGGCTTCTCTGGTGTAATCCCATGGAAACGTGTATCAGTTGGTTTCAGGTTTGCCAGGGATATGTTCATTTTCCTCAATGTATCTGCATACATAAGGTTTAAACTGCTGCCGCCATCTATAAAAACTCTCGATACATCAAAACCAGCAATTACTATGGGTAGGATGAGTGCCGATTGTCCTGGTCGAGGAACTTGCTGTGGATGATCCGCAATTGTGAAGCCAATATCTTGCCCTGACCAATTTAGGTACTCAACTGTTGGTGGAGGCATCTTTTCTGCCATGAATACTTGTCGTGAGATTACCTTCTGCGCCCTGTTGGATGGCCTAGCTTTCTGAATCATCGAGACCGCACCATTGGAGTTAGGATCGACATACGGTGGTGGATGTGGTGCTGCCGCTATTCTGAGCTGGTGCGTCCGTGATTGCGGGAGGAGGTGGAAGGTGAATCTCACTCCTTGGCCCCTGGGGTTTCTGTTCATTGCTTGGGCATTTGCAATTCCTGCGGCTCGCAACATTGCCTGAAAATTTCGGCAATCTTTCTGGAGATGTCCTGACTGCCTCTTTCCATTGTTGTCGAGATAAAAGTGCATTTGACACGGACCGTTCATCATCTCCTCGGGGGACACGTAAGGTCTTTGAAACCTTGGTCCACTATTTTGCCTGTTGCCGCGAGAATCTCCTCTATTGTCGCCTTGTTGCTCATTACTCCTTTGATAGTCATCTCGACTATTCCCTCCAGGATTTCCCCGAAAGCCAGCCGATATATGGCCGGGAGCGTCGTTGTTGTAGAACTGGCGAGAAAATCGCCTTCTATTTTGATAATTTCGACCACGATCCTCTTTTGGCGATCTGTGTCGCTTGTTGTATATTGCGTCTTCTCCATCTGCCCACTTATTAGCTATCTCCATTAGTGCTGATATGGTCTTAGGGTTAGTTCTCCCTAAGTCCTCGACGAAATCTCCTCGCCGAATTCCTGCCACGAACGCATCTATTGCTCTCTCGTCAGATATATCCTCTGCCGAGTTTTTTATAATGTTCCACCGCTGTATATATTTTCTCATCGACTCATCGTGTTTCTGTCGACACACCCTCAATTCTTCCAATGACGCAGGTTTCTTGCAGGTGGATCGAAAATTTCTCACGAAGATGTCCTCGAAATTATCCCAGCTGTCGATGGAGCAGGGGAAGTTTCTTTATCCAAGATCTTGCGGCACCACTCAAGTGAACTTGGATACTTTGCATAGCTGTTGCTCTGGTTCCTCCTACCAGCTTCACCATCTCGAGATAATCCACGAGCCAATCCTCGGGATCCTGCAGGCCGTCGAATTTCTTGAAATTCTCGGGTAACTTGAACCCTTTTGGCACTCGAGTCTTTCGAACTCTTCTCGTAAAGCACGGGAGTCCACACATATCTTCGTCGGCAACTTCTGGTGAGTGCCGACGTTCCTTCTTTCTTGTCGCGCTCTATCCACCCTCACTTGAACTGCTGTGTCTCTTGCTCCACTTGTTCTCGGTGGATCTTGAACCGTTGTAGTGGGTCGTGGACTATTTTGCCTAGGATTTCCTTCGGGAGGCGTGGCTGCAAATGCTGTTCCCATAACTCCTACTCCAGCCATTGCCATATTGAACAATGGTTCTCTCGGGTCCCCAGGAGGTGGTCTGGACGCGAGGATGTAAGCTTGCGTTGCCATGTAACCTACTTCTGGCGTTTTCGGGATGATATTTCCCCTTGTATCAATCGTCATAAAAGACATGTCGAGATTTTGAATTATGTTTCCTCTCTCTTCTTCAGGTATATTTTGCAGCCGAGATCTCGATCTCCTTCGAGCCTCTCTATGGCTATCTGCCGAAGTTTCTGATTGTCGACGAGCTCTGCTCGGCGCCTCTTGACGCGAGCTGCCTCTTTTCTCCTATTCGAGGATGCTGTCTGTTTTCCAACTCTCTACTTACCCGAGCAAGTCTATATTGATATGCTTGTAGTTCTTGTACAGTAGCAGTGGTGGTCATTGGTTCTGAACCATCCATGGCTCTTGCAGCCCTATCCCACGCTGCTTGTGGGAGTTGGACTTTTGCGCGAGTTGAAGACCCAGCATATTTAGTGCCTAAGCCTTTTCTGAGATCAGCGGGATCGATGTATGGATTTCCCAAATCATCGAAAGCCTCTGACGTTTCTGGTTCTGATCGGCCTGCCTCTTCTATCGCATAGATCTGATGGTATTTTGCGTATTGATTTTTGTCGGGATTGGTGACACCATCATATAGATTGGTGAAGACCTTTCCGATGGCAGCAGATTTGTCGATGAAGTTGAAGCTGTCGATGCTGTCGGAATCGCTGCTTATAAAGGAGTCCGCAGACGACTCGAAAGATGTGTCGCTGAAGATCTTGGCGAGCTTTCCGTTTGCCTTGGTGTCGACGAAGCGTGGCGACGAAAACTCCTCGTCACTCGACGAAAAGTTAGAATCGACCGCTGAAAATTCCGACGAGATCGGAATTTCGAGACGGTAGGATCCTTCTTTGTTGACGCCAAATCGGAATTCTCCGAACGTCATGACGATGGGCTCCTCCAGATAGGCATAAAGTCGACTAGACGAGTGAGGAATAAAGTCGACTAGATGAGTTTTTTCCTGTTTACCTCGATCCGTCGCATTGCTAGCCACCGACGAATTCGACGATTCTGGATGTGCCATCGAGATCAGCTCCTTGCAACCTCTAATTCCCACAGACGGCGCCAATTGAAAAAGGATTAATTTGTCAATGCCTACAGATTGTAGACTAGGGTTTTGCTAGAAGTAGAGGGCAAGTAGATCTCGAAGGTTTCAGCCGAAAAGTACTCGACGATTGTAAAACTAGGGTTGCGTTAACAGTAGATTCGATCCTTGCTTCGTCCCTCGACTCCCCCTTATATAGAGGGTGGAGCCGAGGGTTTCGTAATACACAAGTTACAGAGTTCGGGAGGGTTTCGTACCCAACCCGTAAGATTACAAATCTCTATCTTTCCTAATACAAACTATCTTTCCTTAACACTAAATGGGCTTCCAAGTCTTCTTATTCTTCGAGTCCTGGGCCTTTAGTAAACCCCGGGTACCATCTTTGGCAGGCCCATTGGGGATGCCTATGTCACTACCTTTAAACAATTCAAAAGTTATTATCTCTTATTTGTGTCAATGTTTTATAGCTCATGAGGAAGTATGTGGTGTTTTATCTTTCGATCTTGTCATTTACTTCTGACAGACTTTCACAATGGACTAGTGGCTCATCCGCTTATCCAATAATTTTGCAAAAAGAGCTGGCAATGGGGTTCCCAGCCCCAATTAATTAACTTGCATTAATAATTCTCTTCACATGTTTTGCTCGATCTATCAGTAAGCAACTTAAATTTGCAAATAGACACTCCTCCATGGTATGTGAATGTTGGAAGGCACCCGAGGATTCGGTTAGCCATGGCTTGTGTAAGCAAAAGGTTGGGGGAGTGTCATCTAATAAATAAAACTAAAGTACACGTGTAAACACAATAGAAGAGGGATGATCTACCTTGCTGATAGAGATAACGTCCTTCATGGGAGCCGCTCTTGAAAGTCTGGTTGATAAGGTAGTTAGAGTACCCATTACCATTCGTTGAGAACAACAAACACCTCTCAAAACTTCACTTTTATGCTCTCTATATGATTTCAAAACTTGAAAAGCTCTAGCACATGATTTTATCCCTGCTTACTTCTGCGAAGGGCCTATATTTTACTTTATGTTGAGTCAGTTTACCTATTTCCTTCCATCTTAGAAGCAAACACTTGTGTCAACTGTGCATTGATTCTTACATACTTGCTTATTTGCATTCATCATATTACTCTATGTTGACAATTATCCATGAGATATGCATGTTGAAAGTTGAAAGCAACTACTGAAACTTATATCTTCCTTTGTGTTGCTTCGATGCCTTTACTTTGAATTTATTGCTTTATGAGTTAACTCTTATGCAAGACTTTTTGATGCTTGTCTTAAAGTACTATTCATGAAAAGTTTTGCTATATGTTATCTATTTGTTAGCAAACTATAGATCATTGCTTTGAATCACTCCATTCATGTCATATGCATTACAATAATGTTGATCAAGATTATGATGGTAGCATGTCACTTCAGAAATTATTTGTGTTATCGTTTACCTACTCGAGGCGAGTAGGAACTAAGCTTGGGGATGCTGATACGTCTCCAACGTATCTATAATTTCGATGTTCCATGCTTGTTTTATGACAATACCTACATGTTTTGTTCACACTTTATATCGTTTTGATGCGTTTTCGGAACTAACCTATTGACGAGATGCCGAAGTGCCGTTCCTGTTTTCTGCTGTTTTGGTTTCAGAAATCCTAGTAAGGAAATATTCTCGGAATTGGACGAAATCAACGCCCGAATCTTGAAATTCCACGAAGCTTCCGAACACCCGAGAGAGGCCAGAGGGGGGCCACTGGGCCACCAGACGCCAGGGTGGCGCGGCCAGGGGGTGGGCCGCGCCCCCCTAGTGTGTCATCGCCCCGTAGCCCTTCCGACTCCGCCTCTTCGCCTATTTAAGGGTCCCTGACCTAAACCTCGATACGAATAAGCCACGGTACGAGAAAAGTTCCAGAGCCGCCGCCATCGCGAAGCCAAGATCGGGGACAGGAGTCTCTGTTCCGGCACGCCGCCGGGACGGGGAAGTGCCCCGGAAGGCTCCTCCATCGACACCACCGCCATCTTCATCACCGCTGTTGTCTCCCATGAGGAGGGAGTAGTTCTCCATCGAGGCTCGGGGCTGTACCGGTAGCTATGTGGTTCATCTCTCTCCTATGTACTTCAATACAATAATCTCATGAGCTGCCTTACATGATTGAGATTCATATGATGATGCTTGTAATCTAGATGTCATTATGCTAGTCAAGTGGGTTTTACTTATGTGATCTCCGGAGACTCCTTGTCCCACGTGTGTAAAGGTGACAGTGTGTGCACCGTGTGGGTCTCTTAGGCTATATTTCACAGAATACTTATTCACTGTTATGAATGGCATAGTGAAGTGCTTATTTATATCCCTTTATAATTGCAATGTGCTTTGTATCGCTACTAGCTATGTGCTACTCATGTGATGTTATTAAAGTAGTCTATTCCTCCTGCATGGTGTAATGGTGACAGTGTGTGCATCGTGTAGTTCTTGTCGTAGATTATGATCATAATCTCTTGTAGGTTATGGAGTTGATTATCGCTATGATAGTATTGATGTGATCTATTCCCCCTTTCATAGTGTAACGGTGACAGTGTGTATGCTATGTTAGTACTTGGTTTATTTTGCAAAGATCTATTATGCTCTAAGGTTACTTAAATATGAATACGAATGTTGTGGCGCTTGTTAACTCCGGCTTGAGGGAGCTCTTGTAGCCCTACACAATGAATGGTATTTGTCATCCAACAAAGAGTGTATGTAGCACAAATGAGAGAAGTTATTATTTATTATGCGATCAATGTTGAGAGTGTCCACTAGTGAAAGTATGATCCCTAGGCCTTGTTTCCAAACATCGAATCTCCGTTTATTTACTGTTTTGTTGCATGTTTACTCGCTGCCATATTTTATTCAGATTGCTATTACCACTCATATACACCCATACTACTTGTATTTCACTATCTCTTCGCCGAACTAGTGCACCTATACATCGACAAGTGTATTAGGTGTGTTGGGGACACAAGAGACTTCTTGCTTTGTGGTTGCGGGGTTGCTTGAGAGGGATATCTTTGACCTCTTCCTCAGAGTTCGATAAACCTTGGGTGATCCACTTAAGGGAAAACTTGCTGCTGTTCTACAAACCTCTGCTCTTGGAGGCCCAACACTGTCTACAGGAAAAGAAGCGTGAGTAGACATCAAGCTATTTTTTGGCGCCGTTGCCGGGGAGGAAAGGTAAAAGGTACTCACACTCCGGATCTCGGCTACTAAGCTATTTTCCGGCGCCGTTGTAAGTACTCGAAGCTATTTCCTTTAGATCCTGCAATTGCATCTTTTGGTTTCTTGTTTACACTAGTTAGGCATAATAGAAAGCAAAAGTGAGCTTCTTATTCTATTTCCTGAGTTAAGACATGGATTGTTTGCTGCGAAAATTAAAAAACCTATGGAATCTTATTTGCATGCTAGTAGCAATGATATTAGTATGAACGCTTTGAACACCATTGTTGTTAATGATATGGAAAATTCTAAGCTTGGGGAAGCTGGTTTTGATGAGCATGATATTTTTAGTCCCCCAAGCATTGAGGAGAAAATTTTCTTTGATGATACTTTGCCTCCTATTTATAATGATTATAATGATAGTGGTCTTTTGGTGCCGCCTACTATGGAGAGTAAATTTTATTATGATTATATTATGCCTCCTACACTTGATGAGAATAATAATGATAGCTACTTTGTTGAATTTGCTCCCACTACAACTAATAAAATTGATTATGCTTATGTGGAGAGTAATAATTTTATGCATGTGGCTCATGACAAGAATGTTTTATGTGATAGTTATATTGTTGAATTTGTTCATGATGCTACTGAAAGTTATTATGAGAGAGGGAAACATGGTTATATGCATCTTAATAATATTAAGTTTCCCCTCTTTATGTTGAGAATCTTGAAATTGCACTTGTGTTGTTTTTCTATGCTTGCCACTTTGTTCTTCATGAATTTATTTGTGTACAAGATTCCTTTTCATAGGAAGTGGGTTAGGCTTAAATGTGTTTTTAATTTGCTTCTTGATGCTCTCTTTTGCTTCAACTCTTCTTTCTTGCGAGAGTATCATTAAAATTACTGAGTCCATCTTAATGGCTATAAAGAAAGAACTTCTTGGGAGATAACCCATGTGTTTATTTTACTACAGAAATTTTTGTTTTGTTGAGTCTTGTAAGTTGTTTACTACTGTAGCAACCTCTCCTTATCATGTTTTTGTGCCAAGTAAAGTCTCTATGGTAAAGTTGATGCTAGATTTGGATTGCTGCGCAGAAACAGCATTGCTGTCTGTCACGAATTCTGGCATAAGTCTCTGTAAAAAAATCAAAAAAATCTGCAAATTTACGAGCGTGATCCTCAGATATGTACGCAACTTTCATTAGTTTTGAGTTTTTCCATTTGACCAAGTTAAGTGCCCCTTCCAGATGCATCTTTACGGACTGTTCTGTTTTTGACAGATTCTGTCTTTTATTTCGCATTGCCGCTTTTGCTATGTTGAATGAGTTTCTTTGTTCCATTAACTTTCAGAAGCTTTGTGCAATGTCCAGAAGTGTAAAGAATGATTGTGTCACCTCTGAACATGTGAATTTTGATTATGCACTAACCCTCTAATGAGTTTGCTTGAAGTTTGGTGTGGAGGAAGTTTTCAAGGGTCAAGAGAAGAGGGTGATATATGATCAAGAAGAGTGAAAAGCCTAAGCTTGGGGATGCCCCCGTGGTTCATCCCTGCATATTTCAAGAAGACTCAAGCGTCTAAGGGGATGCCCAAGGCATCCCCTTCTTCATCAACTTATCAGGTTTCTTCTATTGAAACTATATTTTTATTCAGTCACATCTTATGTACTTTACTTGGAGCGTCTGTGTGCTTTTATTTTCATTTTGTTATTTTCATTATCTGAATAAGTTCATCCTTGTGTGGGAGAGAGACACGCTCCGCTTTTTCATATGAACACTAGTGTTCTTCATTCTTGCTTTTAATGTTCAAGGGCGAAAGTTGATCGCTTCACTTGTTGCTATTTGGTTGGAATCAGAAAATGCTTCATATGGTCTTGAATAATTTGATACTTGGCAATTGTTTTGAGCATTTATAAATCATGTTTAAGCTCTTGCATCATGTAGTTAAATCTAGTAGTGGAGAACTACTGTAGAGCTTGTTGAAATTTGGTTTGCATGATTGGTCTCTCTAAGTCTAGATATTTTCTGGTAAAAATGTTTGAGCAACAAGGAAGACAGTGTAGAGTCTTATAATGCTTGCAATATGTTCTTATGTAAGTTTTGCTGTACCAGTTTATACTTGTGTTTGCTTCAAACAACCTTGCTAGCCCAAAGCCTTGTATTGAGAGGGAATACTTCTCGTGCATCCAAAACCTTGAGCCAAAACCCATGCCATTTGTGTCCACCATATCTACCTACTATGTGGTATTTCCTGCCATTCCAAGTAAATACTTCATGTGCTACCTTTAAGCAATTCAAAAGTTATTATCTCTTATTTGTGTCAATGTTTTATAGCTCATGAGGAAGTATGTGGTGTTTTATCTTTCGATCTTGTCATTTACTTCTGACAGACTTTCACAATGGACTAGTGGCTCACCGCTTATCCAATAATTTTACAAAAAGAGCTGGCAATGGGGTTCCCAGCCCCAATTAATTAACTTGCATTAATAATTCTCTTCACATGTTTTGCTCTGATCTATCAGTAAGCAACTTAAATTTGCAAATAGACACTCCTCCATGGTATGTGAATGTTGGAAGGCACCCGATTCGGTTAGCCATGGCTTGTGTAAGCAAAAGGTGGGAGTGTCATCTAATAAATAAAACTAAAGTACATGTGTAAACAAAAGAGAAGAGGGATGATCTACCTTGCTGGTAGAGATAACGTCCTTCATGGGAGCCGCTCTTGAAAGTATGGTTGATAAGGTAGTTAGAGTACCCATTACCATTCGTTGAGAACAACAAACACCTCTCAAAACTTCACTTTTATGCTCTCTATATGATTTCAAAACTTGAAAAGCTCTAGCACATGATTTTATCCCTGCTTCCCTCTGCGAAGGGCCTATCTTTTACTTTATGTTGAGTCAGTTTACCTATTTCCTTCCATCTTAGAAGCAAACACTTGTGTCAACTGTGCATTGATTCTTACATACTTGCTTATTTGCATTCATCATATTACTCTATGTTGACAATTATCCATGAGATATGCATGTTGAAAGTTGAAAGCAACTGCTGAAACTTATATCTTCCTTTGTGTTGCTTCGATGCCTTTACTTTGAATTTATTGCTTTATGAGTTAACTCTTATGCAAGACTTTTTGATGCTTGTCTTGAAAGTACTATTCATGAAAAGTTTTGCTATATGTTATCTATTTGTTAGCAAACTATAGATCATTGCTTTGAATCACTCCATTCATGTCATATGCATTACAATAATGTTGATCAAGATTATGATGGTAGCATGTCACTTCAGAAATTATTTGTGTTATCGTTTACCTACTCGAGGCGAGTAGGAACTTGGGGATGCTGATACGTCTCCAACGTATCTATAATTTCTGATGTTCCATGCTTGTTTTATGACAATACCTACATGTTTTGTTCACACTTTATATCGTTTTGATGCGTTTTCCGGAACTAACCTATTGACGAGATGCCGAAGTGCTAGTTCCTGTTTTCTGCTGTTTTTGTTTTCAGAAATCCTAGTAAGGAAATATTCTCGGAATTGGACGAAATCAACGCCCAGAATCTTGAAATTCCACGCTTCCGAACACCGAGAGAGGCGGAGGCCTTTGGGCCACCGACGCGCGGTGGCGCGGCCGGGAGGTGGGCGCGCCCCCTAGTGTGTCATCGCCCGTAGCCCTTCCGACTCCGCCTCTTCGCCTATTTAAGGTCCCGACCTAAACCTCGATACGAATAAGCCACGGTACGAGAAAAGTTCCAGAGCCGCCGCCATCGCGAAGCCAAGATGCGGGGACGAGGAGTCTGTTCCGGCACGCCGCCGGGACGGGAAGTGCCCCGGAAGGCTCCTCCATCGACACCACCGCCATCTTCATCACCGCTTTGTCTCCCATGAGGAGGAGTAGTTCTCCATCGAGGCTCGGGGCTGTACCGGTAGCTATGTGGTTCATCTCTCTCCTATGTACTTCAATACAATAATCTCATGAGCTGCCTTACATGATTGAGATTCATATGATGATGCTTGTAATCTAGATGTCATTATGCTAGTCAAGTGGGTTTTACTTATGTGATCTCCGGAGACTCCTTGTCCCACGTGTGTAAAGGTGACAGTGTGTGCACCGTGTGGGTCTCTTAGGCTATATTTCACAGAATACTTATTCACTGTTATGAATGGCATAGTGAAGTGCTTATTTATATCCCTTTATGATTGCAATGTGTTTTGTATCGCTACTAGCTATGTGCTACTCATGTGATGCTATTAAAGTAGTCTATTCCTCCTGCATGGTGTAATGGTGACAGTGTGTGCATCGTGTAGTTCTTGTCGTAGATTATGATCATAATCTCTTGTAGGTTATGGAGTTGATTATCGCTATGATAGTATTGATGTGATCTATTCCCCTTTCATAGTGTAACGGTGACGGTGTGTATGCTATGTTAGTACTTGGTTTATTTTACAAAGATCTATTATGCTCTAAGGTTACTTAAATATGAATACTGAATGTTGTGGCGCTTGTTAACTCCGGCAGGGAGCTCTTGTAGCCCTACACAATGAATGGTATTTGTCATCCAACAAAGAGTGTATGTAGCACAAATGAGAGAAGTTATTATTTATTATGCGATCAATGTTGAGAGTGTCCACTAGTGAAAGTATGATCCCTAGGCCTTGTTTCCAAACATCGAATCTCCGTTTATTTACTGTTTTGTTGCATGTTTACTCGCTGCCATATTTTATTCAGATTGCTATTACCACTCATATACACCCATACTACTTGTATTTCACTATCTCTTCGCCGAACTAGTGCACCTATACATCTGACAAGTGTATTAGGTGTGTTGGGGACACAAGAGACTTCTTGCTTTGTGGTTGCAGGGGTTGCTTGAGAGGGATATCTTTGACCTCTTCCTCCTGAGTTCGATAAACCTTGGGTGATCCACTTAAGGGAAAACTTGCTGCTGTTCTACAAACCTCTGCTCTTGGAGGCCCAACACTGTCTACAGGAAAAGAAGCGTGAGTAGACATCAATAGCCTTCGTCGCGAAACCCCCTGTACCGAGAGCCACGATACGGAAAACCTTCCAGAGACGCCGCCGTCGCGAATCCCATCTCGGGGATTCAGGAGATCGCCTCCGGCACCCTGCCGGAGAGGGGAATCATCACCGGAGGGGCTCTACATCATCATGCCCGCCTCCGGATTGATGCGTGAGTAGTTCATCCTTGGACTATGGGTCCATATCAGTAGCTAGATGGTTGTCTTCTCCGCTTGTGCTATCATTGTTATAGATCTTGTGAACTGCCTAACATGATCAAGATCATCTATTTGTAATGCTACATGTTGTGTTTGGCGGGATCCGATGAATATAGAATATTATGTTAAGTTGATTATCAATCTATCATATATGTGTTGTTTATGTTCTTGCATGCTCTCCGTTGCTAGTAGAGGCTCGCCAAGTTGATACTTGTAACTCCAAGAGGGTATTTATGCTCGATAGTGGGTTCATGCCTCCATTGAATCTGGGACAGTGAGAAAGTTCTAAGGTTGTGGATGTCTGTTGCTACTAGGGATAAAACATTGATGTTTTGTCTAAGGATATTTGTGTTGATTACATTACGCACCATACTTAATGCAATTATCTGTTGTTTACAACTTAATACCGGAAGGGGTTCGGATGATAACCTGAAGGTGGATTATTTAGGCATAGATGCATGTTGGATAGCGGTCTATGTACTTTGTCGTAATCAAGGTTGGAAAAAGCGCTAGGCGGTAGGCGGGCGGTGAACCTCTGCCTAGCGCCTTGTCTGCTTAAGCGTAGCCTAGGCGTGCCTAGGCGTTTGCACTATTTCAAGTCAGCGAAAGACATCATGATATGATTTTAATTTTTTTAGATGCGTTGCGGATTGAAAATAACCTTCTTTAGACTACTTAAACAAATATTCATATTTTTCTCAAAATGGTGTTATGGATGTCAATTAATATATCGTCAAATTCCCCACGATAACGTGCATAACTGGTATTAGCACACTATTAGAGAAGTTCTTTTCGAAGGCAGTACTACAGATGTTAGTATTTACCAAACAAACATCTACGTTTGTGAATGGGTGGCACTTGTCCTGACATGTTCTATAAAACGTTTTTTGTCAAACCAATGTAGAGTGTGAAACAATTTATTTGTACTTTCAGCGACCACACAAATTATAAGACAAATCACACCAGCACATAATCTAATATAATACTATATGAGCAATGCAAGCCCCGTACACAATATAGTACTCATACCTGGAGCTAGTATTAATTTGCTAGATATTAAGAAAGAAGTAAAACGTATAATAGCACACGGGCGCCATACACACTAAGCTCGAAAGTAACAGTTCCACACAGGTTCACACGTGAGACGTGATAGTTCGACAAATAAAAGAAAGACAGGGTGTAACTTAAGTAGTTGTAAAAACAAGCTCATGCACGATCTCCTCAGTAGTCATCTGCATCATCTGAATGCTTCTCTTCCTCATCATCAAACTCTTCTTCTTCAGAATCAAATTCCTCAGCTTCATAAAGTTGTCTTAGTCTTGCACTTCTACGTGGCTCAAGTTGTTCATCGACTTCCATTGGTACTGTACTATCAATTTCTTCCTCATCCTCATCCCTATATATGACCACAGCACAATCATCTCCTCCCTCAAAAAGAAAACCTTGAGCTTCAGTAGTTTCAGTACAAAAGAGGACATCATCAATCTTCTTTTCCTTGATCATCTGTTTCTTGGCCATCATTCTTGAATTAAATTTGATGAAAGATAGATCGTTTAGGCGTTCTGTAGTCAGCCTATTTCTTTTCTTTGTATGAATCTACAACAGAAAACATGATATTTAATTTGACATGATTTACAAACTGAAACTTGAGATTAGAGAGTTAGGGACTAACATTTTCGAAGGTACTCCAATTCCTTTCACAAGCTGGAGCACCTGAGGTCAATGAGAGGATTCTCATAGCCATCCTCTGTAGAGTTGGCACTTCATTTCCGTAGAGCTTCCACCAAGATGCTAGAAATGAGAGTAGAGAAAAAGAATCAGCCAAACAAAGAAGATGGCAAGCTACGAAAGTTTAAATATATATTACATAGATTAGACCGCCACATAATCATAATACACACCTGCATTATATTCAAAGTTTTGACACGTCCTCGCGAGCTTTTTTGCAAATGATCCTTCTCTATTCTGGAATTTCCTCAATTCCACATTGACAGCTTGATCTTGCTTGGAATCATCACCATGATAAAAGGTCTCCACGCAACTGATGAACCCTTCAGTTATTGTGCCATCATCAAATATGTTAGTATCAGCATAACTATAATAAGGATTCAGCAAGTATGCAGCCAAGTGCAATGGAGAATCAAGTCGATCTTTCATCTTTTTCTCAACAACTTCAATCACATCTTTGTAACGGGATGCCACATTGCCATACACTTCCTTGATCTCTTTCTTCGCCTTAACTATTTCTCCATAAACAAAACCCATAGATGGCTTGACATCCCCATCAACCATACGAAGGACTTTTACCAAAGGCTCAAAAACATTCAAGCAAAGCTTCACATCTTTCCAAAAAGCCATGCTCATAATCGTGGCTGTTGCCGCCTTACCATTTTTTGATTTAACTTCTCTCAGACTATCCCATCTACCATCAACCACCATCTTCCTTAGTTGATCCTTCTTGTCCAGGAGGCTTTCCAATGTTAGATAAGCAGAAGCAAATCTAGTGACCCCTGGCCTTATGATCTCTTTCCCTGAAGAGAAGTGGCGCATGCAGTCCAAGGTCCGTGTGTGCCCATAGACAAAGATAGTGAATGCTTTTGCTTTGTCAATTACTTTCATGAACCTTGGAAGGTTTCCAATTCCTTGCAGCATCAAGTTGATGGTGTGTGTGGCACAAGAGCTCGAAAACATGTTTGGCCTCTTCTCCAACAGTATCTTCTTTGCTCCCATATTGTTCGAGGCATTGTCAGTCACTACTTGCACCACATGTTCCGGGCCTATTTCCTCAATTCCTTCATCCACTAGTTGGAATATTACTTCACTTGTGTGGGACACAGCCGACATCTCCTTTGACCTGAGAAAACTTGATCCATCCGCACAATTTGTGCACAAATTCATTATGCTTCTCCTCTTCCTATCTGACCAAGCATCTGTCATTATGGAGCAGCCATTCTTCATCTTTTCAGCATCACGTTCCTGCAGTAAACTCTTCACTCTTGCATGCTCCTCAGTAAGCAAAGTCTCCCTAAGGTCATGTTTAGAAGGTGGCTCAAATCCGGGGCCAAATCTCCCAATGGCCTCACACATTAACTTGAAATCATCGTTATCACAAGCATTGAATGGTATAGCTGCAAATACAATACAAACAAGATTAGTAACTTACAAATTAATAGTTAAAATTGCAAAGTAGCGAATAACAAATGTAAGTGGGGATAGAAATAATTACCATGATTGTACATCCATCTAGCCACATATTGTTGCACTTCATGAGTTTTCTTTTTCCAAAGTTCCTTGTTTATCTTCTGTTGATGCAGGGCTTCAGCTTGAGTTAATTTAGGATCAATTGGACGTGTCCACTTGTCAAGCGGACCTAACTTGTGTGGTTCCGATCTTCCAACAATATTAACTTCTTCATCCCCAACACCAGAAATATTCACACTATCTCTAAGCTCTAGCTCACGGATAGTCTTTTCCCTTCTCTTCTTAGATGCCTCCTCGAGAGATTTCTTGCACTTGTCTTTAGCTTCCTGTGAGCTTTTCTTGCATTTTGCCACAGCATTACTAACATGACCCACATGCTGCGTCAAACGATAAATACCTCCAGTGCTCACATGGTTGCAAAACATACACTTCACTTTATCCAGATTTGAAGGATCAATTAGACTCCCATACTCCCATCCTACATCATCTGACTTCCTCTTAAGAACATTTTCTTGCTGCGATGTTGTAGCATTCATCTCAGACATCCTACAAATACTCAAGCAAACAACAAGCAATAGTTAAGTAATTGACATTGATAATGCACAAAAGAAGAGACAAAAGTTATTGAAGTCAAGTAATTGACAACAACACACAAGTAGCCATGCTGCATTCTTCTCAGACACACAAGGAACATAACAGAAAAACATAATTCTTACTAGTAAAATTTCATCATCTTGGTAAGACAAGTGGAACAGAGCAATTCTCTCTAGCCAAAAGCAGGACTGCATATTCAGCACAAGCAGTTTGGATATTTGCATTGTACTGAGAATAATGAAAAGATAACCTATACACATCGTACTATACGTTGCTTAAAAAGCATGGCCTTGTGTACTTTGGAAAACACCTAGTATTAATTTTTTTCTAATATGGCAGGAGCAGATCTTAATTAGTACCAGATTGTTTGAGACCACCCGTGCATGTAGAAGAGCAAAAGTTTGTGACTGGTTTGGAACTAAAACTGAAGGGAATATTGTCAAATTACAGAGCATGGAAGTTTGTAAATTAAAGGGCATGTAGTTTCAGCGTGTCTCTACTTCTTATGAGGAAGAAAGTCTCCTTTATTTTGCTTGGTTCAAAATATTTACTACGACTAGTAGAATTCACAATATTTTATCTTTTGTACAGATCCGCTGGGGAGAACCATCGAAGGCAGAAAACTGAACGGAGGGCTATAAACTACAGTCAGATCAGTATAATGTCCGAATCAATAAGCATAATCTTGTGCCAAACTTGCTACAGATTATGGGATAGATTAGAACCGAACTAGCAATCCAGTGGTGGGGGGTCACTATCGGTACATCTAGAAAATCAATCTGTAATGCTGACTCGAGATGGCACACGCGCATAGCAAAAACACCGGAAGAGACCGAACGGGGGACAACTCACCTCAAACGAAGAGGCTCCAGGCGATGACGAAGAGACGAAGGGGAGGAGCCGGTCCTGTGCAGGTGACGAGAAGAAGCTCGCCGATCTGGCGGCCGGAGGACGAAACGAGGATGGAAAAGCTCAAGCCGCCACGGTTCTGTGTTGCTCCAAAACCTAGATTGGTCTGGCTCCTTTCCGCCTTATATTGCACGGAGGATTCCCGAAATTCCCTCGCCGTCTTGCCGTAATCTACTCCCAATCTTGCCGTTATTCTCGCGCCTGATTTCATCTTCTCACAGAAATGTTGCGGCTTCGTTTCCAGACCGCTGAGCTCCGCCTCCTCGCCGCTTTGCATCGCTTCCTCGCGCCTAGGCGTACGCCCTTATCCGCTGAAGCGATCGGCCCGCCTACAGTACCGCTTAGGCCCAAAGCCAGGCGATGGAACGTCGCTGAGCGCTTCGGCGCGCGGAGGCGTACGCGGAATTACGCTTTTTCCAACCTTGGTCGTAATGCCCTGATTAAATCACATAGTAATCATCATTGATATGTATTGAATCTTTATTTGTCAATTGCTGTAATTTGTTCACCCAGCATGTTAGTTATCTTATTGGAGAGACACCTCTAGTGAACTGTGGACCCCGGTCCATTCTTTTACAACTGAATACATTCTCTGCAATCATTGTTTTTCTTGTTCTTTGCAAACAAACACCATCTTCCACTCGATACGTTTAATCCTTTGTTTTCGCAAGCCGGTGAGATTGACAACCTCACATTACGTTGGGGCAAAGTACTTTGATTGTGTTGTGCAGGTTCCACGTTGGCGCCGGTTTCATTGGTGTTGCGCGCACTACATTCCTCCACCAACAACCTTCACGTGCTTCTTGGCTCCTACTGGTTCGATAACCTTGGTTTCATACTGAGGGAAACTTGCTTCTATACGCATCATACCTTCCACTTGGGGTTCCCAACGGACGTGTGCATCTACGCGTATCACTAGTACAAAGGGATATTGTGAAGCTGCTATCATATTATTCTGACTCATAGGCTCACATCTATCACTTTCTTACTTCACCTCCTCTTTGTAAATACCCCAAACTTCAGATCGGGTTCAACCAGTTTGTATTTTCGTCGAAGAGCAGTATCACTTCGAAAGATCTGAGGGAAAATTTGAGGTCATTCCACTGCTTGTTCACATGCCTAACCTTGGGGCTCCACATACTTCTCAATTTGTGATTGTCTTGTCAAATCTGTTGCTTACTAAGAGGACATTGTACATTTGACCTATAAAGTAAAACTGTTCCAAAAAAGAACAGAGAGCAGTTTCAGAACATGGTTATATTGCTTCAACTGCATACATGAAACGCACTGTCTATTTAAATGTGGATTATGAGAAATACCAGATTGATTGGTATTTGTAAAATGCCCAACATATAAATTGTTGAACAACAGAAACGAACAGGTCTTTTAGGGCTTGAGTTCTCTTAGAGGCTCATGTCAGAAGTTAATAACTCTATAGTGTCACCTTGGTTCCCGCATAATGCAATTATGATACAAAGCACATGATAGGAAACCTACAGAACAAGAACAAATCTTTGTATAGCCTCCAAAGGAATGAAACAAATTGTACAAAAATGACTTACAACAGTTCAGTCATCTTGCTCTCATAAACTCATAATGCTTAGCATCAAAATGAGAACCCCTTGTTTCATTTCAATTCAGGTTGTACTAAATAAAAATATGAGCATGTTAACAAGTCTTTCTGGTTAAGATGCTGAACGCTATAACCAATGCCATTTAGCGAAACTAATTGGTTACAAAAAAAGCACGTCCTATAAGGATGGCAATAGGCTAATGAGTAAAACATGAGCTCCATCACCAACAGATGACAAAGCTAATGGACCAACAAGAACATGCAATTGCTTGATCCTGTATGCTAGTAGCACATCTATATAATCGAAGCTACAACTTCTTAGAACCCACATGAGCCAGCCAAAATATAGGATAATTATATTTATATTATATAAACATCCTTGTGAAAAATATATGCTTGCCTCTAGTACTCCACGAATCAACCAATTTGTGTCATCACACAACCCCTGGTTCAAATTAACCAACTTGAGTGCCACAACAACCTAGCATATCAACAACGCCTCCGATCAGTCCAACATCATCTAAACTAATTGAATCCATATATGTGCAGGTGTTATTTGTTTGAGATAGAGTTATGAGTAACATCCGTTGAGTTGAACGGTGCCGACCTGAGTAACTGAGGAGTCAACCGATAAGTAGATACCAGCCAGAGGATGGTGGCACATGCTACCGTGATCAACATGCCAGCAGGGATGGGCAGCCAACATGATTGAGGAGTAGATAGAAAATCAGGGCACGCATTCACTGGATATAAGAGAAGAGAAACATATGCAGCTGAACCAATTCGCCTCACATGCATCCAAAGACCGACTGTCAATCAGAAAAATATTGTAAGACATTAATTGAATGCAAAACAAGAAAGTGGATTAACAAACCAGATAGATTGCTTGAAACTTGGGCCTCGAGATCCAATTAATAGAATGATCCAACCATCGGACGAGTGCAGGGGAGGAGCGAATTCCAAAATACAAAGGCGGATCCGGACCAGCCCCATGAGACGGGCTGCTTAGTAAAAACCATGGCTGCCAGAGAAGCAGTTTGGAACAAAGGGAGATATTGGAACACAAAATCGAATCCTATGAGTGAGACCTAGCAGATTGGGCGCTGGGCATGCCATTTTCAGTGCCCCATGAAAGAGATGTGGGAATATCTAACCTGATTGAGCTGTCCATGTGGGAGTGTGATTAGTTGTCGCAGGGGTATGAAGAATAGCAGCGCGGGCGGACCAAGAACAGCTGCGGGTGCGGAGGAATGTTGGTGAGCGGAGGAGGCTCGGCGGCGCACGAGCTGGAAGAAGGAGAACGAAGAATGAAAGTGAACGGTAATTACTTGAAGCCCAAAAACGTTGGCCTGTTAACTAATTTCGAGGCCCAATCAACATGCTAAGGCCTAAATCAATAGTCGGAGTAGCAGCCCTAGAAGGGAACGGGCCTTTGGAACGGTAAAGGCCTTATTACGGGATCTAGAGAACGTGCCGATTCGGTAAGCTAAGCATCTGTACACCTTTGGATTGTCCGATCCGACGGTCAAGAATTTCCGAACGCTGTGGAGAGGTCCTGGTAGTTCCATTATACTGTTAACTGATTACTTGTAGAGAGCCTTAGTATTTCTATTTTTGATGTAACTCTTGGATTGGAACTGCTATGTGAACTCAGTTATTCAGATGCCAGGTGTAATTCTTAAATCTTTTAAATAACAAAAATCTCTTTATCGAAAAAAGAAGCATCTTTATTTTCCTTTGGAGTATCAACTTCTAAAGTTGGTGTTAATTTTGTTGGTCGCCACGATGCATCGGCGGAAAGATGCTTTTCAACAATGAATATTTTTAAGAGTGTTTTGAGGAATAAAATGGGTGAGAAGTTCATGAGTGATGTTATGGTTTGCTATGTGGAGAAAGATTTTTCTACCATGATGAGTGATGATGTGATTGATCTATTAAGGTCAAAGATCGAGGAGCTCTACAACGTGAGTCCCATGTCATTTTATAGGTTTCTGTTGAATGTTATTTCTTTTCTATATATTTTTCCAGTCTAGTTGTTGTGAATATAATATGTTTTTCTATTCCTTTTTTCCAGGAAGTTACACAAGTTGGTAGTCATTCTTTTACCATTGTTTTTTGGATGTGTAAAAGAGTATTTTTATTACTTCGCTCAGTTCATACTCGGTATGAAAAGCTTTTCAATATGACAACTATTACCTAGCTTTGCGGAATTTCATTTTCTATATCGCAACATGAATTTACTTATATTGCCTATGAAATTATTTGCAATATCCTTCCATAGTTGTACTTGTACAATGGGCATTGGCTGCTTGACACAAGTGCCAAACGCGTCTATAGTGATGAGTAGAGACTCCTTGACTGAAAGTCTGAAACTACTTCTTAAGCACAGGAGAAGGACGGAGTTGTACCATAATATAACTGTCATCTTATAGTATCTGATTGACCAAGTTTTGGAGTTTTGGCGGTGAATTAGGAAATTTAACCCACCTTATTTCGATTATTTTAAATGTTATTGTGTGTGCAAAATAACATATATACATAATAATATACACTTTTTTTTTCATTGTTTCTACATTCAAACAAGAATTGGAATTGGATACCACCCTTTAATTCCAATATCAAATTTCAAGCGGACCCAAACAACTGAATTCGAACTGAAGCCATTTCCTTTCCATGATGGATTTGAAATTCCCAATCAAATTCAATTTCAGACCCAACTGTGTGCATCCAAACACAACACAAGAGAAAGATTGTCGCCACTCATGGCAGGTGGCACCATGGCAGGCAAGAGTGGCAGCATACCTTCTATCTAGATTACATTTTTTTTAGTGAACCTTCTAGATTACTTTATCTAAGGTAGGTACTGGTCATCGAAGAATAATTATTAGAAATTTGCAACCTAATGTCTTGGTCAATCTTTGAAGCAAATCGCCATGTTAGAGATATGGATTGAACAATCAACATCCATAACCTTCCTTGAGGTTTTTGCCTAGCCATGGCCCCGACTTCTAGAGGTGAGTTTTTGCTGCAGTTCCAAGCAACTGAGCGATGCATAAAAGAATGGACGTCAGTTTTACTCTGGCTTTCCATCCACAAAATCAAGCTGAAGTTGCCTGGGTGTTGCGCTGTGGAATATCAAACGGCGAGGCGCAGGACATGAAGCCTGAGCAGGCACACATGCTTTTGCGCAGAATTTGTCGTGATTGAAATCGTTCTTCTTGAACAACAATAATTTACATCGTGGTAGTACAAATCAAACCACACCATAAATGAGTCATATATAGTGCGCACGGTCTATACATTGACATCTTACTGGCCAGGAGCGAAGTTGGTAGCGAATGCCCATGCGTTGTTGTTGACGGGGTCAGTAATATGATCAGCAAGGTTCTCGAGCGGGCCCTTGCCGGTGACGATAGCTTGCACGAAGAAGCCGAACATGGAGAACATGGCGAGGCGGCCATTCTTGAGCTCTTTAACCTTGAGCTCCGAGAATGCCTCAGGATCATCCGCTAGGCCCAACGGGTCAAAGCTACCGCCTGGGTAGAGTGGGTCGACTACCTCACCGAGTGGGCCACCGGCAATGCGGTATCCCTCGACGGCGCCCATAAGCACAACCTGGCAGGCCCAAATGGCGAGGATGCTCTGCGCGTGGACAAGGCTAGGGTTGCCGAGATAGTCAAGACCACCCTCGCTAAAGATTTGAGAGCCAGCCTTGAACCATACAGCCTCGCCGAACTTGATGCCATTGCGAGCCAGCAGCTCAGGGAAGACACAACCGAGCGCACCAAGCATGGCCCAACGCGAGTGGATCACTTCCAGCTCACGGTTCTTGGCGAAGGTCTCAGGGTCAGCTGAGAGCCCAGCGGTGTCCCACCCATAGTCACCCGGGAACTCACCGGTCAGGTAGCTCGGGGGCTCTCCAGAGAGCGGGCCGAGGTAGAGCACACGGTCTGCGCCGTACCACGGGCTGCTTGAGGCAACCTGCTTAGCCTTTGCCGCAGTCTTGCGCATGGTCACGCGAGCCTCGCCAAAAAGTGCTAATGACGGTAAGTTCTTCACTGCCTTGCCGGCGAAGGCCGAGGAGGATAGTGACATGTTGGTGGTCGTCATTGCGCTGCTAAGATAGGAGTTGTCTCGTGTTCTTCAAGAGTGAGACGTGACACGTGAGTGTGGAGATGGCTTGAGTTGAGGGAAGGGCAGGGCTATTTAACGTGTTGACGTATGCTGACAAGGTACAGATAGACAAAAAATACCAGGAGCTTCAGTGCCATTGGTGCAGTGGAGATCTCCTCATCTTCGAACACTTGGCGTATTGAGAGCCAGGGAAGGGGATATTTGTGGCTAAGCCTGGATCTCCTTGGAGATAGATCACTTATTGAGTTGGAAATTTTGGTGAAGTGTCTGGAGGCGGAACGAGTAAAATTGCCATTTTACAGGAAACTGAGAACGCAAGTTTGCTGAATTCATGGTTTTGTTAAGCAATCTCAGAGGAAATGATGACTGTAGAAAAAGCACTGTAACATTCAAGTGATTCCTTCTTTCGGAATACACAAGTTTTCATCCGTGTGATTTCCATCATTAGATGGAGCCCAATGCCTCAGATTTATAGTCTGCAAAATGGTGAAATTTTCACTATATAGCTACAAAAAATGGGTCGGCCATACCCATTTTATCTACCTCAGTATCTGCTTTTTATTGAACAAGGTGTTCTTTATTTCCACATAGAACCATGCCTTAACAATCACTAAACAGCTTGCATTACCTAAATATCTCATGATTAAGGGATGCAAACTTGAGTGAATAGGTACACAAAAAAATCAATCTCAATATCGGCTTTGGTTTATCATACTGTATTTTTATTTGGGTTAATTTTTATTTAGTTAACCCACTTTTCTTTATTTAGGACATTGCTATGGCTGCTTAGTCCACCAGGCACTAGACAGTGACGAGTACCCACTACCAAACCCACAAACAGGACCATGACATCTCCAAGAGCTGCCCACATACAAATGAAGGTCATCAACTTGATTATATCAAACAAAAGGTTATAAAACATAGTATTTGACTAACACTAGCTCACACTGACCATTGCTCAGTACATATTATTAGGAAATAGGAAGAACAGCAAGGTTTGCAACGTTCAGAGATTGTATGTTTCACACATGAGCAGATAAGTCATGGCCTTCAGACCCAGGAATTCAGAAAAGAAAACAGCAAGATGCATTTCACTTGTCCACGTGGGCGAAGGACTCGGTCAGGCTTTCACCCTCTACTGAAGCACTCGCCGAAAGATTTTGCGCTTCCAAAAGCTTCATCTGCCGCTCCGCATGCTCCCTCTCACATTGGCTAATGCCCATGATGATGTCAAGCATAGTTCCAGTAGTGCCAAAGAACACCAGTGGAGCGAAGGATTTCTTCTTTATGCCCACAGGAATAGCAAGGAGAGCACCAGCAACGGAGAAGACCCAAGTTCCGAGGGCACTGCATGCATATGCCAGGTTGTGTCAGCATAGCGTATTACAAAGCAAAACTGCTGCCTAAAGAGATGCTTGTTATAGCCCATCGTTTCTGACAATACATCTGCAAAGTTCATAAATCTACAGATGCATGATCGTTTTCTGCGCTAAATTTGGTTTACAGTGGTAAGTCTATATCATCTTAAAGATAAATGTATAGAAAATATAGAGCGCATGTTCACTTGAGGTTTTATTTGCACAAACCATTACTCTAAAAGTTTCCAAGTATATGCAGGCTTGTTAAGCCCATAGCTCTTCGCATACCTTAATCAGTTCACAGTTATGTGGGTACCTTAACATGAAGTCAGCTTCAGTTCACTTGTGACCACGTATATCTATGAATCATATCTACCTGACACTGCAACGTCTAGTTCTCTTAAACACAAATATACTCCTCTAATTCTACTAAAGCAAGCATTAAAACAGAGCCTTAACCTAAGTACTAAAGATGCATGAGATAGCCTTATGAACTTGGCTGACTCGAGATGTTGGGCATACATATGCTATAGTGCTCACCCACCCGTACGTAGTAAGTTAACTGTAAAGTGTCCAAGGAAACATACTCCTCTACCCAATGTTGTTCAGTTTTTAAAAGGTATGATTATCCATCTTGCTGACCATCAAATATTGTGTCGGCAAAGACATGGCGATGATCCAACAAAAGATGAACACGGGGTTAGGTGATATAAGTTGTAGATGGTTAGGGAGTTTGACAGGAAAGCAACTGGAGGCATGTTGTGCTGCTTAATGAGCATCTATTGGTAAAGTTATATCCTAGCATGTTCACAAGTTCAGGTTCTGATCTTATAGCATGGATAAAGAAATACTATCCCAACATCAGGGAACAAGGCAGTTCCAAGCGAAGTGTGCCATTCTGACCTGTTTTGTCCTCAAAGGAAAAGCAGAAAAGAAAGAGTGGGGAATTATTGGCGTTCAGGCATTACAACAAACACTCGGTGGGCAGCGTCCGGGAATCCCAAACCTCGGTAGGTGGACCGGTGGTGAGTGAAGCATTATTAGGAACGGAATGAAAAGTTTGGGCAAAGGAAAGGGAGAACTTGACGAACTTGGAGACGGTGCAGTCCTCGAGGTGCTTCTCGCCGCTGCCGACTCGATCCATTGCTTGTTTGCGACGGGGCTCTGAAATGTGGAGGGGAGGCAAGCGAATAGAGAGACGGATCGGATCCACTGGAGCTGGAGGGGGAGAGCGTCGGCGCCGGCTTCTGCCACGAGACAAAGCCCATCATACTCCGTCGGCCCAAAAAGCCCATCATACTCCGTCGGCCCAAAAAAGCCCATCCGACGCCCTCCTCCTCCTTCAGGAACCGAAACCCTGGAATAAACCCTCGCCTCCTCCTCCGCCTCCTCCCCACCGCCGGAAAAACCACTTCTTTCCCTCCCTCGCTCGCTCTCTCGCCGACATGGACCCCGACTTCCGGTTCGACCCGGACGGTTCCGACGACGAGGCGGCGGCGGCCTCCGCGCGGCGCAAGCCAGCGCAGTCGCCGTGGGAGTTCTCCACGTACGCGCAGTCCGTGGCGGCGGAGCACGCCAGCCGCCGCACCACCTCCATCGACGAGAAGATCTCCCAGGCCCTCAGGGGCCGGCGCAACCCCTCTATGCCCGACGGATCAGAGGAGGAGGAGGAGGAGGAGGATGCTGCTGATGATGATAGCGAGGACGAGGCGGTGGAGGGGGAGAGCGGGGACGAGGAGGACGAGATAGAAGAGAGCGACGACGACGACGAAGAGAGCGAGGAGGAGGAGGAGGAGGTAGACGAGGAAGACAGCGGGGAGGAGGATGGCAAAGTGAATGATCCTGAGCAAGGAGAAGAGGAGGAGGAAGAAGAAGAGGATGCACAGGAGGTGAGCTTCCTTGCCATTTTAGTTCTCCCTTCTTTTCTGTTTATTTAGTCTAGCTGCCAATTCGCTTTTACTTATCTCCAATCCGTCAGGAGGGCGGGTAGTTTGGTTAGTTGAAAGTACTCTTGCATTACATACAAAGTTACGAGATGCTTCTTCCTTGTAATCACAGGACGATGATGCACCCGAACAGAGTGGCACTCCGGACCCTTCCAAGTTTTTCGCGTCGTCCGAAGGAGCGTCGTTCAGCGCAAATTCGTTCCTTGAGCTCAACCTATCACGCCCACTCGTTCGAGCTTGTGAAGCACTTGGCTACCAGAAACCAACACCTATTCAGGTTTGCGCCTGCACTTCTTCTCTAGGCTGTGAGCAACATGATATGAAAAGAATGCCACCTTCTGTCTACCAGATGTGTCAACTTTTTGTGTTCTCCAAAAATGGCTTGTAGGGCCATCCTAAAATCTATAAGTCCGCTGATAATGAATTTGCGATAAATCTGGAAACATGCTTATTATATGTGACAGTATTTTGCAATTATAGTTTTGTCGTCGTATGATTTAAAACTGTGAGTCATGCATATTTTATATTTTCAACAATATTGTTTCATTTTATGGTTAACTACTTAAATCACACTCTCCTAAGGTGTGATGAAATGAGCATAAACATGGCCCATTGGGCATGATAATTAGTTGGTATTGCACCCCTGCATTCTGGTACCGTGAAATTCCCTTTGAATCACTCAAGAAACGAATCATGACCACCTCTCTATATTTGCACCGAAGGTGTGATTGTGAACTTAAATTCTATTATTTTCTTGCAAATCCATTGAACACTCTAAGCAGCACGGCGAAAGACCATAATACCTCCTTCCCACATTTCTTGTGAACAACTACCTCAGTTGATCAATAAACATATTTTGTTACTACCTGAGTTATTCATTATCATTACTTAATTTGTTTCTTGATTTCCTTTTTGCTAAATACTCTGCGTATTCCAGGCTGCATGCATACCTTTAGCATTAACAGGGCGGGATATATGTGGCAGCGCTATAACGGGGTCAGGGAAGGTATCTCTAATGAACACAGAACCCCCTGCATGAAGCATTTCGTAGTTTGAAGTATTAATATTAATTTATCTCTTTAAATTAGACAGCTGCTTTCTCTCTGCCTGTGCTGGAGCGTCTACTTTTCCGGCCAAAGCGTATACCTGCTATTAGGGTGCTTATTCTTACTCCAACTAGAGAGTTGGCTGCTCAGTAAGTTTCTTATATTCATTGTTTCTATTATCATCTTTCATGTTAGCTCATGAATTATTTATGCTCCAATATGTTTTTTCCTAAGTAAGGTCCAGCCCATTTGCCTCTTTTGTCTAATAGTTATTTCGTTGCACTTTTGGTTTATTGGTTAATTATCGATGTTCCGGTGATATGATTTAATCTGCACTTTGGAGGTGAGGTGTAACACATTGTTTTTATGATTTGAGACTGTTGGGCTGTTAGCAAGTATCTGTATCTTGACACTGTCTTAAGGAGCTTTTGTAACGCGCATTTGAAGGCTGAAGTTTGTTTTGTTCCAACATGGGTGTCAGAATCGACTCAATTTCGCTGCTGATTAGGCAATAAGTCAAAAGAAAATCTGGTTTATGGATTCGTCCAATATGTAGTTTTTCTTTTGTATTGCATCAATATGTATATTTTTTAAGAGTAAAGAATGCAAATATTCTGAAAGAAATATACAGAATTATTGGTAAAATCTATTGAAACCTGCAACATACAGTATTATTTAGCACTATGGACCCATGATATATCTTAATGCACAAAGACCCCACTTGTTGCTCTGAAGTCAAGTGTACACGTGAAGGCTGTGTTCTCTACTCCTTGCTTCTCAAAAGAAGCAAAAGATAAGCAATAAATCACACAAACAAGGTTTTTCTTGGTTATGCTTCCATGGAAGGAAAGCACATTCCTCATTCCAAGACCAGGAGGGACCTCTCCCACCACCTCCATAATGGTCTAAGTCATATAGATCTTATTTCTTTTGTATAAGTTCCCCTTCATCCTCTTGTTATCAGCCACGTGGATTATCTTAAGCAGTGTCTGGACCACAAAGCGATGAGCTGTCAATGTTATTGCACCAATTTTCCAAGATTTTCTGTAATACTGGCTGAAATAGGTGCTATGCCTGTTTCTCAGACTCTCAGTAGTTCAGTATAGAAGGTTCCACCTGTTATAGGCTTATAGGTTCATAGCACATGAGCTTAATCCCGTAATGTATCACAAGCTTCATCATCATTATTACAGCATTTTCTGTTTCAACGCTATTTTTTTACTTACTACTCATACTCCAATAAATGCAGGGTTCACAGTATGATTGAAAAATTAGCCCAGTTTACCGATATCAGGTGCTGTCTCATAGTTGGTGGACTTCCAACTAAGGTATTCCGTTGCATCTTTTTATTTTGTTGTTCAACCTTGCCTAGAGTTATGCCTGCACCTTTCCGGTTCAGTAAATATTTCTCTGCAGAACACGCAACCTTTCATCCATGAATTAGAAGACACTGCATGTTCTAATCCTTTTGTAGTCATGTCTGCATATGGAGCTGGCCTGTTTTCAAGGCGTTCAATTCTTATCCATTTGCCATACATTTGTTAAAAGAGTGTTTTATTTCTATCATGTGTGTGCGAATGAAAATCTGACATACTAGGGTAATAGACTGCTTCAAAAGAGACAAAAATAACTGGAAATTTTGTTTATTGCAGTTGCCTTCTTTTTTGCTATAATACTATTAATTTTACATGAAACTGACAGATTGAATGCCATGTGTCCAGCCAGCCTTTTCCATCACTGTATCAACTGTACTGTGACCTTTGATCTTTGGTATTTATATAAGCTGCCATTGTTGAATTTGCAATGGTAGTCACTAATATTTATGACTGCTTAATGCTTCTGCTGAAGTACATTATTGTTTATTCTGTATAGTTTCTTGCTTGAATGCTGTTCGTTATTCTTGTGTTAATATCATGTTGATGGTATGCTATGTACTTACACAGGTACAAGAGGTAGCTTTAAGGTCAAATCCTGACATTGTTGTTGCCACTCCTGGTCGCATAATAGATCATCTACGCAATTCCCTTTCTGTTGGGCTTGAAGATCTTGCAATTTTGATCCTTGATGAAGCTGACCGTTTGCTGGAACTGGGTTTCAGTGTTGAAATTAATGAACTGGTAACTGCCAAAAACTGCTAATTTCTTGCTTTCTTGTCATTGTGTAGTTTTTTATTTGGTCTGTGTAATTGTTTTACCATTGGAGTCTGACTGGCAGAGCAATTGAATTGAGGTATTCTCAAGCAATTATAAGATTTATTCGTTGATCATCTTACTTTAGACAATTGGAGTTTGGAGTTTTATAGCTGTGTTAAAAATCTGAATCCCCACCCCCAGTGTGATGTGGGGGAGCGATGGGTGGCGGAGACTGGATATTAAGTTCTGCTGTTACTCAGAAAATTTACAACATTTCCAATGGGCTTGTCCTTAATGTGCTTCTGTTTGCTGATAAGCGCAGATTCGCATGTGTCCTAAAAGAAGGCAGACAATGCTCTTTTCTGCTACAATGACAGAGCAAATTGATGAACTTGTGAAACTTTCGCTAAACAAACCAATTCGTCTTGAAGCCGATCCATCGCTGAAACGCCCTGCAACATTGACCGAAGAGTATGCTCTTTCTCATCCTTGTGTGTTTAATATTTTCCAACGGCTGTCTTGATTAACTGTGTTTCTGTTATACAGATCTATATATAATTTATTCTTTATCATTATTCTCCATTTTTTACAGGGTAGTTAGAATAAGACGATCACGTGAAGCAAATCAAGAAGCTGTTCTGCTTGCTCTCTGTTTGAAGACCTTCAAGGAAAGAGTAATCATTTTTAGGTTCGTGTTCTGAGACATGTCCGACTTTTAAGTTTCTGCCTATTCTGTAGCTTCATCTTCTCAAGCAGTACAGTAAAGATAGCTGGCTTTGTACTCCTTATTCTGCTAACCAAGGCATGTTCAAGATGAACTACTGCTTTCTACTGGATCAATACCATATCTATTTTAACTTGTTCATACTGCATCCCACCTTGTAGTGGGACAAAGCATTCTGCTCACAGGTTAAAAATAATGTTTGGTCTATCTGGGATGAAAGCTGCTGAACTTCATGGCAACCTTACACAGGCGCAGCGGCTTGAGGTGATTTTATTTGTTAGAACCTTTAATGTCTACCATGTTAGCTTTGCTGTAGTGAACTCTTTGTCTCTTTAGCATCTTTATTTTCTTCACTTTCATTGTATGGTGATGTTATCTCTTGTGTTTTGAATCCATATTTTCCAGCATGTCCACCGAGTAAAAGGAGCTTATAGCATTGTTATAATTTATAGCTTGACAGATTGTGTATGAAATCTGTTCTGGATTAAATGGCATGTTACTTAATAGACTCTTAGGATTTAGCCTATTCACTTGATGTAGACATCCCACCTTCCTTTTCACCTTCCTAAACAATCTAACTGTGGCATGCACCCAAATTCCACAATTTTGATGAGTCCTAGGATCTTTTTCTTTCTGGCTAGGTGCTAGGGGCTGGGTTCCCTACGCATGACACTATAAAATTTTCATCTTGGCTTGCCTGAGCATTTTGGGATTATTTCACTCATTTTTACATCTATTTTCTTGCTCTAATTATTTTTCTATTTTCATTCCAACTATTCTTGCTGTCGCATGCACTCCATCTCCATTTTGGGATTATTTCACTTGAACTAACTGGATTTTAGTTTGGCAACTTGTGGCATGGGGGGAGAATTAATCTTCTATTTTCTTGCTTGATTTCATAAGCTGTACAATAGTCTCATGACAACTTACTGGATCTGGACTTGAATCTCGATCCTACCATATTTGGATTTTTCCTAATTTAAAGGATAAACTAGTTATGAGGATCCTCTCCTAAGTTGTTGATGTGTGGGGCCATGTGCTACACACATACATAACACAAATCTAAGCTCGAAATTCTCAAAATTAAAATTGGAAGATGTAGACATGCAAACTATGACATGTGCCAAATTCCTTAGTTTTGAAATTTTCGTTCGATGCAAGGTATCACGTCTCCTCGCTAGTTAATAGATTTTTTTGTATTTATGTAGGCATTAGAACAATTCAAAAAACAAGAGGCGGATATCCTGATTGCAACTGATATTGCAGCTCGTGTAAGTGACTTTTTTAATTTCTATCCTCTCTTTCAGATCTTCGATATTATTTTACACAATTCATTTCTTACATTCTTGTTTTCTTTCGTCCAGAAATTGAAATGGGCATGTAAAAAAGAAAAATACTTCCTCCGTCCAGAAATAGGTGACTCGGATTGTCTAGATACATGCGAATCTAGACAAATCTGAGTCACTAATTTCAGGACGGAGGGAGTACTTCTGTTGATTTTTGAGTGTTTTGTTGATTTTGTTTTTTTACTTGCAGGGTATTGATATTGTTGGTGTTCGAACAGTAATAAATTTTGCCTGCCCACGTGACGTCACAACGTAAGTGCAAATACGTGAAGACAGTTACACCATTGTGGTAATTTGGTATTGCTGCTATTTAGGTTATATTCGTGCATCAGTGCTGCAGCCCATGTTCGCAACGAGTATTGTTCCTTTCGAGTTGATATCTATACTTGGGGCTCTGTGCTTCATTAATTGCTCACAAATTCTACATCTGGTTTTGGTGTTAGAACTATGCTGGATGAAGTTGTTGTTCATCGACAATATACATATTTAACTGCCTTTAGTCCGGATCCTTTATGCATGTATTTGTGGTCTGTTTATTTGCCTCCACGAGAATCAGCCCAGAGCCTGTATTGTTTCTTTAACCAGGTTTTGGAAATTTCTTGTTCTACGTGGTTTAGTTATCAATGTCAACTACCAGATCCATTAGCTTTCTGTAGAACATATAGCATGGATTATTGTGTGTACTAGTTACAGTTACTCTCGGTATAAATTCAACTAAAATCTTGTGATGCAGTTTCCGGAGGAATTTGATGTACCATAAAACAGAAAAGTTCAGCTCAATATCTTATAATCCTCTTTTTCACCTGGTGTTCCAAGAGAGATAACAATATATCTGTTATCTTTTTGCACCATGTACCCTTTAAACCTCGCCAACTCCCGCAGACAGCCTTGCCATGATCTACCTTGAAAGGCTCTTGTTTTCCATTTTTGTGTACCTGTAAAATTGCTTGACTGCACAGGAGAGCCCAAAATTTTTATTTAACGGCAGACCGCACATTGCCAATTTTAATGACATTCTTTGTTTTATGTATTCCTATGTTATGAACAAAACTTGTTATGTGTGTTTTTCATAGATGTATGTTGTTTTATGCTGTTACAGTTATCTTCATCGTGTTGGTCGTACTGCTCGAGCAGGCAGGGAGGGCTATGCAGTGACATTTGTTACCGATGATGATAGATCCCTCTTGAAAGCTATCGTAAGTATTTTTATATTTCATTATCTGCAACCTTATTTATGGTATAGTTGGTCATAGATGTGTTCACGAAAATGTTTTAGTTCTATTTGTTATCTGCAGCTTGTATTCCAATCTAATCTGTCGATTCTAAAGGAGATCTGGTGATCAATTTTGGTACCAGGGTATCGAATGGGAATAATTACTTATGGCGGCTATGATCATTTCCATGATGTCAAAACTATTAACTTTTTTGATAATAATGTTGGAATATACCTTGTATCTACATAGGAGCCAGGCCAATGACCATGAGTGGCATGTTTGATTAGTTTGCATTCTGCCTTTCGCAATTTCAGCCTTGAAGTTCTTAAATGAATACTCAAATCACAGATATGTTAGTGTATGAAATGATTATGACCAGTATCTGTGAATTATATTTCAGGCAAAGAAAGCTGGTTCACAGCTAAAAAGCCGCATTGTTGCAGAGAAACCTGTTGCTGACTGTGCAAAATTAATCGAGCAACTGGAACATCAAATTTCTAACATAATTCTAGAAGAAAGGTCAGTTTCATGGTTTGTATGGTACACCTTTTCCTGAACAGCTATTAATAGTTTATTTTACTGTCTCATCTTAGGGAGGAAATGGCATTACGGAAAGCTGAAATGGAAGCAACAAAGGTTACATCTTCTTGAAATTTTGATTTTCACTAAGTTAAAGATTACTCTTTATTTCTTTAGATCAGAATGAGTTATATGTATGTCTATATATTTATACCTTATTTTTTCTGCCATTGTGTAACTATCAGGCAGAAAATATGATAGCTCACAAGGATGAGATATACTCACGCCCAAAGAGAACCTGGTTTGCTACTGAGAAGGAAAAGAAGACTTTGGCAAAGGCTGCTAAAGTAGGTTCATCTTATTCTTTTATGAATGATATCTTTATCTGATGCCAGTTGCACCTAAAAATCTTTTGCTTTGTGTGTTAGATTAGAAATATACCACTGGACCAATGCTTCTTTTTTACATTTCACATTGTTCTGCTTTGTGTTCTTTCATTTCCCCATGCTTTTTCTGCGACTAAAGTATATGGTCAATGTGATATGGGTGCAATAGGTTCATCTTGTTCTTCTATGAGCGTTATATCTTTATCTGATGGTAGTTGCATCGGAAAATCTTGTGCTTTATATGTGTTAGATTAGATATATACCACTGGACCAGTGGGAAATGCACTTTGGCTCATAGGAGCATTTGCTCCCATTGTGTGAATCTACATTTTGAAGTGTCAAAAAAATTTAAACTAAATTTTTACATGTACATATAGACACTTTATGTTGGTACACAAATTTTCAAAAAAAGAAAACAATTTATGTGGCTCCTGTAAAAAAGACAAATTTGATGCTGTAACACGACTACGTACAGCGCATTTTTTTGTCTTTTTTGTACACACCACATAAAATGTTGTTTTTCCACGAAAACTTGTGCACGAACATAGAATGTCACGATGGACACCAAAAAATTTATGTCAATTTTTTTTGACATTTTTAAAATTAATTTTAGTTATTTTGTATAATGGGAGCATTTGCTCCTATGAGCCAAAACGTCACCTCCCTGGACCAGTGGGCTTCTTTTTTAGACTTAAGATTGTTCTGCTTTGTGTTCTTTCATTTCCCCATGTATTTTGTGCTACTAAAGTATATGATGAATGTGATATGGGTGCTTTTATTTGTCTGATTTTCGTTCGGTTCTAAGATTAAAGTATTAGTCTCTTACAGTATATGTCCTGGAGTATATGTGAATGCAAGTTTCATCTCTATGATGCTTATAGTTGTACCTCTGGTAACCATAGCTGTCACTCTTCTTACAGAGAAATATTAAGTGAATAATATAGCTACAGCTCCTACACCTATGTGCAACACCAAATGTTCAATTGGAATTAAAAGGCAAGACTCGAATGTAATTGAACTGCCACTGTACCTGAAACCATGTTGGACAAGTGCATATCATGCCTCAGCCTGCTATTTGTACTGCTATTCTAACTTTTGTTACCTTTTCCCGTGCTACCCTGATGCACTGATAAGCCATGCATTATAGATTTCAACATGAATGTTTCCCTATAAATTTCCTTATGATTGGTTGTCTCTATATAAATTAGATTTTTTTCCTTTGCATGTTGATGGAATTCTTCGTACTTAGTAATTCAGACATCTGTCAATCGTACATGTCAGTAATATGATTAAAATTTGGCCTTGTTGTCCATCAAGGAATCCATGGGTCAAGTTAAAAGTGGTTCCGGAGTTGTTAGTGCTCAGCAAGCTGAAGATCTTCGTCTGAAGGAGAAAAGAAGAAGAGAGCGTGAGGTGTGCTTATTAAAGTGATATTTGAGTAAGTTGGCAATGTGCATCAGATATAGTTTAGTTGACTTGTTGTCTGTTGTCGTGCAGAAAAATCTACCTAGGAAGAAACGCCGAAAATTAGAGGCACAACGGGAGATGCTGGAGGACGACAGGGCAGATGAGGAGGAAGCTCAGGTTAGTAACCATAAAAAAGCAGCGGCTACTGTAATTAAAATTTGTTCCGATGGAGCTTTCTATTATAGTACTCCCTCCGTCCCATGAAAGTTGTCTTAGATTGTCTAAATTTGGATGTACAATCTAAGAAAAAATTCATGGGACGGAGGGAATACTTGTTAAAAAGAACTCTAGACTGGTACTTGGGGCTGACCTCATGCGTATAATAGAGCTATATTCACCTCCTAATCTTCAATGAGTTTCTGCAGGAAAGCGAAGGAGGGAAGAAAGCAAAGAATAGCCAATCTGTAGTTGATGTGGCTTATCGTAGGGCAAAATCAATGAAGGCTACGGGCAAAAAGGGTATTGTTGCTGTCAAAGGAAAGAATGAGAAAAAGGCAAAACAACCTTCTGAAAAGGGGCAGACTAGGCAAGAGGAAATGCACGAACTGTTCCAGAATGATATGAGTGAATGGAAACAGGGCCGCGCCTTGAAGAAAAAGGACAGCTCTTTTGCAAAGAAATCCAAGAACTCTTTTAAGAGCAAATCAAGGTATGTAATGATGTTTTTGCTCCAGTTCTGTAATTCTGCATTATGGGGAGAAGACGAAAATGACATTGGCAGTGCTTTCTGGGAACCCTCATTTCTAAAACTGGGTTTTCTAATTTCTTTTTGTCAGGTACAAGCGGCGAAAGTAGAAGACCTGTCAACTTATAATGGATTGTCATAACTGGGCGTGCATTACCCCTTGTAACATTTTTGACTGATTTGCCCCGAGGAATCCCCAGGGTCCTGATGTTGTTTACTCACTGTCTCTGTCTATGAGTTTAGAATTGTACCCATACCATGTAGTTGCAATTTCTCCATTTCTGAAATCATCTTCCCATGATATCTGGACCTCATGTTTCTTCCTGTACAGAATTTTCTTTTACCACTAAGCCGTTACAGGAACATTAGCTTGTAGATCGGTTTATAGTTCTCTCATTGTCTCAGCTAAATGCTAGTAGGTTTTTGTGATGTGCAATGGGGCTAGTTTCCTTGCTCGGGAGGTAAAGGGCATGGGTGGCTGGGGGCACACCTTCAATGGAATGGTTGGTTTGTTGCAGATACGCTGTGTGTGATGTCGATCTAGGACATGCAAGAGCATCTGTTGTGGTTCGGTGCTATTTTTTTACCATACCAGCCTGATCTAGAAGTAGGTTGCCAGTTTTGGAACCCAATAAAAGCTTTTAGACCATACCGGCCTGATGTAGAAGTAGTTTGCTAGTTTTAGTTTATCTCCAACCGAGCGACCCATCTTGCGCCCACGCGAGTCCGGATGGGTCGAGCCGGACAAAACCTGGTCGAGCCGGACAAAACCTGGCCCAGCGCGTGGACCTATCCTTAAAACGGATGGCCGCGGCGTCCGGAACGACCCAAATCTGGGACGAGTTTGCGTGGCCGCGGACGCTGATGACTGGCCGCTTGCGTCCGCCCTTGGCCTGCGTGTCATAGGCAGAAATAATTTTTCCTCATTAAAAAAGTACCCATTACATTTTTTTAGTCTACTAGTCCTATCCTAATATGTATGGGGCCGGCGGCCTCGCCGGCAACTCCTCGCCGACTCGTCGTTCGGGCTGTGGATTTCACTCGACGCGGGCGGCCTGTACGCGTGAGGATTCCACTCCCACTGGGTGGTGTGGCGGAGGCCTTCATCCTCCTCCTTTCCGTCCGCGCGCCTCGGCGGCGCTCGCGTTCGCGTCTGCAATGGCACCATCCGCTTCCCGCACGGCTCCGGCTCTGCATGGCGGCGTGTTCCACGCGGTCCGCGCCTCCCGGCGGACGCGGCCGCGCCTGGGCCTCATGGTTCTCCTTCCGGCGCGCATGCGGTTGTCGGCCGCGCTCGCCAGACGCGCGCCTGCCGAGCGCGCCGCTCGGCGAGGGGCGGATGAGCTGCCGGGCTGCTCGCATAGCGAGTGGTTCTTCGACCGAGGATGTCGCCTAATCGGCGGCGGCCGGCGGGTGGCCTCGTGCTCCTTCGTCACGCGCGTGAGGTCGGCGAGACGCTCCTCGATGGCGGCGTTGATGTTCGCCGCGCGAGGTCCTCCTCGTCGACGGGCTCCTCCTCCGCGGCGGCCGCCCTCCTCCGCGGCCTCGTACCAGCCGTCCGCGGTCTCGTGCCAGCCGTCGCCCGCCTCCACCATCTCGCGTCCTCTTCCTTCTTCGCCGCCGCCTCGCGCGGCGCGGAGCGCCTCGTTGTCGGCGACCCACGCGCGTCCGCGCGCTCCTCCTCTCTGTCGTGGAACGACCGGGCGAGGAGAGCTTGGACCACGCTGCAGGGTGCGCGGCATGGCGATGGAGAGGCGCGGAGAAGGTGGAGGGAGAGGACGGCGGACGAGTGTGATGGTCTGTGAGACCGCCGCCGTCTTTATAGCCGGCGGCCTGGGCGGGAAACAGGCGCGACGCGGCGCGCGCGCGCGGGAACCTTGGTGCGCGCGGGAACTTTCCCGCGCGTTCTACCGCCCGCCATTGCTGTCCCGTCGAGGCCTGCCATGGCACAGCGCCGCGCAGGGGAGACGAACCACGTGGCGTCTTTTTGGGTCGCCGCGTTGGGCGCAGCGTGCGACCCAAACGGACACGCGGACGCGGGGCGCTGTCCGCGTATCCGCACGGCTACCCAAATGGCCAGCGCGTCCGTTTGGGTCGCTCGGTTGGAGATGCCCTTAGAACCCAATAAAAGCGATGGCAACCTTGTGCTGGCCTACCCACAGGGTGCCGAACAGATGAACCGGCACGTGCCACATCGGATTTTAGAGCATCTCCACCGGCGGCCCCGATAGCATTTTGGAGGCCGACAGCGAAAATGGGCTCGCACCGGTGCGCTCCAAACGCCACCGGCCAATTTTGGAGCCCAATAGAATGTCGGCACCTCCGTGTCGGCCCATTCGTCGAAGGCGTGAATCGGGCGCGCCGGCACCTCGCGGCACGTCTGAAAACGAGTGTGGGCTCCGCCTGGCGCAGCCAGACACACCGTTTTTCCACCTCCTACACACGCCCGAGCCGACTCCCACCCCTCTAGATCACCACCGTCGCCGTCCCCCACCCGCGCCCACCCTGCTTGCAATAGACACCGCCGTTGTCTAGGAACCGTCCATCGACACGGCCGCCACCCCCTCGACCGGGGCCGCTGTTTCGCCCGGAACAGAGCTCGCCATCACGCGATAGTATCGCCCGCCCGCAAGGTGTTCGTCGATTGCCGCGATGGACGGCGGCGAGATGATGATGCAGCTGTTTACGGAGGAGCAGAACGCTGAGGCTGTTCGGCGGCAACATCAACAGCTGATTCTTACGAACATGTTGCGCGTTTGCCAGCCTTTCTTCGTCGTGCCTCGGCGCGGCGGCTCAAAGCCAGGCAAGAGGAGGAACATCAACCGGCATCGTGAAGCTAGCACAATGCTGCTTGACGCCGACTACTTCAACGACGACGCGACTCATTCGCCGAAGGAATTTCGGCGCCGTTTTAGGATGAACAAGGACCTGTTCTTGAAGATTGTCCATGGCGTCAGGGAATACGACACATACTTCATGACCAAGAAAGATTGCACAGGTTTGTGGGGTTTCACCTCAATTCAGAAGTGCACTGCTGCAATGCGCTGTCTTGCATACAGATCTCCTCCAGATACAGCCAATTGTAGGATAACGTAGCATAGAAAACAAAAATTTTCCTACGGCGAACACGCAATCCAAGCCAAGATGCAATCTAGAAGACGGTAGCAACGAGGGGATTGTCGAGACTCACCCTTGAAGAGATTCCAAAGCCTACAAGAGGAGGCTCTTGTTGCTGCGGTAGACGTTCACTTGCCGCTTGCAAAAGCGCGTAGAAGATCTTGATCACGATCGGTTCCGCGCCACGAACGGGCAGCACCTCCGTGCTCGGTCACACGTTCGGTTGTTGATGAAGACGACGTCCACCTCCCCGTTCCGGCGGGCGCGATAGTAGCTCCTCTTGAATCCGACGGCACGACGGCGTGGTGTCGGTGGCGGTGGAGAAATCCGGCGGAGCTTCGCTAAGCGTGCGGGATATGGTGGAGCGGGGCGCTAGGGTTTGGGGAGAGGGGGTGGCCGGCCACTATGGGGGGCGGCCAAGCTTGTGGCTTTTGTGTGTCCGGCCCCCTCCCCTTGGCCCTCTATATATAGGTGGAAGCCCCAAGTGTTGGACTACAAGTCTTCGAATAAGACCCGAACCCAAAACCTTCCATATGGTGGGAAACCTTCCCAAGCTAGGATTCCCACTAGAGGTGGGAATTCCACCTTCCATAGGGGGGGTGGCCGGCCCCCTAAGGGGGAGTCCACTTGGGACTCCTCCCCCACTAGGGTTGGCCGGCCATGGAGGTGGAGTCCCATGTGGACTCCACCTTCCTTGGTGGTTTCTTCCGGACTTTTCTAGAACCTTCTAGAACCTTCCATAGAACCTTCCGCATCATTTTATTCACATAAAATGACATCCTATATATGAATCTTATTCTCCGGACCATTCCGGAACTCCTCGTGATGTCCGGGATCATATCCGGGACTCCGAACAAATATTCGAACTCCATTCCATATTCAAGTTCTACCATTTCAACATCCAACTTTAAGTGTGTCACCCTACGGTTCGCGAACTATGCGGACATGGTTGAGTACTCACTCCGACCAATAACCAATAGCGGGATCTGGAGATCCATAATGGCTCCCACATATTCAACGATGACTTTAGTGATCGAATGAACCATTCACATACGATACCAATTCCCTTTGTCACGCGATATTTTACTTGTCCGAGGTTTGATCATCGGTATCACACTATACCTTGTTCAACCTCGTCTCGACAAGTACTCTTTACTCGTACCGTGGTATGTGGTCTCTTATGAACTTATTCATATGCTTGCAAGACATTAGACGACATTCCACCGAGAGGGCCCAGAGTATATCTATCCGTCATCGGGATGGACAAATCCCACTGTTGATCCATATGCCTCAACTCATACTTTCCGGATACTTAATCCCACCTTTATAACCACCCATTTACGCAGTGGCGTTTGATGTAATCAAAGTACCTTTCCGGTATAAGTGATTTACATGATCTCATGGTCATAAGGACTAGGTAACTATGTATTGAAAGCTTATAGCAAATAACTTAATGACGTGATCTTATGCTACGCTTAATTGGGTGTGTCCATTACATCATTCATACAATGATATAACCTTGTTATTAATAACATCCAATGTTCATGATTATGAAACTAATCATCTATTAATCAACAAGCTAGTTAAGAGGCTTACTAGGGACTCTTTGTTGTTTACATATCACACATGTATCAATGTTTCAGTTAATACAATTATAGCATGGTATATATAAACATTTATCATAAACATAAAGATATATATAATAACCACTTTTATTATTGCCTCTTGGGCATATCTCCAACAGTCTCCCACTTGCACTAGAGTCAATAATCTAGATTACATTGTAATATACCTAACACCCATGGCATTCTGGTGTTGGTCATGCTTTGCCCTAGGGAGAGCTTTAGTCAACGGATCTGCTACATTCAGATCAGTGTGTACTTTGCAAATCTTTACTTCTCCATCTTCGATGTATTCGCGAATCGAGTGGTAACGCAGCTTGATATGCTTCAGCCTCTTGTGTGACCCTGGCTCTTGTGCATTGGCGATGGCACCCATGTTATCACAGTAGATGACAAATGGGTCCAATGCACTAGGAACCACACCGAGCTCTACAATGAACCTCTTCATCCATACCGCTTCGATGAAGCCTCTGAGCTATGTACTCCGATTCTGTTGAGGATTTTGCCACCGTGCACTTCCGAGCTTGCCCGCTTTGCAGCACCATTCAATATAAACACGTACCCAGATTGTGACTTAGAGTCATCGGGATCGGTGTTCCAACTTGCATCGGTGTAACTTGTTACAACGAGCTCTTGGTCACCTCCATAACAAAGAAACATATCCTTAGTTCTTTTCAAGTACTTCAGGATATTCTTGACCATGTCCAGTGTTCCATTCCTGGATCACTTTGATATCTGCTAAAACTAACGATGTGCTATATCCGGTCTTGTACATAGCATGGCATACATGATAGAGCCTCGCCGAGGCATAGGGGATCTGACTCATCCTTTCTCTTTCTTCTGCCGTAGCCGGTCCTTGAGTCTTACTCAAGACCTTGCATGGTAACATAGGTAAGAATCCTTTCTTACTTTCGTCCATTCTAAACTTCTTGAGAATCTTGTCCAGGTATGTACTCTGTGATAGCCCTATTAGACGTCTTGATCTATCTCTATAAATCTTGATGCCTAATATGTATGATGCTTCACCAAGGTCTTTCATTGAAAAACTATTATTCAAATAACCCTTTACACTGCTTAATAGTTCTATATCATTCCCAATCAATAATATGTCATCTACATATAATATCAGGAATGCTACAGAGCTCCCACTCACTTTCTTGTAAATACAGGCCTCTCCATGACACTGTATAAACCGAAGTCTTTGATCACCTTATCAAAGCGTCGGTTCCAACTTCTCGATGCTTGCTTCAGTCCATAGATTGAACGCTGAAGTTTGCATACTTTGTCAGCATTTTAGGATCAACAAAACCTTTGGGTTGTACCATATACAACTCTTCCTCAATGTCTCCATTAAGGAATGCCGTTTTGACATCCATCTGCAAATCTCATAATCGAAAAATGCAGCTATTGCTAACAAAATCCTCACAGATTTTAGCTTCAGGTGAGAAAGTCTCATCGTAGTCAACACCTTGAATTTGTCGGAAACCCTTTGCGACAAGTCGAGCTTTATAGACAGTAATATTACCATCAGCATCTGTTTTTCTTTTGAAGATCCATTTATTCTCGACAGCCTTGCGGCTAAGTCTACCAAAGTCCATACTTTGTTATCATACATGGATCCCATTTCGGATTTCATGGCTTCTTGCCATTTGTTGGAATCTGGGCTCATCATCGCTTCTTCATACGTCGCAGGTCTTCATCATTGTTATCCACAATCATGACATTTAGACAAGGATCATACCAATGGGAGTGGTACGATCCCTTGTCGATCTGCGAGGTTCAGCTGTCTCATTTGAAGTTTCATGATCATTATCATTAGCTTCCTCTGTTGCGGTGTAGGTGGTACAGGAACATTTTCCGGTACTGCGCTACTCTGATCAACGAGTAGAGATTCTTCAATCTCATCGAGTTCTACTTTTCTTCCACTTTCTTTAGTGAGAAATTCTTTCTCAAGAAAGGTTCCGTTCTTAGCAACAAAGATCTTGCCTTCGGATCTGTGATAGAAAGTGTACCCTATAGTTTCCTTAGGGTATCCTATGAAGACGCATTTCTCCGCTTTGGGTTCTAGCTTGTCCGGTTGTAACTTTTTTACATAGGCTTCGCAACCCCAAACTTTTAGGAACGACAGCTTAGGTTTCTTATTAAACCATAATTCATACGGCGTCGTTTCAACGGATTTTGATGGTGCTCTATTTAAAGTGAATGCTGTCTCTAATGCATAACTCCAAAATGATAACGGCAAATCAGTAAGAGACATCATAGAACGAACCATATCTAAGAGAGTTCGATTACGACGTTCGGACACACCGTTTCGTTGTGGTGTTCCAGGCGGTGTCAATTGTGAAAGTATTCCGCATTTCTTTAAATGCATGCCAAACTCATAACTTAGATATTCACCTCCGCGATCAGATCGTAGAAATTTAATCTTCTTGTTACGTTGATTTTCTACTTCACTTTGGAATTCCTTAAACTTCTCGAAAGTTTCGGATTTATGTTTCATTAAATAGATATACCCATATCTACTCAAATCATCTGTGAAGGTTAGAACATAACGATAACCACCGCGATGCTACACTCATTGGTCCACACACATCTGTATGTATGATTTCCAATAAGTCAGTAGCTCGCTCCATCATACCCGAGAATGGAGTCTTAGTCATTTTTCCCATCAGACATGCTTCGCATCTATCAAGTGACTCAAAGTCAAGTGATTCAAGTAATCCATCGGTATGGAGTTTCTTCATGCGTTTCACTCCAATATGACCAAGACGACAGTGCCACATATAAGTAGAATTATCATTCAATTTAATTCGCTTAGCATCAATGTTATGTATATGTGTATCACTACTATCGAGATCTAATAGAAATAAGCCATTCTTTTCAGGTGCTCGACCATAAAAGATATTATTCATAAAGATAGAACAACCATTATTCTCAGACTTGAATGAATAACCGTCTTGCATTAAACAAGATCCTGATATAATGTTCATGCTCAACGCGGGTACATAATAACAATTATTTAGGCTTAAAACTAATCCCGAAGGTAGATGTAGAGGAAGTGTCCGACTGCGATCACATTGACCTTGGATCCGTTTCAACGCGCATCGTCACTTCATCTTTCAGCGGTTGTCGTTTATTCTTTAGTTCTGTTTCGAGTTACAAATATGAGCAACCGAACCAGTATCAAATACCCAGGTACTAGAACGAGAACCAGTGAAATGAACATCTATAACATGTATATCGGATATACCTTCTTTCTTCTTCTTGACAAGGCCGCTCTTCAGATCTGCCAAATACTTGGAGCAATTACGCTTCGGTCCCCTTCTCCTTGCGTAATAGCACTCAGCATCGGCTTAGGGCCAGACTTAGGTTTCACGGGAGGCGTGGCAGCTTTCTTGCCACTCTTCTTGTTCTTGCCTTTAGACTTGCCCTGTTTCTTGAAGCTGGTGGTCTTGTTGACCATCAACACTTGGTGCTCTTTCTTGATCTCAATCTCAGCAGCTTTTAGCATGCCAAAGAGTTCAGGAAACTCCTTATTCATGTTCTGCATATTGTAGTTCATCACAAAGTTCTTATAACTTGGTGGCAGTGATTGAAGGACACGATTAATCCCCAGTCTGTTAGGAATCACTATTCCCAAGTCACTGAGTTTCTTCGCATGCCCGGTCATAACGAGCATGTGCTCACTAATGGAGCTGCCTTCTTCCATCATACAGCTGAAAAAGTGTTTCGATGCTTCATAGCATTCCACGGCCGCATGAGTCTCAAAAATAGTCTTCAACTCTTTTATCAACTCATGAGGATCGTGGTGCTCAAAACGTTTTTGAAGATCGGATTCAGTGCATAAGATGGCACACTGAACTTGAGAGTACGAGTTTTCCGAGTCACGTAAACATTCTTTACTTCATCGGTTTCAGTTTCTGCAGGAGGGTCACCTAGCGGTGCATCAAGCACATATTGCAGATTTCCGCCATTGAGGAAGATCCTCACATGACGGAACCAGTCGGTGAAGTTGCTACCGTTGCTCTTAAGTTTTTCTTTCTCTAGGAACTGGTTAAAATTGATTGGGGACGCCATATCTACAACATATTTGCAATAGTTTAGACTAAGTTTATGACAAATTGAGTTCAAATTTTAATTCAACATAATTAAAAATCTAGGTGAACTCCCACTCAAAACAATATCCCTCGCATTGTCTTAGTGATCACACGAACCAAATCTACCGCACCTAAACCCGATCATCACGAGAAAAGGTGTGATTTCAATGGCGAACACTCAAAGTGTTCATCATATCAATCATATGATTCATGCTCTACCTTTCGGTATCACGTGTTCCGAGACCATGTCTGCATGCTAGGCTCGTCAAGGCCACCTTAGTATCCGCATGTGCAAAACTGTCTTGCACCCGTTGTATGTACTTATTGAATCTATCACACCCGATCATCACGAGATGCTTCGAAACGACAAGACTTGATAACGGTGCTACTAAGGATGAACACTTTATTATCTTGAGATTTTAGTGAGAGGGATCATCTTATAATGCTACCGTCGCGATCTAAGCAAAATAAGATGCATAAAAGGATTAACATCACATGCAGTTCATATGTGATATGATATGGCCCTTTTGTCTTTGCGCCTTTGATCTTGATCTCCAAAGCGTGGACATGATCTCCATCATCAACGGGCATGATCTCCATCATCGTCGGCGAAGCACCAAGGTCAATGGCGCCGTCTTCATGATCGTCCTCCATGTAGCAACTATTACAACTACTTTGAAATACTACTCAACATGAAATTTAAAGACAACCATAAGGCTCCTGCCGGTTGCCACAATACAATAATGATCATCTCATACATATTCATCATCACATTATGGCCATATCACATCACCAAACCCTGCAAAAACAAGTTAGACGTTCTCTAATTTGGTTTGCATATTTTACGTGGTTTAGGGTTTTCGAGTAAGATCCAATCTACCTACGAACATGAACCACAACGGTGATACTAGTGTTTTCAATAGAGGAGTAAATTGAATCTTCACTATAGTAGGAGAGACAGACACCCGCAAAGCCACTTATGCAATACAAGTTGCATGTCAAGCGTGGAGCAAATCTCATGAACGCGGTCATGTAAAGTTAGCCCGAGCCGCTTCATCCCACTATGCCACAAAGATGCAAAGTACTCAACTAAAGATAACAAGAGCATCAACGCCCACAAACCATTGTGTTCTACTCGTGCAACCATCTATGCATAGACACGGCTCGATACCACTGTAGGATAACGTAGCATAGAAAACAAAAATTTTCCTACGGCGAACACGCAATCCAAGCCAAGATGCAATCTAGAAGACGGTAGCAACGAGGGGATTGTCGAGACTCACCCTTGAAGAGATTCCAAAGCCTACAAGAGGAGGCTCTTGTTGCTGCGGTAGACGTTCACTTGCCGCTTGCAAAAGCGCGTAGAAGATCTTGATCACGATCGGTTCCGGCGCCACGAACGGGCAGCACCTCCGTGCTCGGTCACACGTTCGGTTGTTGATGAAGACGACGTCCACCTCCCCGTTCCAGCGGGCAGCGGAAGTAGTAGCTCCTCTTGAATCCGACAGCACGACGGCGTGGTGTCGGTGGCGGGAGAAATCCGGCGGAGCTTCGCTAAGCGTGCGGGATATGGTGGAGGAGCGGGGCGCTAGGGTTTGGGGAGAGGGGGTGGCCGGCCACTATGGGGGCGGCCAAGCTTGTGGCTTTGTGTGTCCGGCCCCCTCCCCTTGGCCCTCTATATATAGGTGGAAGCCCCAAGTGTTGGACTACAAGTCTTCGAATAAGACCCGAACCCAAAACCTTCCATATGGTGGGAAACCTTCCCAAGCTAGGATTCCCACTAGAGGTGGGAATTCCACCTTCCATAGGGGGGTGGCCCCCTAGGGGAGTCCACTTGGGACTCCTCCCCCACTAGGGTTGGCCGGCCATGGAGGTGGAGTCCCATGTGGACTCCACCTTCCTTGGTTTCTTCCGGACTTTTCTAGAACCTTCTAGAACCTTCCATAGAACCTTCCGCATCATTTTATTCACATAAAATGACATCCTATATATGAATCTTATTCTCCGGACCATTCGGAACTCCTCGTGATGTCCGGGATCATATCCGGGACTCGAACAAATATTCGAACTCCATTCCATATTCAAGTTCTACCATTTCAACATCCAACTTTAAGTGTGTCACCCTACGGTTCGCGAACTATGCGGACATGGTTGAGTACTCACTCCGACCAATAACCAATAGCGGGATCTGGAGATCCATAATGGCTCCCACATATTCAACGATGACTTTAGTGATCGAATGAACCATTCACATACGATACCAATTCCCTTTGTCACGCGATATTTTACTTGTCCGAGGTTTGATCATCGGTATCACACTATACCTTGTTCAACCTCGTCTCCTGACAAGTACTCTTTACTCGTACCGTGGTATGTGGTCTCTTATGAACTTATTCATATGCTTGCAAGACATTAGACGACATTCCACCGAGAGGGCCCAGAGTATATCTATCCGTCATCGGGATGGACAAATCCCACTGTTGATCCATATGCCTCAACTCATACTTTCCGGATACTTAATCCCACCTTTATAACCACCCATTTACGCAGTGGCGTTTGATGTAATCAAAGTACCTTTCCGGTATAAGTGATTTACATGATCTCATGGTCATAAGGACTAGGTAACTATGTATTGAAAGCTTATAGCAAATAACTTAATGACGTGATCTTATGCTACGCTTAATTGGGTGTGTCCATTACATCATTCATACAATGATATAACCTTGTTATTAATAACATCCAATGTTCATGATTATGAAACTAATCATCTATTAATCAACAAGCTAGTTAAGAGGCTTACTAGGGACTCTTTGTTGTTTACATATCACACATGTATCAATGTTTCGGTTAATACAATTATAGCATGGTATATATAAACATTTATCATAAACATAAAGATATATATAATAACCACTTTTATTATTGCCTCTTGGGCATATCTCCAACACCAATGACTACCTACGGATGGCAGAGTCGACATGTACAGAGACTCTCTACAGGTTCTGCCGAGCCGTCATAGCGGTGTTAGCTGAAGACTATTTGAGAGCACCAAAAGCAGATGATACAGCTCGGATCCTGCCGAAAAATGCAGCAAGAGGGTTTCTGGGATGTTTGGAAGCATTGATTGTATGCATTGGGGCTGGAAGAATTGCCCTTTTGCTTGGGGGGATCTACAAGGGGCATACTGGTGAGTGCAGTGTCATTCTTGAGGCGGTGGCAGACCATGAGCTTTGGATTTGCCATGATTTTTGGCATGGCAGGAACAAACAATGATATCAACGTGTTGCAGCGCTCTCCGGTGTTTGCCAGGCTAGCTGAGGGACAAGCTCCTGCCGTGAACTTTGAGGTAAACGACCACACATACAACAAGGGGTACTATCTAGCTGATGGTATCTACCCGACGTATGCTACATTTGTGAAGACAATTCCCTCTCCATCAAACGAGATGGAAGGCTATTTTGCAACATGCCAGGAAGCAGCACGCAAGGATGTTGAGCATGCTTTTGGGGTGCTTCAGCAGCGTTTCGCCATTGTCAGGTACTCTGCTCTCACTTGGTCTTAGGCACAGATGTGGGAGGTGATGAACGCCTGTGTGATCATCCACAACATGATCATTGAGAGCGAGCGCGACGCACCTGTGCAGGATGATCATCCATTTGATTATCAAGGGCCAATAGCTGAGGTAGAGCATGTGCCCCAAGAATTTGCTGCTTTTCTTCATATGCACAATGAAATTCGAGATACAGGTCCACACTGAAGGTGGATCTAGCTGCGCATTTGGGGGCGAGGAGAGGAGCAGCCAACAATGCATGATTTTATTTCTATTTGTTTGCCTGGACGAATAATTTAAGTACTATTTGTTTGTTGGGTTGTATGAATAATTTAAGTACTATTTTTTTATTGATTGTATGAATAATTTAATTCTATTTGTGTGATTGTATGAATAAAATGTGATCGTTATGTTGTTTCAAAATATTGTAAAAAGAAAAGAAAAAATTGGGACGACGTCGGTGTGGGAACAGCGTTCCCAAATGAAGGATGCACTGCCGGCGCCCCCAAACGGAGGTGCCGGCGCCCCTCCGGCGCTTTTTTGGGGGCTGCCGATGGAGATGCTCTTAGGGGGGCGGATCAACATGTTAGCACCTTCATGGCCGCTTTCATGGGTCGTCCTCTTTAATGAACTTGTTGGTTCTGTCCTCTTTAATGAACTTGTCGGTTCTGCATGCGGAGACGGTTTTGTAAATGCGCACACTGGCTAGAGTTTGGTCTATTCAGTAGGCCCTCTCCACTCACAATGCCGCGCTGGCTTGCCACCACCTACTCGATGCTAGGCTATAACGGCTGCATGCCCCAACGGCGTCGCAGCCACCGCTGCAGCTGGAGTCTGTGGCCCCGTCGTAGCATGATGACGAGCTCGAACTGCCGGACTTCTACTACGATCGCTTCTCTAACGATTCTGAGATCGACGAGTGGAACGAGACATTCATAGCAGACGCGGGGGCCGAGGTCACGGAGGAGCAGACCGTGGCCTCCTTCAACGCGCAGCGCGACCAGAGGTCTAGGGGCAAGTGCGTGAGGAGACCAACGCTGCTATCTTCGAGCGCGCCGTCGAGATCTCGCTCGAGTGGGCGCACAGGAGGAGGTTGGTCGCCTCCTCATGGTGGCCGAGTGGTAGAGGATGCTTGAGGTCAACCCTCAGGCCAGGCCGAGGTGGCCGCCCATGAGGAAGCGTGGCTCTCCTAGAACGAGGAGTCCCGTCAGTGGCAGATGACGCTGAAGGCCTATCGCGGAGCAAGGGGTGGAGAGGGTTTATTTTAGTTTAGTTTAGTTCAAACGTCATTCAAACTTTTGTAAAACCTAAATTTGAATGAAATTTTGGAGTTTGATTACATTTGTTTGTTCAATTTTTTTTTTAGATTTTTATCGGGTCCCTGGTCTGGGACGGCCCTGCCCAAATGGAGAAGAAGGTGTGTGCATACCTGTCAGGCGCCTATTTAGGACGCTAGGGGAGATTCTCTAGAGTTTTGATAGCCAGTACTAGTAAGAAAAAGCCTACTGTTGGCGTGTCAAATTCGTCCACCGGTCACGGGGTTTACGCTTGCATAGCCTCGTGAAACCGAGAACTTAGGGTTTTCGCTACGCGAAACTAGATAGACCGGATTAATTTTTTCATACAGTCCGACGCGATGTCTGGACGAACCTTTTTTCTCTAAGGGCATCTTCAGTGGCGCGACGTATTTCAGACGCCCAAAAGTGGTCGCGAGCGTCCGTTTCCGTCGCCCAGCGGACATATTTTGTCCGCGCGTCCGTTTGCATCTGGGTGTGCTCCCACCGGGGCGACCCATTTTTTGAATTGCAACATATTAAAAACATAGAAAGTAGTACATATAAATGCATAAAAACTATACAAAGTAGATCTATAGGCCTAGACTACTTGCTTCCTGACGGGCCAACCCCGTCGTTGCGTAGCTCCGTCGACTGCTTCTCCGCCGCCTCCCGTGCGGCCGCTATGGCTCGGTGCGCCGCCGCGTCCTCGCGCAGTGCCTGCTTCAGCCTCGCGTTGGCGGCATCGTCCTTGAGCGTCTCGAAAGACTCGACAATAGCCCTCTGCTATGCCGCCCTCTCCTTCGGCGTAGACGCATCAGGGTCATCGGAAGACCAAGATATCTCGGAGTCGGAGTCCTCTGCGGCAGCGGCGGCTGCTAGGCTGCGCTGTTCCATCTCGGCGTCGACCGCTGCATGCCGCGGCGTCCCTCACCGGGTCGAGGAGGCCGTCGGGGCTGTCGTCGTCGTCGAACTCCTCCTCGGAGCTCGAGGTCGGGGGAGGTGGAGTGGAAGGTGGAGGTGCGGCAGCCTGGCCGCGTCCGGCGCTGCTCATGGTGGATCTGGTGGAGGCTGAGCGAAAGCGGCGCTACGGCGGCGGCTTAGTGGGAGGAGATGAGATGCTCGCGCCCGTTTATATAGGTCGGAGGCAGGATGACGGTCGCGCCACGCGTGGCATCGCCATTACTACGTGTGCAGAGGTAGGCGACGGCCGCGCGCCACGCGAGGCATCGCCATTTACGCGGCCGCAGACTGCCGAAGGGACGCCTCGGCGCTAGTGCGGAGAAGACGCACGACGCTGGTCACGCCGCGGGCAGACAAAACGTCCGCCGAGCGCGAGCGGACACTTTCAGCGTCCGCGCGGCTCAGAGACGCATCCGAGTCGCATATTTGGGCAAGGTTTGCGTCCCGCGGACGGCCGGTCACTTTGCGTCGCCCCGCTGGAGGTGGTGCCAGACGCATTTCCGGTCACGGCGGACGAAATCGGTGGCTCAGCATGCGTTCGCGCGGGCCCTAAGAGCATCTCCAGCCGCGTCCCCCAAAGCGTCCCCCAAAGCAATTTGGGGCGCGCCGGACCAAAAATCAGTTCTAGCCGCGTCCCCAAAGCCCATTTTTGTCCGGCGCCCGATACGGTGTCCGGCGCCCGAGCCCGTCCCCGTCCCACGGGGACGCTCCGGGACGCCGGACACAACGAACGAGGCGGGGAGTGGCGGGGCCGACCCTTCAGCGGCACAATAAATTTAACCTAACCGTCGCCTACCTCGCGACGGAAGTTGATGGCGCGCAGCGAGTGCGTTCCCGCGACGATGCGGTTCCAGAGGCGCAGCGACGCGTCCGTCGCGCCTAGCTCTGCGTGCCGGTGTGAGCGCCACCGCTCCTCCGCCTCCTCCCTCCGGCCTATAAAAGGGCCGCCTCTCATCGTCCCTCTCACACACAAACCCTAGCGCCTCTCTCCCAAACCCTAGCCGCCACCATCTCAACAAGAGTCGACGTCATGGTTCGGACCCGCGCGTGTAATATCCCAGGTTTAGAGGCTATAAAATGAGAGAACACCAAAGTGTGCATTGCATTCATGCATAGAAAATCCGGGGAATTTTCGCGCTTTCAAATAAAACTTACCATAGTAACTGAAGTTTCACTTGACTTGCTGGAATTGAAGTAGATCATCAAGTCAAGCGCTATAAACTTCACTGTGATATTTGTTAAAACCTTGTTTTGGGTAGAGAGGATTTGATCTAGGAGCTAGATCAAATGGAATTAGTTTTGACAACAAACAATACCTTAAGTAAGGGTCAATTACAAGATCTTATAAAAGATCTCAACATGACATTCCTTACAACAACACATGAATAATTATTCAACCATAAATCAAAGAATTAAGAAACTATTCTTTACTTATCTTTTCCATATCTTTTACTAAATAAATGTTTTTACCATGATTCTCATGGTGTATCTTCAACTACTTTTGTGTGTAATATAACTCAATTCTAAACTTATTAATAAATAAGGTAAATCATAGGGTTTAAAGTGCATAAAGGCCACACATTCTTATTTAAATCATAACTTATTAAATATATGGAATATCATAAAACTGAATCCATTTACATTACAAGTTATAGTTCAAACTATTTGAATAAAACTACTCATGAGTATTTTGAAACTCATATGATCATGCCTTGGTGCAATCAAACACCAACTATTCAAAATTGAGGAATAACCTTCAACCTTGACTTTTTGACCAATATTATAATATAAATCCAACCAAGTATGATGTAGTGACTCATCCATAATAATAAAACCATCCACAAGATATTTAGTAACAAATGCCACTTGGCTATCCAAATATAAATCATATGAGAGGATAATGATCTTGCCACATAGGATGAAAATATCTTCATGACTTGCTTTCCAAGCTTTGCCACCTCATGCTCAAAGGATTGCTATGGATGAGGGCATGACACCCAAGCACCTTACTCATCAAACCAACCCAAGAGTCACCACCTATGTGTCATGATACTAGAGCTTTCCCAAGCCTATAAATAGAGCCACCCCTTCATCCATTTGCTCATCAAGTACCATGATACATGGGAACAAACACATAGAGCCACTCCATGTGATTAGCTAGGATCAAGATGAAGAAGCTAGGAGGTGGAGGCATGCCACAAGATGCAGGTTTATCAGATTTCCAGAAGAACAAGCTACATAAGATACCAAGGTAGAATTCCTAGGCAAACCATATATTTATAGGATCATATCATCATCTCTTGAGTAGAACCTTAGGCTATTAAAAGACATTTAGAAGTGAGAGAGATTATAGATGCTAACCATATCCATGTCCATCCTAGAGAATATTAGAGTAGTATTAAATCCTACTTGTTCAAAACAACCTTTAATCTTGGAGGTGAGAGCCATGTTCTATTAGTGAAACATAACCAAAGCTTATGCTCATATACTAATCTTAGTTGTGTATCACATGGGTAATCACCACTAAAACCCTAGACCACATCTGACTTCCAATCCAAGGATCACTTTGGATCATAAATAGAACCCTGCCATACCTCATGCCTATTTATACTTCAATTTAGTGAAGCTTATGCAAAACCCTAAACCTTTCACATAGGATTCACTCCACATACAATATTAAGCCCTAACTTGTGCATCATGGATCACAAGTATAAATCAAGCAAGTTATAATTAAACTTAAATGATATTTAAGTGATTAGAATGAAACCAATATCCAATTCTATTTTGTCTTCCAAGTAATTTATTTAGTTGACCAAATAGGAAAATATATCATAGTTGAACCATCACCTTAGCAAGTGAATTGATCAATGATGAGCTTGGGAATTATCCTAAGTAATTCAAGCTAGAAGTTGCTAAGCAAGATTAGTAAATATAGAGTTTATCCAACCATATTCTTAAACCATTAGAAATAATTCTTCACATAAAATCATGAACCAACCCCATCCTCATTACCATTTATTCTAAACCCTAGCCATAATTAAAATATATATGAACAATCAAAATTGTTAGGCACATTAGCAAACCTAATCTTGTGTTCACCATGCACATGTTAGAAATTTTCAAACCATTCAAATAGATTGGTTCCTAAATTAAAAATCAATTGAGATAAATATCTAAACTATTTCTATTTTAATTAACCCTCACAAAATATTAATCTAATCTTAAATTAAATATTTAGTTAAACAACAAAACAATGCAGTAAGCATTATTATCAAGTTATGTTAATATTTAAATAATTTAGAACCTCCAAACATAACCAGAATTCAAAATTGAATTCAAACAACAAAATAGAAAACAGAAATATAAAACAGAATTTTAAAAGAGAGAAAAGAGAGGGAAACTCACCTGTCTTGGACCGCAGCAGCCCACCACAGCAACCCAACAGTCAGCCCAGTAGCAGCCCAGCCCAAACCAAATACATTTCGGTTGCTTTAATAATCGTGCAAGGAGAAAACACTTCGTCGTCATCGTCTCCGAGCTCGACAGCGCGGCGGAGCCAGTAGGCCACGATCTCGTCGTCGATAAGCATGCCCCGGACGTCGCCAGACACTCAGAACCACGCCCAATCTCTCTCGCGTCCGAGCTTATCCGCGGTCGAGAAGATCTTTGCCAAACGGAAGCTTCCAGAGACCGCCACCTCCCGACCATGGCCGTTGCCGTGTCAAGGCCACAGGGCTTCCCTTGGCCTATAAATAGGTGGAGGGCATCGCCGTACACCCTTTGTTCGCCTCCGCCATTCCATTACTGCTCAGGCACCTTCTATCTCTCACACGCATCCACTCTCTGTCGCCGGAGTCGAAGACGAAGCCGACGGAGGAGGCCACCCCAGCCTTCGGCGCGTGGTCCAGGAGGAGCGCCTGGACTCCAGGATCATCTGGGAGGAGCCCAGCATCCGGGGAGCCGTGTGGAGGATCAATTTCCTTGTTCCCTTCTGCAGCACATCGCCGGGAAATCTCCAATCGTCGTCGTCTCCGTCGACCATTGCCGGAGCCGACCACGTCATCATGTTCAGGGTGAGCATACGCCTCTGTAGAGCTAGATTTCGCATCCTAGAACCTCCTGTAGCCTCCGATTCGATTCTCGCCGGAGTAAACCGCCGCAGCACCCCTTTGCCGGCGATGCTCCGATGAGCCCCGTGGAAACCACCACCACCATTCGCTTCGCCTTGTTGTGCTCGTTCAGATGCACCTAGTCGCGCATCCAGGAGAGCCCTAAATCGGCGGCGCCACCGTGCTCTGGCCGCCGGCGTTTAAACGTCGGTGAGGTCAAAGGTCCTGGTCAACTTTGACCGGTCCTTGCTTGCGTGGCAGCCGATGTGGACACAAGCCCCACCAGTCAGTGCCTAAGGCTAGATCTGTCTCGGTACGTTTAGTATTTTAGATTTAATTCAAAATCCAGTAAATAACTGAAACTTTGAAAAATCATATAAAATTCATTTCAACTCAGAAAAATTCAAATAATATATCCAAATGCTCACAAAAATAAACTCTATTCAAATAAAATATAAAATAAAAATGTGTGTCAAAATAAAAATTCACTTATTTTTATCTTTATTAATTATGTCTTTCTAATTGTTTTAAATACAATTTTAATTCAATAAATTAATTAAGAATCCAAACTAAATAATAGCTATTCAGTAAGTAAATAAAATGTTAAGATTAATTTTCTTAATCATCTTTTTTTTTAATTTAAATATTAGTGATAATTCATAAACCCTAAATTGCAAATTACCATTTACCATTTTCTTTAAATAAAGCAAGAAAATACCAACAACTAATATTATTTTGATAACTCCAAAAATTTGTAACTTAAACATTTTTAATTAACAAGTTATCATTTTAAAACCTAATCATAATTATAAAACCCTAATTCTAGAAATTAAATCCTAACTAAACTTTATCTTAATTCTTAAACCCTTTAAAATAATTAAATGATAAGATTATTATTAATTTTGTGCAAAGTACTTAGTCCCATTAATTCTAGTACTAATTATTAGCTTAAGCATTGTATCATAATTTAGAAACCCTAGTTTCAATATAAGTAAGACCTTGATCCTATTATTTTATGTGATCATTTCACCTTAGTTATATTCTAAAACCCTAGTTATGTGTCACATGTGATCATGTGAGATTTACTTGACATATAGAACCCTAATAAGCAACAATTCAATGCATGCTTATGATCCACTAACATAAAACCAAGTCCCATGAGATTATCATTGCATGTCCCTATTCTTAATTAAAACCTATATGATTCCCTAGTATCACTTAGGAGCAAATCCTAAATTGTTAATTGAATTAGTACCATTGATCACCACTCCTATATACCATACCATTAGGACCAACCTCAACCATCAAACCCTAGTAGAACCATAATGATTAACCCTAGCACCAACCTTGTGTAGCCATTCACAACACATGCTCCTATCCCACTAAACCCTATTTAGAAAATAATAAACCACTTAGCTTAGAAACCATTAGTGATTACTTAGTGAAGCAGTTGTGAAACCATAGTAAACCTAATAACAAACCTATGGAACCATCTTAATAACCATCCTTTGACATGATGTATATGGGAAACCATAATAATAACCCTACCAATATTTGCTACATATAAACCCATTCCAAGTTAAGAACCAACTAGTTCCTATTAGTAAACTAAATAAACCCATTAGTAATCCCTAGAAGCCCATAGCTCCTATTCGTAGTAATTCTTGTTCTTATTTAACCTGTTCTTCGAAAGTTATTCTTTTGAAGTACAGATGTCAATCAAACCATAAAAGCCATAGTTCTTATTTGAAATACTTATTATTTCTTAATCAACATGTTCTTCAAAATTTATTCTTTTAAAGTAAAATACATATAATTCTCAACCATGCATCATAGAACTTAAAAATTGACAACTATTCTTTACATATTGTTCCACCACTGTTCTTTATGTGTATGATTGTTATGATGCATTATATCACTTGTTTATGCTATTAATATCACCAACCCTAATAAGAACCTTGTTTGAGAACCATCCTAAAAGTGCAACACACACTAAAGAAATCTTTACAACTCATTCATCCTAAATCATCGAGGTTAGGTTACGCTCGGGACGATTGCATCTCATACTATGCATTATAGCATCTTTGCCAATTCTTTAAACATTGTCCTTACCGGACAATGATGGTATTTCAGAATTTGGAGTTCTCACGTATCGAAGTTTTTGCCTAATCTTGCAGTCAAGAAAGGCAAGTTCATCGCTTGCTCATGTCATTTGATTATTTTTATCAAATTATATGCAAAGTACTATACTTATCACTCCTGCATTGAAAAGCAAAGTATTATTTTACAATTATGAATATGACTATGTGGTGGGCAATGGAACCATGGTATGTGTTGATTGGTGGAGGTTCCATTGCAAGGGTACTATTCATCTAGGACTAAGTACCAATGCCGTCCAGATTCTAGCGCCGTACATATCGCGTTAACCATAAGATCTATAATGGCTCTGGGGAAGTCAGCTGTATCTTTTCCCTCTCGCATGCCAACGGACTGGTGATAAGGGTTGCCCGGATCAGTCTATCTTTGGTAAAGGTGGGGACATGTGGTCCTGCACAGTCTACCATTAGATACAGGAGAGGGTAGACTTATTATTGGTCTATGAAGGATTGTAAGGGTTGTCCGGATCGTCTATCTATGGTGTATAGAACAGGGCACATAAGTTGTTCGGATCAGTCTATCTTTGGTAAAGGTGGGGACATGTGGTCCTGCACAGTCTACCATTAGATATAGGAGAGAACAAGTGCCTGTGTTAGTCTACCCATAGATATAGGAGAGGACAGACTTACAAAAGGGTGGGTCTGCGAGGTCGCGGAGAAGGCAGTGATTGGCTTGGTTCTTATACCGGCCTCACACCAAGGAAGTGTGGACGGAGCCTGCAGCCCGGTTGGCAACAAGGTTAAGTTCTCTTATGGGAAAAGTAACGCACCTCTGCAGAGGGTATCAAGAATTGTTGTCACTCCCTGTTCCGGGAAGGAAGCGGCAGGAAAGGAACTCCATGAAGTTCTAGTCAACCTGTGAAGACTGACGGGCATAGTTTTCAATAAAATAAAACTTTTGAAGAAATGTTTATGAAAACTTGCATTTGCCTATGACTTTCTGGTCTGTGGCTGTAGCTAGTGCATGATACACCTATTTCCCTAATATGAACTTGCTGAGTACGCTCGTACTCATCCCACTCTTAAATCCCCTGCTTAGCTATGGAGGCACCGGAGGATAAACTACCGTGGAACAAGAAGACAAAGGAGTCAACTGCAATAAGATGAAGAATCCAAGCAAAGAAGTCAATGAAGTCAACTGCTGCATCAACTAAAGTGGAAACTTAGACTAGTAATAGAAGGGAGTCTTTCCCTAATCCTAGCACCTAAGTAGCTAGATTTCTATAGCAAGCCTAGTAGCTCTTAAGCTTGAGTTAGCAATAAGTTAGTCTACGAGTCGTTCTTCTGGAACTTTATTTGAAGTTTTACCTCACTGTAAAGTAGGAGGCTGTGTTGATCTTCTGTAAACAGCTTGTGTATCCTTCTATAGACATACCTTGGACTCGCATATGTTTCTGTTGTACCACTCTGAGGGATGTAATATGAGTGGAACGGTGTTTCACTTGTGTTATGTCAACGACTTGTGTACTACACCATGCAGTGGTACTGGGTCACCACTGGTATCAGAGCAAATGCTTTGACCCTAGGATTAAAACCCTTTAAAGGAGACCTATAGGTTTGGTAGTGTCTATAGGAAGTTGTTAGCTAAGACAACTATGCTAAACCAACTATTCTTTTGACTTGAGATGGGTATTCACTTGAGAATAATCCTGACACACTTGAGTCAATCTTTCTTATCTATCTTTCTTAAGTACAGTTGATTAGTTATCTTGCTTCATTTAAAATTAGTAGAACACCATTGGGGCTTAAGATAATGGGTGGTAGAAGACCACAATTGGTATACAATACATGGTAGTCCAAAGAGAGGATACAACCATAAGGAAGATATCCTATTGGAAGAAGTATACCAATGCAAGTTATAGTTAAGTAAGAGTCATTTAAAATGTCAAATGACTGGTATAAGATGAGGAGGATAAGTCATACGATGTAGTTTAGATCTATGATAAGTCAATCATAGGAGGTAAGGAAGAGCGATAGGAGTTATACAAGGCTACTTTTCATGGTAGAGTTGGTAATCATATATGATTCACTTGAGAATCATGATGTGATGGAGTAGAACATCATAAGTGAGTTAACAGAAGTACGATGAGGAGTAGGATTTAAGGAATAGTTCGAAAGCTTAGGCCTTAAAATCCTGGAAACTGTGCCAAGTATGCTCGAACCAAAAGTGACAGTCGGAAGAAGGCTTTATTAGAGCATAGTTTGTAGAGAAACTTGGAGTTATTGGTGGTAGACTTTAACAAACATGTGTTTAGAGTAACCATGTTATAGTCACGAGAGATTATGTGAGGTTAGTTTTCAATTGAATGGAAGGTAAGTTAGTACGTCCCAAGGAAATTAGGTCAACCACAACTATTCTGGACCAATTTGCTCAAGTTTATTTGATTGCAAGTGAGCAATCGAGGTAAATATTGAGACAAATAGTAGAAATCCCTATATATGTGCTAAGTATCACAACCTAAACCTATCTTATGTGGTGTTATATACTACACATCTGAGCCTGATGTCTAGGGATGTCTTACCCAACTATTATATTCGGGCATATAAAGATGTGTATTATAAACACAAAGCTGGATTTTCTTGGATTTTATTGAATCTTCATTGATTGACTAGATCCATACATGAAGTTTGACTTTGATATGCAAATGCATGTTGCAATATCAAACTCTTACTTGATGTTATAGGTCTAGAGGGTAAAGGTATTCGTGTGAGGAAGTGACGGATTCTGAAGATTTTGGAAGACAAGATGAAGGTTCACTGGAAGAAAGAAGTCAAATTGTGGGAAGCAACCACAATACTCTAAAGGAAGGACCAATCCAAACTCATTTCTATCCTTAATCAAGGAGTACTTCAACATGGAAGTACCATGAAAGTGAGAAAATAGTGAATATGGAGCAGTAGAAGTGGAGCCATATTCATTATGAAAGAAGGGAATGCAAGTGAAGTCACTTACAATACTATTTTCATAGTGTCAACAAGTGGTTATCTTGCAAAACAAACCTTAGAAAAAGGAAAATAGACAAGTGAAGTCGCAGCTGGTATCATCAGACCGCAGCTGATATAGGATAATCATGAAGAGAAAGTATGTGAAGTGAGGTATATCTTAACTAAAACTATAGAAGTAGCCACAACTGGTAGGTAGATGTGGACTAGAACCATAACATAGCCACAGCTGGTATCCAATAAGCCACATCTTGTGTTAGATAGTCTGCAGCTGGTAACAATTAGTCCACAGCTTAATCGTTCTTTCACTCTAAAGGAAAGAGGGATTCCGTAGCTGGTATTCCGTAGCTAATAAATATTTATTCGGAGGATTCACATCGGATACCCACAACTGTGTGGATACACCGCAAAGAATTCTTCGTGAGACTTTAGAAAGGTACAAAATATAAACCAGACTTAAACCAATCTTCTACCTTGGAGTTTAATGATTAGAAGAAAGGAGTCGAAGATCATTAGTAAACTCCAAGGGGGAGAGGAAGATTGAAGGAGAAGTATTAAGATATGATTTGGAGTATGAAAGACAAAGAAGAAGGTCTGAACTGAGAGGAAGTCCGATCCTATTCTCATAAGATTGGTGGAGGTATCCATATAATAGTACTCTCAGGAGGTTGTCAGACCAGAAGCCGAGGTTCATATCTCGAGGAAGTAAGGGTTATACCTTAACTTGAGTGGGTAATTAATAATTACTCAGAAGCAGAAGAGCTCAAGTAAGTCTAAGATAATGAAGTTGGATGAAGAAGATGTCGGAGGACAATCAAAGCTTGAGAAGCTCAAATACCGAAGGGTTTGACCATACCAAAACATAAGCCTATTAGAAAGATTCCTTTCATGGAACCTAAAGAAACCAAAAGGAAGATAACTAGTATGAACTAGAAGCCATGATTGGATGGACTAAATGAGTCTAATCCATTCGTAGGACTAAACAACCAGGACCATGCCTATTATAAATACCTTACGAAGTACCATTACATTCGTTATGGTAGTAAGGGAAAAACAATACCTTACTTTAAACCAATCCTTTAGACTTAAGGTTTGGGCACCGCAGCTGGATTACCGCATGGTAGAACCAAGCTTTGAGTACCCAAATAGGAAGATGTCACCACAACCATTAGTAAAGTCCATTAGCATAAGAAGATGTCCTAATCCAAGAATCTTTGGAGAGTAAGCCTATAAGCTTAGAGTGTTGGAAGAAATCATGTAATTGAAGAAAGTATCAGTGCCAGACATCAGAAGACTTCATGAAGGATCGAGACAAGGGATATATTCAATTATATCTAATGATATCACTAGGGAGTTTGAAAGGATTGTGATCTGTTTAAGTCAGTTCAACATTCCGAAACATGAGAGCGTTCGAACTTCGGGGCGAAGTTCAGTTTAAGGGGGAGAGGCTGTAATATCCCAGGTTTAGAGGCTATAAAATGAGAGAACACCAAAGTGTGCATTGCATTCATGCATAGAAAATCCGGGGAATCGCGCTTTCAAATAAAACTTACCATAGTAACTGAAGTTTCACTTGACTTGCTGGAATTGAAGTAGATCATCAAGTCAAGCGCTATAAACTTCACTGTGATATTTGTTAAAACCTTGTTTTGGGTAGAGAGGATTTGATCTAGGAGCTAGATCAAATGGAATTAGTTTTGACAACAAACAATACCTTAAGTAAGGGTCAATTACAAGATCTTATAAAAGATCTCAACATGACATTCCTTACAACAACACATGAATAATTATTCAACCATAAATCAAAGAATTAAGAAACTATTCTTTACTTATCTTTTCCATATCTTTTACTAAATAAATGTTTTTACCATGATTCTCATGGTGTATCTTCAACTACTTTTGTGTGTAATATAACTCAATTCTAAACTTATTAATAAATAAGGTAAATCATAGGGTTTAAAGTGCATAAAGGCCACACATTCTTATTTAAATCATAACTTATTAAATATATGGAATATCATAAAACTGAATCCATTTACATTACAAGTTATAGTTCAAACTATTTGAATAAAACTACTCATGAGTATTTTGAAACTCATATGATCATGCCTTGGTGCAATCAAACACCAACTATTCAAAATTGAGGAATAACCTTCAACCTTGACTTTTTGACCAATATTATAATATAAATCCAACCAAGTATGATGTAGTGACTCATCCATAATAATAAAACCATCCACAAGATATTTAGTAACAAATGCCACTTGGCTATCCAAATATAAATCATATGAGAGGATAATGATCTTGCCACATAGGATGAAAATATCTTCATGACTTGCTTTCCAAGCTTTGCCACCTCATGCTCAAAGGATTGCTATGGATGAGGGCATGACACCCAAGCACCTTACTCATCAAACCAACCCAAGAGTCACCACCTATGTGTCATGATACTAGAGCTTTCCCAAGCCTATAAATAGAGCCACCCCTTCATCCATTTGCTCATCAAGTACCATGATACATGGGAACAAACACATAGAGCCACTCCATGTGATTAGCTAGGATCAAGATGAAGAAGCTAGGAGGTGGAGGCATGCCACAAGATGCAGGTTTATCAGATTTCCAGAAGAACAAGCTACATAAGATACCAAGGTAGAATTCCTAGGCAAACCATATATTTATAGGATCATATCATCATCTCTTGAGTAGAACCTTAGGCTATTAAAAGACATTTAGAAGTGAGAGAGATTATAGATGCTAACCATATCCATGTCCATCCTAGAGAATATTAGAGTAGTATTAAATCCTACTTGTTCAAAACAACCTTTAATCTTGGAGGTGAGAGCCATGTTCTATTAGTGAAACATAACCAAAGCTTATGCTCATATACTAATCTTAGTTGTGTATCACATGGGTAATCACCACTAAAACCCTAGACCACATCTGACTTCCAATCCAAGGATCACTTTGGATCATAAATAGAACCCTGCCATACCTCATGCCTATTTATACTTCAATTTAGTGAAGCTTATGCAAAACCCTAAACCTTTCACATAGGATTCACTCCACATACAATATTAAGCCCTAACTTGTGCATCATGGATCACAAGTATAAATCAAGCAAGTTATAATTAAACTTAAATGATATTTAAGTGATTAGAATGAAACCAATATCCAATTCTATTTTGTCTTCCAAGTAATTTATTTAGTTGACCAAATAGGAAAATATATCATAGTTGAACCATCACCTTAGCAAGTGAATTGATCAATGATGAGCTTGGGAATTATCCTAAGTAATTCAAGCTAGAAGTTGCTAAGCAAGATTAGTAAATATAGAGTTTATCCAACCATATTCTTAAACCATTAGAAATAATTCTTCACATAAAATCATGAACCAACCCCATCCTCATTACCATTTATTCTAAACCCTAGCCATAATTAAAATATATATGAACAATCAAAATTGTTAGGCACATTAGCAAACCTAATCTTGTGTTCACCATGCACATGTTAGAAATTTTCAAACCATTCAAATAGATTGGTTCCTAAATTAAAAATCAATTGAGATAAATATCTAAACTATTTCTATTTTAATTAACCCTCACAAAATATTAATCTAATCTTAAATTAAATATTTAGTTAAACAACAAAACAATGCAGTAAGCATTATTATCAAGTTATGTTAATATTTAAATAATTTAGAACCTCCAAACATAACCAGAATTCAAAATTGAATTCAAACAACAAAATAGAAAACAGAAATATAAAACAGAATTTTAAAAGAGAGAAAAGAGAGGGAAACTCACCTGTCTTGGACCGCAGCAGCCCACCACAGCAACCCAACAGTCAGCCCAGTAGCAGCCCAGCCCAAACCAAATACATTTCGGTTGCTTTAATAATCGTGCAAGGAGAAAACACTTCGTCGTCATCGTCTCCGAGCTCGACAGCGCGGCGGAGCCAGTAGGCCACGATCTCGTCGTCGATAAGCATGCCCCGGACGTCGCCAGACACTCAGAACCACGCCCAATCTCTCTCGCGTCCGAGCTTATCCGCGGTCGAGAAGATCTTTGCCAAACGGAAGCTTCCAGAGACCGCCACCTCCCGACCATGGCCGTTGCCGTGTCAAGGCCACAGGGCTTCCCTTGGCCTATAAATAGGTGGAGGGCATCGCCGTACACCCTTTGTTCGCCTCCGCCATTCCATTACTGCTCAGGCACCTTCTATCTCTCACACGCATCCACTCTCTGTCGCCGGAGTCGAAGACGAAGCCGACGGAGGAGGCCACCCCAGCCTTCGGCGCGTGGTCCAGGAGGAGCGCCTGGACTCCAGGATCATCTGGGAGGAGCCCAGCATCCAGGGGAGCCGTGTGGAGGATCAATTTCCTTGTTCCCTTCTGCAGCACATCGCCGGGAAATCTCCAATCGTCGTCGTCTCCGTCGACCATTGCCGGAGCCGACCACGTCATCATGTTCAGGGTGAGCATACGCCTCTGTAGAGCTAGATTTCGCATCCTAGAACCTCCTGTAGCCTCCGATTCGATTCTCGCCGGAGTAAACCGCCGCAGCACCCCTTTGCCGGCGATGCTCCGATGAGCCCCCGTGGAAACCACCACCACCATTCGCTTCGCCTTGTTGTGCTCGTTCAGATGCACCTAGTCGCGCATCCAGGAGAGCCCTAAATCAGCGGCGCCACCGTGCTCTGGCCGCCGGCGTTTAAACGTCGGTGAGGTCAAAGGTCCTGGTCAACTTTGACCGGTCCTTGCTTGCGTGGCAGCCGATGTGGACACAAGCCCCACCAGTCAGTGCCTAAGGCTAGATCTGTCTCGGTACGTTTAGTATTTTAGATTTAATTCAAAATCCAGTAAATAACTGAAACTTTGAAAAATCATATAAAATTCATTTCAACTCAGAAAAATTCAAATAATATATCCAAATGCTCACAAAAATAAACTCTATTCAAATAAAATATAAAATAAAAATGTGTGTCAAAATAAAAATTCACTTATTTTTATCTTTATTAATTATGTCTTTCTAATTGTTTTAAATACAATTTTAATTCAATAAATTAATTAAGAATCCAAACTAAATAATAGCTATTCAGTAAGTAAATAAAATGTTAAGATTAATTTTCTTAATCATCTTTTTTTTAATTTAAATATTAGTGATAATTCATAAACCCTAAATTGCAAATTACCATTTACCATTTTCTTTAAATAAAGCAAGAAAATACCAACAACTAATATTATTTTGATAACTCCAAAAATTTGTAACTTAAACATTTTTAATTAACAAGTTATCATTTTAAAACCTAATCATAATTATAAAACCCTAATTCTAGAAATTAAATCCTAACTAAACTTTATCTTAATTCTTAAACCCTTTAAAATAATTAAATGATAAGATTATTATTAATTTTGTGCAAAGTACTTAGTCCCATTAATTCTAGTACTAATTATTAGCTTAAGCATTGTATCATAATTTAGAAACCCTAGTTTCAATATAAGTAAGACCTTGATCCTATTATTTTATGTGATCATTTCACCTTAGTTATATTCTAAAACCCTAGTTATGTGTCACATGTGATCATGTGAGATTTACTTGACATATAGAACCCTAATAAGCAACAATTCAATGCATGCTTATGATCCACTAACATAAAACCAAGTCCCATGAGATTATCATTGCATGTCCCTATTCTTAATTAAAACCTATATGATTCCCTAGTATCACTTAGGAGCAAATCCTAAATTGTTAATTGAATTAGTACCATTGATCACCACTCCTATATACCATACCATTAGGACCAACCTCAACCATCAAACCCTAGTAGAACCATAATGATTAACCCTAGCACCAACCTTGTGTAGCCATTCACAACACATGCTCCTATCCCACTAAACCCTATTTAGAAAATAATAAACCACTTAGCTTAGAAACCATTAGTGATTACTTAGTGAAGCAGTTGTGAAACCATAGTAAACCTAATAACAAACCTATGGAACCATCTTAATAACCATCCTTTGACATGATGTATATGGGAAACCATAATAATAACCCTACCAATATTTGCTACATATAAACCCATTCCAAGTTAAGAACCAACTAGTTCCTATTAGTAAACTAAATAAACCCATTAGTAATCCCTAGAAGCCCATAGCTCCTATTCGTAGTAATTCTTGTTCTTATTTAACCTGTTCTTCGAAAGTTATTCTTTTGAAGTACAGATGTCAATCAAACCATAAAAGCCATAGTTCTTATTTGAAATACTTATTATTTCTTAATCAACATGTTCTTCAAAATTTATTCTTTTAAAGTAAAATACATATAATTCTCAACCATGCATCATAGAACTTAAAAATTGACAACTATTCTTTACATATTGTTCCACCACTATTCTTTATGTGTATGATTGTTATGATGCATTATATCACTTGTTTATGCTATTAATATCACCAACCCTAATAAGAACCTTGTTTGAGAACCATCCTAAAAGTGCAACACACACTAAAGAAATCTTTACAACTCATTCATCCTAAATCATCGAGGTTAGGTTACGCTCGGGACGATTGCATCTCATACTATGCATTATAGCATCTTTGCCAATTCTTTAAACATTGTCCTTACCGGACAATGATGGTATTTCAGAATTTGGAGTTCTCACGTATCGAAGCTTTTGCCTGCATAATCTTGCAGTCAAGAAAGGCAAGTTCATCGCTTGCTCATGTCATTTGATTATTTTTATCAAATTATATGCAAAGTACTATACTTATCACTCCTGCATTGAAAAGCAAAGTATTATTTTACAATTATGAATATGACTATGTGGTGGGCAATGGAACCATGGTATGTGTTGATTGGTGGAGGTTCCATTGCAAGGGTACTATTCATCTAGGACTAAGTACCAATGCCGTCCAGTGATTCTAGCGCCGTACATATCGCGTTAACCATAAGATCTATAATGGCTCTGGGGAAGTCAATCTTTTCCCTCTCGCATGCCAACGGACTGGTGATAAGGGTTGCCCGGATCAGTCTATCTTTGGTAAAGGTGGGGACATGTGGTCCTGCACAGTCTACCATTAGATACAGGAGAGGGTAGACTTATTATTGGTCTATGAAGGATTGTAAGGGTTGTCCGGATCGGTCTATCTATGGTGTATAGAACAGGGCACATAAGTTGTTCGGATCGGTCTATCTTTGGTAAAGGTGGGGACATGTGGTCCTGCACGGTCTACCATTAGATATAGGAGAGAACAAGTGCCTGTGTTAGTCTACCCATAGATATAGGAGAGGACAGACTTACAAAAGGGTCTGCGAGGTCGCGGAGAAGGCGTGATTGGCTTGGTTCTTATACTGGCCTCACACCAAGGAAGTGTGGACGGAGCCTGCCGGTTGGCAACAAGGTTAAGTTCTCTTATGGGAAAAGTAACGCACCTCTGCAGAGGGTATCAAGAATTGTGTCACTGTTGGGAAGGGAACTGCGAACGCGGCAGAAAGGAACTCCATGAAGTTCTAGTCAACCTGTGAAGACTGACGGGCATAGTTTTCAGAATAAAATAAAACTTTTGAAGAAATGTTTATGAAAACTTGCATTTGCCTATGACTTTCTGGTCTGTGGCTGTAGCTAGTGCATGATACACCTATTTCCCTAATATGAACTTGCTGAGTACGCTCGTACTCATCCCACTCTTAAATCCCCTGCTTAGCTATGGAGGCACCGGAGGATAAACTACCGTGGAACAAGAAGACAAAGGAGTCAACTGCAATAAGATGAAGAATCCAAGCAAAGAAGTCAATGAAGTCAACTGCTGCATCAACTAAAGTGGAAACTTAGACTAGTAATAGAAGGGAGTCTTTCCCTAATCCTAGCACCTAAGTAGCTAGATTTCTATAGCAAGCCTAGTAGCTCTTAAGCTTGAGTTAGCAATAAGTTAGTCTACGAGTCGTTCTTCTGGAACTTTATTTGAAGTTTTACCTCAGTAAAGTAGGAGGCTGTGTTGATCTTCTAAACAGCTTGTGTATCCTTCTATAGACATACCTTGGACTCGCATATGTTTCTGTTGTACCACTCGAGGGATGTAATATGAGTGGAACGGTGTTTCACTTGTGTTATGTCAACGACTTGTGTACTACACCATGCAGTGGTACGCTGGGTCACCACAGCGCGGCATCCAGAGGCTGCCGGACTCTTTCGCCGAGTACGTCGGCGCCGTACGCCTGCGCACGATGCATCTGCGGGAGGCTTCGTGCAGCTACTACCGGATCGTCGACGCGATCTACGACGCGCGCGCAAGATGTACCTCAACATCGGCTGGGAGAAGTTCGCGCGCCACCACGGCCGGCTTCATCCTCCTGTTCTCCTACTTCGGCAACAGGGACATGAGCGTCAAGGTTTTCGACGAGAGGCGCTGCCGCCGGGACTACCACAACGACGGGGACTACCACGGCGACAGCAGCGACGAGAAGGACGACTGAGTATTGTTTCTTCGCAGCGAATACGTGCATGGAGGTTTCTACCTGTTCTTCCTCGCAAGAACCAACAGGGGCACCGTCACCAGATTTTCGGTGACTGTGTGTGCCCTCGAGTGTTCTTTCTTGGCAGCGAACACACGAAACCTCCGATGACCGGCCTAGTTAGGTTTAGTTTTTTTGCAATATTATATATTTGTGTCCACCATGGTTCCAACTATGTATTAGTTTGTGGAAACATGTTCCTAACTATGTCTTCGTATAAACCACATTCTCAATTATGTATTAGTTTGTGGAAATTGAATTAAAAATGTCAAATAAAAGTATTTTAAATATTTGGGGGAGGCGTTTGGGGGACGCGGCTGGGAGCGACGTCCCCAAACACGGCACGAACAAAACACGTCCTCCAAACGCTCAATCCGACGCGGTCTAAGGGACGGACGGGAGTGGAGATGCTATAAGCTCATAAAACGGCGGTTATTGTGTGCTAGAGTTGCTCTTATTCGCTATGCCCACTCTCCGCCACAGCCAAAATTCCAACTCCGCAAACTGAAGAAGCAAAACCCTCAACTTATCCCGCCGGCCTCCATCTACGGCGGCGGCGGCAGCAGCAGAGGTACGGCAGCGGCGGCAGCAGCAGAGGTGCGGCAGCGGCGGCCTCGTGTTTGCACTGGCTCTCCCCTCCATTTTATTGATCTGCTTCTCCGAGCCTCGCGACATCGAAATCTAGCAACAGCGAGTCAGCGACCAAACATTCCCCATCGCCTCCTGCTGCTGCCCGCGGTACATCTTCCCCCTCCGCACTCCTTTTTTTCCTCCAAGGTTGAAATGGACATTTCTTTGAATGCGATGCAGTATCATTTTTGTACGTTCAGATGGTAGGATTCTGGCGGAAATTTGTATCAGGGAGTGCAAAGGGAATTGATAGGAAGTTAGAAACTGGTTCATTCATTGTACTATATCTGAAACCAACTGGATATCCGGTTCAAGGTACTGTATAAAAAAAGATGTGTTCCACGGGATTCGGGTTTAATTTGCCTGCAGATTATAATGTTGTATTCTTGTCACAATAGTTTGGTCTAGAGTTCTGATGATTTAGAAATACCTAAGTAACCAAGCTATCGATTATGCACCCTGTAATGAATCACCTAACAAGCTATCGATGTTCCCTGCAGATTTCTCTAGATATTCCATCTAGCAATAAAGTTTGTCCCATAGTTACAGGATTCCTGGTCTAACTTTCAATCCCAATCTTGATCGATCAAGCTTGATTTACCGGATGCCCCTGCTACATCTAATCTGAGATAATTTAGGGAACTCATATATGTACCTTTCCTACAAGTTTAGGTGTTGAGTTGAGTACTAGTAATTCACTAGCTTGAGTGCTCTAGGTTACATCATTTTTTCTGTGGTATTTCGAGATTTGTGGTGTTCCAAAAATACATTCATAGCCATGTTTATTGTTTAGTTTCATCCTGTTCCCTGAACACTATTTCAGAAAATAGCGGTAGTTTCATTTTTGTAATCTTGAGAGGTTTAGCTCAACTGCTACATTGTTACTATTTTTTCATGTAATTTGACACCTTAGTTTAACAACGGATTTTTCTCCCCAGGGGTGTGACACCATCCAGCACACGCAATACTGCTCTTAGTGCTGATTACTGAACTACTGTGGTGTAATGGGAGATCAGTAGATCACGTCTGAATATTTACATTGACTTCTGAGAGCAAGGTCCACATAGCAGTGAAAGAAACTACAAAGATAAAAACAGCTGTTGGAAATTCATATCTTCGCTGTTCAGACTCTCGGTCCCACATTGCAGCACTCACTAATTTGATCATAGTAAATTCACGCAAGAAAATTTCCCTAGATGACTCCACGCCCGCCTGGTGCTTTGCTTAGTCGCAAGAATTGTCCAAATGAGCCATCGATGGTACACAACCCTGTGAATTTTTGCCACCCTCAGCTTCCTCAGCATATGCAATTTGCACAACCGTCCTATGCCATGAATATCTCCGCCCAGCAATTCCAACAGCAACCCCTATACCCACCAAATGTCCAGTACGTTGTTGTTCAACCACAATATGCTCAGTACTCTCTACCACCGCCGCCATCGCGTCCACTTCCTCCCTTAGTTATGACATCAACGCCAGTGTCAGATGTGGGCACTCCTCGTATGGCAACTTGTCCAGACAGAAATGACAATGCTGAACATGAGCGGACTGCTAGGCGATTAGCATGGACGGAAAACGAGGACATAAGACTTGTAAGCTTGCCAGTTCTTTTCCTTTTTGTGCTATTTGGATCTTGAATGTTTTTAAACATCTTTTTTCTGGAATTGCAGATAAACGCTTGGTTGACTAGCTCCAGGATCAAGAAGCAAGACATGTACTACTACTGGGCAAATGTTGCGGCTGTATTTAGCAGTACCACACCTAGAGATCGGAGAAGGGAAGTGAAACACTTAAAGGGGCATTGGCATAAGATATCCAAGAAGATTGCCCGCTTCGACAACTGCTGGTGCCAGGTCAAGGCAAAATATCCTAGTGCTGTGTCTGACACTATGGAACTGATGGACAAAACATGGGCGATGTTCAATGAGGAAGCACGGGCGATGTACCTTGAGGAAGAGAAACATCGTTTTGCCTTTGACCATTGCTGGAAAGCTCTCTGGGAGCAACCCAAGTGGAAAGCCTACATCTCCTCGTTGTCCTCGAAAAGAAGCAAGCTGTCTGAGTCCGAGGACTGCACGTCATCCTCTGAAGATACTGTTGATGCCCCTGATAAAGAGATTGATGAACATGGTTGCAACACAGTAAAGGAGAAAAATGAAGGTAAAGGAAAGATGCCATCTTCATGGGAGTTGAAAAAAAATGTCCAATGCTTATCAGATCTTCAGAACATGCGAAAGAAGAAACGGGAGGAAATGACAAGGTTACAACTTCTGCACTCAGACCAAAACCTTGAGCTTTCCAGAATAGAACAGCTAGGAAGTAAGGGCAATGATGCGTTAATTTTAGAGAAGCAGCCAGAATTATTGATGGCTGGCGTTTCGTCGTACAAAGAGTTTCTGCCTGGGAGTGAGCTGTTGGTTGGCAATTCGAAGTTCAGTGAGTATCAACATGGTAGAGCTTTGAGGGAAGATGAGCCTGAGGAGGAAACACTTGAACAGGATTACAATACACTAGACGATGATAGAGCAACAGCCGGGGAAAAGCTTCCTGGAAAAGAAACAGGCCCACATGTTTGCAAGAAGCCAGAGCATGGCAGAGTAAGGCGGGGCAATGTTCCTGAAAGAGAAACTGGTGCGCAAAGTTGCAAGTTGACAACGCTCAAACGAAAACGCAAAGGCAGGGCATTACCTTGTTTGTCTGAGGTGCAGGAGGACATCAAACATGCAGTGGATCTTCAGACCATGCTTATGAAGGATCATGAGAAGATGTCAGAGGTACAGCTCCGTCTCTCCAAAGAGAAGCTTGAATTTGCCAAACTAAAACAGCAGGAAGCAAAAGACAAGAAGGAAAGAACACTTCACAAGAATTATTCAGATTTGTTGATGGCTGACACCTCCAGGTTCAACGACTTCCAGAAGGGAGAGTATGAAAAGGCGGTGAGGCGGATGGGTGAGATGCTATTTGGTAAAGATGATAGCTAGCATTCATTTCGTAGGTTATGTTAACTAGCAGTAATGTAATGTGGGTTGATGTTGTTATATGTTGTGCGCCGGTTGAGGTCGCTTAGATTCTCGGTTTAAGTACCTCTACCTGGAAGGTTCCATCATCCCTTGTTGGATCTAGCTCACACTTGCTTTTCTAACGACCAACTTATTTCATGATTGATGAATTTAACTTGTGGAAGCATTGAATTGTAAGCGCCCAACTTATGACCAGCAGAGTATTTCTTTAGGCATGCTGCATCTTTTACATAGACTAGGAGGATGATCATCATGCACGGTTATGTTGTGCCGGTTCGTCATGCCATGCCGAACTTTTGTTCCCTGCTGGTTCGTTGTGCATCAGGCCATTATCTTGGCGTCCCATTCACTGTACTCCTGATAGGGAGGAAGCAAGATGTTGGCGTCACTGGAGGGTCTTCTGTTGGCTGCAGCTCCAGGATCAAGAAGCAGATTATTTCTTTAGGCAGAGGTTAATCTTGCTTCTTGAGGAGATATCCAGCAACATTGGAGAACCAGCTGCCGCTCTTGTCCTCCTCGAGAAGCTCCTCGCCTGCAAGATGGGGTTAATTAAGCAATGAGCCAATATGAGCACATGCATGATGATGCAGCTTAGCTTAATTTTCTTGAACTTTGATTGGGCATTAAAATAGAGGAGAACATAAAAATGATGATCAGAAGATCTGAACAGCGAAGTGGTAAAATGGTCTTTTATATTTCACTGCAAATAAAGGTTCTTTATTTATGCATGTTACATCATATATGGCTTTTGATTCACATGTTATACTCATTAATTCAGACATATCTGGTCAATGTTGTTCAATCAGTAATAGAGCTAATATTTTGCTTTATTCTTCATCATGGAATCCCTAAATAAGTTAGAAGTGGCTCTGGAGTTGTTAGTGCTTAGCAAGCTGAAGATCTTCATCTGAAGGAGAAAAGTAGAAGAGAGCATGAGGTGTGCTTAATAAAATATTAGTGAGTTGGCAATGTGTATGAGATAGTTGGTTGAATTTTTATCACCTGCCCGCAGAAAATTCTACCGAGCAAGAAATGCCGAAACTTAGAGGCACAACGGGAGATGTTAGAGGAGACAAGGAAGATGAGGATGAACCCCAGGTTTAGTTCTTTCAGTATTTTGTTCTTCTCTTGCAGGTTTTGGTAATTTGCCATCACCATTTGTTTTTCAAGGGCCCTTAATGCTATCCTTTGTTTAAATACTCATTAAAAGAAATAAACTGGTGCTTGGGGTTAATATTGTACAGTAGTCACTGAGCTACGTTCAGCTCCTAAGTTTTGCTGAGTTTCCTACAGGAAAGCAAAGCAGGGAAGAAAGCAAAGAACAGCCGATGTGTAGTCGATGTGGCTTACGGTAGGGCAAAATCAATGACGGTAAAAAGGGTGTTGGTGCTGGCAAAGGAAAGAATGAGAAAAAGGCGAAACAACCTTGTGAAAACGGCCAGACTACGCAAGAGAAAATGCACAAACTGTTCCAGAATGGTATGAGTGAACGGAAACAGGGCTGTTCCGTGAAGATGAAAGACAACTCCATTGCAAAAAAATTAAGAATTCTTTGAAAAACTGAGTGCTCTTTTATTCTTGTACTCACTCCGTCTATAAATAGTGTCTAGATACATGTAGATTTAGACAAACCGGAGATGTCTATTTATGGACGAAGGTAGTAACATTCTTGTATGATTTGCCCTGAATAGTTTCCAGGCTGCCTTTGCTGGCATCTCACAATGTCTGAAAGCATCTTGTGCTTCCCATGAGATGTGGACCGTGTGCTTTTTTCCTTTGATCTGTTGTTGACACTTGACATTGTTCTTTCACTACTAACCTGTTAACCGAAACATTAGCTGGTCAATCCGCTTATCTTTTTCTCTTCATATTCCGCAGGCATTTTTTTCGCCTCGTCTTTGGAGCATGGTCAGAAGCCGGCTTGGGTTAACCTCAACATAAATCAATGGACACACAGAAATTCAGTGCAAAGCTGGTTGGCGAATATGTCTAGCAAGGCAAATTGGCCATGGTGCCACTTACCAGTTACCATGCTATCTTGAGAAATTTGGAAAGAAAGAAAGGTGAGGGTTTCCATAACAATCATCCTTGCAAAGATGAAGAGCGAGGTGGCCAACTGGGCGACCATCGGTGCAAAACATAGGCTCACTTAGATAACGGGAACTTAAGTTGTACTCCCTCCGTTCCATATTGAATTAACGACAACTAATGTGGAACAGAGGGAGTACTCCTTTTGCTGTCGCTGTTGCACAACAAGCCTCCTTTTTCGAGAATACTCAAGCCTCCTTGAACAGGCAAGCAAGCATTTTACATCTATATTCAATGCTCTCCTGGCCGGTAAAGCTTTAGTCGCAGCACACAATAATTTTGGCCCTTTACTTTATGCTGCTTCCTTAATTCAGATCCCCGTGCCTCTTTACCGACCTGCTGGTTCTTGCATCTCACGATCATCTGTCTTTTCCGAAAGCCTGGACAGTCTGCAACTCTGCATGCATCACTCATCGCAATCTCTGTCAGAGTGCTGATTTGCTTGTGCTGTAAATACTCCCCATGAGACCACCACGCCATCTTCTTTGTACTAGGGGCTTCTTTGTACATATGTGGCGCCTGCAGTTGATGCAATCATGCATACGGACATTAGCTCCAGCAAGTGACGAGATGGCGTCTCGCCCGAGGGCTAAGGTTGAGGACAGCGCGTGGGTGGCCGACGTCGAGAAGGCGCTGACTGCCGGTGACCTGTCGGCGGAGGTGGCGCTTTGGCGGTGGCACGCCATCTACCGCGTGCCTGCGTGCATCAAGGACCTGAACCGCAAGGCTTACCAGCCGCAGGTGTTGTCCCTGGGCCCTTTCCACCACGGCGAGCCGCACCTGCTGCCCATGGACCTGCACAAGCGCCGCTCGCTCCTCCACTTGCTCCGGCGCGCGCGCAAGCCGCTGTCGGAGTTCGTCGCCGCCGTGGCCGGCGTGGCGGAGCAGCTGGAGGGCGCGTACCAGGGCCTCGTAGACGACTGGCGCTGCAAGGAGGAGGCCGAAATGAGGGAGAGGTTCGTGGAGCTGATGGTCACCGACGGCTGCTTCCTGCTGGAGGTGATGAGGACGGCGTCCGGGTGGGAGGTGAACGACTACGCGCCCAACGACCCTGTCTTCAGCAGCCACGGTCTTCTCTACACCGTGCCCTACATCCGCCGCGACATGATCATCATCGAGAACCAGCTGCCGCTCCTCGTCCTCGACAAGCTTCTCGCCGTCGAGACCGGCAAAGATGGGGTAATTAACTGAGCAAGGAGCCAAATTGAGGACCTGAATGATCGATATCGTGCAGCCTAGCCATTTGATATTAACTAGTGTTGCATAGAGGAATTTGCAGATCAGAAGATCCAAACTTTAAAGAGTAGTCAAATGCTTCTTTATTCATGCATGCTTTCCTTTTGATTACTTTCTTTAGTTTATGCTTTATCTTTTGCCATGCATATATAGTACTGCCAGAAAGTAAAAGCCAAGTGCACCAGGTGACAACTGATTTTGGTTGTTAAAATGTTGTCATTGGCAGCAGAACGAGGACTTGATCAACCGGATGGTGCTGAGGTTCCTCTCCCCGGCTGCCTGGCCTCCGGTGACCGGCATCGGGCTGGCGCTCCACCCGCTCGACATCCTCCGCCGTAGCCTACTCTACGGCCCCACGCAGACGGCTCCCCCCGCGCCGCCGCATCACTCGGCCCCGGACGACATCATTCGTTCCGCGGAGGAGCTCTACGAGGCGGGAATCCGTTTCAAGCGGAGCCAGACGAGCAGCCTCCTGGACATCAGCTTCCGTCGCGGCGTGCTGCGGCTGCCGGCCATCATGGTGGACGACACCACGGAGTACATGTTCCTGAACCTGATGGCGTTCGAGAGGCTGCACGCCGGAGCCGGCAACGAGGTGACCGCCTACGTGTTCTTCATAGACAACATGATCGACACGGCGGCGGACGTGGCGCTGCTGACCTGCCGGCGGGTCGTCCACAACACGGTCGGCAGCGACAAGGCGGTGGCGAAGCTCTTCAACGGCATGTCCAGGGACGTGGTGCTGGAGCCGCACAGCGCCCTGGACGACGTGCACCGGCAGGTGAACGCCTACTGCCGGAAGAGGTGGAACAGGTGGCGCGCCAACCTGGTGCACACCTACTTCAGGAGCCCATGGTCGTTCCTCTCCCTCGCTGCCGCCGTCTTCCTCCTCGGCATGACCGTCATGCAGACCGTCTACACCGTCCTCCAGTTCTACCAGGATGCCACCACCACCTAGCTTATCTAGCTAAGGCAGTAAGGCTCCATTTGTAGTCTTCTACCCTGCTGATCAACTTATTGTCTTATTCAGGTATCAAGTTCGGTGTTTTAGACATCATTGTTTTTCATGATGTTTCTTCGGGTGTTTTAGTTGCTTTGGGTTTCCAAATGTAATGACGCTATTATTAAAAAAAAGGAGCGTCTAGATATAAGAGGACTGTTTTTTATTAAGTCTAAGTTGATTTCTTAGCTATTCAATATTCAGTTTACATACGTTAACTGAGAAAATACAAGTTGCAATCCATGTGCAACTGAGAAGATATAATCATATATGTAACTGAGAAAATATTAGTTACAACTTATGCGTAACTGAAAAAAATCAATTGCAACTAGTACGCAACTGAGAAAATACCAATTGCAGCCTGTGCGCAATCAGAAAAAATACAAGTTGCAAGTATGTGCAACTGTGAAAATATCAGTTGCAACCCATGCGCAACCGACAAAAAAATAACAGTTGCAACATATATGCAACTAAAAATATATTAGTTGCAACCTGTGCAACTGAAAAAATATAAGTTGCAACGCGTGCGCAACTAAAAAATACCAGTTGCAACCCACTTTGCACCTTCCATGTTAGCATGAATCATGAGACAAATCAAATGGCTAAGAAATCGACTTAGACTTATTAAAAATCAGGCTCCTGATTTGTAGCAAAACCGGTCTCCTAAGAAACTAGGGAAGCCTCCACCTCAGCCTCTTCCATAGATCGGTTCCCCCCTCTGGCCGGCCTTGCCACATACACGCGCATACTCTCACCCTACCCCCTATGAACGCACACACGCACACCTACCCCTATGAGCACCTCCGAAAGACTGAGCCAGCGGGTTGGATCTTGAAATTGACGAAGTCACCATAGGCGCTTCGCTGTCGACGGGAACGTCCCCTCCTACTGAATGAAAATTCCGTCTTTATGAGACACACATATGTCAAACCTGGGGTTTGAACTTGGTGAACTTGGGGTACAACCACCCTCCTAACCACCCAACCTCAGGTTGGTTCTCAATTTTAATCTTTTCTCATAGTTGCAACTAGCTAGTTATGTTTAGATATGATTACCAACAAATATTGTTTAGTGATTCTTGCGTGGTATATTATGCATTAGCCATGAGATTTACAATGGTTGTGGGGAAGTCAGTTGGATCTTCTTCCTTTAGCATATCAATGGATGATTAGACATGGATGGTGTACCAAGTGGGGACATGTGAGTTGGGAGACATGCACCTCCCCATCTGATAGGATGAGTGTGTGTGGTTTTGGTAATTAATGATAATCCCTATAAACTAATGATTGCATTAAGTTATATTTGTAGGAGTTGTCCATATATAGGCAATCCTTGAACCATATGTTGGCTTCAAGGTTGCAATATAAAGAAATGAGGTGCAAGTTCAAGATGAGCCAACTCGAAGAGAACATATGCTTGAATTTTACCAATCATATGGTGTTCATGGATATGTGATGATGCACCGAAGAAGGAGCTCTCCCATAGTGGAGTATGGGGAGCAATCCTCAATAATTCATCAAGCAAGCACAATCAAGAAAGGCGTTTCATCGTGTTGTGGTCAAGATCGTCATCATCGAGCTCAAATGGAATGCGTGGGGTTAATGTTTGCTCTTGATAGGGTTTCCTTCTTACCGGTCTCGTGGTTTAGTTGGTAGACCGGTTTATAGGATAGTGGCCATACTATCAAGAGGGCTCTTGAGTGAGTAACTCGATCGTATCGTCCGGAGAGAGCTCAAACCGTTGCATCCTTGCCTCATCTTTCTTGGTTGTTATTTGGATCTTATCAATGTGGTATTTTAGAGCTTGTGGTTATTTCCATGACAAGATCTAGTTCATCGAAAACAGATTTCGCGTATATCACTTGTTGCATTTTCGATATTGGAGTTTTTCTTGGTTCTCCGCGTATAGAGGTTTCACTCTAAAAAGCATAGAAAAATCGCCCCCACTTGTTTCCATATTTTCATTTTTTTCGTGGTAGATCTTGTCATGTTGTGCATGATCACACAAGCCTGCATCACCTCCCGCATTTGGTCGTGAGACCAGCTTAGAGCAGGGTAGCAAACAATAGCAAATTAAGCTTGAAGCACACCAAATGCCCGCTCGACATCCTTTCTGGAAGCCTCCTGTCGCGAAGCAAAGTGGCAATTCTTCTGACCTGATGGAGCCGGGATTGTTTTGACAAAAGTTGCCAATTTTGGATATATACCATCGGCTAGATAATAGCCTTTGGTATATTGGTAGCCATTGATCTCATAGTTGCATGATAGAGCATGACCTTCCACTAGTTTGCTGAACACCGAAGACCGCTGCAACACGTTAATGTCATTGTGTGATCCCGCCATGCCAAAGAAAGAATGTCAAATCCACAGGTCATAATCTGTCATAGCTTCAAGCACCACACTAAAATATATGTGACGTCCTTTGTATATACCTTGCCAAGCAAACTGGCAGTTCTTCCATGAACAGTGCATGCAATCGATGCTTCCAAGCATCACAGGAAATCCTCTCGCAGCATTTTGTGACATGATCCTTGCAGTCTCTTCTTCAGTTGGCCCTCTCAAGTAGTATTTGCCAAACTTTTCCACCACATCTCGGCAAAACTTGTACATGCACTCAATGGCAGTAGACTCACTCATGCGAAGGTAATGGTCATGTGTATCGGCAGGTGCTCGGTATGCAAGCATCCACCTTTTGAAAAAAATATTTAAGAAAACTTGCATTATTCTAGAATTTTTGGTCCACAACTGTAGTTAGTGCATCATAGGCCTATTCCAATTTAAATTGAGCTTGTTGAGTATGCTTGTACTCATATGTTCATTCTATACCTTTTCTTAGACTTTGAAGACCATGTCAAAGACACCACCGATGAACCAAATGACAGCAATGACGTCTACTACGAGGAACCGATCTATCTGGAGGAGTCAAAGGCGTAAACTACGACATAGTCTACGGTGTTGACAAGGACGGGTGTGAGCAGTAGAGCGTCTAGTGTAGAAGTAGGTGAGCCGAGCAGCATAAGACCTTAACTAAATAAGCCGATGAGCTTCAATGGTACTTAGTTTAGTACTTTTGATTGCCCTTAAGTTGTTTAGAGTTGGAGTCGAGTTTGCTGTGTATCCTCAATAGCCGATAAGGATATTGAAGTCTTTGTACATCTTTGGATTGTAATAATAAGTGCTTGATATGCGAACCAACAGTATTTCTGTTGTACCAATCTAAGGGATGTATTATTTGCGAAAAGGTACTTTCATAAGTGTTATGTGAACAACTTGCGTACTACAACATGCACTGCTATGATGGGTCGCCGCACATGGTTCGATCATTCCCCCATTTCCTAGTAAATCGAGCACCACTCTAGAATTAGGGAACAAGTTTGATGATTCGCTAGAATGGTTGAGATTTTTTCTTCATGGTTCAAGGGGTCTCTATGTTCCGTTGAACATCTACATCACTCGATGTCCGCACCGTATTCTGTTTGTATCTAAGTATCTAACAATATCCGCTTGCCCTTTTTATTTCTAGGGTTTTTGTATTCGTTTTTTGTTTCCATGAAAAAATATGAAAACAAGTATGGCGCCACTTAGTTCTGTCTGTTCCCCTCTTGAGGCAGAAGCATTCTTCACATGTGGACGTGAGACCACTCTTGTTAGCTGTCCTCTTGGGGCCGAAGCAACAAAGTCTGGTTCCCTTGAGTTATGACTTCTCTCTCTGAGGTCAAGGTGGATGAGATCGGCTAACGTGCCCAGGACGATCGGGAATGTGCCTTGTTGTTGTTGTGGCCAAGTCGGAGTCGCCGAGCGTGGACGCAATGGTCTATGTACAATGACACCGCTAGTGTCTGGAGTGTGCTTTTTCTATGTTTGTATCGAGCTTTAGCCAGTCTTAGTGCATGCACGCATAGGGTGATATCAGTCTTTTCTTAGAGATGCCATGTAGGACTTTTACTTAGTTGGAGGAGAAAGAAATAAGAAAAAAAAAAGGTTGTATCTAAAGGATGATCTCTTAGAAAATAAAAGAAGACTATTTCATGGGTTGTACCACATGTCTTCCCTTAGCAAACTAATTTCTTACTAAAAAATAATTGATTCTCATTAATTACAAGGGCATTCTGCATGACTTCGATGTTTTAGATCTGGTTTAAGTGGCTTTGTAAATGTTTTCATCCAATAACTTAGCGGTTTGGGTTTCTTATCTAGTTCACTAGTGTTGCTATCGAATCTCATCATAGGCTTCTATATGTGTTTTTTTTGGCGAAGTTGTGATGTGCAAAAAAAAAATGTGATGGACTATATATTTTCACCAGATGACGGTTTTCTAAGTATATTTTCTCTCCATCCAACCCATTGACACCACAAACAGAGCTGTCAAGCACACCCATGCCAACAATGGCTTGGACAGTGCGCAAGTGTCACTCTTCAGACTAATGTGCTATACAAGTAGCACCTAGAGTAACTGCTCATCAGTTCATTGGGCGTTTAGAAGAACAGGGGCACTTGATACCAATTTTCCCGATCCAATATCACAAGTTCGCATTATCTGTTCGCATCTGGTACAACAGACCAAGAAAAACATCTGACACTACTACCTGAACGTACACCAACTATAGACCCATTGCCCATTTGGCAATATGACAATAACTGTTTTCAGGCATTGCTGTAGCAGATAAGGGCAGCACAAAATACAAACCAGAGTGATAGTTCCCAATCAAAGCAATTACTTCCGAAGTGAAATCACCTGCCCTGCGTGAATAGATTCCACCAAGTAACGGCAATATCAACTGTGATGTATTGCGTGAAGAATGCCGACATCCAAATTTTAACATATAGACCCAGATGAATCACGTTTGTACAGCCCAATCATGACATCCAGTGTGAGAATGCGGTCTCCAATGGTTCACTTTTTACGCGGAACACATCCATTCTCGGTCAGGTATTCGACAAATTCATCAATTAGATAGGGCCAAGCGCCTTCTTCGTCGTAGTTGGATAACTGTGGATCAATTGTCTGCAATAACACAATAGTGAAATTAGGCAAGTTCAGAGTTGCTATTTCTACATGTAAGTCATTGTAGGAGCCATCTAGTTTTAATGAGATGTAGGCAGATAAAACTGAAAAGGACAGACTTGTTACGAATCACTGAACGCAACAGATCACAACACCATACTACGGCCTAGGCACACTAGCAGCTAACTTGTCTAGTTTTCCTAACTGAAGTTTGACTGTCAGATTAACAAATGACACAAAGTAGAGATGCATACACGCCGTTAAAGTGTGTACAAGTTTACCCAGAAAAATCTGGTGATTAAAATGTAACAGCGAGGAGAGAGTTGGGATGACAGATGTACCTTGACAAATTCCAAAAGCTGAGACCATGTGTCCCTTGAGATGGCTTTGTTATGCCTGACCTGAATTTCGGCAAAACCACACCATCTTACACCAGTAACATAATGGGAATATCTAGACCACAATGACACATAACACAATGATCTGAAAATGGGATCAGATAGAGCTGCCATTTATGACACACCTGTACAAACTGACACCAATGATCAATTAGGGGCCAGTGCCTTTCAGCAAATAGCAACCTCCACATTCCAATAGCTGTCTCCAGTGCAAGAGATTTTTGGCCCTGCAAAATCAAGGGAATGTTGTAGGAAAGTATTCATAGAGAACATCAAAATATTATTTATGATTGAAAAATAAGGTGCCAATTAAGACAAGGCCAACCTTTTCCCTAGCCCAAGCAAATGCAAAGTTGTAAATCTCACGGAACTTTTCTGGAAGACAAATACACAGGTTAGAACTTAAAACTTAGACATTGATGAATTCATTTCCCACTATATTATATTTTAATAGCCCGTTCAATTTATGTGCAGTTCATCTGAACTGGAATCTAGGGTGCTAAAGTACGTAGGACAAGTATCCAGTTTCACATAGAAAAAGGAAGCTTACGATCATCTTTTATCTCAGCCCGAAGTGATGGTAGTTTCTCACGGAGTTTCTCAACTGAATCTGCCCTGCAAACAACACAAGGAAATGATCAAAACAGAGAGACAATTGCAGCATCGCAACAATATGTAAACTAGAAAATACCACCCTTTGGAGAAGATAACATGTTGTGACAGTGTGTAATGGAATAATATTTTCCAGTTCAGTGCTATTAAGCAATAACCCTAAAAGCTACAGGTGTAATTTACAAGAGTTTTGAATACTCACAAACTTAACGATTATGACTGCAAATAGCACTCACCCAATTGACTGCAGACCATCGATGAATTCCTGACGAGTAAATTCACACATAGTGGCAGCTTTCATGTGCCATGATATGACAAGCTGTTAACAGCATAAATAGATGGGTAATAACAACGACGGACTGAAGATCACAGTATTAACTTAAAAACAAAGAAAAGGAAGGTTGCTGCAAATTAGAAAAAAAAAAGCATGTGCTTATATCAAATATCAAACCGAAGTAACTTCAAATGGTGGCAGCTGCAGGAGTAGGTGCCACAAAAACTAGTTTACATTCAAACAGAGACTTCAATACAAAGAAAGGCAGGCCAATGCAAATTAGGAAAACAAAATGTGCTTATATCAAGTATCAAACAGAGAACGAATTAACTTCAAATGGTGGTAGCAGCAGCAGGAGCAGGTGACACAAAATCTAGTTTACACTCAAACAGAAAACTTAACTAGAGAGAAAATAAAGCAGGTCGCTGCAAATTAGGGAAAAAAAACATGTGCCTATATCAAATGTCAAAAGAAAACGAATTAACTTCAAATGGTGGCAGCTACAGAAGCAGGTCCACAAAAACTAGTTTACACTCAAACAGAAGAGAACACAACGGTTTACTCCAAAAGAACTGAATCACATACCATGACAACATCCTGAGGATCTACCTGGAAAACAATCAAATAACATATATACATTAGAAACTTGTAGAGTCAATGTGATGGTCTTACTAAAGATAATGAGAAAAAAAGTATACCCATCTATCCCAACTCCTAAGACGAAACAAAATATACGATGAAGCACAATAGTAACAGCACCATTTAGTTTGACCCCTAAAAAGTGAAGATTCCCCCATATATACCATGTAAATGGACAATTGAACTTCAGTTTGGTTATTGGCCACAGAGCATATAGGGTAATCCAACAAATACATACAGAGAGAAGATAATTTGCTAATATCTGATCTATAAACATCCTAATATCTTAAGTAAACAACATCCTGCTAACTAACAAAATCCATCTATTCATCACCAGTTAGATTGTACTCCCTCCGGTCGGATTTAATCGATGCGGAGGGAGCCTGCACATGCATGTCATTAGGCCAGTGCGTGCGTCAATTAATTGAGACCAGAGGTAGTAGCAATTATCCAATATATAAGAAACTATCCAATGCCATACAGTAGCAATTATCCAATATGAAAGCTGCCTCAAAATTTCCTTCCCCAGACCCTGCTTAAAGGGGTATGCCCTTTAAAAGAATTATATGGTGGACAAGACATGCTCAAATGTAACTGGAGACTAAAAGAGAGTGAGGGGGGAAAAAGATGTTCCTACCAGCAGATCATTGCAAAGTTGTGATGTGCCCTCCACCATGATCATATCAGCATCACGTTCTGACAACGAAACAAGATACATTCATATATTAAATAAATTTGCAAACAGAATGAAAAATGGAACAAATCAAAACTGAATGTACAAATGCTAGCGTCGCAACTCATTCTCAGAAAACTATTAGATTGATCAATGCAATGAAATTTGATACCTTTATATCTGTTGTAAAGATCTTCAAGCTGCCGAGAATTGGTCACAGAAATCTGTGGCTGGCTATAGAAATAATCAAAAGCTCCCTCCAAGTGCCAATCGCTAGCTTTCAGTGCCTGAAGGGCAACCTTCTCGCTGCATCATCAGATAACACAATCACTTGCTGTTCTAAGGACAAAAATAAAATTGTGACAACTGGACTCCTTAGTCCTTAAAGACAGTGAGCAGAAGAATTTGATAGGCTCATAAGTAATCTTTTATGTTGACATCCAACAATTTCATTTCATATCCCTGGTCAGTATCTGTTATGCACTTCAAGACTTGCAGTGCTGAGTTGTATGAGCCCAAACGATATATTCAATAAGTTCAACATTGATATTACTGTATTGTATTGCCAAGTTGTTAGCAAGTTACCAACTAACTTTATAGCTATGTACATGGTTCAAAAAAGCGTACGCCTAGGTACGCTTAAGCGCGCTTAAGCGCTGAGCGGTTGTCTTCCGCTTCGCTTTTGGCCTAAGCGTTCGATTAAGCGAGACAGGGAATCTGGTCGTGTTTTGTGCTAGAATCTCCTCTATGCGAGTGTTGGTGTGTTGCCTGTGTTGCTCTGCTCCTTGCTCGATGCATTGATGGTGATTAGGTCTGGCTTAGCTGCTTGCTACTCCTCTACTGCTTAGCTGCTTGCTACTCCAGTAAAGCTTAGCTGCTTGTTTGTGTTTGTTACATTGTTTGCTTAGCTGCTTGTGTGTTTATAAGAAATTGGAGCAAAACCGAGGCTAACCAAGGTATTAATCCCCGTATTCCTCAGAAATGTAGCATTACATGCTTAGGATACAAATTTACAGCATATTATAGGGGTATATGTGCCCATCTTGACTTCCCTGTTTCATGTTCGTACGATTTTAGCCTGAGCGCTTAAGCGGCGCTTAAGCTCGCTTAAGCAGCAGTTCCTCTAAGCAGTGCCTCACCGCTCGCTTAGCGCCTAGCGCTTTTTTGAACCTTGGCTATGTACGTCATCAGCATCACCACTTACGAAGTTGCTATAATTAATATAGAGAAACAAGGATCTATAATAACTAAACAAACAAGTGACAACCAAATCTCAGTCCAAATATTAAAGATAATTATATACCTTGCGCCAGTTATGGCCATGAACTGCTGCACCTTGTCACGGCTTCCTCTTCCCAGCTTATGCTGCAAACAATAAGGACAGAAAAATTAAATTAAGCAAACATAATCCCACAGCCTATGTTGCCAAGGCACTGGAGTGCCACGGGGATTCAACCAACTTGTTTAACAGCAGACAGACTATCTTTCTACTTATAAAAGATTCAAGTTTGTGATCGTCGGTTCACTCATTTTCTAGCCTTTCTCATCTAAACCCTGACAAGTGCGAGCATACAACCTACAAGCATAGCAGCAAGCCAGCAAGCTACCCCCTCCACCACTGCACGCAATAAATGAAGCATGAAAATGAAGTAATTTGACGTCTAACTTGAATACACTAAGCTTTACATCTTTTTTTTCCAAAGCATAGCTTGGGCGTCTTACTGGTATATACTGCAGAAATGTAATGGATAATCTGTTTTTTATATGTTTATTCTACACTGGTATAGTGTAAGCATGAAACATGGAAAGGGCACCTTAAAAATGACCCCAAGCACTAATAAATGCGGAAACGACTCAAAATCCTTCTCAATCTACCGACTTATCGAATCCACAACAGAAAAACCTAGCACTCGATAGCGAACCATACTTCCGGTTTGGCCTAGTAATAGACTCCGTTGCTACCGAAATTCGGCGGCGATTGTTTGCAGGGCAGGACGGTATGCACAGAAAGTAGATGCGAAATAGCTTACCATGGCTACGGATGGACGAGGATGAGGGTCGTCGCCTGCGTAGATCTGCCGACGGCCGAGAGGGGGAGCAAGGAGGACGGGATGGCCGTCGATCTGGTCGCGGACAAGGATGGGGCGGCAACCTATCGCCGGGCCGACGCTGGAGAGGGTCGCCGGGAGACGCGACAGCGAGAGGGGAGCTGGGAGGCGTCGGCCCTGTGGGAGAGGCCAGGTTCTATCTAGGTCACCAAGGGTGGTCGCATCCACTGCCGAATGATGATATTGGACTTGGGCCGTGTGCTCGTGTCCAGTGTCGAGTCGTGTTGGTATCTTTTCCCTACAATGTCAGCAGCTGAACAGCTATTCCAATTTTAGAGTGATGAAAATGCAATGCAATGCATTGATGGAGAAGACTTAGGTAGGATCAGATCTTAGATAGGATTTATGAGATTAATTTTTTGCAAAGACAAAACATGTTTAAAACTTCTGAAAAAAAAAAGACAACACACATCTATGTTATATATGCAATGCCAAAAATTTGTAACTTCAAATTCGATATACACTTAGAGAGACAAAAAAGATAAATCTGGGTGTGAATAGTGTGAAATACTATTCAACCAGATCTGACACTATTCACAACAGAATTTGTCTTTTTTGTTTCTCCAAGTGTAGATTAGTTTTTGAGCTGAATTTTTTTGGAGTTGTAGATACAACCTATATGCATCTTGCTAATTATTTTCAGATTTTTTCGCATAGCAAAAGTATGATTTCTCTAAATTGATCCTATGATCCTACCTAATGGGGAGATCCTATACAAGTCTCCCCCATGCATTGATCGTCCTTCAACGTGCTGCTCAACTCTCCCAAACCATAGATGCGAAGAAAGGGTTGAATAAAACCTCTGTAAATTTTTGTAAAGCTTAATGTTGATGCTCCTTTCGATGCGGATGTTCTCCGTGATTCATGACAGTTGCGAAACCTTCGTTGCCACGAGCAACAATAACCCGGAGTTTGTCTATGATGTAATGTCGGTCCAGATACACGTCTTGAAACATGGTGTAATTTTGGCTCAATCTAGGTGATGCAACATTATATGTTATTTAATGTGGTCCAATCAATGAATAGGGAGGCTAAATGGAGTTTCCGCTGCAACCCTTGGTGATTGTTATCAACTGGCATTCGAATTTCGAAATGTTCGGTTTGAATAAATTTTCCGTGAAGCAAATTCGGTATCTCATGAATTAGCTAGGCTAGCCTACGGGGTCTGTCCAAGTCTGGTTGGATGAGCCCCGAGATTCCATTGTACAATGATGTAACTTCTATTCTGAATGAATAAAGAGGTATAACTATGTAAAAAAAAACTCGTTGGCTATGTCTAAGATGATCCTTAAACTTGGAAAGTTATCTGATATGGTCCATAATCTCGTTTAATATGTCCACATACGTGTTCTAATGTGGATTGGCCCATGTATTTTGTTGATGTGTCGTTGTATTGGTCCAATAGAGCATGGTTTCTAGGGCGATTCCCATTAGAGTGTGGTTGTTTATCGGGTTGACGGTCTACGGGAAGATTTGTAGTTCATGTATCACTTCCCTTTGTGTACGTGTGATAAGGGGTGGCCCGATCTTCTCAGTAAGCGAGGTGGTAGATGATGAACTCGATGGTGATGTCGATGAATATGGTGGAAGATAACTTCCATGACGTTGTCGATATCTCTCGATTGATCCCTGCAGCCAATGCAACAACTCTCAACCCTGCAAGATATTCGCTACTTAACACACTTGCGCACGTAGTAGCCGATCACGAAGCGGTTAACATCTTCTAATTCCCAATGGAATAGTAGATCATACAAATTTCAGTTGCAAAGCAATCTGTCTGGAAACTAGGATTTTGTTTAAACGTGGTCTAAACCTAAAAGACACGACTTACAAGCATATGTAAAGGCTATTGGATGTCCAACATAGGGTTGGGGTCGAAATCTATCATATATATCTCTAACTTTCTTAAATTGAAAATCATATATCTGGAAACTAGCAGAAATGACCGATGACTTGTTTCCATCACCACGGCCGGTACGTGACGAATCGGTATATGAGGGCCTACCCATTGTAAAGTACATGGAATTATCTTTCCAAAAAAATGCTTATTTTCCTGATTCAGAGTTGGTACGAAGAAACCACGTCCGTTTCAAATTCGGAACTTATGTCTATCCGAATCACATCAGAACTAATTTTAACTTGGTCGGTAGTGCCATTGGGTGACCTCCTTCCATGTTCCGTCTGCCTCCCTCTCCTCCCTCGCGCATCCATGAGTTGTCTTCATGTCCAGCTCCTCTTGTTGCTCCTCTTCTTCCCGTGTGTCGCTTGTTCTTCCATGAAACCTAATCATACATGAATGCATAAACTTAGGCAGTATGATGCTCTCATCAAACAAAGCTTTCAACCAGGAAGGAATTCAGCTTATAATAAATGTCAAATAGATTTAATATTTCTTTCCAGTCAAGCATGTACAATCATCATATTCCATGAGTGTGTCATCATCAACGTGGGTTATAAATACCCTACATCCCCTCCTATCTAGGATTAGACAATAATTTGGATCAAAGAGCTTTGGCCGTACTTCCCATAGTGAAATACAAGACCCCTCCCATTGCTGGATTGACTTCAAGATCTCTTTGTAACCAATGTTTCCTTCGAGATTCAACTGGATCGATGGACTGACTATTAGGAGAAGACGTTTTATCAAGAATGGGTTGACTGAGTTGTGGAGATCCAAATAGTTATACCTGGTATTTGCACTTGGGTGCTTCAAATCTAGTCATGTTTGCTAGTTACCCATTTCCTTTACTTTGCAATTTCCCCTATGTTATGTATGTTCTTTGGTTTCCCTTTTCTGTGCCTTGGTTGAATCATGAGGATCGGGACCTCAACATGTATAGCCTTCACTAGGCGACGCAATTAAGATTTAAGAACATGTTTCACACATGCACTTAGGGTTGGTGTGTGTCAACTATATATTTTCACAAACTAGCATGTAAGGAGATGCTTCTTTTATGTTTATGTGGACCTCGCTTTCTCTTCCATGGCCATTTTTCTATCATCTTTCATACCTCATGTACTCCAAAGTATGAACGCGAAAGGAAAAAATGTGAAATATATCCTTCTCCCTCATTGAATAAAAATTGTTACAACCCATAGATTGACGCGCACACATCTACCAAACAATACCCAATACATTCTCTCACATAGAATGTGACCGGTGTGCTACCAAGATCATACAAAATTGACCAGCTCATATTTATGAGGGCACTTCCTTGCCTTGTAGAAGATGTGCCATGTTTCGTCCAAGGCTTCGGTGATGCTGATGCGGTTCAGTTGTCTCCTTAGGTGCATTGTGTTGAGGCGGGTGCCCTACTGCACCCGTGTAGTCCACCGTAAAAAGTTCCTCAAACGGACGGCCTGAACAAAAATTAAAATATTAACCCAAAACATTGCCGTATTTAGCAACATCGAACAAAAATACAAATTCCGCTTCCATATTGCTTACCGTGTGCCAGAGGAGGATGGATTGGGGTCGAGCTGGGAGCCAAGTCGGCCTTGTTTACTGCAATATAATTTTCCCGATAAGTTAAAGTACCTATTTTGGCAAGGCAATTAGTAGAACAACATTATAAAAATCAGTAGGGTGTGATTGCCAAAGATTTAAATGATTGTCGTTCAATCTATAAATTGTTCAAGAAAAATAAAGTACCTGGTCGAAAACTTTCGTGCCGTATGGCTAGTGCAGGGAAGGAACACACAGAGACAAAAAGGAAAATGAAAACTAGGTGGCAAAAGTGGTTCTTCATTTTTCTTCTGGATGACTGGATGCACCTTTGCCTTTCCTTTCTTCCTGATTTTTCTTGCAGTGTCGAAGTTACCTAATACGTGTGATGATGAACGATGATACAACCGTGGCTCCGTGAGTAGTATATATACACCCAGAAGGCAGACACGCACAAGGCTTTGGAGTGTTTCAGTGTGAAACGTTCTAGAAGTTCATTTTTGGAAGGTTAATCATTTTGGATTGTGATTATCGGTTATATTCTCCATAGATTTCATGGATCTTGCTGCTGGTTGCAATCACGCGTGATACGATATCAATAGCGAGGGATCCTATCTAGATCTATCGATATCAGTAATAACTACTCTATAAAAAACAAATAATGACAAGGATATTTTTTCGCAAAATAAAAATCTTCTAATATTTTTAGTGCACACCATTTCCGCGGCAAGAGATATGCTGGATTTTTTTTTTTTGAGAGGATATGCTGGATTGATTTCATATGAATACACTGCCTGGTACGCATTACAAAGATTTCACATGAAAATACACTAGTAGAGTTCTTTTATCTAAGTCACCCGTAACTTTTACATTTACCAAATCCTCATCAACCGGGTTCAGTTTTTTTCTTTCGCGTGTTGGATCTCCATGCAAAATCGTGTGCTGAAAAGTTATGGATAAATCACGGGGGATTAGTGTTCACTATGTTATATTGCACTAGTAGAATGCCCGTGCTTCGCCACGGCCCTTTAACGTAGTGTCAAATGCATAAACGTGTAAATAATGCATGCAAATATTAAAGTATATAAAATAAATATATAATACTTATTTAAAGATCCATTTCGCACAATTCATTTTGTAGAAGAGAAATGACTGAATACACTATTTATTAAATCCATGGTCCGTTGACGCGTCTAAGGTATTCTCGCACGATCTCAGGAATGTTGTCTTCAACTTCATTAGCCAAATACTTGAGTATGTGTATCAAAAACTTTTTTCTTAGCTTGGAACCATCCTGCACAATTGGTCTATCATGTTAACATGAAGTTTTCTTCCCACCAAAAATATAAGATTGTGAACATAGAGTACTCACGCTGCAAACTGGATGAACAAATCTTTTACCATCCTATAAAAGCATAAAACTAAATACTAAGTATCCAAACAATTTTCTGCAAATAAATGGAACATATCATTATCGTGGTCATTAGAATGACGATAAAATAAGCTGCTTGTAAAGATAACTGAGAAAAATCACCTGTCGGGGCTTGTTGGTATTGGGATATTGTGAGGATATTTACGTGGCCAGAAATAAATATCGGAATTCCAGCCAGGTTGCGCTATCTCAAGAGCATCATTTAGATAGAATGAACACCTTTGTAATTTTAGTTGGTACCTCTCTTCTGATAGAGTTTCAGAACATGGGTCTAAAATACATACACGACACTCATGTTTGTCGATGGTGAACAAGATGAAGTGGCCAAGAAATGCGTGTGGTAAAAAAATATGCAAGTGGTGAGCATTAAAACGCATAAATCATGTTAATAATGGAAAAGAGACTAACTTACCATGTTGCATGATGATATATTATGGTCTATCCCAGGCCAGCTATGAAAAAATGTTGCCAACTCCTTAATATCTGGCTTAACACGCCAAAGTGGATGTTTTCTACCATGGAGTATCGCTGACTGAAATGAAAAAAAGGTTTAGAACCATAACAGTGACAATAAATATGCGATTATAATAACTTACACAAAATCTTAAGTCCATGTTGTGCACGGGAGGCTCTATAAAAAATTGTATCTCATCACATGCCACTATGCGCACAGCCATGTTGAAACAATCCTTTTCCATTGGCTGGTCCATCCGGAGTATGTCCTGAATTTGCTTTAGAGTTAATCCTAGTAGATAAGGTGTGGAGCTTCGCACCCATTCTTTTCTGCAAAATAATTGATAAGAATAATGATATGATAATAATATATACCGTCGCTTGATCAATATCTTATGAGGCTTACTTCAAACATGTTGCATCGTCAATGGACATGATGTATTTGCATATCTCGTCAACAAACTCATGTGGTTTGGTGGACAAGGTGCAAATAGGAAGCTGGATATTTTCTTTGGCTACATCTCCTTGGTGTTTTTTACCTATACTTCGCAATTCTGTAATATCATAGTCGGATCCATTTTCTTGATCTTTAGATTGATTATATATCGGACTGCCTCTTATTTTGTTTAGTTCCGAATCATGCAATATGGCAATTAATTTTCTTCGGAATGCTTTCATATCCTCCTACAAAGTAGTAAGAAACATTGATATTGTAAATTAATAATTTAAGATGCAAGATACTACTAACGGTCTCTAAACAAAAATAATACCTGAGTGATGCAGTCAGAAAGCATATCGCCTGTCCAATATTCCATAAAGTTTAACATGAACAACCCGCACGATGCGCTACAAAATTAGCAAATGTTATAGTAGAATTCTATCTAGACAAATCAACATAAAAATATTAAAACAATCATTAAGCTAGAAAGATTTTCGGTATACTTCATGCTACTGGTACCAATGGAGGATGCTAAAATATCATTCGACCTACCCAATCCTCCAGACTGGCAAACCGCACATTTTTTGTAAACAATTTAGAGTTTTCAGATCTACTAGATCAGAGGATTAATAACTTTTTTTTGCATAGGTTCATGGTAGCTCAAATGCTTAGTTAATTTTATTTTCTATCTCATGTCACTGAACTACCGTGCACCACACGACCTAGAAAAACAAAAAATTACGTTAGTACCCATATAGAAGAGACATAGAGCTGATACACCAAAAAAGAAGTGGCTGAGCTTCTCCACGTCCGTTCCTCAATGGTAAGGTCTAATTTAACTACTATCCAAACACACCTTTAAATACATTACTTTTGTATCACCGTAATTTTCACATTTGAAAGTTCAAGAGATTCAACATACCCATCAGTCTGCACTGGTTTTCGGATATGCTCTACTATTGGCCATGTCGTGACATCGAGATCGTGCCACTTTTCACCTTTGTCAAATCCCCTTCTTTGGGATGCAGTCTTTAAGTGCTTCTCAAGTCCTCGGAGCTGTTATATGAGGGAAAAAGATATTAAACACCGAGGAAAAAGTAAAATGTCAAGAGGAGATCATAATCAAATAACTTACCATAAACGTGAGGTCAGTTCCACCCATTCCAGGACCAAGTGAGTCTAATACTTGTATCAAGCGTTTCTTCGCATTGATGACCGCTAAATACCAGTGAGTCTTACTGATATTTATCGGTAGGAAGATCTAAAATAAAATATTACATAAGTAGGTATACACATGTTAAAAATATAATAAATGAGATGCATAGGTAGGGATTTAGTTCTGACCATGTCATGCTTTAGATAAATATATGCCTGCTCTATGATATGACGATATATTTTTACGTCTTTCTTCAGCATATTGGAGACGTATGTTTTATCCATATATACCTTATTGCCAGCTCTGTTAAGCAGATGATCACATGCACGCATGCAATATATGTAGGCATTTATCACCTACAATTGAACACATAATATACATTTAAATTAAAAATAGACACATATTGTGTAAATAGTGATTTCTTGTTGACTTACATCATCGGGCAGAAATCCGTCATCACATGTAAGACACTTTAAATGGTCATTAGATAGCGATGCATCACCGATCTCCACAAAGTTGGTATTTTTAGGTGCAGACATTATTGATTCAATGACGACAAAATCTTCCGCGGTGCAGACATAGTCTGGCAAGATATATAAGTGTGCCACATTAATTACATAAAAAGTAATATAGAAAAAAGGAAAGGGCGGAACTAAGTACCTTTTGGGATAATGTTTGTGTTTTCTTTTTTTGGTTTATTATGACATGATGATACGTCTCCAACGTATCGATAATTTCTTATGTTCCATGCTACTTTATTGATGATACCTACATGTTTTATGCACATTATATGTCGTATTTACGCATTTTCTGGAACTAACCTATTAACAAGATGCCGAAGAGCCAGCTGTTTTCTGTTTTTGGTTTCAGAAATCCTAGTAACGAAATATTCTCGGAATTGGACGAAATCAACGCCCAGGGTCCTATTTTTGCACGAAGCTTCTAGAAGACCGAAGGAGAGTCGAAGTGGGGCCACGAAGTGGCCAGATGACAGGGCGGCGCGGCCCAAGCCCTGGCCGCGCGGCCTCACACTGGGCCCTCGTGCCGCCTCTTGACCTGCCCTTCCGCCTACTTAAAGCCTCCGTCGCGAAACCCCAGCATCGAGAGCCACGATACGGAAAACCTTCCGGAGACGCCGCCGCGAATCCCATCTCGGGGATTCAGGAGATCGCCTCCGCACCCTGCCGGAGAGGGGATTCATCTCCCGGAGGACTCTACACCGCCATGGTCGCTCCGGAGTGATGAGTGAGTAGTTCATCCCTGGACTATGGGTCCATAGCAGTAGCTAGATGGTCGTCTTCTCCTAATTATGCTTCATTGTTGGATCTTGTGAGCTGCCTAACATGATCAAGATCATCTATCTGTAATACTATACGTTGTGTTTGTCGGATCCGATGGATAGAGAATACTATGTTATGGTGATTATCAATCTATTATTTATGTGTTGTTTATGATCTTGCATGCTCTCCGTTATTAGTAGAGGCTCTGGCCAAGTTTTTGCTCTTAACTCCAAGAGGGAGTATTTATGCTCGATAGTGGGTTCATGCCTTCGTTGACACCTGGGACAGTGACAGAAAGTTCTAAGGTTGTGATGTGCGTTGCCACTAGGGATAAAACATTGATTCTATGTCTAAGGATGTAGTTGTCGATTACATTACGCACCATACTTAATGCAATTGTCTGTTGCTTTGCAACTTAATACCGAATGGGGTTCGGATGATAACCTGAAGGTGGACTTTTTAGGCATAGATGCGTGGATGGCGGTCTATGTACTTTGTCGTAATGCCCGGATTAAATCTCACTATATTTATCATATCATGTATATGCATTGTTATGCCCTTTTCTATTTGTCAATTGCCCGACTGTAATTTGTTCACCCAACATGCTTTTATCTTATGGGAGAGACACCTCTAGTGAACTGTGGACCTGTTACCCTCCAAAACCCACCGACGGGCAATGGCTAAGCAACACGAAGAGCCGGGAGGCTCCCAAGGCCGCTTAGTGGACCCTGGCACCTCGCGTCGTCCCGCAAATCTTCCACCACGTCCTGGCGGTTGCTGGGCGTGCCACCTGACCTAGACCCGATCAGGAAGGTGTTAGAGTGCTTCGATTGTTCCTGCATGGTAGACACGTAAACATTAAATACGAGCCCTATCGGCTCTCAGGTTGCCCTGTGGATCGGCTCAAGGAGCCGATCACCCCATGTTTCACGTTGGATTTACAATGGCATGGGGATCCTGCTTGATCAAAACAATGCTAAAGCGATCCACGACAGTTTAGGGTTTTCACCGCATAATCAACGTCCTACGTGTGATCGGGCCTAGCAATACGGAAGATGATGCAAACTACCCCTACGAGAGGCCTAAAAACCAACATAACGTCGATTCCCGGAACATCCCTTGCAGGGACGGTAAACAACATCTAACGCACTACCGGATCGTCCGACCCAACATAAGGCCTAACTATGCAGATATTAAACTAATCCCTGAGCAAGGAGCAACTATAACGGATCGGATCTACTAAGTAACGAACAAGCAAGATGCTGCCCTTACACCCAGTGTAAGGGCAGCTAGGTGTCGAGGGACGGCATTGCCACGCAGATATGCACGCGAAAGCATCAATGCAAGCCCCTAAACACCTAAGGATAAATAGTACTGCTCGCCATCAACAACGCTTCAGCACGAGCAGTACAAGGTAGACGAATAAACGTATCTGCCTAGATCGCTAGATGCGATCTAGGCAGCATGGTGCTTACCCGGAGAAACCCTCGAAGAAAGGGGTGGCGATGCGCCTGATTTGTGTTGGTTGAACGATGATTGTCCTCCTTTTCCGATAACCCTAGATACATATTTATAGTCCAAGGGACTTTCTAATTGAGGCGTGCACCTAACCGTGCACGGGCCAGACTCTATCTGTTAACTCTAAACACGATACGATCTAATAAATTACAGATACATGGGCAACTTAGCCCAAACTCTTAGCGCAAGGCCGCTTCGAAGATACTCTACGTGTCCGTCCTTCAAGCCCATCTTCACTTGCGGCCCATCTCCTGATTTGGCCAAAATCGGGTGGTAACACATGCCCCCCTGGTTTTGATAATGATAATTGCAAAACCATCTGTCTCCTTCGAAGGGTCATGTCGTGGCAGAGCAGAACCCTTCACATTATTCTTCATCATGAAGACCGCCTTCCATCCCTTTCTGCACGGTCCAACAGTCCTGGCAGCTCCCGAGTAATCGGCTCTTCTTTTTGTTCCTTCTCTTTTGAGCTATCGGCTTCTAATTAACTTGGCCGACGGCCAAAGTCAAACAACCCCCAAAAGAGCCGATGGTGTCGCATCGGCCTCTACCATAAAGCGAGCAAGGGCGAACCTAATTGTCCCTCCAAACGGTAACTAGCAACCTCCGCCTGAGAAAGTAAACTCAGATCCCCAAAATCTGCCGCCCGCACAGCTTCACGAGCTTCAGATCTCAGCCGCGCCGCCCCAACTCTGCAGCGCATCAAATGGCGGAATCTTCCAACACCAATGCCATGGTCTCCGGTCTGAAGGTAATACTCCACTGCTCCTTCGCCATTAGGATCAATCTCAAGATTGAACAGAGGAACACCTGAATTAATGTTCTATTCCGTTATTAATTTTAGGTCTCCGATATCCTGTTGCCGCATCCTTCTCTCCCAAATTCCATGTGTCTTGGCCCCCGTTCTTCCGAGAGTCCTGCCCACTTAATCTCCTGTGAGGCCAACAGAATCCCCTTCGTGAATCAGAATTTAGATCTGACTTCCTGGGCCGACTGCCTGCGAGCCTGGCCTAATCCTCCTGAAGGTTGGGTGGCATGGTACACTAGAGTGTCCAAGACCCATTATGCCACCTGGGAAACGATAGGGATAGCCGATGCATTATCATTATCATTGTCTCCTCTTGAAAAGAATGAAAACATTCTGAAAACTATCGGCTACTTTTGGTCCGACGCGCTGAACTGTTTTATATTTGGTCATGGCCCCATGACGCCAACTCTGCTGGATGTAACCATGATCACAGGCCTTGACATTGCATCTCCCAGCCCCTCTGCTTTTAAGTTGCCAAAAGTCCCGTTCACCCTCTCTTCTAAAACGGAGTGCACAAGGCGCCTACCTCAAGCGTTATATGAAAACCAAAGGCCCTGTAACCGAGAGAGAACACACGGCCTTCTTAAACTTCTGGCTGGAGCACTTCATATTCTGCGGTCCTTCTCTCGCCCCAACTAAGAATTACCTTTCCCTGGCCTACGAACTTGCTAAAGGCACTCGTCTTGGCCTTGGCAAACTGTTCCTTGGGGAGGTCTATCGATCTCTCCAGCTGATGTCGGTCAAACTGTTCTCTCAAAGGACAGTAAAGACAGGGGTCCCTGGTGGTTTATTGAATTATGGGCTCAGCTACACTTTCAGAACCAAATCCCTCCCACCTTTGGCCACCTCCACCTTCCCAGATACCGACGGGAGGGAGATCCGATGCACTAGTTATGGTCAAGCCCTGTATGGCCTTCCGGCAGCAGGCTAATTCCTAAGGAAGCAGCAGGGTGGTTCCAGATCTTCTTCCAAGGCTTAAGCAACCCCCTGTTCTTCCCTTACACCGAATCGGAAAACTTTGAGAACCCAGTCTCCTTCCGGTTGGACAGCTTTGCCGATGACGCTAGCACCCGCACTTGTTTTCTATCATGATCCGCCCTGTTTCCTCCCCGGGCATGAGCACCTCTAACCGGATCACCAAGCCCGGCTACGAGTCTTACCAACCGGTAGCAGCTCGGCAACTTGGTCTCGGGCAAGTGCCCCCACACTTCTTCCTCCATCACCCGACAGCAAGCAGAGCGAACCCTGACATCCTTACCGCCAAAGGTGTTACACCTTCTTTGACGCTCGGCAATCCCAATCCCCAACAACCTCGGCTTCACCACCACTACCGATGGTTTTGAGACTTGGTGGACCATGTGGAAGACTCATGCCTTCAAGAGCTCCTAGGACCGTCGCAGCAGCTTGATGCCGAACATGACACCACACATCAGGTACCATTGCATATAAATTTCTTGCGATTGTTCATAATGGTTGTCTGAAACCCTGGCTCTATCTCTTGGTAGGAACAAGATGGCCTAGAGCCCAAGCAAGCCGACGGCTCTCCCTTCACGTTCCTCCCACCGGCCCCAGTGGTACTCTTCTGCCGAAACTCGCCATCCCTGAAACAAGTCATAATGCAAGGCCAGCCGATTTCACCGAAATCGGCTTCCAAAATAAAGCATCCTCGGGGCCAGTTGCCCCCCGAGCTTCCACCCAAGCGAGGAAGGCAGTGAGGAAAGTAGCTGCCAGGAAGACCTTGAAGCGCAAAGCTCCCATCCAAGACAACTTGCAAGTAAGCCAACCCGTGCCTTGCTCACATTTATCCATCCTCCCGGTCCTTCACAACATGCTTATGCCTCTTTTCACAGACTTCCACCGAGGAGAACTCCAGCGAGGATGAACATTCTAGACAGAGGGACATGAACCCGGGCGACTCCGAGAGATCCACCACACAGAGCCAGACGGACTCACCTTCGTCGATCAGGCAAAGGTCTGCTCCCGAACCTGCTGCCACCCCCGCTCCGATCAAAACAGGGTCCCGCGTGAAACGTCGCTGTGTCAAACGGGTTCGCAAAGGCTCACAAGTCTCCTCGCCAAGCCAGGAGGTTTCAAACGTAATTACTTCACCAGTCCATGCCTCATGTCATCTCATTGCCGGCTCGCGTCGACTCACCATTTCTTTTGCAGACCAATGAGACCTCTAGCGGGGACGTTGAAGAGGTACCGAGGCCATCTGCCACACTAGATTTGGCCGCCTCGACAAGTGTGGCTGGCCAAGTGGCTAACCTGGCCAAACCCGCAGCACAGCCGATTATCCCTAAACCGGCTGCTCCTCCTTCTTTGGGAGAGGTAAATTCTACTCCCTTGGCCCTATCCTCTCATGTGTTGTATATTCACGTCGCTCTTGTTTGTCCGTCAGGGATGTGATCCTTCAAGCTTACTGACGTTCGATCCTGAATCCATCGAGCCAGCTGCTCCCAAAGCAAGTGAAGAGCCAAATCTTGAAATGGTACGCGGTCCCCTTCAGCGCCTCAAGGCTTTGCTCTCCTCCTCAGTTGAGATCTTGGTCGAAAATCCCGAGGCAATCAAAGGTATCCTCGATGAAATCTAGCCTCATCTTCCCGTGACACTGCGGGTGAAGCTTTGGCCAGCTGCGACCCTGTCGGCTTTCAAATCAGGAGTGCAATCGGCTCGCCAAAGAATTACCCTTCGTCGCGCTCAGCTCCCATTGAGAGCCGATATTGCAGAGAAATGTCAACGGCTTAACGAGAAAAAGACTGCTCTGGACGCCAAGACTGATACTTCTGCCAATAATGCGGAACTCGAAACCCTGCGCAAGGAACTGGAGAGCCTTGAAGAGAAGGTGAAGATGACCAAGCAGCTTATCCAAGAGAAAGACCTTCATTGCCCGCTCTCGAGAGGAAGCGCAAGGCCTCACAGCCGATCTGAAACCGATCTGGCGGAGATTCGCGCTCTGAGCGGCCAGCTGGTGACAAAGACGAAGACGACGAGACTGAGATTGCCGAAGTGGATCGTATCCGTGCGACGCCCTTCGTGCTCTTGATGAATTTCTTCAGAAGAATCTCTCTGTGTAATCCACTGAATGTTGTACTGAACTTGTACCTTTGATTGCGGATGACAGCTTTCATCAAAATTTGCATTTATTTTTTGTGTTTTTTTGTTTTATATTTAGCCGCCCGATCTTGTGAATCGGCTCCCTCGGGTACATACTCCGTGGCCTTAACCCTTCTCTGTGTGTATGCCCCCCCAAGCCGAATCTTTCGAGTGATTGAAGATATCGGCTTTTCAGCCAATTCAAGATTATCGCACAACTCACCATGATAAACAGCACAACAGTGAACACACGTGGTCAACAATTTTAGCCGATCGCTGGGATCGGCTTCCCTCAGTTGTCGATCCGACTATCCATCCGGTGGAGTAGCGCCATTGAGGTTCCGGACATCTATAGCAACGCGCCATCGGCCATCCTTTTTCTTCGTAAGTGCAACACTGGAAGTCCATTCAGTGTACCTGCACGGCCTGAGGCATCCGGCGTCCAGCATCTTCTCGATATCCCTCTTGACTTCCTCAACCTCTTCTAACTTGTCATCCGACGTAAACCCATACCCCAGCTTTCCATCGCTTGCCAGGTCAATGTTGAACACCGGCAAAGCGTATGTTGAGGATAATGCTGGCCGATTGCTAAAATCGGCCTCCTTTCCCATTATGATGCTTGATGAGGGTTTACAACTTCTCGGTCTCTTATTATGGTGACGTGACTCCCTGGAGGCACGTTCACCACGTCTTGGGTCATAAATCTCTGACGAGATCCTGAACACTGTGTTTGTACCAGCCGACGTCTTTACGGCATCAGCCGATGCCGTGCATCGGCTTCGCCTGTTTTGGGCGCCATACTTTCTTTGGCGGGCGCGCCTTCCTCCAATGTTTGCTGAATTTTCACGGCCAGATCGGGCCGCACTCTTCTCAACGTGTACAGACGTGCCTCGGCTTCTTCCAGGTTTCGCAGCCGCTGCACTCTACGCTTCGAGAGTGGCTGAGTCCATCGGGCACCACCTTGGTCGGTGATACCTATCTTCTTCTCCATCTGACTCCTCGAAGTCCTCTTCTTGAGATGACTCAGCTCGTTTGTTAATAGGTGGGAGAGGTCCTAGACGCTCGAACACTGAAACTTCGTTTGTCCTTCTCCTTGGCTGTTTGCATTCTGGGCAATTCTCGATTGTTGGCAATCGGCTCATTCCTGAGTCCCAGCAATGTTTGAAGAAGGGACAGTCCCAGTGCTTATCCACGTTGTCTTGCTCCCTTGACCTCCCTCTAGCGCGACGTTCGTACCCGTCGTTGTTCCTGTCGTGCTGACGATACCTCCTGTTTTCCGCATCAGACCGACGATATCTTTCATCGTCTTCGTCGTAGCGCCGACGTCGGTCGTACTGCTGCTCATATTTGTTGAGGAGATGCACGGAGAGTGGGCGTTGATACCGCGTGCTTCTCACCTCCTCCTCGATTAGGTACCGTCTGTCATCATCTTGGGGCCGGTCGCTTGGAACGGCCTCTTCTTTATCTTTGCCACGGGAGTGGCTGCTCTCCGCTTTGTCCGCGCTATGGCGGTTCACCAGCCTGGCCATGTTGACACTAAAGGAGAACCCTGGCTCCCTTATGGAGTGGCTGAGATCTACCGTGTTGACGCCATGCGACGGACGCGTGTTTCCTTTGAGCTTGATGTTGTGAGAACGGGTTGTCTCAAAGGATCCGATGAGCTCGGCTTCACAGATGGCCTTCAGCTCATCGTATTTCTTCTTGTGCTCCGCAGGGAGATCCTTGTATGTGACTTGCTCCTCTGCCATCTCGGGTGTCGGTGTTGACGTGGATGTTGCAGAAGATGTCCCACCGGGCGTGCCAGAATGTGTTACCCTCCAAAACCCACCGACGGGCAATGGCTAAGCAACACGAAGAGCCGGGAGGCTCCCAAGGCCGCTTAGTGGACCCCGGCACCTCGCGTCGTCCCGCAAATCTTCCAGCCACGTCCTGGCGGTTGCTAGGGCGTGCCACCTGACCTAGACCCGATCATGAAGGTGTTAGAGTGCTTCGATTGTTCCTGCATGGTAGACACGTAAACATTAAATACGAGCCCTATCGGCTCTCAGGTTGCCCTGTGGATCGGCTCAAGGAGCCGATCACCCCATGTTTCACGTTGGATTTACAATGGCATGGGGATCCTGCTTGATCAAAACAAAGCTAAAGCGATCCACGACAGTTTAGGGTTTTCACCGCATAACCGGAACGTCCTACGTGTGATCGGGCCTAGCAGCTACGGAAGATGATGCAAACTACCCCTACGAGAGGCCTAAAAACCAACATAACGTCGATTCCCGGAACATCCCTTGCAGGGACGGTAAACAACATCTAACGCACTACCGGATCGTCCGACCCCAACATAAGGCCTAACTATGCAGATATTAAACTAATCCCTGCGGAGCAAGGAGCAACTATAACGGATCGGATCTACTAAGTAACGAACAAGCAAGATGCTGCCCTTACACCTGGATAGGTAGGTGGCGAGGGACGGCATTGCCACGCAGATATGCACGCGAAAGCATCAATGCAAGCCCCTAAACACCTAATGATAAATAGTACTGCTCGCCATCAACAACGCTTCAGCACGAGCAAGACAAGACGAATAAACGATACTGCCTAGATCGCTAGATGCGATCTAGGCAGCATGGTGCTTACCCGGGAGAAACCCTCGAAGAAAGGGGTGGCGATGCGCCTGATTTGTGTTGGTTGAACGATGATTGTCCTCCTTTTCCGATAACCCTAGATACATATTTATAGTCCAAGGGACTTTCTAATTGAGGCGTGCACCTAACCGTGCACGGTTGCCATGGCCGACTGTTGAAGTCGCGCCGTGGTTGCTGGTGTACCATGGCCGACGATTTTTGGTCCCTCCGTGGTGCATGTCAAAACTTTTTTTCTCGTTTTTGAGGCCACCTAGCCCGACGAAAGCGGCCAAAACGTCGCGTATGGTGGCCCGGGACGTGGTGCATCTCGAAATCTCGGGTTCGCCGGCCGAGTCAACGCAAATCCGCACCGCCGAGGGATGTAGGGCCCAGATGGCAGCCTCTCTGGCATTGTTTTTTTCTAGATCGCGCCATCTCGTTCAACGTTCTCCGATCGAGCCGTTTACGATGCGGATCATGGGTCCCGCATGTCATCCTCTATGAACCAAAATTCTTTCTATTCTTGGATTTTTTTGACCCCCGATTTCTGGCTACTTCCTTTTTCTTTTGATCCCTTGCCGCCTTGGAAACGTTGAGACCGCTGCTGCTAAATGGGACCCGCATGTCATCCTCTATGTGCAATCAACTTTCTTTTCTTGGAGTTTTTTTGGCACCTCAAATTTGGTCACTTGCCTTTTTCTTTCGATCCCCGCCGCCTCTCAAACGTTGCTGCTAACCGGGACCCGCATGTCATCCTCTATGTACTATAAAACTTTCTTTTCCCGGATTATTTTTGGCACCTCATATTTGGTCACTTGCCTTTTCTTTCGATCCCCTGCCGCCTCTCAAACGGTGATACCGCTGCTAAATGGGACCCGCATGTCATCCTCTATGTACTATAAAACTTTCTTTTCTTGGATTTTTTTGGCACCTCATATTTGGTCACTTGACTTTTTCTTTCGATCCCCCCGCCTCTCAAACGTGATACCGCTGCTAAATGGGACCCGCATGTCATCCTCTATGTACTATAAAACTTTCTTTTCTTGGATTTTTTGGCACCTCATATTTGGTCACTTGACTTTTTCTTTCGATCCCCTGCCGCCTCTCAAACGGTGATACCGCGTCGCTAAATGGGACCCGCATGTCATCCTCTATGTACTATAAAAGTTCATTTTCTTGGTTTTTTTCACCCTCCGATTTTTGGCAATTTCTTTTTCTTTTGATCCCCCGCCGCCTCTCAAACGGTGATACCGCGCTGCTAAATGGGACCCGCATGTCATCCTCTATGTACTATAAAACTTTCTTTTCTTGAATTATTTTTGGCTCCTGATATTTTTTCACTTGCCTTTTTCTTTCGATCTCATGCCACGTTTGAAACGTTGAGGAACCTGCAGCTCATGGGACCCGCATGTCATCCTCTATGTACTATAAAAGTTCATTTTCTTGGTTTTTTTCACCCTCTATTTTTGGCAATTTCTTTTTTCTTTTGATCCCCTGCCGCCTCTCAAACGGTGATACCGCTGCTAAATGGGACCCGCATGTCATCCTATATGTACTATAAAACTTTCTTTTCTTGAATTATTTTTGGCTCCTCATATTTGGTCACTTGCCTTTCTTCGATCTCATGCCACGTTTGAAACGTTGAGGAACCTGCTGGCTCATGGGACCCGCATGTCATCCTCTATGAGCAATCAACTTTCTTTTCTTGGAGTTTTTTTGGCACCTCATATTTGGGCACTTGCCTTTTTCTTTTGATCTCATGCCACGTTTGAAACGTTGAGGAACCTGCTGGCTCATGGGACCCGCATGTCATCCTCTATGTGCTATAAAAGTTTCCTTTGTTGGATTTTTTCACCCTCTGATTTTTGGCTTGCCTTTTCTTTTGATCCCCGCCCCCTTTGAAACGTTGAGTAAGTCTGGCTCAAGGGACCCGCATGTCATCCTATATGTCCATCAACTTTCTTTTCTTGGATTTTTTTTCACCCCTAATTACTAGCTACTTTCTTTTTTTTTGATCTCAAGCCGCATTACAAACATTGAGACCGCTGCTGCAAAATGGGACCCACATGTCATCCTCTATGTACAATAAACTTTTCTTGGATTATCTTTTGCTCCCGATATTTTGTCACTTGCCCTTTTCTTTCGATCTCCTGCCGCCTTTGAAACGTTCGAAGCTGCTGGCTCATGGGTCCCGCATGTCATCCTCTACGAACAATAAAAGTTTCCTTTCTTGGAGTTATTTTTGACCCCTAATTTCTCGCTATTTGCCTTTTTCTTTGGATCTCCCCCTTTGAAACGATGAGGACGCTGTTGGTCGGTCCCACAAGTCATCCTCTATGAACAATAAAAGTTTCCTTTGATGGATTTTTTTGAACCCCTAATTAATTTCTGGATATTTCCTTTTTTCTTTGATCCCCTGCTTGGAATCGTTGAGGATGCTGCCTCATGGGTCCCGCATGTCATCCTCTCAGAACGGTAAATGTTTCTTTTCTTGGATATTGTTTACCAAATGATTTTTGGCTTATTTTTTCTTTCGATATCCTGCCGCCTTTAAACGTTGAGGACGCTGCTGGCTCACGGGTCCCACATGTCAGCCTCTATGAACAATAAACGCTGAGGACGCTGCTGCCTCATGGGTCCCGCATGTCATCCTCTCAGAACGAAAATGTTTCTTTTCTTGGATTTTTTACCAACAGATTTTTGGTTTATTTTTTCTTTCCATCCCCTGCCGCCTTTAAAACGATGCTGCTGGCTCATGGGTCCCCGATGTCAGCCTCCCCGTACAAGAAACATGTGATATCTTGATTATTTTGCAGACAATAAACAGTGTATTGCGCTCTGAGCTATTTCAACGGATAAATTAAATCTTTATTTTTACATAAACAAATTTATATGCTGAATCTCCTTGTTTTTTGTTTTTGCGAAGCATAGGACTTTCCTGTTTTTTTTTAGAAAATCCGAACTATCCTGCTTTGGAGTGGGCTGAAATTGTACGAGTCAAAAGGCCCAGCAGGATAGTTCGAATGCCCAGATGTCCACATGCAGCCCAATTGAAATCGTTCTTTTTTGGGATTTTTTCACCCCCTGATTTCCGGCTACTTCATTTTTCTTTTGGTCCCGTGCCGCCTTGGAAACGTTGAGACCGCTGCTGCAAAATGGGACCCGCATGTCATCCTCTATGTACAGTAAAATTTCTTTTCTTAGATTATTTTTGGCTCCTGATATTTGGTCACTTGCCTTTTCTTTCGATCCCGTGCAGCCTCTCAAACGGTGATACCGCTCTGCTAAATGGGACCCGCATGCCATCCTCTATGTACAATCAAGTTTCTTTTCTTGAATTATTTTTGGCTCCTGATATTTGGTCACTTGCCTTTTTCTTTCGATCTCATGCCACGTTTGAAACGTTGAAAACCTGCTGGCTCATGGGACCCGCATGTCATCCTCTATGTACAATAAAACTTTCTTCGATTTTTTTGGCTCCTCATATTTGGTCACTTGCCTTTTTCTTTCGATCCCTTGCCGCCTCTCAAACGGTGATACTGCTGCTAAATGGGACCCGCATGTCATACTCTATGTACAATCAAGTTTCTTTTCTTGAATTATTTTTGGATCCCGATATTTGGTCACTTGCCTTTTTCTTCGATCTCATGCCACGTTTGAAACGTTGAAGGTGCTGGCTCATGGGACCCGCATGTCATCCTCTATGTACTATAAAAGTTCATTTTCTTGGTTTTTTCACCCTCTGATTTTCTGCTATTTCCTTTTTCTTTTGATCCCTGCCGCCTTTGAAACGTTGAGGACTCTGCTGGCTCATCGATAAAACTTTCCTTTATTGGAGTTTTTTTACCCCCTAATTTCTGGCTACTTTCTTTTTCTTTTGATCTCAAGCCGCATTTGAAACGTTGAGACCGCTGCTGCTAAATGGGACCCGCATGTCATCCTCTATGTACAATAAAGTTTTCTTTTCTTGGATTATCTTTGTCTCCTGATATTTTGTCACTTGCCTTTTCTTTCGATCTCATGCCGCCTTGAAACGTTGAGTAAGCTGGCTCATGGGTCCCGCATGTCATCCTCTACGAACAATAAAAGTTTCCTTTCTTGGAGTTATTTTTGAACCCTAATTTCTGGCTACTTTTTTTTTTTGATCCCGTGCCGCCTTGACCGTTGAGACCGCTGCTGCTAAATGGGTCCCGCATGTCATCATCTATGTACAATAAAATTTCTTTCTTCGATTATTTTCGGGTCCCGATATTTGGTCACTTGCCTTTTCTTTCGATCTCATGCCGCCTTTGAAACGTTGAGGAAGCTGCTGGAGCATGGGTCCCGCATGTCATCCTCTATGAACAATAAAAGTTTCCTTTCTTGGAGTTATTTTTTACCCCTAATTTCCGGCTACTTCCTTTTTCTTTTGATCCCCTGCCGCCTTTGAAACGTTGAAGACTTTGCTCGCTCATGGGTCCCACATGTCAGCCTCTATGAACAATAAACACTTCCTTTCTTGGAGTTATTTTGTACCCCTAATTTCTGGCTATTTGCCTTTTTTCTTTCGATCCCCAGTCGCCTTCTAAACGTAGAGGACGCGGCTGGCTCGTGGGTCCCAGATGTCAGCCTCCATGGACAATAAACCTCTCCTTTGTTGGATTTATTTTTCACCCTCTGATTTTGGCTATTTCCTTTTTCTTTTGATCCACTGCCGCCTTGGAAACATTGAGTAAGCTGCTGACACATGGGGCCCGCATGTCATCCTCTATGTACAATCAACTTGCAAGATCTTCGAGCGAAAGAGCTTGTATTAGTGGGACCCATATGTCAACCTCTATGTACAATAAAAGTTTCCTTTCTTGGATTATTTTTAGCTCCTGATATTCGGTCACTTTCCTTTTTCTTTCGATCTCAAGCCGCCTCTGAAACGTTGAGTAAGGTGCTGGCTCATGGGACCCACATGTCATCCTCTATGTACAATAAAGTTTCTTTTCTTGGATTTTTTTACCCCTGATTTTTGGTCACTTGCCTTGACGCTGCTGGCTCATGGGTCCCACATGTCAGCATCTATGAACAATAAACCTTTCCTTTGTTGGATTTATTGTTTACCCCTAATTTCTGGCTATTTGCCTTTTTCTTTTGATCCCCACCGGCCTTTGAAAACGTTGAGGAACCTGCTGGCTCATGGGACCCGCATGTCATCCTCTATGTACTATAAAATTTCTTTTCTTGGTTTTTTTTTCACCTCTGATTTTTGGCTATTTCCTTTTTCTTTTGATCCCCTGCCGCCTTGGAAACGTTGAGTAAGCTGCTGACTCATGGGACCCGCATGTCATCCTCTATGTACAATCAACTTTCTTTTTTGGAGTTTTTTTACCCCTAATTTCTGGCTACTTTCTTTTTCTTTTGATCTCAAACCGCATTTGAAACGCTGAAACCGCTGCTGCAAAATGGGACCCGCATGTCATCCTCTATGTACAATAAGTTTCATTTCTTGGATTATTTTTGGCACCTGATATTTGGTCACTTGCCTTTTTCTTCCGATCTCATGCCGCCTTTGAAACGTTGAGTAAGCTGCTGGCTCATGGGTCCCGCATGTCATCCTCTACGAACAATAAAAGTTTCATTTCTTGGAGTTATTTTTGACCCCTAATTTCTGGCTACTTCCTTTTTTCTTTTGATCCACTGCCGCCTTTGAAACGGTGCGGATTCTGCAGACTAATACAAGCTTTTTCTCTCCAAGATCTTGCAAGTTGATAGATTAAATCATGGAATTATTAGGATATGTTTTAAATTTCAAATCCACTTTATGAATTATTAAAAATACCGTTATCCATGTGGGTATGGAGCGAACAAGGATTTTCATATTGGGCATGAGCAGTTTCAAAAATTGGAACCCAATAATTCAAAATAAATAAAAACAACTTTTATGTAGAATCTCCGCGTTTTTTTCTTTTGCCATTCATAGGATCTGTGTTTCATTAGAAAAGGGCCGAAATTGCATGAGCAGAAAGGCCCATTTGTAGTTATTGGGCTTCGACGGCCGGAGCAAGTAGGCCGAGAGCAATTACCATGTAGATGGCCGTTGGCAACCCAAAGTGAAATATTGGGCCCAACAGGGGAAGGCTGAACAGTACTATTTTCTAATTGGAAGGTGGTACATGGCGTAATCCTGCCAAAAAAAAGATGGACACGGGTTGCTGAAATTTGCCCATCTGCGCCTAATATCGCCGCCGCGGCTCCGCTTCCGCCGCCGCCATGCCTCGTCTCGCGTCGAGCTCGCGGTACTGCCGCGTCTCGGGCACGGGGTACCGCGGCGTCCGCGCGCGCCCCAAAGGTACGTATTACGCGGAGATACGTGACGGCGGCGAGCGCATCGGCCTCGGCACCTACGAGACCGCGCACGAGGCCGCGCGCGCGTACGACGCCGTGGCGTGGCGGCTCGGGCGCCCGCGATCGTCGATGAATTTCCATGACGTGTGGACGCGCCAGCAGGCCGAGGATCTCGCGCCGCCGCCGTACATCGTTAGACAGGAGGAACAGCACCGCCGCCGCGAGACGGAGCGCCGTTTGCGCATCGCCGAGCGGGACGAGCGCGCGGCGCGCGAGTGGGCGGCCCGCTTCCCCGAGGACGTTGCCGCCGAGAACGAGCACTTCCGCAGACGGAGGGCGGAGAAGGCGACGAGGCGGGCAGCGAAGAAGGAGGACCGCGCACGACGGAGGGCGGAGAAGGCGACGAAGCGGGCCTTCATCGAAGCGCAGCTCGCCGGGCCGACCACCATTGGCGAGGACGACCCCCGTTGGATTGACCTCTTCTCGTCGGATCCGGTGTCGGGCACGACACCGGACTCGTCAGATGTCGAGTTTTAGTTTAGTTTTATCGCACTACTTTGTAAAAATATGAACTACGGAGTATCTATCAAGCTAATTTTATCCTATTTTATGTCTATTTCTAGTCTTTGTTTGATCTTCTGTTTTACTGCACTCTATTTTTCATTATATTCTGTTTTTGGCGCTGCATTTATAGCGCCTCTGAAAATACGCTGTTTCAGCCCTGCATTTGGCCGCCACAGTTTGCAGCTTCCGGTGAAGCTATTGCCGGCTCCATGCGCAGCATCAGCCATTCAGCCCACAGCGCCAAAATATAGAGCCACTGCTGGAGTTGCTGTAATATGTTTGTCAGCAGGAGCTTACCTAATTAGTTAAAAAAAAGATGTTCAGCGTGGGATTCGAAAAAAAGATCTTCATGTTTTTTTCCTAGCTATCCTAGTTCGGACTTTTTATTGTGTTGGCTAGTGCATGAAGCTTGACACCTGTATTATGTGATCCTGATATGAGGATAAGAACACCTTCAGCTTGCATTGCTAATGGTGTCTACTGCAGCAGTGGCTTACATTCAATGGAGACTGATGCAAGAGAGTTGGTACTGGTGAGCCTGCACTTGACATCATCGTGCCACCTGAAGTAGGTGGTGTATTGGGATTAGACTGATAAGCATAGCACCTTGCAAAGAACAAGATGATGCTAGTGTTGGTTAACGTGATTTTACGCCAAAAGTCATGTATGCTCAACAGGTGCCGTACCTAGTTTGGATATTGTGTTGTTACCCTTTTGTGGTTTGGTGTTTGTCCAACAGAGAAAGCTACTCTTTTCCCGTGTAAGTGCCTGTTTGTTTGGGCTGCAGCTGAACAAGAAGCAGCTGGAGCTGGTAGGATCTGAGAAGCGGCTGGAGCTGGACAGCTGGTGAAATGTAAAATTGCTGTTTGGCAACCTGCTTTTAGGACAGCTGGTGGACATATAGCTGGTGGTGATTGTCTGAAATACCCTGTATGCTGAAGATGATGTATAAGTACTAATTTGATCTAATAATCTGACTATGATTTGTGTGCTAGCTCAAATTATAGGTTTATCACTTTTTAGGTAAAATAATTTTGTAGTTGTTAATAAATGATTATAATCAATTAAACCATACAGAGGTACAAATAATATTTGGTTCCATATTATAGCGAGTTTCAACATTGTATCATCTGCACACTTTGTCAATTGAATCAAGATTCAGTCCTAAATCACTGTAATATAACACAATAATTAATCATCTACACATATACACACATAACAACAAAGATTTAGCCCCTAAATCAAGTTGGGGCGGGCGGCGACCGGGAGGAGAAGTGCAGCAGCGGGCCGCCGCGAGTTGAGGGCGGGCAGAGACGTGGAGGAGGCGGATGCGCGGCGAGCGGCCGAAGAGGCGGGAGAGGCGGGGGGGCGGCGACGGGGAGAGGAAGGGCAGCGTCCGTCGGGAGGAGAAGTGCGGCGGGGGCGGAGGCGCTGAGGCGGGCGGAGGCGGACATGGACGTGCGGCGAGCGTGTGGAGGCGGACGCACGGCGAGCGCCGGCCGGCGTGGCGACCGGAGAGGCCGGCGACCTGGAAGAACCTTAGCCGCCTCTCCCTGCCTCCCTGGTTTGCATCTCGGGACAGGTCGGGGGGGATGGGGAAAACGGGTGAGATTTGGTGGAAGTTTTGTGAGGGGTTTCCGTATATATACCGGGTGGCATTCTGGCCGTAAATATGAAGATACAGAGTGGCATGAGTTAGCGGGAGGATTACCAGCTGCGGGAAGCTGCGGGAAGTTCCTCCAAAGGTGCTTCCGGGCTTGTAGTACAAAATGAACAAGCGCTTGTACAAGCCTGGATCCAAAAGTTAGGTGTTTGTTTGGGCTTGTGCTTATAGGGACCCAAAAGCAGCAGAAGCACAAGCTCTAGCCCAAACAAACAGGGCCTAGTGTTATTATGTGAACAAAAGTTGTGTACATATATATCGGTCAGAGAACCAAGATTGCATATTCTTGCCTGGTTATAACACATAAGTCATAATAACAATTAAAGAGAAAAGGAACATTTGCCTTTGCAATGTGATTGTGCCAAGTAGATTAGACAACCAACCACAAACATTACAGGTCAACAGCCAAACGCATGCGAAAGTCCTAAGGTAAGCTCCATAATACATGTTGAAACCAAAAGCCTAGAAACCATAAGAAAGGTAGCTCCACATCACAGTTCCACGACAGCAGCATACTGATCATAAAACATATATCAAGTCAGGACAGCTGCACCACTGGGTAAGCATCCATGGGGTCTGGCTCAAGAGCGAAGACTGTGTGAATGCTGCAAAATGTGGCTCTTGCCTCACCCCACCCATACATCTTATCATGGAACCTTACCAAATCAGCATGAATCATCTTGACATAAACATAGCTCCTCTCTCCATGCTGATGGGATTGAACAATGCGCCAGTTGCAGTGCTTCAGCTTGTCAAACAGTATGCAGGAGATGACGAAGCATGCTGGCTGGTCTTTTGTAGTGACAATGGCTTGGAGTAGCTGGTCCTGTGAACCACCCAACTGGATCTTTAGAGCTTGAAGGACAGTCCGTGCTATATAAGCTACCGTTGCTGACTTCAGCTCAGAATCAGGTGAATGACAGCTGACATCTTGTCCTAGAGATGCAGATCCTTCTTGATCAGATTCAGCGGAATCATCACCACTACTTACAGGTGCGTCAGGTTCTACAGAAGGCACATCAGGTACATGCTCCAGTTCATAGGAGTCGGTAGCACGGTAGCACCTAAAGGGATGGTAGGACCAGATATGTTCTCGGACAGGACCGTTGCTGAAATCTCTACAATACCAGCTCCAGGTAGACCACTAGTCTCTACAGAGGGTAAACCACCAATATCCACTTCAGAGGATTCTCGTGGCACGACACCTTTCGCTAGAGGCTCTACCCTACCAGCTCCAGGTCCACCACCAGTCAGTACTGTGGGCATAGTCATGACGGGTTCTACCAATACAAAACCTCCTTCAGGTGCAGGATCATCAGTAGCAACTCCAGCATCAGCACCAGTTATATCGGTCTTGACAATAGGTAAACCGTTTTGCTCCAGTTCAGAGAATTCCCGTGGCACGACACCGTTCACTAGAGGCTCTACACTAGCAGCTCCAGCTGCACCACCAGTTTCTACAGCAGGGGGTAAACCCAATCCACAACCTTCTTCATGTGGCACGATGATGCCAGGTATAGGCTCATCAGTACCAGGTCCAGCTGCATCAGTCTCCATAGACAGTAAACAAGGTGGCGTCGGAGGTTTAAAAGACTGCATGCTGATACGTCTCAAACGTATCTATAATTTCTTATGTTCCATGTCACATTATTGATGATATCTACATGTTTTATGCATACTTTATATCATATTATGGCATTTATTGGACTAACCTATTAACAAGATGCCACAGTGCCAGTTTCTGTTTATTATGTCTGTTTATTGCAGAAAAGGCCCAAAAACCAAAGTGCTCGGAAAAATCCAGAAAAATTACAGAAATTCTATTTCATCGGAAGACTCACGGAGCCAGAAGGGCAAGCCAGGGGGAGGCCCAGGGCCTCCTCCCCATAGGCCGGCGCGGCCTCGGAGGGTGGTCACCCCACCCCGTGGTCTGGGCCCCTCGGGACTCTTCCGACTCCGACTCTTCGCCTATTTAAGCCGTCGTGACCTAAAACTTCGACACCTCTTCACGAAACTCCAGAAAACATCCAGGGGCGCCGCCACATCGCGAAACTCCAATTCGGGAGACAAGTCTCTGTTCCGGCACTGCCGGGGAATTGCCCCGGAGTCATCTCCACCGCCGTCTCCACCACCATCTTCACCGCCATCGCTGTCTGATGATGGGAGAATTCACCCCGGCTGAGGGCTCCGCTGTAGCTATGTGGTTCATCTCTCTTATGTGATCTAGTTGAATATCATCTATGTGCTACTCTAGTGATGTTATTAAAGTACTCTATTCCTCCTCCACGTGTGTAATGGTGACAGTGTGTGCACCGTGTGAGTACTTGGCGTAGGCTATGATTATGATCTCTTGTAGATTATGAAGTTAATTATTGCTATGATGGTATTGATGTGTATTATTCCTCCTACATATGCATGATGGTGATAGTGTGCATGCTATGTTAGTTCTTGGTGTAATTATGTTGATCTATCTTGCACTCTAAGGTTATTTAAATATGAACATTGCATTGTGGAGCTTGTTAACTCCGGCATTGAGGGTTCGTGTAATCCTACGCAATGCGTTCATCATCCAACAAAAGAGTGTAGAGTAGTCCTATTATGTGATCATTGTTGAGAGTGTCCACTAGTGAAAGCAGGATCCCTAGGCCTTGCTTCCAAGCATCGAATCTCCGTTTGTTTACTGTTTTGTTGCATGTTTACTCGCTGCCATATTTTATTCAGATTGCTATTACCACTCATATACATCCATATTACTTGTATTTCACTATCTCTTCGCCGAACTAGTACACCTATACACCTGACAAGTGTATTTGGTGTGTTGGGGACACAAGAGACTTCTTGCTTTGTGGTTGCAGGTTGCTTGAGAGGGATATCTTTGACCTCTTCCTCCCTGAGTTCGATAAACCTTGGGTAATCCACTTAAGGGAAACTTGCTGCTGTTCTACAAACCTCTGCTCTTGGAGGCCCAACACTGTCTACAAGAATAGAAGCACCAGTAGACATCAAGCACTTTTCTGGCGCCGTTGCCGGGGAGGAAAGGTAAAAGGCACTAATACTCGGTTCCAGGTAACAGTACTTTTCCGGCGCCATTGTGTGTGTGCTCGAAGCTATTTCCTTTAGACTCGCAATTACATCTTTTTGTTTCTTTTTTACACTAGTTAGGCATAATGGACAACAAAGAGCTTCTTATTCTATTTCCTGATTTAAGACATGGATGGTTTGATGCGAAATTAAAAAACCTATGGAACCTTATTTACATGATAGTAGCAATATTATTAGTATGAATGCAATTACTGCTAATGCTATGAAGAAGTCTAAGCTTGGGGAAGCTAGTTTACATAAAAATAATCTTTTTAGCTCCTCCGCTTTGGAAGAAATATTTTGTTCTGATAATGCTTTATCTCCCATATGCGATAACTTTAATGATGCTTCTGATATTTTAAATCCACCTGCTGAAAGTATTCCGTACAAAATACCTATGGAAATTATTGAACGTGTTATGGATAACCGCTATGAAGGGGATGGAACTGTCCATCCTAGGAATCATTTACTGTTTTTGCATGAATTATGCGGGTTATTCAAGTGTGCAGGTATTTCAATGGATGAAGTTAGAAAGAAATTATTTGTTATATCGCTATCTGGTGAAGCGGCGCATTGGTATAAACTATTGAAGGACGGGCGCTCTCTTGATTGGAAGGATATTGTGCCTCTATTTTATTCCAAGTTCTATCCTCCAAGTGAAATTCACAAAGATCGAAACCATATATATAATTTTTGGCCTCATGATGGAGAGAGTATTGCCCAAGCATGGGAGAGATTGAAGACTTTAATGCTCAAATGCCCCAATCATGAGCTTCCAGGTAATATCATCATTGATAATTTCTATGCAAGACTTTCTTTTCAAGATAAGACCTTGCTGGATACTACTTGTTCTGGATCATTCACGAGCAATAAAGAAGAGTTTAAAAGGGACCTTCTTGATCGGATTAAGGAGAACGCTGAAGATTGGGAGAACGACAAAGGTAAAGAGTCAGGTATAAACTATGATTATGAATGCATTGAAACTTTTATGAATACTGATAAATTTCGAAATATGAGTGCTACTTATGGTCTTGACTCTCAAGTTGCTGCAAATCTTTATAAAGCCTTTGCTTCTCATTTAGAATTGCCTAAAAAGAATTTTGATAAGTATCATGAACCTTTTAAAGAGGCTTGCATGAAGAATGACATTGTTGTTAATGATTGCAATAAGCATGCTCAAACTCCTAAGAATGCTATTTCCTATAAGCATGTTAATTTTTGTGGAATACATAGACCTTGTGGAATTAATCAAATAGAAGATGAATATTGTATCCATCACAGAAATGAAAAAACTAGAAAGTGGTCTAGAGCTCTAGATGATCTTGGAGAAAAAGTGTGTGCCCTCTATCCTTTTATTTGTGAACTTTGCCATAGAGTTGGTCATTTTAATTTTCAATGTTCCTCCAATGATAATTCAAACCCCATGAGTGCTGCAAATTTGTATTGTGATGATGAAATTATTCCTAATCAGCATGATGAACTTACCTTATTTTTGAAGTGTGAAGAGTTATCAAGAAAAATTTCTTTGTTAAATATTAACGATCTTGATATTGATGATGTCCTGCATGGTTGTCTTTCTTATTGCATTGATAATAGCCATACAAATACTTACATACAAAATATTTTAGAAGATGACACCTTGCCAAAATATGATAGGACCGCTGTGTGTTTTCAACTAATTAATGAAAAGGAGGGATCCTCCCAAGTTTCTTCTATTGTTTCTAAAAGTAAATCAGGTTATGCGGACAAGCCACCCTTCAAGCCTCTTCCTCCTAAAGAAGGAAGCGAGGAGAGGGAAGAAGAGAAGAAGAAGAAGAAGAAGGGAACGAAGAAGAAGAAGAAGAAGAAGAAGGAGAATAAAAAGAAAGAGGTAACGGCGTATCCCCGCGTGAATGAGATAACGCTAGGTAACCGTAAGTATGTTGCTCCTAATGATTATTGTGATAATGAATCTGAATATGATGATCTTCCTATGCCCTTTACATACATTAGCGATCATGATTTGAATGAGCATACTACTTTTGATATTACAAATCTCTGGGAAACTAATTCTGAAAATGATAATAATTGCCATAGTGTCAGTGCTATCCATGCTTCCTCCCATAATGATATAGAAAGCTCTAAGCTTGGGGAAGAGGTGTTTGAAAATCCTTTTGCTACTGGTCATTATGTTCTTGATACATCTCCTTCTAATAACAATGATGGTATGATCATAGATAAACCGACTGTGAAAGATAACTATTCTATTTCTTATGATGACACTGTGCCTCCGATCTTTGATGATTATTATAAAGAATGCTATGATATAGGTTATAACTATCCTTATGAAACTTGTCATAGTCATGATTGGATTACCAAAAACAATTCTTTTAATATGCAACTTGTTTACCATGTTCAAATTCTTGATAATAATCTTGCTCCAATTACTATTAATGAGAATAACTCTTCTTATGCCAAAATTAATGATACTTCTATGCATATGAACCATGATAAGAATGTTTTAAGTGACGGGTATATTGTGGATTTCATCAATGATGCTACTGAAAGTTATTATGAGAGAGGGAAATATGGTTACATGCATCTTAATAATATTAAGTTTCCCCTCTTTATGTTGAGAATCTTTAAGTTACTCGTGTTTTATCCTCTTATGCTTGTTACTTTGCTCTTCATGAATTCATATGTGTATAAGATTCTTCTGCATAGGAAGCATGTTAGGCTTAAATGTGTTTTGAATTGCCTCTTGAAGCTCTCTTTTGCTTCAAATACTATTTCTTGCGGGTGCATCACCAAAATTGCTGAGCCCATCTTAATGGCTATAAAGAAAGAACTTCTTGGGAGATAACCCATGTGTTATTTTGCTACAGTACTTTGTTTTATATTTGTGTCTTGGAAGTTGTTTACTACTGTAGCAACCTCTCCCTATCATGTTTTTGTGCCAAGTAAAGTTTCTATGTCAAAGTTGATGTTATATTTGGATCGCTGCGCAGAAACAGCATTGTCTCTGTCACGAATCTGGGCACATGCCTCTGTAGAAAATTCGAAAAAATCTGCCAATTTACGAGCGTGATCCTCGGATATGTACGCAACTTTCATTAGTTTTGAGTTTTTCCATTTGAGCAAGTCTGTGCCACTTTAAATTGTCTTTACTGACTGTTCGTTTTTGACGATTCTGCCTTTTATTTCGCATTGCCTCTTTTGCTATGTTGGATTCATTTCTTTGATCCATTAATGTCCAGTAGCTTTATGCAATGTGAAGTGAAGAATGTTTGTGTCACCTCTGAACATGTGAATTTTTGATTATGCACTAACCCTCTAATGAGTTTGCTTGAAGTTTGGTGTGAAGGAAGTTTTCAAGGGTCAAGAGAGGAGGATGATATACTACGATCAAGAAGAATGAAAAGTCTAAGCTTGGGGATGCCCGGTGGTTCATCCCTGCATATTTCAAGAAGACTCAAGCATCTAAGCTTGGGGATGCCCAAGGCATCCCCTTCTTCATCGACAAAGTATCAGGTTCCTTCTCTTGAAACTATATTTTTATTCGGTCACATCTTATGTACTTTACTTGGAGCGTCTGTATGTTTTTGTTTTTGTTTGAATAAATGATTGTTTGGGAGAGAGACACGCTCCGCTGGTTCGTATGAACACATGTGTTCTTAGCTTTTAATTTTCATGGCGAAGGTTGAAACTGCTTCGTTAATTGTTATATGGTTGGAAACGGGAAATGCTACATGTAGTAATTGGTGTAATGTCTTGAATAATGTGATACTTGGCAATTGTTGTGCTCATATAGATCTTGTTTAAGCTCTTGCATCATGTACCTTGTACCCATTAATGAATAATTACATAGAGCTTGTTAAAATTTGGTTTGCATGATTGGTCTCTCTAAGTCTAGATATTTTCTGGTTGAGGTGTTTGAACAACAAGGAGACGATGTAAAGTCTTATAATGCTTACAATATGTTTATATGTGAGTCTTGCTGCACCATTTTATACTTGAGTTTGCTTCAAATAACCTTGCTAGCCTAAACCTTGTATCGAGAGGGAATACTTCTCATGCATCCAAATCCTTGAGCCAACCACTATGCCATTTGTGTCCACCATACCTACCTACTACATGGTATTTCTCTGCCATTCCAAAGTAAATTGCTTGAGTGCTACCTTTAAACAATTCAAAAGTTATTACCTCTTATTTGTGTCAATGTTTTATAGCTCATGAAGAAGTATGTGGTGTTTATCTTTCAATCTTGTTGGGCAACTTTCACCAATGGACTAGTGGCTTCATCCGCTTATCCAACAATTTTGCAAAAAGAGCTGGCAATGGGATTCCCAGTCCCAAATTAATTAACAAAAATAGACACTCCTCCATGGTATGTGATTGTTGGACGGCACCCGAAGGATTCGGTTAGCCATGGCTTGAGAAAGCAAAGGTGGGGAGGAGTGTCATCTAAATAAAACTAAAATAAAAAGGCACTCCTTCATGGTATGAGATTGTTGGCAGGCACCCGAGGATTCGGTTAGCCATGGTTTGTGAAAGAAAGGTTGGAAGGAGTGCCACACAAAAATAAAATAAAATGGGAGCCGCTCTTTGAAGGTTTGTCTGGCAAGGGGGTTAGAGTACCCACTACCATTCGTTGACAACAACAAACACCTCTCAAAACTTTACTTTTATGCTCTCTATATGTTTTCAAAATCAAAGCTCTAGCACAAATATAGCAATCGATGCTTTCCTCTTTGAAGGGCCATTCTTTTACTTTATTGTTGAGTCAGTTTACCTATTCTTTCTATCTTAGAAGCAAACACTTGTGTAAATTGTGTGCATTGATTCTTACATGTTTACCTATTGCACTTGTTATATTACTTTGTGTTGACAATTATCCATGAGATATATATGTTGAAGTTGAAAGCAACCGCTGAAACTTATATCTTCCTTTGTGTTGTTTCAAAGCTTTCTACTAAGAATTTATTGCTTATGAGTTAACTCTTATGCAAGACTCATTGATGCTTGTCTTGAAAGTATTATTCATGAAAAGTCTTTGTTATGTGATTCATTTGTTTACTCATTATCTTCATCATTGCTTCAAATCTCTGCATTCATCTCATGTGCTTTACAATAGTATGATCAAGGTTATGATGGCATGTCACTTAAGAAATTATCATTGTTATCGTTTTACCTGCTCGGGACGAGCAGAACTAAGCTTGGGGATGCTTGATACGTCTCAAACGTATCTATAATTTCTTATGTTCCATGTCACATTATTGATGATATCTACATGTTTTATGCATACTTTATATCATATTATGGCATTTATTGGACTAACCTATTAACAAGATGCCACAGTGCCAGTTTCTGTTTATTATGTCTGTTTATTGCAGAAAAGGCCCAAAAACCAAAGTGCTCGGAAAAATCCAGAAAAATTACAGAAATTCTATTTCATCGGAAGACTCACGGAGCCAGAAGGGCAAGCCAGGGGGAGGCCCAGGGCCTCCTCCCCATAGGCCGGCGCGGCCTGGAGGGTGGTCACCCCACCCTGTGGTGTGGGCCCCTCGGGACTCTTCCGACTCCGACTCTTCGCCTATTTAAGCCGTCGTGACCTAAAACTTCGACACCTCTTCACGAAACTCCAGAAAACATCCAGGGGCGCCGCCACATCGCGAAACTCCAATTCGGGACAGAAGTCTCTGTTCCGGCACCCTGCCGGACGGGGAATTGCCCCCGGAGTCATCTCCACCGCCGTCTCCACCGCCATCTTCACCGCCATCGCTGTCTCCATGATGAGGAGGGAGTAATTCACCCCCGGGGCTGAGGGCTCCGCTGTAGCTATGTGGTTCATCTCTCTCTTTATGTGATCTAGTTGAATATCATCTATGTGCTACTCTAGTGATGTTATTAAAGTACTCTATTCCTCCTCCACGTGTGTAATGGTGACAGTGTGTGCACCGTGTGAGTACTTGGCGTAGGCTATGATTATGATCTCTTGTAGATTATGAAGTTAATTATTGCTATGATGGTATTGATGTGTATTATTCCTCCTACATATGCATGATGGTGATAGTGTGCATGCTATGTTAGTTCTTGGTGTAATTATGTTGATCTATCTTGCACTCTAAGGTTATTTAAATATGAACATTGCATTGTGGAGCTTGTTAACTCCGGCATTGAGGGTTCGTGTAATCCTACGCAATGCGTTCATCATCCAACAAAAGAGTGTAGAGTAGTCCTATTATGTGATCATTGTTGAGAGTGTCCACTAGTGAAAGCAGGATCCCTAGGCCTTGCTTCCAAGCATCGAATCTCCGTTTGTTTACTGTTTTGTTGCATGTTTACTCGCTGCCATATTTTATTCAGATTGCTATTACCACTCATATACATCCATATTACTTGTATTTCACTATCTCTTCGCCGAACTAGTACACCTATACACCTGACAAGTGTATTTGGTGTGTTGGGGACACAAGAGACTTCTTGCTTTGTGGTTGCAGGGTTGCTTGAGAGGGATATCTTTGACCTCTTCCTGTTCGATAAACCGCCACTTATAGGCTCATCAGTACCAGGTCCAGCTGCATCAGTCTCCATAGACAGTAAACAAGGTGGCGTCGGAGGTTTAAAAGACTGGCATGCCATTTCACCTTTGTCATCAGACAATATAGAGTTTTCTTCAACTCTATGTTTCTGCAATAATAAGCACATGAACAGAAATTAGACCAGAGCATCTAGCCATCTAACAGGGGCAGCGGCAAAACAAGCGTCGGTCCATATGTTTACCTTGTCATCTGGGATATCAGAACACACAGATTTAGAAGTCATTTCACATAGCATCCGCTTTTTCGTTCCTTCCCCTACGTCCATCTGGAATAAGTAATACTATTGATCACATAAAACTAATTAATCAAATATATGCATATGTTGAGAAGTTTGCACGGCAAATTGTGGATTCTGCTTTTATCACCTACGAATCGTCGTTCTATATATTTACCTTGTTATCTGGGATATCAGAAGTCACAGAATGAGAAGTCATCTCACTAAGTATCGGTTTTTTCGCTCTTTCCCCTCCATCCATCTGCAATAAGAAGTACTATTGATCACATAAAGCCAATTCATTGAATATATGCATATGTTGAGAAGTTTGCACAACAAATTGTGGATTCTACTTCCAATCACCAAGTAATCTCGTGAGAAATGCATGATCAAGATATGTTTCTCCCTCTTGATCGACATCTGCATCTCCATTAAGACTAATCATCGTGCGATGGTGCTAGCGCATACACTTCCAATCACCAGACAAGCAAAAAATTGTTGATTCTAGTAATGCTTAATCAGCAGTGGCCATGGAACGACCACAGATCGACCAAGCAAAAAAATAAATCATCAGCCTACTGACCACCAGGCAAAACAAACTAGGCCCATACATGGCCTCACAAATCATCATCAAACGTCGATCAAACTAGCAAGTTTGAACATGGATTACTAATTTATTTTCTGATAAAGTGAGTATATTAATATCGAAAGATATTGATTACACTGAGCCTCTGCAACAACGCAATACCTTACTGGTAGTACGGATGCACATGGATTCCTAATACTCCCTCTGTTCGGTTTTAATTAGTCGACGCGAGGGAGAGAAGAAAATGAACTGTCGATGCTTTCAACTAGAGTCAATTAAATACGAACGGAAGAAGTACGTAGTAGTATTGACAAATATCCGGATCTAGTCTAAAAACAAATTGGCATGTAAATCCTAGTAGTCTACTAAACTAGGATCAATACCCTAGATTAGGGTTGCAAGCGGCGTCCGCGAATCGTCCCGCAAAGCAGAAAATTAGAGCAAATAGTGGTTGAGATTAGAGCAGATTTAAAGCACTCGCACTGAAACTAGCTAGCCCGCTACCCACCCCGCTTGACACCCTGCCCTAGATGTGAATCTACACCAAATATTCAAACAAGGATGAGCAACCGCCAATAAAATTTTATCCGCACATCATCATCTCTACCATACACAAGGGTATGGTGATTTCACATACAGCCATTGTTGCCGCGGGACGAGGATGAGTGATGCGCCGCGGAGAAGGTGCCTCACGCCTCTGTCGCCGCCGCCGTCGAAGAGGAAGTCGAAGCCGCGCGATTGTGGTCCGTCGCCGATATGGAGGTGGAGCTACTAGGGAAGAGATGGAGGTGGAGGTGGAGAGGGAGTGATGGTTTGTACTAGTGGCGGCCGGTGAGGTAGTTATAAATACAGCCTCTCTCTCTTTTTTGGCAAGGAATGCAGCTTCTCTTGGAAGGCAACGAGGCAACGCACTCCAGATTTCGTATATTACTATAATAATATGGGCGGAGAAATTTGGACGCATCTGTGTTGTCTTGTCAAATGAATCACCAGGATTTGCTTTTAGTACTCCAGATTTGGGCGACCCAAGGAAGTAGAGATAGTAATGTACGCCATCTAGCTGCACGCTATCAAATCAAATAAATGGTTATGCCATTTACTTTTAAGATGGTGCAGCAGTTATTCTGACCAAAGAAACATGCACGTCTGCTGATTATTTCTGATGGGTTACATTTACCGTCCGCTAGCAAAGATTGTTTGGCACATTGTTCTTATGGCTTTCAACATCACACCCCTTAATAATATTATTAATCAATGTTTGGGCAATCAATTGAGTGTGTTAATAAAAAATTAAAACCCACAAATCCAACTGTACTATTTTTAGGGCCATATGAAGGACAAGGAATGATTTTAAATGCCATATGGAGTACCTCCAACCATGTGAAATATGGTTCTGTCATGCAGGTGATACCCATGGCTTCGCATTGGATCTGTATATTGTCCTACATACAGTCAACTATGAAGTACCACGATTTGGTTTTTGGGTGCAACCGGCTAGAGAATGATGCACGGGTTTGTACAGCCAGTACAATTCACATTAAGATTTTCTGATAGGATGTTGATGTGTATATGTAAGAATCATACACTAGAATGTCTTCTATGTTTAGATGGTTGATCTACGTTTATACTTTCTGTGAACCATGAGGTTAAGACCTTTGTACTGTAATAAAGATTGCTAAATAACAGTATATATGTATGCCTCTAGGGACACTGAAACAGCCAAACAACCATGCATGTGCATAGACCGTATTTGATCAAATTAAAAGATCTAGAGATAGCCAAACATAGTCTTCTTATGTCACATAGTAAGCATTCAATTAAGTTGATAAACAAGGTCTAGAGATATATTCAAACCAGAGAAATCATGTATCTACCCCTAACCCTAAACTCTATCTCATGAAGTCAAGCATGAAGATATGTGGTTTTTGGTTTCAAACATGGAAATTTCAAAAACCCTCCCAAGAGCTTCATTTTGGAGTGACTAAGAAGGATATATGCTTAACTTTTTATATTCATGTTTTCAACTTGTTTAAATCATGGTCAAACCTAGGATTTGGCCAAGATTCAAATGGGCATAATTTAAAAAAATGGAAAATCAAGGCACATAGTCTTCTTATGTCACATAGTAAGCATTCAATTAAGTTGATAAACAAGGTCTAGACATATTCAAACCAGAGAAATCATGTATCTACCCCCTAACCCTAAACTCTGTCTCATGAAGTCAAGCATGAAGATATGTGGTTTTTGGTTTCAAACATGGAAATTTCAAAAACCCTCCCAAGAGCTTCATTTTGGAGTGACTAAGAAGGACATATGCTTAATTTTTCATATTCATGTTTTCAACTTGTTTAAATCATGGTCAAACTTAGGATTTGACCAAGATTCAAATGGGCATAAAATTAAAAAAAACAATAAAATGAAAAACCAATGCACATAGTCGATCTTCTTATGGCATATATATAGTAAGCATTCAATTAAGTTGATAACAAGGTCTAGACATATTCAAACCAGAAAAATCATGTATCTACCCCCTAACCCTAAACTTTATCTTATGAAGTCAAGCATGAAGAGAAGTGGTTTTTGGTTTCAAGCATGGAAATTTCAAAAACCTCCCCAAACTTCATTTTAGAGTGACTAAGAAGGATACAAGCTTCCCTTTTCATTTTCATGTTTTAAACTTGTTTAAATTATCTTGGTCAAATCTAGGATTTGACAAGATTCAAATGGGCAAACATATGATAAGTGATGCAAATATCATTTCTAAGTGCGGGCAAACCAGCTTTAGCTTAACATATTTCTAAGTACAAGGTTTCAGAAAATTGAGTGGGGGCGGCTGCCCCCCTTGGCTATAGTCTGGATCCGCCCATGCTATAGTTTGAGGCCATTTGGATGACGTCGAAAAAATTCTTTGATTAGAAATGGGGTTGTTCGAACCCCGTAGTTGGATTTTTTTGAACCTTGATCTGTAGTACTGGGCAAAACCCTAGTTTAACCTATTTAATTATAGATTCGTAGGTCGATTTTTCTACGTACTTTTTATTATTACTCTACTATGCAGCACATATGTGTTTGCCCGTCGAGTGAAACTCGGAGGAAGAGGGATCACTCGGAAGGAGAGAAGAAGGAGGGAGAGCATTATGGTGTCTCCCTTTTTCGGTGATGATGTTGACCTGTGCAGGGTTTGTCAGTGAGCAGGAGGTGCGAGCGAGCGAGCGAGCGAGTCGAGCGAGGCCGAGAATGAGAGAGATTTGTTTTTTTTGTGAGAGGGACAACCGAAGGATCCAGAAGGACCCACAGACTTCCAATACGCATCCTGATGCGTCTTCTCTTGACAAAGAAAATGGCTGGGAGTTTGCGTACCTATTGCACGTGACTTGTGCTCACTGAAGTGTGGGACCTCACGCATGGGCACCACACGTAAGTGACAGACCTGTTGGTGTAAAAACTCGGTTGATTATTATAGTGCATTAGAACAAAGTTTCCTATGGATTCAAGGGTAGGAAATCCAAGTTAACTCATTTACATGACATTATTTTTTCCATGAAGCAAAGTTAACACATCTATCAATTGGTACATTTTGGAGTGACTAAGAAGGATCCATGCTTACCTTTTCGTTTTCACGTGTTAAACTTGTTTAAATCTTGGTCAAACCTAGGATTTGACAGAGATTCAAATGGGCGGAAAATTAAAAAAAAACAGAAAAATGAAAAACCAAAGCACATACGTAGTTTTCTTATGTCATATAGTAAGCATTCAAGTTGATAAACAAGGTCTAGACATATTCAAAACATACAAATCATGTATGTACCCCTAACCCTAAACTATGTCTTATGAAGTCAAGCATGAAGAGAAGTGGTTTTGGGTTTCAAACATGGAAATTTCAAAAACCTCCCAAAAACTTCATTTAGAGTGACTAAGAAGGATAAATGCTTCCCTTTTCATTTTCATGTTTTAAACTTGTTTAAATCTTGGTAAAACCTAGGATCTGACCAAGATTCAAATGGGCATCAAAAATAGAAAAAATCAGAAAAATGAAAAACCAAAGCACATAGTCTTCTTATGTCATATAGTAAGCATTAAAGTTGATAAACAAGGTCTAGACGTATTCAAACCAGACAAATCATGTATCTACCCCTAACCCTAAACTCTGTCTTATGAAGTCAAGCATGAAGAGAAGTTGTTTTGGGTTTCAAACATGGAAATTTCAAAAACCCTCTCAAAGAGCTTCATTTTGGAGTGACTAAGAAGGATCCATAGGAAACTATGTACTAATACAGTATAATGATCACCCGAGTTATTAGAGCAACAAGTTTGTCACTTACGTGTGGTTCCCATGCGTGAGGTCCCACACTTCAGTGAGCACAAGTCACGTAGTCTTCTTATGTCATATAGTAAGCATTCAATTAAGTTGATAAACAAGGTCTAGACATATCAAACCAGAAAAATCATGTATCTACCCCCTATATATCCCTAAACCCTGACTTATGAAGTCAAGCATGAAGAGAAGAAGTGGTTTTTGGTTTCAAACATGGAAATTTCAAAAACCCTCCCAAGAGCTTCATTTTGGAGTGACTAGTTAAGACGCATACATGCTTACTTTTTCATATTCATGTTTTAAACTTGTTCAAATCTTGGTCAACAAACCTACGATTTGACGAAGATTCAAATGGGTATAAAAAAATTAAAAGCAAGGTCTGCTCATGTCATATAGTAAGCATTCAATTAAATTGATAAACAAGGTCTAGACATATTCAAACTAGTAGGAAAATCATGTATCTACCCCCTAACCCTAAACTATGTCTTATGAAGTCAAGCATGCATGAAGAAAAGTGGTTTTTGGTTTTCAAGCATGGAAATTTCAAAAACCCTCCCAAGAGCTACATATTGGAGTGACTAAGAAGGATAGATGCTTAATTTTTCATATTCATGTTTTAAACTTGATTAAATCATGGTCAAACCTAGAATTTGACCAAGATTCAAATGGGCATAAAAATTCAAAAAAAATGAAAAACCAATGCACATAGTCATCTTATGTCATCTAGTAAGCATTCAATTAAGTTGATAAACAATGTCTAGACATATTCAAACCAGAAAATTCATGTATCAAGCTAACCCTAACCCCAAACTCTGTCTTATGAAGTCAAGCATGAAGAGAAGTACGTGGTTATTTGGTTTCAAACATGGAAATTTCAAAAACCCTCTCAAGAGCTTCATTTTGGAGTGACTACGAATGATACATGCTTAATTTTTCATATTCATGTTTTAAACTTGTTTAAATCATGGTCAAACCTAGGATTTGGCCAAGATTCAAATGGGCAAAATTTAAAAAAAAATCAAGGCACATAGTCTTCTTATGTCATATAGTAAGCATTCAATTAAGTTGATAAACAAGGTCTAGACATATTCAAACGAGAGAAATCATGTATCTACCCCCTAACACTAAACTCTGTCTCATGAAGTCAAGCGCATGCATGAAGATATGTGGTTTTTGGTTTCAAACATGGAAATTTCAAAAACCCTCCCAAGAGCTTCATTTCGAAGTGATTAATTAAGAAGCATACATGCATGCTTACTTTTTCATATTCATGTTTTAAACTTATTCAAATCTTGGTGAAACCTAGGATTTGACCAAGATTCAAATGGGTATAAAAATTAAAAAAAAAAAAAAGGTCTTCTTATGTTATATAGTAGGCATTCAATTAAGTTGATAAACAAGGTCTAGACATATTCAAACAAGAAAAATCAAGCATGTATCTACCCCTAACCCTAATATAAACTATGTTTCATGAAGTAAGCATGAAGATTTGTGGTTTTTGGTTTCGAACATGGAAATTCAAAAACCCTCCCAAGAGCTTCATTTTGAAGTGACTAAGAAGCATACATGCTTACTTTTTCATATTCATGTTTTTAACTTATTCAAATCTTGGTGGAACCAAGGATTTGACCAAGATTCAAATGGGTATAAAAGTTCAAAAAAAACAAGGTCTTCTTATATGTTATATAGTAAGCATTCAATTAATTTGATAAACAAGGTCTACACATATTCAAACCAGGAAAATCATGTATCTACCCCCTAACCCTAAACTCTGTCTTATGAAGAAGTCAAGCATGCATGAAGAGAAGTGGTTTTTGGTTTCAAGCATGGAAATTTCAAAAACCCTCCCAAGAGCTACATATTGGAGTGACTAAGAAGGATAGATGCTTAATTTTTCATATTCATGTTTTAAACTTGTTTAAATCATGGTCAAACCTAGGATTTGACCAAGATTCAAATGGGCATAAAAATTCAAAAAAACAATAAAATGAAAAACCAATGCACATAGTCATCTTATGTCATCTAGTAAGCATTCAATTAAGTTGATAAACAAGGTCTAGACATATTCAAACCAGAAAATTCATGTATCAAGCTACCCCTATCCCCAAACTCTCTCTTATGAAGTCAAGCATGAAGAGAAGTACGCGGTTTTTTTGGTTTCAAACATGGAAATTTCAAAAACCCTCTCAAGAGCTTCATTTTGGAGTGACTATGAAGGATACATGCTTAATTTTTCATATTCATGTTTTAAACTTGTTTAAATCATGGTCAAACCTAGGATTTGACCAAGATTCAAATGGGCAAAATTTAAAAAAATGAAAAATCAAGGCACATAGTCTTCTTATTTTTGGTTTCAAACATGGAAATTTCAAAAACCCTCCCAAAGAGCTTCATTTTGGAGTGACTAAGAAGGATCCATAGGAAACTATGTACTAATACAGTATAATGATCACCCGAGTTATTAGAGCAACAAGTCTGTCACTTACGTGTGGTTCCCATGCGTGAGGTCCCACACTTCAGTGAGCACAAGTCACGTACGCTAGGTAAGCAAACTCCCAGCCATCTTCTTTGTCAAGAGAGAGGCATCAACACACACACACACACACACACACTCTCTCTCTCTCTCTCTCTCCAATTATCCACCTCCGTTGGCTGCCGGTTTTGGCAGGTCGTTTCTAGCTCAGCTCGTAGGCCATGGTGTGCAGGCTCTGTAGCCATGGCGATTTGGTCGCGCCAAGTGGTTCGTCCCCGGCTCCGACGAGGATCAATCCGGACGGTGCCTATTAAGGACCCGATCGCATTTCTTGCTTTCAGCATGGGGTCTACCATGTAAATCTTAGGGATTTAGACGTAATTTCCTGTTTATTTTGTGTCCTGCTGTAAACTGCGCTCTGATGCGTATTGGAAATCTGGGTCCTTCAGGATCGTTCGGTTGTCCCTCTAAAAAAACATCTCTCTCATTCTCGGCCTTTCTCGCTCGCTCGCACCCCCCTGCGCACTGACAACCCTGCACAACAGTCAACATCACCAGAAAAAGGATAGACACCATAAATAAGTGGGGCCCCGTGACTGCTCTCCCTTCGTCTCCTCCCGTGTGATCCCTCTTCCTCCGACTCCCGACCTTGCGGAAAAGAAAAATGAAATGAAAGAGTTTCACTGGACGGGCAAACACATGTGCTGCCTAGTAATAATAATAATAACGTAAAAAAATCGACCTACGAATCTATTATTAAATAAGCTAAACTAGGGTTTTGCCCAGTACTACGGATCAATTTCTGAAAATCCAACTACGGGGTTCGATTTTGGCCTGCTAATATAAAATTATATAATCCGAACTAGTATTCCTCTAAAAAATCATTTTGGTATGCATCGTTTGGTACTTTTCATAGCTAGAGTGCTTACTCCCTCCGTTAGCAAACAGTCTTCGTATGTCATATAGTAAGCATTCAAGTTGAAAAACAAGCTCTAGACATATTCAAACCAGAAAAATCATGTATCTACCCCCTATATATCCCTAAACCCTGACTTATGAATTCAAGCATGAAGAGAAGTGGTTTTTGGTTTCAATCATGGAAATTTCAAAAACCCTCCCAAGAGCTTCATTTTGGAGTGACTAATTAAGAAGCATACATGCTTACCTTTTCATATTAATGTTTTAAACTTGTTCAAATCTTGGTCAACAAACCTAGGATTTGACGAAGAATCAAATGGGTATAAAAAAATTAAAACCAAGGTCTGCTCATGTCATATAGTGAGCATTCAATTAAATTAATAAACAAGGTCTAGACATATTCAAACTAGCAGGAAAATCATGTATCTACCCCCTAACCCCAAACTCTATCTTATGAAGTCAAGCATGCATGAAGAGAAGTGGTTTTTGGTTTTCAAGCATGGAAATTTCAAAAACTCTTATGTCATCTAGTAAGCATTCAATTAAGTTGATAAACAATGTCTAGACATATTCAAACCAGAAAGTTTATGTATCAAGCTACCCCTAACCCCAAACTTTGTCTTATGAAGTCTAGCATGAAGAGAAGTACGTGGTTTTTTGGTTTCAAACATGGAAATTTCAAAAACCCTCTCAAGATCGAGCTTCATTTTGGAGTGACTACGAAGGATACATGCTTAATTTTTCATATTCATGTTTTAAATTGTTTAAATCATGGTCAAACCTAGGATTTGACCAAGATTCAAATGGGCATAAAAATTCAAAAAAACAATAAAATGAAAAACCAATGCACATAGTCATCTTATGTCATCTAGTAAGCATTCAATTAAGTTGATAAACAAGGTCTAGACATATTCAAACCAGAAAAATCATGTATCAAGCTACCCCTATCCCCAAACTCTGTCTTATGAAGTCAAGCATGAAGAGAAGTACGTGGTTTTTTTGTTTCAAACATGGAAATTTCAAAAACCCTCTCAAGAGCTTCATTTCGAAGCGATTAATTAAGAAGCATACATGCATGCTTACCTTTTCATATTCATGTTTTAAACTTATTCAAATCTTGGTGAAACCTAGGATTTGACCAAGATTCAAATGGGTATAAAAATTAAAAAAAAGGTCTTCTTATGTTATATAGTAGGCATTCAATTAAGTTGATAAACAAGGTCTAGACATATTCAAACAAGAAAAATCATGCATGTATCTACCCTTAACCCTAAACTCTGTTTCATGAAGTCAAGCATGCATGCATGAAGATATGTGGTTTTTAGTTTCGAACATGGAAATTCAAAAACCCTCCCAATAGCTTCATTTTGAAGTGACTAAGAAGCATACATGCTTACTTTTTCATATTCATGTTTTTAACTTATTCAAATCTTGGTGGAACCAAGGATTTGACCAAGATTCAAATGGGTATAAAAATTCAAAAAAAACAAGGTCTTCTTATGTTATATAGTAAGCATTCAATTATTTTGATAAACAAGGTCTACACATATTCAAACCAGAAAATTAGGTATCTACCCCTAACCCTAAACTCTGTCTTATGAAGTCAAGCATGCATGAAGAGAAGTGGTTTTTGGTTTCAAGCATGGAAATTTCAAAAACCCTCCCAAGAGCTTCATTTTGGAGTGACTAAGAAGCATACGTACGTGCTTACTTTTTCATATTCATGTTTTAAACTTGTTCAAATCTTGGTCAAACCTATGATTTGACCAAGATTCAAATGGGTATAAAAAATGAAAACCAAGGTCTTCTTATGTCATATAGTAAGCATTCAATTAAGTTGATAAATAAGGTCTAGACATATTCAAACCAGAAATATCATGTATCAAGCTACCCCTAACCCCTAATTAACTCTGTCTTATGAAGTCAAGCATGAAGATAGGTATGTGGTTTTTTGGTTTCAAACATGGAAATTTCAAAAACCCTCTCAAGATCGAGCTTCATTTTGGAGTGACTACGAAGGATACATGCTTACTTTTTCATATTCATGTTTTAAACTTGTTTAAATCATGGTCAAACCTAGGATTTGACAAAGATTCAAATGGGCATAATTTAAAAAAAACAAAAAATGAAAAACCAAGGCACATAGTCTTCTTATGTTATATTGTAAGCATTCAATTAAGTTGATAAACAAGGTCTCTAGACATATTCAAACCAGAGAAATCATGTACCTACCCCCTAACCTAAACTCTGTCTCATGAAGTCAAGCATGATGATATGTGGTTTTTTGGTTTCAAACATGGAAATTTCAAAAACCCTCCCAAGAGCTTCATTTTGAAGTGATTAATTATGAAGCATACATGCATGCTTACTTTTTCATATTCATGTTTTAAACTTATTCAAATCTTGGTGAAACCTAGGATTTGACCAAGATTCAAATCCGTATAAAAATTAAAAAACAAAATAAAAAAACAAGGTCTTCTTATGTTATATAGTAAGCATTCAATTAAGTTGATAAATAAGGTCTAGACATATTCAAACCAGAAAAATCATGTATCTACCCCTAACCCTAAACTTTGTCTTATGAAGTCAAGCATGAAGAGAAGTGGTTTTTGGTTTCAAGCATGGAAATTTCAAAAACCTCCCCAAACTTCATTTTAGAGTGACTAAGAAGGATACAAGCTTCCCTTTTCATTTTCATGTTTTAAACTTGTTTAAATTATCTTGGTCAAATCTAGGATTTGACAAGATTCAAATGGGCAAACATATGGTAAGTGATGCAAATATCATTTCTAAGTGCGGGCAAACCAGCTTTAGCTTAACATATTTCTAAGTACAAGGTTTCAGAAAATTGAGTGGGGGCGGCTGCCCCCCTTGGCTATAGTCTGGATCCGCCCATGCTATAGTTTGAGGTCATTTGGATGACGTCGAAAAAATTCTTTGATTAGAAATGGGGTTGTTCGAACCCCGTAGTTGGATTTTTTTGAACCTTGATCTGTAGTACTGGGCAAAACCCTAGTTTAACCTATTTAATTATAGATTCGTAGGTCGATTTTTCTACGTACCTTTTTATTATTACTCTACTATGCAGCACATATGTGTTTGCCCGTCGAGTGAAACTCGGAGGAAGAGGGATCACTCGGAAGGAGAGAAGAAGGAGGGAGAGCATTATGGTGTCTCCCCTTTTTCGGGTGATGATGTTGACTTTTGTGCAGGGTTTGTTAGTGAGCAGGAGGTGCGAGCGAGCGAGCGAGAGTCGAGCGAGGCCGAGAATGAGAGATATTTTTTTGTGAGAGGGACAACCGAAGGATCCAGAAGGACCCACAGACTTCCAATACGCATCCTGATGCGTCTTCTCTTGACAAAGAAAATGGCTGGGAGTTTGCGTACCTATTGCACGTGACTTGTGCTCACTGAAGTGTGGGACCTCACGCATGGGCACCACACGTAAGTGACAGACCTGTTGGTGTAAAAACTCGGTTGATTATTATAGTGCATTAGAACAAAGTTTCCTATGGATTCAAGGGTAGGAAATCCAAGTTAACTCATTTACATGACATTATTTTTTCCATGAAGCAAAGTTAACACATCTATCAATTGGTACATTTTGGAGTGACTAAGAAGGATCCATGCTTACCTTTTCGTTTTCACGTGTTAAACTTGTTTAAATCTTGGTCAAACCTAGGATTTGACAGAGATTCAAATGGGCGGAAAATTCAAAAAAAAAACAGAAAAATGAAAAACCAAAGCACATACGTAGTTTTCTTATGTCATATAGTAAGCATTCAAGTTGATAAACAAGGTCTAGACATATTCAAAACATACAAATCATGTATGTACCCCTAACCCTAAACTATGTCTTATGAAGTCAAGCATGAAGAGAAGTGGTTTTGGGTTTCAAACATGGAAATTTCAAAAACCTCCCAAAAACTTCATTTAGAGTGACTAAGAAGGATAAATGCTTCCCTTTTCATTTTCATGTTTTAAACTTGTTTAAATCTTGGTAAAACCTAGGATCTGACCAAGATTCAAATGGGCATCAAAAATAGAAAAAATCAGAAAAATGAAAAACCAAAGCACATAGTCTTCTTATGTCATATAGTAAGCATTAAAGTTGATAAACAAGGTCTAGACGTATTCAAACCAGACAAATCATGTATCTACCCCTAACCCTAAACTCTGTCTTATGAAGTCAAGCATGAAGAGAAGTTGTTTTGGGTTTCAAACATGGAAATTTCAAAAACCCTCTCAAAGAGCTTCATTTTGGAGTGACTAAGAAGGATCCATAGGAAACTATGTACTAATACAGTATAATGATCACCCGAGTTATTAGAGCAACAAGTTTGTCACTTACGTGTGGTTCCCATGCGTGAGGTCCCACACTTCAGTGAGCACAAGTCACGTAGTCTTCTTATGTCATATAGTAAGCATTCAATTAAGTTGATAAACAAGGTCTAGACATATCAAACCAGAAAAATCATGTATCTACCCCCTATATATCCCTAAACCCTGACTTATGAAGTCAAGCATGAAGAGAAGAAGTGGTTTTTGGTTTCAAACATGGAAATTTCAAAAACCCTCCCAAGAGCTTCATTTTGGAGTGACTAGTTAAGACGCATACATGCTTACTTTTTCATATTCATGTTTTAAACTTGTTCAAATCTTGGTCAACAAACCTACGATTTGACGAAGATTCAAATGGGTATAAAAAAATTAAAAGCAAGGTCTGCTCATGTCATATAGTAAGCATTCAATTAAATTGATAAACAAGGTCTAGACATATTCAAACTAGTAGGAAAATCATGTATCTACCCCCTAACCCTAAACTATGTCTTATGAAGTCAAGCATGCATGAAGAAAAGTGGTTTTTGGTTTTCAAGCATGGAAATTTCAAAAACCCTCCCAAGAGCTACATATTGGAGTGACTAAGAAGGATAGATGCTTAATTTTTCATATTCATGTTTTAAACTTGATTAAATCATGGTCAAACCTAGAATTTGACCAAGATTCAAATGGGCATAAAAATTCAAAAAAAATGAAAAACCAATGCACATAGTCATCTTATGTCATCTAGTAAGCATTCAATTAAGTTGATAAACAATGTCTAGACATATTCAAACCAGAAAATTCATGTATCAAGCTAACCCTAACCCCAAACTCTGTCTTATGAAGTCAAGCATGAAGAGAAGTACGTGGTTATTTGGTTTCAAACATGGAAATTTCAAAAACCCTCTCAAGAGCTTCATTTTGGAGTGACTACGAATGATACATGCTTAATTTTTCATATTCATGTTTTAAACTTGTTTAAATCATGGTCAAACCTAGGATTTGGCCAAGATTCAAATGGGCAAAATTTTAAAAAAAATCAAGGCACATAGTCTTCTTATGTCATATAGTAAGCATTCAATTAAGTTGATAAACAAGGTCTAGACATATTCAAACGAGAGAAATCATGTATCTACCCCCTAACACTAAACTCTGTCTCATGAAGTCAAGCGCATGCATGAAGATATGTGGTTTTTGGTTTCAAACATGGAAATTTCAAAAACCCTCCCAAGAGCTTCATTTCGAAGTGATTAATTAAGAAGCATACATGCATGCTTACTTTTTCATATTCATGTTTTAAACTTATTCAAATCTTGGTGAAACCTAGGATTTGACCAAGATTCAAATGGGTATAAAAATTAAAAAAAAACAAAAAAGGTCTTCTTATGTTATATAGTAGGCATTCAATTAAGTTGATAAACAAGGTCTAGACATATTCAAACAAGAAAAATCAAGCATGTATCTACCCCTAACCCTAATATAAACTATGTTTCATGAAGTAAGCATGAAGATTTGTGGTTTTTGGTTTCGAACATGGAAATTCAAAAACCCTCCCAAGAGCTTCATTTTGAAGTGACTAAGAAGCATACATGCTTACTTTTTCATATTCATGTTTTTAACTTATTCAAATCTTGGTGGAACCAAGGATTTGACCAAGATTCAAATGGGTATAAAAGTTCAAAAAAAACAAGGTCTTCTTATATGTTATATAGTAAGCATTCAATTAATTTGATAAACAAGGTCTACACATATTCAAACCAGGAAAATCATGTATCTACCCCCTAACCCTAAACTCTGTCTTATGAAGAAGTCAAGCATGCATGAAGAGAAGTGGTTTTTGGTTTCAAGCATGGAAATTTCAAAAACCCTCCCAAGAGCTACATATTGGAGTGACTAAGAAGGATAGATGCTTAATTTTTCATATTCATGTTTTAAACTTGTTTAAATCATGGTCAAACCTAGGATTTGACCAAGATTCAAATGGGCATAAAAATTCAAAAAAAACAATAAAATGAAAAACCAATGCACATAGTCATCTTATGTCATCTAGTAAGCATTCAATTAAGTTGATAAACAAGGTCTAGACATATTCAAACCAGAAAATTCATGTATCAAGCTACCCCTATCCCCAAACTCTCTCTTATGAAGTCAAGCATGAAGAGAAGTACGCGGTTTTTTGGTTTCAAACATGGAAATTTCAAAAACCCTCTCAAGAGCTTCATTTTGGAGTGACTATGAAGGATACATGCTTAATTTTTCATATTCATGTTTTAAACTTGTTTAAATCATGGTCAAACCTAGGATTTGACCAAGATTCAAATGGGCAAAATTTTAAAAAATGAAAAATCAAGGCACATAGTCTTCTTATTTTTGGTTTCAAACATGGAAATTTCAAAAACCCTCCCAAAGAGCTTCATTTTGGAGTGACTAAGAAGGATCCATAGGAAACTATGTACTAATACAGTATAATGATCACCCGAGTTATTAGAGCAACAAGTCTGTCACTTACGTGTGGTTCCCATGCGTGAGGTCCCACACTTCAGTGAGCACAAGTCACGTACGCTAGGTAAGCAAACTCCCAGCCATCTTCTTTGTCAAGAGAGAGGCATCAACACTCTCTCTCTCTCTCTCTCTCTCTCTCTCTCTCTCTCTCTCTCTCCACCTCCGTTGGCTGCCGGTTTTGGCAGGTCGTTTCTAGCTCAGCTCGTAGGCCATGGTGTGCAGGCTCTGTAGCCATGGCGATTTGGTCGCGCCAAGTGGTTCGTCCCCGGCTCCGACGAGGATCAATCCGGACGGTGCCTATTAAGGACCCGATCGCATTTCTTGCTTTCAGCATGGGGTCTACCATGTAAATCTTAGGGATTTAGACGTAATTTCCTGTTTATTTTGTGTCCTGCTGTAAACTGCGCTCTGATGCGTATTGGAAATCTGGGTCCTTCAGGATCGTTCGGTTGTCCCTCTAAAAAAACATCTCTCTCATTCTCGGCCTTTCTCGCTCGCTCGCACCCCCCTGCGCACTGACAACCCTGCACAACAGTCAACATCACCAGAAAAAGGATAGACACCATAAATAAGTGGGGCCCCGTGACTGCTCTCCCTTCGTCTCCTCCCGTGTGATCCCTCTTCCTCCGACTCCCGACCTTGCGGAAAAGAAAAATGAAATGAAAGAGTTTCACTGGACGGGCAAACACATGTGCTGCCTAGTAATAATAATAATAACGTAAAAAAATCGACCTACGAATCTATTATTAAATAAGCTAAACTAGGGTTTTGCCCAGTACTACGGATCAATTTCTGAAAATCCAACTACGGGGTTCGATTTTGGCCTGCTAATATAAAATTATATAATCCGAACTAGTATTCCTCTAAAAAATCATTTTGGTATGCATCGTTTGGTACTTTTCATAGCTAGAGTGCTTACTCCCTCCGTTAGCAAACAGTCTTCGTATGTCATATAGTAAGCATTCAAGTTGAAAAACAAGCTCTAGACATATTCAAACCAGAAAAATCATGTATCTACCCCCTATATATCCCTAAACCCTGACTTATGAATTCAAGCATGAAGAGAAGTGGTTTTTGGTTTCAATCATGGAAATTTCAAAAACCCTCCCAAGAGCTTCATTTTGGAGTGACTAATTAAGAAGCATACATGCTTACCTTTTCATATTAATGTTTTAAACTTGTTCAAATCTTGGTCAACAAACCTAGGATTTGACGAAGAATCAAATGGGTATAAAAAAATTAAAACCAAGGTCTGCTCATGTCATATAGTGAGCATTCAATTAAATTAATAAACAAGGTCTAGACATATTCAAACTAGCAGGAAAATCATGTATCTACCCCCTAACCCCAAACTCTATCTTATGAAGTCAAGCATGCATGAAGAGAAGTGGTTTTTGGTTTTCAAGCATGGAAATTTCAAAAACTCTTATGTCATCTAGTAAGCATTCAATTAAGTTGATAAACAATGTCTAGACATATTCAAACCAGAAAGTTTATGTATCAAGCTACCCCTAACCCCAAACTTTGTCTTATGAAGTCTAGCATGAAGAGAAGTACGTGGTTTTTTGGTTTCAAACATGGAAATTTCAAAAACCCTCTCAAGATCGAGCTTCATTTTGGAGTGACTACGAAGGATACATGCTTAATTTTTCATATTCATGTTTTAAATTGTTTAAATCATGGTCAAACCTAGGATTTGACCAAGATTCAAATGGGCATAAAAATTCAAAAAAACAATAAAATGAAAAACCAATGCACATAGTCATCTTATGTCATCTAGTAAGCATTCAATTAAGTTGATAAACAAGGTCTAGACATATTCAAACCAGAAAAATCATGTATCAAGCTACCCCTATCCCCAAACTCTGTCTTATGAAGTCAAGCATGAAGAGAAGTACGTGGTTTTTTTTGTTTCAAACATGGAAATTTCAAAAACCCTCTCAAGAGCTTCATTTCGAAGCGATTAATTAAGAAGCATACATGCATGCTTACCTTTTCATATTCATGTTTTAAACTTATTCAAATCTTGGTGAAACCTAGGATTTGACCAAGATTCAAATGGGTATAAAAATTAAAAAAAAAAACAAAAAAGGTCTTCTTATGTTATATAGTAGGCATTCAATTAAGTTGATAAACAAGGTCTAGACATATTCAAACAAGAAAAATCATGCATGTATCTACCCTTAACCCTAAACTCTGTTTCATGAAGTCAAGCATGCATGCATGAAGATATGTGGTTTTTAGTTTCGAACATGGAAATTCAAAAACCCTCCCAATAGCTTCATTTTGAAGTGACTAAGAAGCATACATGCTTACTTTCTCATATTCATGTTTTTAACTTATTCAAATCTTGGTGGAACCAAGGATTTGACCAAGATTCAAATGGGTATAAAAATTCAAAAAAAAACAAGGTCTTCTTATGTTATATAGTAAGCATTCAATTATTTTGATAAACAAGGTCTACACATATTCAAACCAGAAAATTAGGTATCTACCCCCTAACCCTAAACTCTGTCTTATGAAGTCAAGCATGCATGAAGAGAAGTGGTTTTTGGTTTCAAGCATGGAAATTTCAAAAACCCTCCCAAGAGCTTCATTTTGGAGTGACTAAGAAGCATACGTACGTGCTTACTTTTTCATATTCATGTTTTAAACTTGTTCAAATCTTGGTCAAACCTATGATTTGACCAAGATTCAAATGGGTATAAAAAATGAAAACCAAGGTCTTCTTATGTCATATAGTAAGCATTCAATTAAGTTGATAAATAAGGTCTAGACATATTCAAACCAGAAATATCATGTATCAAGCTACCCCTAACCCCTAATTAACTCTGTCTTATGAAGTCAAGCATGAAGATAGGTATGTGGTTTTTTGGTTTCAAACATGGAAATTTCAAAAACCCTCTCAAGATCGAGCTTCATTTTGGAGTGACTACGAAGGATACATGCTTACTTTTTCATATTCATGTTTTAAACTTGTTTAAATCATGGTCAAACCTAGGATTTGACAAAGATTCAAATGGGCATAATTTAAAAAAAACAAAAAATGAAAAACCAAGGCACATAGTCTTCTTATGTTATATTGTAAGCATTCAATTAAGTTGATAAACAAGGTCTCTAGACATATTCAAACCAGAGAAATCATGTACCTACCCCCTAACCTAAACTCTGTCTCATGAAGTCAAGCATGATGATATGTGGTTTTTTGGTTTCAAACATGGAAATTTCAAAAACCCTCCCAAGAGCTTCATTTTGAAGTGATTAATTATGAAGCATACATGCATGCTTACTTTTTCATATTCATGTTTTAAACTTATTCAAATCTTGGTGAAACCTAGGATTTGACCAAGATTCAAATCCGTATAAAAATTAAAAAACAAAATAAAAAAACAAGGTCTTCTTATGTTATATAGTAAGCATTCAATTAAGTTGATAAATAAGGTCTAGACATATTCAAACCAGAAAAATCATGTATCTACCCCTAACCCTAAACTTTGTCTTATGAAGTCAAGCATGAAGAGAAGTGGTTTTTGGTTTCAAGCATGGAAATTTCAAAAACCTCCCCAAACTTCATTTTAGAGTGACTAAGAAGGATACAAGCTTCCCTTTTCATTTTCATGTTTTAAACTTGTTTAAATTATCTTGGTCAAATCTAGGATTTGACAAGATTCAAATGGGCAAACATATGGTAAGTGATGCAAATATCATTTCTAAGTGCGGGCAAACCAGCTTTAGCTTAACATATTTCTAAGTACAAGGTTTCAGAAAATTGAGTGGGGGCGGCTGCCCCCCTTGGCTATAGTCTGGATCCGCCCATGCTATAGTTTGAGGTCATTTGGATGACGTCGAAAAAATTCTTTGATTAGAAATGGGGTTGTTCGAACCCCGTAGTTGGATTTTTTTGAACCTTGATCTGTAGTACTGGGCAAAACCCTAGTTTAACCTATTTAATTATAGATTCGTAGGTCGATTTTTCTACGTACCTTTTTATTATTACTCTACTATGCAGCACATATGTGTTTGCCCGTCGAGTGAAACTCGGAGGAAGAGGGATCACTCGGAAGGAGAGAAGAAGGAGGGAGAGCATTATGGTGTCTCCCCTTTTTCGGGTGATGATGTTGACTGTTGTGCAGGGTTTGTCAGTGAGCAGGAGGTGCGAGCGAGCGAGCGAGTCGAGCGAGGCCGAGAATGAGAGAGATTTGTTTTTTTTTGTGAGAGGGACAACCGAAGGATCCAGAAGGACCCACAGACTTCCAATACGCATCCTGATGCGTCTTCTCTTGACAAAGAAAATGGCTGGGAGTTTGCGTACCTATTGCACGTGACTTGTGCTCACTGAAGTGTGGGACCTCACGCATGGGCACCACACGTAAGTGACAGACCTGTTGGTGTAAAAACTCGGTTGATTATTATAGTGCATTAGAACAAAGTTTCCTATGGATTCAAGGGTAGGAAATCCAAGTTAACTCATTTACATGACATTATTTTTTCCATGAAGCAAAGTTAACACATCTATCAATTGGTACATTTTGGAGTGACTAAGAAGGATCCATGCTTACCTTTTCGTTTTCACGTGTTAAACTTGTTTAAATCTTGGTCAAACCTAGGATTTGACAGAGATTCAAATGGGCGGAAAATTCAAAAAAAAACAGAAAAATGAAAAACCAAAGCACATACGTAGTTTTCTTATGTCATATAGTAAGCATTCAAGTTGATAAACAAGGTCTAGACATATTCAAAACATACAAATCATGTATGTACCCCTAACCCTAAACTATGTCTTATGAAGTCAAGCATGAAGAGAAGTGGTTTTGGGTTTCAAACATGGAAATTTCAAAAACCTCCCAAAAACTTCATTTAGTGTGACTAAGAAGGATAAATGCTTCCCTTTTCATTTTCATGTTTTAAACTTGTTTAAATCTTGGTAAAACCTAGGATCTGATGATACGTCCAAAACGTATCTACTTTCCCGAACACTTTTGCTATTGTTTTGCCTCTAATTTGTGTATTTTGGATACAACTAACACGGACTAACGCTGTTTTCAGCAGAACTGCTCTGGTGTCTCGTTTTTGTGCAGAAATCCAACTTTCGGGAAAATCCTCGGAATTTATGCAGAAGGCCCTATTTTACCAAAATATTGACGGAGCCAGAAGGGCAAGGGAGGTGGAGGCCCGAGGGCCCCACACCACATGGCGGCGCGGCCCAGGGGGGGCCCGCGCGGCCATGTGGTGTGGCCCCCTCGGCCGGCCTCCGACGCCCCCCTTCGGACTACTTATTGGTTTCGACCTGAAAACGCACGGGGAGAAGTCGAAGTCGCCAGAAACCCTCCAGAGAGCCGCCACATCGCGAAACTCCGTCGCGGGAGCCAGAAGTCTCCGTTCTGGCACTCCGCCGGGACGGGGAATTGGAGGAGATCTTCACCGCCATCACCGCCAACGCCTCTCCATCGACCAGCCATGTTTCCCCCATCCATGTGTGAGTAATTCCCCCGCTGTAGGCTGAAGGGGATGGTAGGGATTGGATGAGATTGGTCATGTAATAGTCATAAGATTGTTAGGGCATAGTGCCTAGTATCCGTAGATGTCACTTTTATGATATTGTTGCAACTTGTTATGCTTAATGCTTGTCACTAGGGCCCGAGTGCCATGATCTCAGATCTGAACATGTTATTGATTCATGAAGATATTCGTTGTTTATGATCTTACCTGCAAGTTGTATACACATGTCGCTGTCCGGAACCAATGGCCCCGAAGTGACAGAAATCGGGACAACCGGAGGGAATGGTAGCGATGTGAGGATCACATGTGTTCACGGAGTGTTAATGCTTTGCTCCGGTACTCTATTAAAAGGAGTACCTTAATATCCAGTAGTTTCCCTAGAGGCCCGGCTGCCACCGGCTGGTAGGACAAAAGATGTTGTGCAAGTTTCTCATTGCGAGCACGTACGACTATATATGGAACACATGCCTATTGATTGATTAGTACTTGGATACCGTTTTATTATTATCTGCAAATGCCCTGCTTGATTGTTACATGAGTTTCTCTCATCCATGCAACGCCCGTTAAATCCGTCCCTGTGCCTACAGTATTTTAATCCTGCTGTTTACTATAATCACTACTGCTATCTTTATTTCACCGCTGCTGTTATTTCACTATTTCCACTGCCATAAAACTGTTACTCTGATAAACTCTTGCGAGCAAGTCTGTTTCCAGGTGCAGCTGAATTGACAACTCCGCTGTTAAGGCTTACAAGTATTCTTTGTCTCCCCTTGTGTCGAATCAATAAATTGGGTAATACTTCCCTCGAAGACTGTTGCGATCCCCTATACTTGTGGGTCATCAAGACTATTTTCTGGCGCCGTTGCCGGGGAGCATAGCTTTATTTGGAAGTTCACTTGGATTGATATTGTTCGCTGCAAATTCTCCATCATGGGTAAACCTCGCGATACTAAGATCGCCATATTACCATCCACTACAAGAAAAGGTACAACTCTTAGTACCTCTGCTGCTCTTGATTCACCATCTGTGATAAGTAAACTTGTTTCACCACCACAAACTTCAAATGCTGGTACTTCTGCTGAATCTGAAATTTCTTCTCATAATTGTGATGATGCTTCTGCTGTGCTTGATAATGATGGTTCGTTAGGATCTTTTCTAGATGCTACAATTGCTAAGTCTAGACAAATTGAAAATACTGAAACTCCTAATGAAAATGCTGCTACACCTGTTAATTCACCTGAGTCTGTTGAATATTCTAGTGATGATCTTGATGAAGATTATGTAGAGCTTGATGATGATTTTATTGAAAAATGCAATGCTACTACTGATGCAAGAAAAATTAAAAAGTTGCTTGCAGAACATGCTGTTAAATATAAACCATCTCCTGATCCTAAATTTGCCACATCTCCTATAAACATTAGGGATAAAGATTATGATTTTTCTCTTGATCTATCTCATATAGCTATTGTTGAGAAAACACCCTTTTGTGGTACTGAAAAAGAAAGTGCTGTTGAACACTTGACTGAGTTATCTACTCTTAGTGGCGTGTTTTCTGATGATGTCAAGATGCGTACTTATTTTGTCGCTAAAATTTTTCCTTTCTCATTAAAGGATGATGCTAAAACTTGGTATAATAATTTGCCTCCTGGTTCTATTAAAAGTCCAATTGACTTGCGTGATGTTTTCTTTCGAAAATACTTTCCTGCTAGTGCTCAACATGCTGCTTTGCAGAGAATTTATAATTTTGACCAGGAAGATGGAGAGAAATTGCCTGAGGCTTGGGCGAGATTTTGCTCTCTTATTAGAGCTCAGCCTGACCATGATTTAGAAAAGCATGATTTACTTGATATATTTTATAGTGGACTAACTATTGAGTCTAGGGCATACCTGGATAGTTGTGCTGGTTGTGTTTTCAGGAAAAGAACTCCAGACGACGCTGAAGAATTATTGGCTAAAATAGGCCGGAATCATGATGATTGGTCTACACCTGAACCAACCCCGACACCGATAGTGAAGAAGAGGGGTATGATTAAATTGAATGATGAAGATATGAGGGAAGCCAAGAAGTCTCTTAAAGAGAAGGGTATTAAACCTGAAGATGTGAAGAATTTACCTCCTATAGAAGATATATGTGAGACGATTCCCCCTTCATCCATGATTGAGGTACACTCTCTTCAACGCTTTACTAGGGAAGATATTCCGTATTCAAAATCTCCTGCTCAATGCTTAGATGAGTTTGATAATTATATTGTTAAGCAAGAAAACTTTAATATGAGAGTAGAGAATCATTTAATGGAAAATTCCCGAGCTATTAGTGAATTGCATGATATTGTGGAGAGAACCTCCAATGATGTTAAGATACTTGTTAAACATTTTCAAATGGTTCAAACTCAAATTGATCAACTTACTAAAGTGCAAAATGACTTGTTGGGAAATAATTCTAAAGAAAAACATGCTTGTGAAGTAACAACTAGAGGTGGTGCTTCTACCCAGGATCCTCTATATCCTGAAGGGCATCCCAAAAGAGTTGAACAAGATTCTCAACTAATTAAAACTAGTGCTCCATCTAAGAAAAAGAAAAAGAAACATAAGAATGTTGTAGAATCCTCTGAACCTGTTAATGATCCTAATAGTATTTCTATTTCTGATGCTGAAACTGAAAGTGGTAATGAACATGAGGAAGATAACGATAAGAATGATACTCCTGATAAAGAAGAAATTGAAAAAGAACCTGAAAAGCATGCTAAAAATAAAAAGTACACTAAAGAAGATTTTATTACTGAGAAACATGGTAATGAAAGAGAACCTTGGGTTCAAAAGCAAATGCCTTTTCCTGCTAAGAAACTAAAATCAAAGGAGGAGGAACATTATAATAAATTTTGTGATTGGATGAAACCTTTATTTTTGCAAATCCCTTTGACTGATGCTATTAAATTGCCTCCTTATTCAAAGTATATGAAAGATATTGTTACTAACAAAAGGAAAATCCCCAATGAGGAAATTTCTACTATGCTCGCTAATTACTCCTTCAATGGTAAGATTCCAAAGAAGTTGGGCGACCCAGGTATACCAACTATTCCTTGTTCCATCAAGAATAATTATGTTAGAACTGCTCTATGTGATTTGGGAGCAGGTGTTAGTGTAATGCCTTTTTCTCTTTATAAGAGACTTGATTTAGATAAATTGATACCAACTGATATATCTTTGCAAATGGCTGATAAATCTACTGCTATTCCTGTTGGTTTATGTGAAAATGTTCCTGTTCAAGTTACTCAACATTGCTTGATATTAACTGATTTTGTTGTGTTGGAAATGCCTGAAGATGATAATATGTCCATTATTCTTGGAAGACCCTTTCTTAATACTGCAGGGGCTGTTATTGATTGCAATAAAGGCATGGTTACTTTCAATGTTGATGATAAGGAACACACTGTCTATTTTCCCAAGAGGATTGATAAAGTATGTGGAGTCAATACAATTTTTAATGTGAAAACTATCAAAGTGGGATCCATTGATTGTCCTATATATGAGCCTAAAGAAGAATATCAAACTCTTGTGATTGGATCCATATCAATTCAATATAAGGTAACATGATTGATTTGAGGTTTATTTCTTCTTATGTCATATAAAATTTATTTGGTAGCAAGACTTGATCAACCTTGTTAACAAGTATATTTTAATGCATAAGGGAGCTAAACAACATTTCTTTCTTTCTTTCTCCCTCCACCTATTTTACTTGCTGTAGCACTTTTGTTTTGCAATATGCTTTAGTCATTTAAGATTTTAGAAATCATTTTCCTGCGCAGTAATCATTAATTTAATACCCAGAAATGTGCATTTTTCGAAGTTCTCTAAAAATTACAAAAATTACACCGTTGGTCCTATTTTTCGACGAGGCACCTGGGAGCACCAGAGGATGACCTGTGGGGCACCAGGGGGTGCCACACCATAGGCCGGCGCGGCCAGCAAGGGGGCCGCGCCACCTTGTGGTGTGGGCCACCCCTTGCCCCACTACATCATCTCTTCCTCCCAGCATCTTCTCTCTCCCGAAAAAGCTCGTACCAAGTTTCTCTCACTCGTGTTTCTGCTCAAGAACTCGCGATTTTTCGATCTCCTTGCTCAGCCCAGATTTCTGTCTGAAATTTGGCACATTTACTCCTTGGTATGTGACTCCTTTGATTGTCCAATTAGAATTTCATTTGGTTGAGTATATCTTGAATATTTTGCTGCTGTAGATAACATGTTTAGTGAGCTTGCATGCTTGTTCTAAGTGGAAGAAATTAGTTTTGATGCATGTTTAGTACTCTAGCAAGTTCCTATAGTAGTTCCCTTCAATTACATACCTTGAAATCAAATTTTATAATGATTGTTGAAAATTTCAGAAGGGGAAGATGAAGAAATTCAAATTTGGAGAATTGTTCAAGAAAGCAACAACCAGCACCGGTAGGCCCTCAAGGGCGTCTACTCAAATTAGGCGATCCTACAATGAGGATGTCATCGCGCCTAGCTTCGCGCCCGAGGAGGACCATGGGGCTCCTAATGCTTCATCCTTCCCATGTTATGAGTTTCTGACAAATGCAGGGATATTGGATGATTTCTTCACCCTTGTCAATAGGGCGGGCTTAGCCACCTACGTGGGAGATGAAAGGGGACAATACTACAGGCTCACCAAAGTTTTCGTTGAGAGCTTCAAGTTCCACAACACGGAATATGAGCCGACAGTTGCATTCAAGATCTATGATATTCCTGTTACCATGAAATTGGAAGAATTTTGTCGTGCATTGGGTATTGCCCCTGTAGGTACAGCAAGGAGGATTGATGACAACCCCCGGGACTTGTTGGAGCTCTACCGAGGGATCACCGGGGATGATTGCCGCACCATCCAGCGAGGGAAGATAAGAAACATTCAACTCCCCGCTATTAAATATTTCGCATATTACATTGCTACTAGCATTTTGGGTAGAGAAAATACTAGCAACATCTCTAGCTACCATCTTGCTTTCTTGAATGTTGCACTTACTGGAGAGACACCTTATCATCTTGGTTCTCTTATTGCTCGCCGCCTGTCTAGCAGGGGGCCTATTTTTGGAGGAACTATTGCACTGCGCATTTTAACACATCTAGATATTCCTCTTGATTCTAATGATGTACCATTAACCCCTAGGAAACTAGATATTGCTGCTATGAAGAGCCATCATTTTGTTACTACTGACTCCACTATAGATAATATGGTCTATAGAATGTTGTTTGCTGATGGGAATGAGAAGGAAATCCCTCTTCCCCAGCCAGGTTTGTTCAATATTGACAGGCAATCATGGTCGCTCACTAAGGAGGCGGTGGAGGAACATATGAAGATACAAGAATTCCACCAGCAACATGACTCCGAGAACGCCGAGCCCTCCTACGACTACACCGTCACGTACCCCGACGTTTCCTCCAGCACATACATGGAACCGGGTCGTTCTTCGTCATATTACGAAGACACCACTTCATGGGGACCGTGGGAATGAACTCCACTTAGGCCAAAAGCCTAAGCTTGGGGGGAGGTATACCGGCATCACTCATTCTTTGCATATTATGGTTGCTGGATACTTGTACATACTTGTTTAGTCTCTAGAGTGGTTTTCTAATGAGAGGGAGATGATATTTGGGGAAGTGCTGTCCAAAAACAGATTCTGGGCTGTTACCAAAAAAATTCGTACGCACAGCCAGAACGTTATTTTGAGTTGCCAATTTTTGAGCATGTTCCCCAGGTTGTTATCTAACTTTCATTAGTTGAACACTTTTTGGTCTGAGCAATGGAAGATTTTTGTTAATTTCGATTTCTGTACTGCTGTCAGGATTTGGCAGATTTCTGTCATCCTGCTTTTCTGTGTTTCTGTTAGTTTGCATTCTTTTGTTTTTGCTTTGTTTCTTTCCTAAAACACAAAAAGACCAAAAATATTTCTGTTGTTTCTCTTCACCATTTGTTTATTTGGTTCTTTGCTCTTAGTTTATTTCGTTTGCTATCGTTGGTTTGCTATGAGAAAACCCAAAAAGATTTTGCTTTGTTTGCTTGTTTTCTTTCGCTCTTGTTTCTAATTCGAAAATACCAAAAATATTTGCTGTTCTTCTTTGGTTTGTAAAGTTCATCATGAGTTCAATGGTCTTCGGTGGCTGGAGCGTGGTTTTCATTTCATATTATCCAAGCTACACAAGTGAAAAGGCAATAATGACGATCTACGACAATCTGATTGTGGTGAGAGGCTGGTATGAACTCTATTTGCTTTCATTTTTGTACATATACTCATCCATATGAGCATGCTTAGTTGGTTCATGTGAGGTATATGTTATTTGAGAAAGTCTAGTAGTTCATGATCTCTCATGTTTAGTTCCAATTTATTAATATGAGTAGCATGTCATGGATGTTTGCTTGCATTGTTTTATTCATAACTAAGTATGGCATTGTGGTATCCTCCTCTGAATAATTCATTTATATCGACTTGGCACATGCTCACGCATGCATATGACTGAACAAAAAGTCAATTAAGCCTCGATGATTTATATTGCTTCAGAGTTCTTGTATCACTTTTATGCCTCCGTTAATTTATTTTGCCGCAAGCATGATTATGACAGTTACTGCTCTCTTGATTTGTCGCTCCCTAGTCTTTTGCTAGCCTTCACTTGTACTGAGCGGGAATGCCGCTCGTGCTTCCAAACACCTGAAAACCAAGTTGTTCCAAAGTGTCCACCATAAATACCTATGCATGGCATTTCAAACCATTCCAAGTAAATTCTCATGCGCTACCTTTAAAACCTTCAAAATGCTTCTCAATTTGTGTTAATGTTTCATAGCTCATGAGGAAGTATGTGGTGTTTAACTTTCAACCTTGTCATTTACTTTTGACGGACTCTCATATGGACTAGTGGCACATCCGCTTATCCAATAATTTTGCAAAAAGAGCTGGCAATGGGATTCCCAGTCCCAAATTAATTAACTTAAATAGACACTCCTCCATGGTTTGTGATTGTTGGACGGCACCCGAAGGATTCGGTTAGCCATGGCTTGTGTGAGCAAAGGTTGGGGGAGTGTCATCATCATAATAAAACTTAAATAAAAAGGCACTCCTTCATGGTATGTGATTGTTGGCAGGCACCCGAGGATTCGGTTAGCCATGGTTTGTGAAAGAAAGGTTGGAAGGAGTGCCAACCAAAAATAAATAAAATGGGAGCCGCTCTTGTGAGTCCGGTTGATGAGGTAGTTAGTGTACCCATTACCATTCGTTGACAACAACAAACACCTCTCAAAATAATTTTACTCCTGCTTTACAAATGAAAAGCTCTAGCGCATGTTAATCCCTGCTTCCCTCTGCGAAGGGTCAATCTTTTACTTTTATGTTGTGTCTCCATTCTTTCTTTGAGCACTATCTTGAGAGCACAACTGTCATTCTTAGTATAATATGCTTGTCTCAAAATATGATTGATTGTGGTATAACTTTGATGCTTTTATCTTTGACAATCACTACTTCTAGTCTTTCTATGAACTCAAGAGGTGCCTCGGCATTTATGTTTTGCCGATCAAATACGGGCAAGCGAGATACCACTTTATCATATTCTCTTATGAACATTGCAATCCTGCTTATATACATGATTCATGGTGCTTATTATTAATTATTGGTACTTCTCCATGATTGACATAGCTGTTGGATGATCTTATTTGCATGTATCTCATTATGAACTGCTTAAGTATTAGCCATAGCATGAGAATATATACATCATATGAGCAAATGTGTTCGTGAAAGTTCTTTTATCGCTCAGTTGTTAACTGAATTGCTTGAGGACAAGCAATAAGCTAAGCTTGGGGGGAGTTGATACGTCCAAAACGTATCTACTTTCCCGAACACTTTTGCTATTGTTTTGCCTCTAATTTGTGTATTTTGGATACAACTAACACGGACTAACGCTGTTTTCAGCAGAATCGCTCTGGTGTCTCGTTTTTGTGCAGAAATCCAACTTTCGGGAAAATCCTCGGAATTTATGCAGAAGGCCCTATTTTACCAAAATATTGACGGAGCCAGAAGGGCAAGGGAGGTGGAGGCCCGAGGGCCCCACACCACATGGCGGCGCGGCCCAGGGGGGGCCCGCGCGGCCATGTGGTGTGGCCCCCTCGGCCGGCCTCCGACGCCCCCCTTCGGACTACTTATTGGTTTCGACCTGAAAACGCACGGGGAGAAGTCGAAGTCGCCAGAAACCCTCCAGAGAGCCGCCACATCGCGAAACTCCGTCGCGGGAGCCAGAAGTCTCCGTTCTGGCACTCCGCCGGGACGGGGAATTGGAGGAGATCTTCACCGCCATCACCGCCAACGCCTCTCCATCGACCAGCCATGTTTCCCCCATCCATGTGTGAGTAATTCCCCCGCTGTAGGCTGAAGGGGATGGTAGGGATTGGATGAGATTGGTCATGTAATAGTCATAAGATTGTTAGGGCATAGTGCCTAGTATCCGTAGATGTCACTTTTATGATATTGTTGCAACTTGTTATGCTTAATGCTTGTCACTAGGGCCCGAGTGCCATGATCTCAGATCTGAACATGTTATTGATTCATGAAGATATTCGTTGTTTATGATCTTACCTGCAAGTTGTATACACATGTCGCTGTCCGGAACCAATGGCCCCGAAGTGACAGAAATCGGGACAACCGGAGGGAATGGTAGCGATGTGAGGATCACATGTGTTCACGGAGTGTTAATGCTTTGCTCCGGTACTCTATTAAAAGGAGTACCTTAATATCCAGTAGTTTCCCTAGAGGCCCGGCTGCCACCGGCTGGTAGGACAAAAGATGTTGTGCAAGTTTCTCATTGCGAGCACGTACGACTATATATGGAACACATGCCTATTGATTGATTAGTACTTGGATACCGTTTTATTATTATCTGCAAATGCCCCTGCTTTGATTGTTACATGAGTTTCTCTCATCCATGCAACGCCCGTTAAATCCGTCCCTGTGCCTACAGTATTTTAATCCTGCTGTTTACTATAATCACAAGCCTGTCTTTATTTCACCGCTGCTGTTATTTCACTATTTCCACTGCCATAAAACTGTTACTACTGATAAACTCTTGCGAGCAAGTCTGTTTCCAGGTGCAGCTGAATTGACAACTCCGCTGTTAAGGCTTACAAGTATTCTTTGTCTCCCCTTGTGTCGAATCAATAAATTGGGTAATACTTCCCTCGAAGACTGTTGCGATCCCCTATACTTGTGGGTCATCACCGACCAAGATTCAAATGGGCATCAAAAATAGAAAAAATCAGAAAAATGAAAAACCAAAGCACATAGTCTTCTTATGTCATATAGTAAGCATTAAAGTTGATAAACAAGGTCTAGACGTATTCAAACCAGACAAATCATGTATCTACCCCTAACCCTAAACTCTGTCTTATGAAGTCAAGCATGAAGAGAAGTTGTTTTGGGTTTCAAACATGGAAATTTCAAAAACCCTCTCAAAGAGCTTCATTTTGGAGTGACTAAGAAGGATCCATAGGAAACTATGTACTAATACAGTATAATGATCACCCGAGTTATTAGAGCAACAAGTCTGTCACTTACGTACGTGTGGTTCCCATGCGTGAGGTCCCACACTTCAGTGAGCACAAGTCACGTAGTCTTCTTATGTCATATAGTAAGCATTCAATTAAGTTGATAAACAAGGTCTAGACATATCAAACCAGAAAAATCATGTATCTACCCCCTATATATCCCTAAACCCTGACTTATGAAGTCAAGCATGAAGAGAAGAAGTGGTTTTTGGTTTCAAACATGGAAATTTCAAAAACCCTCCCAAGAGCTTCATTTTGGAGTGACTAGTTAAGACGCATACATGCTTACTTTTTCATATTCATGTTTTAAACTTGTTCAAATCTTGGTCAACAAACCTACGATTTGACGAAGATTCAAATGGGTATAAAAAATTAAAACCAAGGTCTGCTCATGTCATATAGTAAGCATTCAATTAAATTGATAAACAAGGTCTAGACATATTCAAACTAGTAGGAAAATCATGTATCTACCCCCTAACCCTAAACTATGTCTTATGAAGTCAAGCATGCATGAAGAAAAGTGGTTTTTGGTTTTCAAGCATGGAAATTTCAAAAACCCTCCCAAGAGCTACATATTGGAGTGACTAAGAAGGATAGATGCTTAATTTTTCATATTCATGTTTTAAACTTGATTAAATCATGGTCAAACCTAGAATTTGACCAAGATTCAAATGGGCATAAAAATTCAAAAAAAATGAAAAACCAATGCACATAGTCATCTTATGTCATCTAGTAAGCATTCAATTAAGTTGATAAACAATGTCTAGACATATTCAAACCAGAAAATTCATGTATCAAGCTAACCCTAACCCCAAACTCTGTCTTATGAAGTCAAGCATGAAGAGAAGTACGTGGTTATTTGGTTTCAAACATGGAAATTTCAAAAACCCTCTCAAGAGCTTCATTTTGGAGTGACTACGAATGATACATGCTTAATTTTTCATATTCATGTTTTAAACTTGTTTAAATCATGGTCAAACCTAGGATTTGGCCAAGATTCAAATGGGCAAAATTTTAAAAAAATCAAGGCACATAGTCTTCTTATGTCATATAGTAATCATTCAATTAAGTTGATAAACAAGGTCTAGACATATTCAAACGAGAGAAATCATGTATCTACCCCCTAACACTAAACTCTGTCTCATGAAGTCAAGCGCATGCATGAAGATATGTGGTTTTTGGTTTCAAACATGGAAATTTCAAAAACCCTCCCAAGAGCTTCATTTCGAAGTGATTAATTAAGAAGCATACATGCATGCTTACTTTTTCATATTCATGTTTTAAACTTATTCAAATCTTGGTGAAACCTAGGATTTGACCAAGATTCAAATGGGTATAAAAATAAAAAAAAAAAAAAGGTCTTCTTATGTTATATAGTAGGCATTCAATTAAGTTGATAAACAAGGTCTAGACATATTCAAACAAGAAAAATCAAGCATGTATCTACCCCTAACCCTAAACTATGTTTCATGAAGTCAAGCATGAAGATTTGTGGTTTTTGGTTTCGAACATGGAAATTCAAAAACCCTCCCAAGAGCTTCATTTTGAAGTGACTAAGAAGCATACATGCTTACTTTTTCATATTCATGTTTTTAACTTATTCAAATCTTGGTGGAACCAAGGATTTGACCAAGATTCAAATGGGTATAAAAGTTCAAAAAAAACAAGGTCTTCTTATATGTTATATAGTAAGCATTCAATTAATTTGATAAACAAGGTCTACACATATTCAAACCAGGAAAATCATGTATCTACCCCCTAACCCTAAACTCTGTCTTATGAAGAAGTCAAGCATGCATGAAGAGAAGTGGTTTTTGGTTTCAAGCATGGAAATTTCAAAAACCCTCCCAAGAGCTACATATTGGAGTGACTAAGAAGGATAGATGCTTAATTTTTCATATTCATGTTTTAAACTTGTTTAAATCATGGTCAAACCTAGGATTTGACCAAGATTCAAATGGGCATAAAAATTCAAAAAAAACAATAAAATGAAAAACCAATGCACATAGTCATCTTATGTCATCTAGTAAGCATTCAATTAAGTTGATAAACAAGGTCTAGACATATTCAAACCAGAAAATTCATGTATCAAGCTACCCCTATCCCCAAACTCTCTCTTATGAAGTCAAGCATGAAGAGAAGTACGCGGTTTTTTGGTTTCAAACATGGAAATTTCAAAAACCCTCTCAAGAGCTTCATTTTGGAGTGACTATGAAGGATACATGCTTAATTTTTCATATTCATGTTTTAAACTTGTTTAAATCATGGTCAAACCTAGGATTTGACCAAGATTCAAATGGGCAAAAATTTTAAAAAATGAAAAATCAAGGCACATAGTCTTCTTATTTTTGGTTTCAAACATGGAAATTTCAAAAACCCTCCCAAAGAGCTTCATTTTGGAGTGACTAAGAAGGATCCATAGGAAACTATGTACTAATACAGTATAATGATCACCCGAGTTATTAGAGCAACAAGTCTGTCACTTACGTGTGGTTCCCATGCGTGAGGTCCCACACTTCAGTGAGCACAAGTCACGTACGCTAGGTAAGCAAACTCCCAGCCATCTTCTTTGTCAAGAGAGAGGCATCAACTCTCTCTCTCTCTCTCTCTCTCAATTATCCACCTCCGTTGGCTGCCGGTTTTGGCAGGTCGTTTCTAGCTCAGCTCGTAGGCCATGGTGTGCAGGCTCTGTAGCCATGGCGATTTGGTCGCGCCAAGTGGTTCGTCCCCGGCTCCGACGAGGATCAATCCGGACGGTGCCTATTAAGGACCCGATCGCATTTCTTGCTTTCAGCATGGGGTCTACCATGTAAATCTTAGGGATTTAGACGTAATTTCCTGTTTATTTTGTGTCCTGCTGTAAACTGCGCTCTGATGCGTATTGGAAATCTGGGTCCTTCAGGATCGTTCGGTTGTCCCTCTAAAAAAACATCTCTCTCATTCTCGGCCTTTCTCGCTCGCTCGCACCCCCCTGCGCACTGACAACCCTGCACAACAGTCAACATCACCAGAAAAAGGATAGACACCATAAATAAGTGGGGCCCCGTGACTGCTCTCCCTTCGTCTCCTCCCGTGTGATCCCTCTTCCTCCGACTCCCGACCTTGCGGAAAAGAAAAATGAAATGAAAGAGTTTCACTGGACGGGCAAACACATGTGCTGCCTAGTAATAATAATAATAACGTAAAAAAATCGACCTACGAATCTATTATTAAATAAGCTAAACTAGGGTTTTGCCCAGTACTACGGATCAATTTCTGAAAATCCAACTACGGGGTTCGATTTTGGCCTGCTAATATAAAATTATATAATCCGAACTAGTATTCCTCTAAAAAATCATTTTGGTATGCATCGTTTGGTACTTTTCATAGCTAGAGTGCTTACTCCCTCCGTTAGCAAACAGTCTTCGTATGTCATATAGTAAGCATTCAAGTTGAAAAACAAGCTCTAGACATATTCAAACCAGAAAAATCATGTATCTACCCCCTATATATCCCTAAACCCTGACTTATGAATTCAAGCATGAAGAGAAGTGGTTTTTGGTTTCAATCATGGAAATTTCAAAAACCCTCCCAAGAGCTTCATTTTGGAGTGACTAATTAAGAAGCATACATGCTTACCTTTTCATATTAATGTTTTAAACTTGTTCAAATCTTGGTCAACAAACCTAGGATTTGACGAAGAATCAAATGGGTATAAAAAAATTAAAACCAAGGTCTGCTCATGTCATATAGTGAGCATTCAATTAAATTGATAAACAAGGTCTAGACATATTCAAACTAGCAGGAAAATCATGTATCTACCCCCTAACCCCAAACTCTATCTTATGAAGTCAAGCATGCATGAAGAGAAGTGGTTTTTGGTTTTCAAGCATGGAAATTTCAAAAACTCTTATGTCATCTAGTAAGCATTCAATTAAGTTGATAAACAATGTCTAGACATATTCAAACCAGAAAGTTTATGTATCAAGCTACCCCTAACCCCAAACTTTGTCTTATGAAGTCTAGCATGAAGAGAAGTACGTGGTTTTTTGGTTTCAAACATGGAAATTTCAAAAACCCTCTCAAGATCGAGCTTCATTTTGGAGTGACTACGAAGGATACATGCTTAATTTTTCATATTCATGTTTTAAATTGTTTAAATCATGGTCAAACCTAGGATTTGACCAAGATTCAAATGGGCATAAAAATTCAAAAAAAACAATAAAATGAAAAACCAATGCACATAGTCATCTTATGTCATCTAGTAAGCATTCAATTAAGTTGATAAACAAGGTCTAGACATATTCAAACCAGAAAAATCATGTATCAAGCTACCCCTATCCCCAAACTCTGTCTTATGAAGTCAAGCATGAAGAGAAGTACGTGGTTTTTTTGTTTCAAACATGGAAATTTCAAAAACCCTCTCAAGAGCTTCATTTCGAAGCGATTAATTAAGAAGCATACATGCATGCTTACCTTTTCATATTCATGTTTTAAACTTATTCAAATCTTGGTGAAACCTAGGATTTGACCAAGATTCAAATGGGTATAAAATAAAAAAAACAAAAAAGGTCTTCTTATGTTATATAGTAGGCATTCAATTAAGTTGATAAACAAGGTCTAGACATATTCAAACAAGAAAAATCATGCATGTATCTACCCTTAACCCTAAACTCTGTTTCATGAAGTCAAGCATGCATGCATGAAGATATGTGGTTTTTAGTTTCGAACATGGAAATTCAAAAACCCTCCCAATAGCTTCATTTTGAAGTGACTAAGAAGCATACATGCTTACTTTCTCATATTCATGTTTTTAACTTATTCAAATCTTGGTGGAACCAAGGATTTGACCAAGATTCAAATGGGTATAAAAATTCAAAAAAAACAAGGTCTTCTTATGTTATATAGTAAGCATTCAATTATTTTGATAAACAAGGTCTACACATATTCAAACCAGGAAATTATGTATCTACCCCCTAACCCTAAACTCTGTCTTATGAAGTCAAGCATGCATGAAGAGAAGTGGTTTTTGGTTTCAAGCATGGAAATTTCAAAAACCCTCCCAAGAGCTTCATTTTGGAGTGACTAAGAAGCATACGTACGTGCTTACTTTTTCATATTCATGTTTTAAACTTGTTCAAATCTTGGTCAAACCTATGATTTGACCAAGATTCAAATGGGTATAAAAAATGAAAACCAAGGTCTTCTTATGTCATATAGTAAGCATTCAATTAAGTTGATAAATAAGGTCTAGACATATTCAAACCAGAAATATCATGTATCAAGCTACCCCTAACCCCTAATTAACTCTGTCTTATGAAGTCAAGCATGAAGATAGGTATGTGGTTTTTTGGTTTCAAACATGGAAATTTCAAAAACCCTCTCAAGATCGAGCTTCATTTTGGAGTGACTACGAAGGATACATGCTTACTTTTTCATATTCATGTTTTAAACTTGTTTAAATCATGGTCAAACCTAGGATTTGACAAAGATTCAAATGGGCATAATTTAAAAAAAAACAAAAAATGAAAAACCAAGGCACATAGTCTTCTTATGTTATATTGTAAGCATTCAATTAAGTTGATAAACAAGGTCTCTAGACATATTCAAACCAGAGAAATCATGTACCTACCCCCTAACCTAAACTCTGTCTCATGAAGTCAAGCATGATGATATGTGGTTTTTTGGTTTCAAACATGGAAATTTCAAAAACCCTCCCAAGAGCTTCATTTTGAAGTGATTAATTATGAAGCATACATGCATGCTTACTTTTTCATATTCATGTTTTAAACTTATTCAAATCTTGGTGAAACCTAGGATTTGACCAAGATTCAAATCCGTATAAAAATTAAAAAACAAAATAAAAAAACAAGGTCTTCTTATGTTATATAGTAAGCATTCAATTAAGTTGATAAATAAGGTCTAGACATATTCAAACCAGAAAAATCATGTATCTACCCCTAACCCTAAACTTTGTCTTATGAAGTCAAGCATGAAGAGAAGTGGTTTTTGGTTTCAAGCATGGAAATTTCAAAAACCTCCCCAAACTTCATTTTAGAGTGACTAAGAAGGATACAAGCTTCCCTTTTCATTTTCATGTTTTAAACTTGTTTAAATTATCTTGGTCAAATCTAGGATTTGACAAGATTCAAATGGGCAAACATATGATAAGTGATGCAAATATCATTTCTAAGTGCGGGCAAACCAGCTTTAGCTTAACATATTTCTAAGTACAAGGTTTCAGAAAATTGAGTGGGGGCGGCTGCCCCCCTTGGCTATAGTCTGGATCCGCCCATGCTATAGTTTGAGGTCATTTGGATGACGTCGAAAAAATTCTTTGATTAGAAATGGGGTTGTTCGAACCCCGTAGTTGGATTTTTTTGAACCTTGATCTGTAGTACTGGGCAAAACCCTAGTTTAACCTATTTAATTATAGATTCGTAGGTCGATTTTTCTACGTACCTTTTTATTATTACTCTACTATGCAGCACATATGTGTTTGCCCGTCGAGTGAAACTCGGAGGAAGAGGGATCACTCGGAAGGAGAGAAGAAGGAGGGAGAGCATTATGGTGTCTCCCCTTTTTCGTGATGATGTTGACTTTTGTGCAGGGTTTGTCAGTGAGCAGGAGGTGCGAGCGAGCGAGCGAGCGAGTCGAGCGAGGCCGAGAATGAGAGAGATTTGTTTTTTTGTGAGAGGGACAACCGAAGGATCCAGAAGGACCCACAGACTTCCAATACGCATCCTGATGCGTCTTCTCTTGACAAAGAAAATGGCTGGGAGTTTGCGTACCTATGGCACGTGACTTGTGCTCACTGAAGTGTGGGACCTCACGCATGGGCACCACACGTAAGTGACAGACCTGTTGGTGTAAAAACTCGGTTGATTATTATAGTGCATTAGAACAAAGTTTCCTATGGATTCAAGGGTAGGAAATCCAAGTTAACTCATTTACATGACATTATTTTTTCCATGAAGCAAAGTTAACACATCTATCAATTGGTACATTTTGGAGTGACTAAGAAGGATCCATGCTTACCTTTTCGTTTTCACGTGTTAAACTTGTTTAAATCTTGGTCAAACCTAGGATTTGACAGAGATTCAAATGGGCGGAAAATTCAAAAAAAAACAGAAAAATGAAAAACCAAAGCACATACGTAGTTTTCTTATGTCATATAGTAAGCATTCAAGTTGATAAACAAGGTCTAGACATATTCAAAACATACAAATCATGTATGTACCCCTAACCCTAAACTATGTCTTATGAAGTCAAGCATGAAGAGAAGTGGTTTTGGGTTTCAAACATGGAAATTTCAAAAACCTCCCAAAAACTTCATTTAGAGTGACTAAGAAGGATAAATGCTTCCCTTTTCATTTTCATGTTTTAAACTTGTTTAAATCTTGGTAAAACCTAGGATCTGACCAAGATTCAAATGGGCATCAAAATTAAAAAAATCAGAAAAATGAAAAACCAAAGCACATAGTCTTCTTATGTCATATAGTAAGCATTAAAGTTGATAAACAAGGTCTAGACGTATTCAAACCAGACAAATCATGTATCTACCCCTAACCCTAAACTTGTCTTATGAAGTCAAGCATGAAGAGAAGTTGTTTTGGGTTTCAAACATGGAAATTTCAAAAACCCTCTCAAAGAGCTTCATTTTGGAGTGACTAAGAAGGATCCATAGGAAACTATGTACTAATACAGTATAATGATCACCCGAGTTATTAGAGCAACAAGTCTGTCACTTACGTACGTGTGGTTCCCATGCGTGAGGTCCCACACTTCAGTGAGCACAAGTCACGTAGTCTTCTTATGTCATATATATAGTAAGCATTCAATTAAGTTGATAAACAAGGTCTAGACATATCAAACCAGAAAAATCATGTATCTACCCCTATATATCCCTAAACCCTGACTTATGAAGTCAAGCATGAAGAGAAGAAGTGGTTTTTGGTTTCAAACATGGAAATTTCAAAAACCCTCCCAAGAGCTTCATTTTGGAGTGACTAGTTAAGACGCATACATGCTTACTTTTTCATATTCATGTTTTAAACTTGTTCAAATCTTGGTCAACAAACCTACGATTTGACGAAGATTCAAATGGGTATAAAAAATTAAAACCAAGGTCTGCTCATGTCATATAGTAAGCATTCAATTAAATTGATAAACAAGGTCTAGACATATTCAAACTAGTAGGAAAATCATGTATCTACCCCCTAACCCTAAACTATGTCTTATGAAGTCAAGCATGCATGAAGAAAAGTGGTTTTTGGTTTTCAAGCATGGAAATTTCAAAAACCCTCCCAAGAGCTACATATTGGAGTGACTAAGAAGGATAGATGCTTAATTTTTCATATTCATGTTTTAAACTTGATTAAATCATGGTCAAACCTAGAATTTGACCAAGATTCAAATGGGCATAAAAATTCAAAAAAAAATGAAAAACCAATGCACATAGTCATCTTATGTCATCTAGTAAGCATTCAATTAAGTTGATAAACAATGTCTAGACATATTCAAACCAGAAAATTCATGTATCAAGCTAACCCTAACCCCAAACTCTGTCTTATGAAGTCAAGCATGAAGAGAAGTACGTGGTTATTTGGTTTCAAACATGGAAATTTCAAAAACCCTCTCAAGAGCTTCATTTTGGAGTGACTACGAATGATACATGCTTAATTTTTCATATTCATGTTTTAAACTTGTTTAAATCATGGTCAAACCTAGGATTTGGCCAAGATTCAAATGGGCAAAAAATTTCATATTCATATTCATGTTTTAAACTTGTTTAAATCACGCATGTATCTACCCCTAACCCTAAACTCTGTTTCATGAAGTCAAGCATGAAGATTTGTGGTTTTTGGTTTCGAACATGGAAATTCAAAAACCCTCCCAAGAGCTTCATTTTGAAGTGACTAAGAAGCATACATGCTTACTTTTTCATATTCATGTTTTTAACTTATTCAAATCTTGGTGGAACCAAGGATTTGACCAAGATTCAAATGGGTATAAAAGTTCAAAAAAAACAAGGTCTTCTTATATGTTATATAGTAAGCATTCAATTAATTTGATAAACAAGGTCTACACATATTCAAACCAGGAAAATCATGTATCTACCCCCTAACCCTAAACTCTGTCTTATGAAGAAGTCAAGCATGCATGAAGAGAAGTGGTTTTTGGTTTCAAGCATGGAAATTTCAAAAACCCTCCCAAGAGCTACATATTGGAGTGACTAAGAAGGATAGATGCTTAATTTTTCATATTCATGTTTTAAACTTGTTTAAATCATGGTCAAACCTAGGATTAACCTATGTGCTTTGGTTTTTCATTTTTCTAATTTTTTATTTTTGATGCCCATTTGAATCTTGGTCAAATCCTAGGTTTGACCAAGATTTGAACAAGTTTAAACATGAATATGAAAAGGTAAGCATGTATGCTTCTTAGCCACTCCAAAATGAAGCTCTTGGAAGGGTATTTGAAATTTCCATGTTTGAAACCCAAAACCACTTCTCTTCATGTTTGACTTCATAAGACATAGTTTAGGGGTTAGGGGGTATAGATACATGATTTGTCTGGTTTGAATATGTCTAGACCTTGTTTGTCAACTTTAATGCTTACTATATGACATAAGAAAACTATGTGCTTTGGTTTTTCATTTTTCTGATTTTTTTATTTTGATGCCCATTTGAATCTTGTCAAATCCTAGATTTGACCAAGATAATTTAAACAAGTTTAAAACATGAAAATGAAAAGGGAAGCATGTATCGTTCTTAGTCACTCTAAAATGAAGTTTTTGGGAGGTTTTTGAAATTTCCATTTAGGAAACCCAAAACCACTTCTCTTCATGATTGACTTCATAAGACAGAGTTTAGGGTTAGGGGTAGATATATTTATGATTTTCCTAGGTTTGACCAAGATTTAAACAAGTTTAAAACATGAATATGAAAAAGTAAGCATGTATCCTTCTTAGTCACTCCAAAATGAAGCTCTTAATTAGGAGGGTTTTTGAAATTTCCATGTTTGAAACCAAAAACCACTTATCTTCACCATGCATGCTTGACTTTATAAGACAGAGTTTAGGGTTAGGGGTAGATACATGATTTTCAGGTTTAATATGTCTATACCTTGTTTATCAACTTAATTGATTGCGCGCATACTATATGACATAAGAAGATCTTGGTATTCATTTTTTTGAATTTTTATGCCCATTTGAATCTTGGTCAAATCCTAGGTTTGACCAAGATTTGAACAAGTTTAAAACATGAATATGAAAAGGTAAGCATGTATGCTTCTTAGTCACTCCAAAATGAAGCTCTTGGAAGGGTATTTGAAATTTCCATGTTTGAAACCAAAAACCACATCTCTTCATGCTTGACTTCATAAGACAGAGTTTAGGGTTAGGGGTAGATACATGATTTGTATGGTTTGAATATGTCTAGACCTTGTGTTTATCAACTTTAATGCTTACTATATGACATAAGAAGATTATGTGCTTTGGTTTTTCATTTTTCTATTTTTTTAATGCCCATTTGAATCTTGGTCAAATCATAGGTTTGACCAAGATTTGAACAAGTTTAAATCATGAATATGCAAAATTAAGCATCTATCCTTCTTAGTCACTCCAAAATGTAGCTCTTGGGATGGTTTTTGAAATTTCCATGTTTGAAACCTAAAACCACTTCTCTTCATGCATGCTTGACTTCATAAAGATAGAGTTTAGGGTTAGGGGTAGATATATACATGATTTTCTGGTTTGAATATGTCTAGACCTTGTTTATCAACTTGAATGCTTACTATATGACATGCAAAGACTTGCTTTGGTTTTTGATTTTGTTTTTGAATTTTTATGCCCATTTAAATCTTGGTCAAATCCTAGGTTTGACCACGACTTAAACAAGTTTAAAACATGAATATGTAAAAGTAAGCATGTATCCTTCTTAGTCACTCCAAAATGAAGCTCTTAATTAGGAGGGTTTTTGAAATTTCCATGTTTGAAACCAAAAACCACTTATCTTCACCATGCATGCTTGACTTTATAAGACAGAGTTTAGGGTTAGGGGTAGATACATGCATGATTTTTCAGGTTTAATATGTCTAGACCTTGTTTATCAACTTAAGTGAATGCGCACATACTATATGACATAAGAAGACCTTGGTATTCATTTTATTTGAATTTTTATGCCCATTTGAATCTTTGTCAAATCCTAGGTTTGACCAAGATTTGAACAAGTTTAAAACATGAATATATATGAAAAGGTAAGCATGTATGCTTCTTAGTCACTCCAAAATGAAGCTCTTGGAAGGGGTTTTTGAAATTTCCATGTTTGAAACCAAAAACCACATCTCTTCATGCTTGACTTCATAAGACAGAGTTTAGGGTTAGGGGTAGCCACATACATGATTTTTTTGGTTTGAATATGTCTAGACCTTGTTTATCAACTTAATTGTATGCTTATTATATGACATAAGAAGACTATGTGCATTGGGTTTTCATTTTTTTATCCCCATTTGTTGAATCTTGGTCAAATCCTAGGTTTGACCAAGATTTAAACAAGTTTAAAACATGAATAATATGAAAAGTAACCTGCATCGATCCTTCTTAGTCACTCCAAAATGAAGCTCGTGGGAGGTTTTTGAAATTTCCATGATTTTTCTGGTTTGAATATGTCTAGACCTTGTTTATCAACTTGAATGCTTACTATATGACATACACAGACTATGTGCTTTGTTTTTTTTGAATTCTTATGCCCATTTGAATCTTGGTCAAATCCTAGGTTTGACCATGACTTAAACAAGTTTAAGACATGAATATGACAAAGTAATCATGTATCCTTCTTAGTCACCCCAAAATGAAGCTCTTGGGAGGGTTTTTAAAATTTCCATGTTTGAAACCAAAAACCACTTCTCTTCACCATGCATGCTTGACTTCATAAGACAGAGTTTAGGGTTAGGGGGTAGATACATGATTTTTCAGGTTTAAAACGTCTAGACCTTGTTTATCAACTTAATTGAATGCTTACTATATGACATAAGAAGACCTTGGTTTTTCATTTTTTTCTTCATTTTTTTGAATTTTTATGCCCATTTGAATCTTGGTCAAATCCTAGGTTTGACCAAGATTTGAACAAGTTTAAAACATGAATATAAAAAAGTAAGCATGTATGCTTCTTAGTCACTCCAAAATGAAGCTCTTGGGAGGGTTTTCGAAATTTCCATGTTTGAAACCAAAAACCACATCTCTTCATGCTTGACTTCATAAGACAGAGTTTAGGGTTAGGGGGTAGATACATGATTTTTCTGGTTTGAATATGTCTAGACCTTGTTTATCAACTTAATTGAATGCTTACTATATGACATAAGAAGACTATGTGCCTTGGTTTTTCATTTATTTTGATTTATTTTGAATTTTATGCCTATTTTTATGCCCATTTAAACAAGTTTAAATCATGAATATGAAAAATTAGTCACTCCAAAATGTAGCTCTTGAGAGGGTTTTTGAAATTTCCATGTTTGAAACCAAAAACCACTTCTCTTCATGCATGCTTGACTTCATAAAGACAGAGTTTAGGGTTTGGGGTAGACAGCACGCGCCGACGCGTGGACGAAATTTATTCTCTGTCCCCCTGACATGCACTTGCCAGTGTCTTCAACAGTCTGACACGAGCAGTGAAGCTTTTATGGAGCCCAGCGGAGAGGGGCTCCATTTCTCGAGCGGTAGCGAGGTGACATGCGGCCTAAATCCAAATTTAAACATTGCGAAAAAAATCTGAAACAAATCATGCACGTTCACAGCTCATATTAAGATAACCCCTAAAAATTTCAGATCAAAATTCGAAACATACATCGAGAAACAAAAAAGAGAAACTCAGATGGGAATAGTCTACAGAGAAACTCAGATTTGAATTCGGGAACTATTCATGACAGATTTCTCTTTTTTGTTTCTCGATGTATGTTAGTGGCAGTTAATATGGACCGGAGGAAGTACTAATAATATGAGGCATATTTTTGAGCTGGCCCTGTTTAGTAGAGTTTACATTTGAGAGTTACATCTTTCTACCACCATTATTTTTGATTTAGCTTGTCTTTTTTTGCCCACCATTTTATCGAGCAGGGTTAATGCAAGATCCATAGCAAACTAGCTTGTCATGACATTTTTTTGGCGGAGTGCATCTTCTCATGGCGAGCTAGCGACTTTGCCTACTAGAGTTTTTTTTTGTTGAACTACATTTTTTGGATTTTCCCATTTTATTTGTGCACAAGCTATGAGCCGCCCGCAATTCAGCACCATATATTGGCGGGATTTTCTAGTTCAGCACCATAAATTAGCAGGATGCTATCTTCTAAGGCTTTCATTTCCCCTATATCCAGCCCCACCCACGGACAAGCAAGGGCCTCTCTCCCTACCTCGCACCTAGTCCGTCTCGCTCCCTCTCAGTCCTCCATCCGTAGCCGACATCCACCGCGCCGGAGCCAGCTCAGCGACGCCGTCAACCACACTCCGTCCGCTTCGTCGGATCTGCTTCCCCGACTCACTGGTTCATCTTACCGGCCGGCGAGATCGGTACACAAAGCGCCACCATGATCCACCGAACCAAACCGAACGGCCAACGCGCCACCTCCCCAGTCGACCAAGGTTGAACACTTTGTCCGGCAGCTTTTGTTATGTATTTGATTTCCGAGACTAGTTTATTGCTTGCTTCCACTGCTTGTTATTAGCATCTGTTTTTTTTGTAATGCCTGCTAGATATTCCCCTCGAGAATGCCTACGAAGAATCTCGGAGGCAAAATATCTTGCAGAATATGATAATTGCAGCCAAGCTCGGCATACTGTGGAATGGGACAAAATCACCGCACCCCAAGTCGTTGCCGAGATTTTTCACACGTGTGATGTGCCGCCAAAAGGACGATTCCGTGGGGCAGCTGCTGAAGAAGGTATTTAGCCGCACTGCTCAAATTTCATATGTCTTGTTTGCTGATTGATTTGATGAACTTTGATTTGCAGCAGCTAGCCACTGCTCATGTTCCTAACAAAGACAGTGAGCGCGCCAGTGATGCAGACATTGGTAGAAAGGAGGCGGGATTTGGTCCTATTGTTCTAGCAAGCAATCATTTGAGGGGCCGCCTAGGATCAGCACATCTGGATCCTCCTGAGCTCAACATTAAGGAGGTAATTTTATAATAGTGTTTTAAACATGACATAATCTAATGTACTGAAAGAGATCAAACTGTCAACAGGAGTGGAGTGGTATAGATGGTAGAGATATAGATATAGATTTCAGATTTCCTAATTTTTTCTTGAAAATAGGGTCGCCCCGGCCTCTGCATCCAAATGATGCACCCACCCTTTTATTGCAATGTTTTAGACTCCATTTAAGGTTTAGAAACTCATGGGTTGCTGAAAGTGGTGACATGAATCAACCAACATATTTCCTTTTAATCTGCTGATTGATTTTATGCATGGCAAATCGCAGAAGCAAGTGACTGCTCATGTCCCTGCCAAGCAGCATTGTAGCACAGATGTCCAGAGTTCCAGTGATGCAAACGTTTGTAGGAACAAAACAGAAGGATGTGGCACTGGGGAAGCTAAGATTAGGCGTCTTCAAAAGGACTTGGATGTGGCCACTTGGCGGAACAAAGAAATGAACCGAGGATGGAATTCTACAATTCAAGATGGCCTACATGCTGTTGCTGATCTGCAGAAGCTAGTGGCTGGCAACTTGGTTACCGCTTTGGCTGATGCAGATGTCCATGAGATCAACTGGACGATCTTGGAACAGGTGAAAGCACGAGCAGAAACTCTGCACTCATCTTTGCAGGTAGATGATTTTCAAAGGGTGATGCAAGAGCCGCTATATGAATAGATTGTTGTTTTCAGTTGATGATGTCCCTGGTTCTTTTGTTTACTTATGTGCTGGTAGTACTTAGGGGAACTAGCTTGTACAAGTATTTTTTTCCGATAAAGTTGTACAAGTAAATGGCACATGCTTCGCATGTTTGACCAATTAAGTTAAAAAGCTTCACAAAATCCTGCTATCATGTAGGCGGGCTTGCATTGGCTTTCAACCCAAGTGACTATTGACTGCAATCTGTAATATGTACCCCTCTGTTGCACTTAATGGTATCCAAGCCCTTGGGCCCCCCTCCTTTGTTAAAAAAAAGATCGAATTCTTATTGCGTCGAAGTTGTTTCACTAAAAAAAAGAGCCCTCACGTGCAAGGCACGTGTATATATACTAGTACTAGTAGAGATGGTACACCTAGACATTAGAGATTTGTTTGTTTTAAAGATATTTTTAATTGTGTACAAGATGGAAAATATAACTTTAGGCTATCCACAATGTTGCTATTGCCAAATCTGATACGATGGTGAATTTGGCTTTGGTGTGAAATATAGCAATAGCTCCACAATGTAGTGGTTCCAAATATTTATAACGTGGGTCCCGCCATCAAGCTAAAACAACACATAAAGCCAATATGGAACTACTCTCACAATGTAGGGAACTAGTTCCAAATGCCAAAAGTGAAATTTGGCATCGGAGCACCTATTTGCTCCGGTTCCCTGTTTTTCTGGTTTTGGAACTACCTCTACAATGTATGGAACTAGTTCAAAAAGCCAAAAATCAAATATGGAACCACTTTTGGCTACACGTTGTGGATGCTCTTAGCAAATTCCTAGTATTTTTCATGGTCGATGTAAAAAAAGTATTTTTCATGGTTGATGTAAAAAAACAAGTTTTTTTCATGGTCGATGTAAAAAAAGAGAGAAAACATGTCTCATAAAAAGCCTTATGGTTAGCACAATTTTTTTACGGAGTAACTCTTTTTTACATAGCCCAAATTACTATTCGATTTTCCATTGAAATATTTTATGTGTATAAAGCAAGCGAAGAAGTACACATGCATTTTTCGTTTTATTCTTTTTTGACATTTCAAAATGTATAGAAGATGAATTTCGAAATAAAGAGATCATATGCACCCAAGAACCAACAAGCATATCCCCTTGAACCCGAACATACTCAGGGCCCTTTTGTTGTGGCTTTTTTTGCCTTTTTGGCTTTTGGATTTTGGAAGCCAAAAACAAATATTATATTCTTTTGGCTTCCAAAATCCAAAAGCCAAAAAGCCACAGCAAAAGGGCCCTCAGCTTCAGACTTGGGATTTCGTAGGCTAGGGTTCCACAGTTTTCCAGCAACCAGTAATAATTTCAACTCTGCCCCAAAATTCCCTGAAATCCCCCCGCTTCCAAAATTCAAAGCGATGTGAAATAAGTACAGTGTCGATCTTATCCCCCCGGACCGCTCAATTCAGACCTATCACCGGCGGCGCCGAACCCCGCATCTCTCTCTCACGCTTCCACCCTGCATGACCCACCGGATCATCTCACACGCCGGCGCCGGCCCACTGTCCCACTCCCACACCAGCACTACTGCCTTCTCATCGGCCACCGTAGTGACCGACGACGTTCCGCCGTCTCCCTTGCTTTTTAGCAAGCCGGAGTAGCTTCCACCTCCCCCACCCCCACCGACGACCACTGTACCATACGAGCTCCTCCGTAGCCGACTTCCACCGCCGCCTTGTCAGCGACAGTCACCATCGCCGGGTTCTCGTATCTTAATCCCCGACTCCTTCCGTCCACCGGACTGGAGAGATGGGTACAGAAAGCGCCTCCATGATGTTCCACGGCTGGAAACCAAAGCGTACACGCGCCCACTTCCAAGAAGGTTGATATGGCCGCATTCGTTATGCATGTGATTTCGAAAAGTATTTTTTTGCTTACTTGCACCGCCATCTCATTAGCATTTTTTTTGTAATGCATGCTAGATATTATTGCAATACAGAAGAATGAATTAAAAGAGAAACGGATACGGAATATATGTATAAGATATGCAAGCCGTGTGGGCACAAACATGTGTAACGCTATTGCCTCTAGTGCAAACCTGAACAAAATCGGAGAAGAACCCTTTCCCCTCCCCAAAGATAAAGAACAATGTTATGATTCACAATTTGATCATGCTGAGCCTCTTGGAGAGCTGACTCAGGAAGATGCCTTGCCTGACCATTCTCCTCAACCCCACCAGGTGATTTCTGTGTTTTTACTTTGAGATATCTGTTGCAACTTCCATGTGTTGTATACTTGTATCCTGAATCCCACCAAACATGTTCACATGCCACCTCTAGGTCTCCTTAATGCATCATATATATGTTTCAGCATGCACGTCATCCTTTACTGTTCTTCATTCTATTCCATTTGCATATCATCATATATGGGACTTCTGTAGACTGAAATATCGTTTATGTGTGCTAGGAATCTGCAGCTTCAAGTAAGAATTTCGCAGGAACCACCAATGAGAGGAAGACCAATCAACAGGCACCTGAATCGGTGATAGAACAGCTGCAACCAAAAAAGAAACCTGCTTCTGCTACTAGACAGTCTCAGCGATTCATGGCACCAGTTGAAGAAAATAACGAAAATTCTAAGAGTACTGAAATAAAAAAACGTGGTGAACACCCCAAGCGGTTGAATCAGCCACCTGTTACCAATCCAGTCAACCAGCGACAATCGGCAGCAGAACCAGTTTCCACAGCAACTTCTCAGCCACAATTGGCAGCAGAACCAGTTTCCACAGCAACTTCTCAACAACAATTGGCAGCAGAACAAGTTTCCACGGCAACTTCTCAGCCACAATTGGGATCAGCAGTAGCTGTGGTAGGAAATACTGCCCAAGGACACACTGTACCAGTCCCAGCTGACACAACCACAACTGGCCAAACACTGCTAGCACAACATCAACAAACTGTTGATGATCTCCCACTGACCCATATTAGTCCTGCCATAGACAACTCCCCTGAGGATGAGCCCCACACCGAAGAAGGTACATTTTCCAATGCTTATAGTTTCATTCTCCGTTATAAAGTTATACTTTATAGATATATATATATATATATATACCTACCTTGATAGCTTGATGTAATGCTTAACTTTGTAGTTGCACCACGATCAAGAAAAACGAGGGGCCCAACAGTAGGGAAAATGTTCGTAGCTAAGCTTGCTGGGATGGAATCAAGATTTCGCCTTTCATCTATCGTAGGTGGCAGAAGGCCACTGGACCCAGAAGAATCTTGTAAATTAGCATCGGATGTAGGAATTTTCGTCAGGAATGAAATTCCTATCTTCCCAACATGGAAAGAGCACGTAGACACCTCTGCGCATTTTGAAAAATTAGTGCACAGGTTACACGTAAGTCATCTTTCTCTTGGTAATGTTACTCATACTAGTATACCACATTGGCACGTCCCGTTCCTTCTAGCTTGTTGTTGGATCTATGTATATCACACCAACGGTTTATATTGTTGTGAACAGTTAAGGTTCGAGTTCGATGAGGACCAAGAGGAAGTAAAGCATGTTCTCAACAGTCTATTCTCAGACTGTCTGCGCCAGTATCGCAGCAGGCTAAAGAAGAAATACTTCACTGGAAAGATTACTGGGAGTGTTCCAACTATATCTCCTTTTAAGCAAATGACTGACAAACAGTGGGGAGATCTTGTGAAGCACTGGTCTGATCCAAAGAATATGGTATGATTTGTAAGACTGAGACCAGATCACATCTTGGATTCTTATTTATAGCAGTGTCTCACTAGTCTCCTTTTTGCAGAATTTGGCTAAACAGAATCAGGAAAACCGCGGTAAACTACTTTTACCTAGCCGTACGGGATCTCGTAACCTTATAGTGCACATTCGGCAAAAAGTAAGGACATGTTGTTTTATACTGCTATTTAGAAATATTTTAGTAAAAGATCATGCAGAGTATATACACCAGTGTGCAGCTTATATTATGATCCTCCATTTCAACCACGTTATTCGATTTATAAATGGTAGTACTAAAATGCAGATGTTACATAATGCAAGTAAAAGGGAACCAAACAAAGAGATGACTCTGCCAGAGATTTTTGAAGCATGCCAGAAGAACAAACTTGAAGTGATTGGAGAAGTCGCACAGAGTGTTCTTGTAAGTCTTCTCAAAGATTGAAATTTTGTGACGACTCACATCCCAACTTGTAGGAGTAGTAAAGTACATGTCAATATGATATTATATATGTTTATTAAAATTCATGTGATGTGAATCAGACATGCCAAACTGTAGGAATAAAAGTAGGTCATACACATGATAAATCTACTATCAGCAAGTTTCTCTGTAGTAACTATCATGTTTACACATGTGTACGAACTGAATTTTTTGCAGGAAGATATGAAATTAGAGATGGCAAAAACCGGTAAAAACGGTCTGGAAAAAACCGATGAAGAATGTGTGAAGGCATTTTCTATGGCAATAAAAAAGAAAGGCATTGCCAAAAACACTTTCTTACGGAATGCTGGACTGCTGAAGTGCAAGTCCATGTCCAAGTCAAAGTATTTGCATGCTCAAGTTCTAAAGGAGCAACTCCAAGTAGAACGAGCTGCATCAGCTGCGCTAAGACTAGAAGTCGACAATTTTAGAACGATAGCAGCACAGAAGGAGGCCCTACTGGAGCAGGTTAGGAATGCTAGTAAGTAGTAAGAAGAGTATCTGCTAGATAATTGGAGATGAACGGGGACAGTGACAGGTCATTACCTTGGTCTTGTAAAATGGTTCCTTAGTCTGAGCATATTTCGTAGGTGCATTTATCTGCAATTGCTATGATCTTGGTGGTCGTTTCCTTGTTGTGATGTGGATTTTTTTGAACCGGAACCCTGCTGATTGTTAATATTATAAGTGGATTGCCTAGCCCTTTCCATCAGTTCTGACTTGTGGTTCCGTTGGCTCGTGGATGAAGCTTGACGTGGTATCAGAGCCCATAGTCTCAAGTTCGAGTCATCGCTTTCACAAACCTTCTCTTCTCTTCTCCCGGTCTAGCCTTTTCTGTCAGTTTGGACTTTTTGTTGCCTTGACTATGTTGCGATGTATAAAGTGGATTGCCTAGCCCTTTCCATCAGTTCGGACTTTTGGTCGCGTTGGCTAGTGCATTAAAGCTTGACACTGATGATTTTCTGTGATCCATTGATTTCCATCTTTCTACATATAGCCCAGGTCTAGAAGCTTGTCAACTGGTCTGGTTCATTCATCGCTGTATTGAGTGCAATGAACGGAACAGTGGCTTCTCCTTTGTGTTGTGCTGCAACACAACAGCTGTTCCTGCTTCTGTACAGGCGAGTTGTGAACAGAGATACTTATGTATGCTACCAAATTTCGACTCCATATAATCAATAGCTTAACAACCCTCTAATTCAAAATCTCAACATTATTTCACACACTGAAATATTTTGTACGCGTTTTGAATTGGAGAACATGGGAACCGACTTTGGTTTCTGATTATGACTTGATGTGACCCTAGGCCCTGGATTCCTGAGCAGAAGGTATGTGTAAAAACAAAGAGATTACGAAGTGCTAATTCCCTTTTTTTGTAAGTCCTGGTGGCATTGACACTCCTTTCTTACTTGCTATATTTTTTTGGTGTTTATATATAATAGAGAATTACCAGCTTATTGTCGAACCCGTTAGATTTTGGGCAATAATTGTTACGTGGCTGCTTCTTAATTAAAGTTTATCATGTCATGTAGATGGATTTGTGAAAGATGCAGCGGGTCGTTCTTCAGATCGTCTACATGGGATTCCCATCTACATGTATGTTCACGGTTTCATGGAGTACTTCAGCTCATAGCAGCCACATACGATCCTGCAAGATTTGCATTTTTTTTGACCTTGCAAGATTTGCATTCAATGTATCGCCAAGACGCGTCCGTGAGAACTCTAGAAACATCTTCGTCTGACTCGTTTTGGCGCGCGCAGTTCCCGAGCGAATCCAATGAATTTTGACCGTTCTCTTAAAAAAAGGAACTTTGACCGTTGGATCAAGCGTTGGAGAACTGATGTGCCAACGGCCAATAATTATGATCGTCGTAACCGATTTTCAACGTGATGATGAATTGATGTGACATTTGGCCGTACTAGTACGGTCTCATATTTTTGTATTACTTGGACTGTAGCCAAATTCGAAATCTCATTCCAGCGGCAAAACTTCCCGCCCGAAAAATACAAATATTTCACACGCTTCTAACTTCCCATTCTACCCTCGTAAAGATGACAACAATGTCCATGTATAAGTCGGTTGGTGGGGGGTCTACCCGTCATTTTTTTTCGATCACCACCTCCCTAGCTCCGGAAACTCCCCGAAAAAAAATTCATTTCCCTCACTCTCTCCTCTGAGACCACCCACCGGAACTTCCCAAGTCCCTCTCTCTCCCACCTCCACGACCACCGCACCGGAACATCCCCGCCGGACTTCCCTGGCCTACCCGAGCCTCGCGATCCTCGTCATCCGGCTGCCTGCCGGAGCCGCTTCATCGACGCCGTCATCAACCGGACCGGATCATCCCCGCCGAACCTCGAAACCATATGCTCATCCAGCAGTCTACCGCAGTCGCTTCAGCTGCGGCATCGTCCACCCCACCGGAGCCGCTTCGCCGGATCCGTCGTCCACCGCATCGGATCTTGCTCACCGACACCGCTGTGCATGAACCGGATCTGCTTCACCGGCGCGTGCATGATCTAAACTCTTCTACTGTCGCTTTTCTATTGCTTGCCTGCAAGTTCTTGTTTAATCTTGGGGGAACCTGTTTGTGCTAACGACGCGCCGTTACGTTTTTGCAGATGAGATGAGTAACCATGAAGTGTAATGGCCGTCTCTCCAACCCCAAGTAGCACATGTAGCGTACTTCATCACCGGATCTATCAACCCCAGGAAGATCTGCTGTGACTCCCACAGAGTGCTTCTCCTAATGTAAGTCCCTTGTTTTAGCGCCATGTTCTGGGTTCAGATGCTTGTTTGTCTGAAGCTCTTTTAGTTCATTCCTAGCTATGACCGTAACACCTTGCTATTTTCTACTTCATTGCTAACTTTAAGCGATTGAACATTTTGGTTTGCATTCCCTGCTCTGTAGATGTATCCATCATAACTTCTATCTTGCTCAGTCGTTGTTACAAAAATTATAGGTATTATAGTAACATCCTGCTATTATTTAGTTCATGGCCAATTTTAAGTAATTGCACATGTTGGTTCGCATTCCCTGCTCTATAGCTTTTGGCATCGTAACTTCTATATTTGGTTTACATTCCCTGCTCTGTAGATCTAGCCATCATAACTTTATCTTGCTCAGTCGTTGTTACAAAAATTATGGCCTGCTACTATGTTGTTTGTGCCAATTTTTTACTCCATGAACATGTTGGCTTGCATTCCCTGTACTACAGGTGATGCCATTGTTTTGTATCTAGTTCATTGTAAGCTAACAAAGTAAGGACTTAGTTTGGCATGCTATCACTCTGCTATCTAGCCTGTAGTACAAATAAACTTGTCATACTACTAGATAATAATTTTGCGTGCCATCTTGTTCTTCAAAAGCTGCATTATTGACTTGTTTCTCTGACTTGGCATGACGCTCACATATGGAAAGCTGAACATATTGGTTTGCATTCCCTCTTATACAAGTTCACAGGTGATCCCACTATATTCTGTATCTGGTCCATCCTAAGCTCCAGCATTAACTATCCTCTATGTGTTGCTCATTACAAGTTTATATCCCGAAACATCTTGATTTGCATCCCCTTCACTATAAGTTCAGGAGTATTATTTAGTTCACGGCCAAAATGAAGTAATTGCACTTGGCACATGTTGGTTCACATTCCCTCCTCTTTAGCTGCCATCGTAACTTCTATTTTTGGTTTACATTCCCTGCTCTGTAGATGTAGCCAATCATAACTTCATCTTGCTCAGTCGTTGTTACAAAATTTATAGCCTGCTACTATGTTGTTCATACCAATTTTGTACTCCCTGAACATGTTGGTTTGCATGGGACTCGACAGTAGTAAGTCTGCTGTTTCATTCTAACATGCTCTGTTATATTGGCTGTTGGTATGCGGCATGCACTCTTTGTTTGCTTATTGTGCGCATTACAATGATCTTGTTATAACGACGAAATGATGAGTTCCAAATTCTTTGCCAAACAATATTGGAGTGTCTTTGCCTTTCCATTGTTGCTGTCTTAACTTGTAATGTCTTTGTTTCAGATATAGGTGCTGCATGGACAACTTAAAAGATTGCCGGATCGCTTCATTGTATTGCTAGGTTTAATTACCATTCAATTTCTCTGGGTTCTGTAATATTTTTTCAATGCCTTGCAGCTGATGTAATATTTAGTTAGTTTTTATAGTTCTTTCGCGCATTTTTTCTTTGGTGCTTGTGGTAAGTGAGGCTATCCGACAGAAATCAATGCTGCGTAAATATTCTCAGTATCTAAATCACGAATTCCCATCCCTTAAACGGCCCAATTAAGCGAATCACATATGTGCCTGCCCGCAAAATTCTAAAGCGCATATTATGCCGGCATATAAACATCAACTAAACGGGCTGGCCCACTTACTTCTTGGGCCAGCCCATTTGATTTAAGGTGGACCCCACACTCTAATGGGCTGGCCACTTGCTTTAAGGTGGACCCCACCCACTCTTGGGGCCCACTAATTAGTTGGGCCAGCCCATTTGATTTACGGTGGACCCCACACTATAATTGGGCGGCCCACTTGCTTTAAGGTGGACCCCACACACTGGGCCGGCCCACTAATTAGTTGGGCCAGCCATTTGCTTTGGTGGTCCCCACATACTAAATGGGCCCTTTAAGAGGAAAGTGGGACCCACCTGTTTTTTTGCCCACTTGCTATATGGCGGACCCCACATACTAATTGGGCCGGCCCTTTAACAGGAAAGTGGGGCCCACATGTGCTTTTGGCCGCCCACTATTTTGTCGGGCACCCACTTGCTATATGGTGGACCCCACATGTCAAATGGCCCATTAACAGAATGTGGGACCCACGTGTTTTTGGCCCGGCCCACTATCTTGGTGGGCCAGCCACTTGCTATATGGTGGACCCCACATACTAAATGGGCCGGCCCTTTAACAGGAAAGTGGGACCCACTGTTTTTGCCCACTATTTTGTTGGGGCCCACTTGCTATATGGTGGACCCCATACTAAATGGGCCGACCCTTTAACTTGAAAGTGGGACCCACTGTGTTTTTGGCCCGCCCACTAGCTTGTTGGGCCGGCCCACTTGCTATACGGTGGACCCCAAACACTAAATGGGCCCTTTAACAGAAAGTGGGACCCACCTGTGTTTTTGGCCGGCCCACTTGCTTCTTGGGCCGGCCCAGTTGCTGTAATGTGGACCCCACATGTTAAATGGGCCGGCCCATTTAAGTTTTGACCAGTCAACCTTAGAGGTTAGGCCCGGCCCACGTAACTAATGGACCAGCCCAGCTATATATTTGACCGGTCAAACTATGTCATCTGGCCCGCTTAAGACGTGGCAGCCTCGTGTGGGCCTACCATCTACCACGGGGTTTCAGGGTTAACACCGTTAACTGCGTTAACGGCGTCGCCACGTGTCGGTTGCATGACGTCAGCAGTCAACGGGCTCCGAAACCAACGGTCCGATTTTCCGTGGCGGAAGGGCGCCCAACGCGACGGACCGAAAAACGTCGTAGACTTTGCCTGACGCAGTTCGACAACGGAACCCATATCGTCGGGTTAGGCCCATAGGCGACGAAAAATGCCCCTTAGTTGACGATTTTGGGACGTTGTCTATCTGAACTTTTCTTGTAGTGTAACCGTGCACGGGCCAGACTCTATCTGTTAACTCTAAACACGATACGATCTAATAAATTACAGATACATGGGCAACTTAGCCCAAACTCTTAGCGCAAGGCCGCTTCGAAGATACTCTTGTCCGTCAAGCCCATCTTCACTTGCGGCCCATCTCCTGATTTGGCCAAAATCTGGTAACACAGGTCCTATTCCTTACATCGCATACAATCTACTGCAATACTTGTTTTGTTTTCTTGCAAACAATCATCTTCCACACAATACGGTTAATCCTTTGTTACAGCAAGCCGGTGAGATTGACAACCTCACTTTCGTTGGGGCAAAGTACTTTGGTTTTGTTGTGCAGTTCCACGTTGGCGGAATCCCTGTTGCGCCGCATCACATTTCGCCCATCAACCTTCAACGTGCTTCTTGGCTCCTCTTTGGTTCGATTAAACCTTGGTTTCTTTCTGAGGGAAAACTTGCCACTGTGCGCATCATACCTTCCTCTTGGGGTTCCCAACGGACGTGTACATCTACGCGCATCACATGACTCCTTTGGATTTGAAAAAGTCGGTGAGTCTAGGGTCCCTTCCATCAAGGTAGCCTCGAGGCCTTTGGTGATGGCTTTTTTAACATCAACATCCATTTTTATATTGTCCATGACCTGCAAAAACGAAATTAATTATAAAGATCTTTTTATCTAGGAACATGTGTTCAGAAAAATATAATCAAAATCACCTTGGTTGATTCGGTAAAACTCGTCTCTTCCACCAACATTGTATCTGAACCTATGTCGATAGGTTCATTCAAAGCATTTGTAGTATCTGCCTCAGTTCCGTCCATGATCTACAATAGTTAATACACATTGTAAGAGATGAATATTTGCGATCTGAAAACAGTCAAAACATAATTGATTTGAGAAAATTTGTAGACACGATCGCTTGTTATCCTGGAGCCCACCTGTTACTGAACAACAGAACATCATTTAGACGAAGAAAATAAGCGAGGTTGCTTAACCTGTTACTGGGCGAGGTTGCTTAACCGCTAGCTAGCATTCGTACAGGGAGAAAGCCAATTCCCCAATTCTTCCTCAATTCCTTCCTATCCCTTCCCCAATTCTTTCTGGTTTGCCCTGCCTCCTCCTCACTCACGCCGCCATGGCCATGCCTCCTGCCTCCTCTCACTCACGCCCCACTCCCGTCCTCGGCCCGCGCTCTCACAGCTGCCCACCCTCCGGCGCAGAGCTAACCCGCCTCCCTCCAGCGCTATAACGGCCACCGCCCGGCGAAGCACGGTTCCGGCTGCTGGCCGTCCCGCCCGCCGGCGCCGGGCCACCCCTCCATCGGCCTGATCTCACGGCCGCCCCTCCCTCCGGCGCTGAGCCAACCTGCCATCGGGCGCAAGGTTCCGGCTGCAGGCCGCCCCGCCTCCGGCGCCGAGCCACATCGTCATTGGCCGCAGGCGGCCCCTACTCCGCCGCGTCCGCGGCAGCTTCGTTCGGGCTCCCGCCGCGCGCCTGGACTGGCTTCGCTCCTCATCACCTCCCGCTAGGCAATGGGGGGCGTCGTCGTTCCTCCAAAATAGCTGCGCCCGCACGTCTTGCAGGAGGATGGGGACACGACACCACGTGTGTCCACCCCAACCTGGACCGGCTCACCGTGGTGCATCCCCGCGGCTCTCTCCTTCTTGCCGCGGCTGCCATGGATCTCCTTTTGATTATCAGCGTCGCCGACTCGATTGTGTGCGGTGCGCGCGTGGTAATCGACGCCGGTGGAGAGGGGAAGAGGGAATACCTTGATGCCGGTGGGCGATTGCTAGCTGCCTGGAGGATTCGTCGCTTGAGAGAAAAAGGTTCGTACGGAAACAGAGATATGTTTAGGCCTCGGGAGAAAATATTGCAGGGTTGTTTGGATTTGTAATCCTATATAGCTAGGTTAGTTAGTTAGTTATTCCTGAAATCTGTTAGCAATTTTCGTGCGAATCAAATTGAAGCAAGTTGTTGTTTAACTTTAGGATTCTAGGTGGGACATGCCTGTTCGGCTACACCTTAAAATTTCTACTATGATCCACATGTAGAATTTTTCTTGGTTGAAGTCCTTCAGATTACGAAGCTAGAGATTTAGGCCCTTTCTTGTTTTTATTGAACTTTGGAAAGTAACCATATTTGCAGCCAGTAGTTGTTCTGAACCCCAATTGGCATGCAGCAAAAATCTAAATAGGACATGAATTAAAATCAGGGCCTGAACAATGAAAATGTATCCACGAAATAGTGAATAAATTATCTAACCAGTGCATTACTATGGAAATCAAATATTACTGTGCATGGAGGATAAGACCAGCCTGGGATTTCTAAATCGGAGCCATTTAGGTATTTGATGATGATATTTTAGTAGCTCCCACGGCGAACACCAGCGAGCTTATCTTAATGCTTAGTCAAGTTTTGGTTGTTTTTCCCTATGTTTCTTAGATGGCAAAATCCTAAAAAATATCATGAATGCATATGCTCTAGAAAATATCCATTCTATGCCTTAAGCTGACAAAGCCTGAAGGAGTTATATGACACAATGATTGAGATGGGTGAGTAGAATGCAGTGGCAGATTCGTGGATGTACAAATTAGCTCTTTTACAACATGACATGCAACCACACAGCACTTCATTTTCAGGTGGTGAATTGAGGTGATTGTCATGAGCTAGAACCTAAATTTTGTATTCGGACCAAACTGAACGCGGGCTTATCCAACTCAGTCTAGGCTAGATGCTGGCATTAATAGTTTACATATACATTAGGATTTGAAACAAGGATGCCCTGATTAGCAGTAGCACCCCTATATAAATTTCCCTTCACATGCTGTGAGCTCAGGCGTTGGGTGAAGGTGGAAGTAGATGACAACAGAATTAGGGTTTCACCGTTTCAGTAGGGGTAACGAGGCTTGCCCTCGTGACCATGGAGGGCCTTGTCCCTGGTCACCGCATGCAATGCTCATAACAATCAGGCCTGGGCAATTCTCTTCATCTTTTGTTGAGCCAAAATGATACACACAAAAAATCCCTATGGCTCCCACGGCGAACACCAGCGAGCTTATCTTAATGCTTAGTCAAGTTTTGGTTGTTTTTCCCTATGTTTCTTAGATGGCAAAATCCTAAAAAATATCATGAATGCATGATGTTAGAGTTCAGCGGTAGTGCTTATAGTTACAGCCCTTGGGAAGTTTAATTCATGGGCATTTAACTTATTTGCTCACTGACATGTCTTTTGTCACAGGGAATTTTACAACTTTGTCCGGCCCTAAATACTTGACAGAACTGATGAGGTCAGAACTTGAAAACCAGGAAAACTCCGTTGTGTTCTCTTATTAAATGTGCATTAATCTCTTGCCTCTCCTGAAGAGTTAATCGTTGTCGACGAGCTCTTTGACGTTCACGTGATGTTTGTTGACTTTGAGGTTGTCTGTCTGCAATAATGACATACAGTTTGAGCTTTTCTGTAATATCCCAGTATTTGGGGTTACAAAAATAGAGGAAACAGATGTATTGCATTCATGCATAGAAAATCCGGGGAATTTTCGCGCTTTAAAGTAAAACAGTCACAGTAACTGAAGTTTCACTTGACCTTGGTGGAATTGAAGTAGCTCATCAAGTCAAGCGCTATAAACCTCAATGTGACTTTGTTTAAAACCTTGCATTGGGTAGAGATGATTTGATCTAAAGGGTTAGATCAAATGGAACTAAAATCAACACAACCACACTTTACTCAATAACCAATTGTTGATCTTATAAAAGATTATAATATGGTATTCTTTGCTATATCATATGAACAACTATTCAACTATAAATCAAGTAGTAATAAGATGGAGAAACCATTCTTGAATTATCTTTTCCATTTCCTAAACTAATCCTTGATCCTACCATGAACCTCATGGTATTCATGTTACTTCATTCTTGGAAACATGACAAGGAGATCAACCCTAGGAATATGTATTCTTCTATATTCCATATACATCAAACCTAGAGAGGTGAGAATTCTATATTATGTATTAGAGAAACCATAACAAACCTTGAGCTAAACCTTTGATATACATCCATGTGTTCATATCATCAACTTTAAGAGGAACCTTAGGATGTTATTCAAGACAATCCCTAGAGAGAAAACCCATTTATGTTAACCATAGATATTGGTGATCACATCATTCTCTATGGAGCCTAACCTTAGGTTAGCATTGAAGTCCTTCCCAAATAAGAGAGACCATTCATCCCAATCCCAGCTTTACCTATCTAAGAATCAAGGACAACCATTGAACTAAAGTATTAGGTTGTAAACCATTTCCTCTTGGAGTGGTGAGATAACCTAATATCTAGTGGAACAAGATTATATCCATGAACTGATAAAGTAAGAACGAGACTAATCCAACCAAGATAGCCAAGTGGAGTCTTAGCCTAGATACCTAAGGAAATATTAGGAGTACACCATAAACCCTAGAATAACTATTCCTATATGAGAGAGAGCTCAAGCTAAGGTGTTACACTCAAGAAAGTTAAGCCCAACACTTGAATGTGAGGGAGAGAACTATCCATATAACCAGATGATTATATCATCATTCCCTGGAAAGAACCCTAAGTAATATCTCAGGCATTCTTCTGGGATATAAACTAATAAGGCAATCATAGTAGTCTCATTCAAGAAGGTAAATTAGAAGTACTATACCCTAGTTGATCAAGACAATGATTGATCATGGAAGTGAGAAATCTAATTAATGAGAGATACCTTAGGAAGCCAAACCTTGATCATTATAAATTGAGTAATGATCATAAACCCTAAGAACTTGAGGTAGAAGACATTAAGAACAAGTTGATCATGTCTAATCCATGATCATGCTTTGAAGATAGATAAGGATAAGTTAAACCCTAGGTGATAAACAGATATAATCCAGTACATAAAATTATAGGGGAACTATTAGCAACCCTAAACCATTTTCCATATATTAATTAGAGAGACCACTGAATAGAAACAACCCTTTGTATAGTTCAGCCCTATATCAATCCAAATGATCTTGGATTGAACCATCCTATGTGTGGTGAAGAAGAGCAACCCTAGATAATTCAACAAGATGTCCACTTACAATTGGAACCAATGACCTATCCAAAACCTAACTTGTGTATCACATAGGGATCACAAGTATAATCCTAAAACCATGCCTAAGCTCACATATGAATAAGGGGATTGTTTAAGCCAACCCTGAAATGAATCAAGATATCAACTTAACCTATATTCAAGCTATGCCTATGTAGGTGCAACTAACTATTGTTTCCAAATAAATAGAAGTCTCATGAGAGGAACAAGATCCACGTTAACCATACTAAACTAAGGGTTTAGAAAATGAAGGTAATACTTAAAAATAGCCATAAACAATTTTCCAAATCCTTAACAACCATGAGCACATGAAATAATGTCATGAGATCATATTCTTAAATAAGAAACTAGATAATAAGCTATGCCTTGTAAATTGTTTCTTGCAAAGTAACAAAAACTTAACTATCATTAGGTACTTAGAAGAGTCTCTTGAAAAATAGTTTGGACCACCTAAATTGATAATTGGAAATTATGAAATATATAAATGCCCGTTTCCAAACTCTAATAACATTTAATAAACAAGGGTGTCATTACACATATAAAATATTTTTAAGATCCTATATTAGTTATACTATTATTTTCATAAACTCCAAAAGGATCCACACATTTAAAATCCTGCAAAACAGAATGGAAATTCAAATCAGAATTAAATAGAAAATACAAAACAGAAAAATAAAATAAAAAGAGGCTTACCAGACCTACCTGGCCATGAAGCCCGTGGAGCAACCCAACACTGGCCCAGGAGAAAGCCCAGCATCACCAAATGAAGCCCGGTCCACCATACCCTTTCATGAGGATAGGATCGAAGAGGAGAATCGTCTTCCTCCTCTCGCCGGAGACCGCCAGCACGATGGGCCACCGCATCACTGCTGCCCGTCGACGAGATGAACGCCGCGTTGCTCGCCACGTACCTCGTCCACGATCCTTGTCCAGCGCCAGGAGGATGCATCAAGATTCCAACTGAAACCCTAGCCCGTACATCCGCCGTATCCTGGTCGTCCGTCGCCGACGCTCGTCGTCGTTCCCGACCACCTCGAGCCCTATAAAACCACCAGGATGACCACCGTGCTACCCTTGTTCATCTCCGCCATCCCATTTTCTCTCTTTTGCTCTCCTTCGCCCACAGTTATCCGCCGCACCTCGCCGGAGTTCATGACGCCACCGTCGATAGAGGCCACCCCGCAGTCCGTGATGTGGTCTAGGAGATGCGCCGGGTTAGGTAGAACCTAGGGGAAGACGGAATCGAGAAGGGGAAGCCTCAGTCTCCGAAAAATCGCCATTCCCTTTCACCGGTGTCTCGCAGAAGAAGCAAAATTGAGCTCGCCACCGTCCACCATCAACCTCAACAAGCAGTCCATCATCTTCTGGGTGAGCTTGCGCTTCTATTGATACCTTATTTGCATCATTCCGATGTCTGTAGCTACATATAGCTAATTGACCGGAGTTCACCGCCGTGGTAGTACTCGCCGGAGCTAGCTCCGGTGATCCATTCGAAAATCCGTCACCGCCGTTAGCCTCAGCGTGTAGGGAGGCTCTGAAACGCCTAGACTCGCATCCCGGGAGCCCTTAAAACGGCGGCGCCGCCGTGGCCGCCGGCGTTGAGCCGCCGGCAAGGCCGACGTGGCCGGGGGCCATCACACACTCTTTGACCGGTCGTTGCCTACGTGGCCACTGACCTGGTCAATGACCCCACCAGCCAGTAACTAGATATTAGCTGGTATACTTAGCAATTTCGTTTAAATTTAAATTCCATTAATATCTGAAACTTTGCAAATCTATAGAAAATTCATAATAACTCAGAAAAATGAAAATAAGATATTAAAATTCTTAGAAAAGTAAACTCTATCCAATAAAAATATAAAATGAAATTTTTATTTTTAATAAAAATTCATTTATTTAATACTTGTTATTTAAGCTTTTTATTTTAATTCTTAATACAATTAAAATTCAGAAATTAGGAAAACTATCCAAATTAAATAAAAACCAATAAATAAATAAAGAAAAACATGAAACCTTATTTTCTTTATTTATTATTTGTTAAATCATTATTAGAGAGATTTAAACCATAATTAATAATTACTTAGTTATTAATTGTTTAAAAATAATAAAATACCGAATTCAATATTATTTTTATTCCCAAGTTATTAATAACTTCAACTTTAAATTGAAGTTATTAATCATAGAACTACAGGGTAAATAGCAAACCCTAATTTCATATTGAATGATAGGACAACCTCATCATTTCATGTGTAACCCTAAACCCTAAATTCATTTAGAAACCCTAGTTCCATTATTACATGTGAACCCTAATTTGCTTCTAACCTAAACCCAAGGTTAGAACAGGTGATCATGGTACTTTAATTCAAATCATAGGGCCACCATTAGCAACTAAAAGACATACTTATGTCCACATAAAATGTAGAACCTTATCACTAGCAATTTAGTATTCCATGTATGCATATCACTAAACCTAGTTGATCAAGTAGGATCAACCAAGTTTAAACCCTAGCTTCTACTGTCAAAACCATCATCCTTATTCATCCATGCTTAGCATCACACCATTGTGATGAACCCAAATAGCATCTAGGCTCAACCTTTATCATTACATAACCCTAGTCCACTGAACTCTACAGATACTTCATCATTATGAATCATCCTATTTAGGAGCCAATCATTCCTTACTTAGTGGATCCAGTAGCAAAACCTAGACAATCTCAACCCTAACTGATATACTTCTTATTACTTAAGAAGTATGTTCTTCAAGAGTTATTCTTTTGAAGTAAATAAAGAATCATCATCAACCCTGCTTATAAGGACCTACAAACCCTAGATAGCTACCACCAACAAAATGCACCAATCTTGATAGCAACCTTGTATGAATACTTGCTTAGGATGCCTAGGCTTAGCTCAGCCTTACCAGCCCTAGGTGCCGAGGAGTCCAACCCTGTTGTGATCCATCTACTACTTACTCCAGAAACCAATTAGAACCATAGAAAACCATAGAACCCCATAAACCTAATTATCATACTTGTTTTTCATCAAAGAACATGTTCTTCAAAAGTTATTCTTTTGAATTATATAATAAGTAATCATCAACCATGTATTATAGGACTTAAAATTGATAACTGCTCTTTACTTATTATACAGCTACTATTCCTGGTTGTGTATGATTGTTACTATTCATTTTGCCACCTGCTTATGATTCTAAAACAACACAACCCTGACTAAGAACCTTGTTTGTGAATCACCCTAAAAGTGCAACACACCCTAAACCAATCATTATAACTCACTGATCCTAAATCATCGGGGTTAGGTCACGCTTAGAGCGATTGCATCTCATACTTATGCATTATTGCATCCTTGCCAATCTTTTAAACATCGTCCTTACGGACGATGATGCTATTTCAGAATTTGGAGTTATTACGTATCGAAGACCCTTGACTGCATAATCTTGCAGTCAAGAAAGGCAAGTTCATCGCTTGCTCATGTCATTTGAGTATTTTTACCAAATTACTTGCAAAGTACTATGTTTATCACTATTGCATAAAAAGTAAAACCACTATTTTCATAACTATGAATATGACTATGTGGTGGGCAATGGAACCATGGATCGTGTTGATATGGTGGAGGTTCCATTGCAAGGGTTTATATCCATCTAGGATTAAACAACAAATGTCGTCCAGTGATTCTTGTGCCGTAATACCCGTGTTAACCATAAGATCTGGAATGGGACGGTATAGTCAATTGTGTTTCCACCTCTTGTACATCAACGGACGCGCTTTACCGTAGACACTTGTTATCCAAAGGTGCATTTGGTGGCTGGGGAAGCCTAAAGTCCCCACGGCATTGTCCGTAGACACTTGTAGCCCGAGGAGCATTTGGTGGCTGGGGAAGCCTAAAGTCCCCACGGTATTGCGGTCTATGATGGGTTGCATCTACCGGCGTAGGAATGTATGGTAGAGCCCTGCATTGTCGCCGTGGTCGGGGTCCACCCTGAAACTTATGGGAATAAGGGGACCGGCGTGGACCCAGGGTCGGGGTATGCAACAACGGGTGGGTGTGCGAGGTAGCGGAGGATGATTGACTATGACCTTACTCCCGGCCTCACACCAAAGGAAGTGTGGACGAGCCTGCAACTCGGTTGGCAACAAGGATAAGATCTCTTATGGGTAAAGCAACACACCTCTGCAGCGTAACGAATGTGACCAGTCACTCCTTTTCCGGGATATGGAGCGAACGCGGCCGGAAAGGAGCTCCATGAAGTTCTAGTAAACCGGTGAAGGCTGACGGACATAGTTCTTCCGAATAAAAGCAACCTTTTGAAGAAATGATTATGAAAACCTGCATTGGTATTAGACTTTCTGGTCTAATGCCGTAGCTAGTGCATTAAACACCTCTTTCCTATAATGAACTTGTTGAGTACGCTCGTACTCATCCCACTCTTAAATCCCCTGCTTAGATATGGAGGCATCGAAGGAGGATCTACAATACAACTCGAAGGCCGAGGAGTCAACAACTACTTCAAGGGACAGGACCATGTCAGGAGAGTCAGATATCACATTCAACAAGGAGAAAACCTAGATTAGCAATAGACAGGAACTAGCTTCCTAAACCTAGCTCCTATTTAGCTAGAATCTATTCTTAGCCTTTGTAGCTAGTTAAATACTCTACAATTAGAGTTCGTGATAGGCTTAGAATACGAGTCGTTCTTCTGGAGTTTATTTGCAGATTTACCTCATTGTAAAGTAGGAGGTTGTGCTGATCTTCTGTAACAGAGTCTGTATGTAATTCTATAGACATGCCTTGGACCCGCATATGTTTCTGTTGTACCACTCTGAGCGATATAATACTAGTGGAACGGTGTTTCATTGGTGTTATATCAGACTTGCATACTACACCATGCAGTGGTATGCCGGGTCACCACAGTTGGTATCAGAGCAAATGCTTTGACCCTAGGATTAAAACCCTTTAAAGGAGACCTATAGGATTGGTAGTGTCTATAGGAAATTGTCTTAGTTAAACTAAATAGTTCTTATGACTTGAGATGGATATTCACTTGAGAATAATCCTGACACACTTAAGTCAACATTTCTTACCTATATTTCCTAAGTAAAGTTAGTTAGCTAATCCCAAGTATGTAGCACCCCACTAAGTCCTTAAAACAATAAATGAGTAGATCATAGTTGGTATACAATACATGGTAGTCCAAAGAGAGGATACAACCATAAGGAAGATATCCTATTGGAAGATGTGTACCAACACCTTTTATGATTAAACAAAGTAGTTAGACCTGTAATAGGAGTTATATCCTAATAGAAGATGTAGACCAATGTAAGTAGTGAATAAGTAAAAATTATCTAGACATATGAAACAACTGATAGTAAATAATAACTATGAGACATATGAAGTAGTATAGACCATGATGAGTCAATCGTGGAAGGTAAGTAAAAGAGAAAGGAAAATAATATGCCTACTTACATGGTAGAGTTGTTAATCATATATGATTCACTTGAGAGTCATTATGTGATGACTAGAACATCCTAAATAATTAGGAGAAGTACAATAAGAAGTCAAGTGCTAAACAATAGTGCAAGAATTGTGTTCCGAAACAATGGGAAGTGTGCCAAGCACATCATGATCATAGTTTTATGATAGAAACACTTGGAAGTATAGGAGTTTTATCTTAATAGATAAGTATTTAGAGTAGCCATGTTAGAACTCAATGTATCATAGGAAGTAGTCCTCAATAGCACTCATATATGGTACACTACTTTATTAGAACTTCCAAAGAAAACTAGGTTAACCTTAACTATCATAGGCCATTCTATTTCAAGTTTATCTCATTGCAAATGTGCAATTAAGGTAAAGGTTGAGACAAATAGTAGAATTCCCTATATTCGTGCTAAGTATCACGACATAAACCTATATTATGTGGTGTTATATACTACACTTCTCAGCCTGATGTTTAGAGATGTCTTACTCAACTATTATATTCAGGCCTATGATGATGTGTATTATAAGCACAAAACTGAATCTTCTTGGATTTTATTGGATTTTCATTGTTGACTAGATCCATACATGAAGTTTGACTTTGATATGCAAATGCATGTTGCAATATCAAGTCCTTACTTGGTGCTATAGATCTAGAGGGTAATGGTAAACGTGTGAGGAAGTGACGAATTCTGGAGGATTCCGAAGACAAGATGAAGCTCAACCAGAAGAAAGGAGTAAATATGTGGGAAGCAACCACAATATTCAGAAGGAAGTACCCACCTAAACTCATGCTTTACCTCAATAGAGGAGTACTTTAGTACGAAAGAAGCATGAAGGTGAGAAAGATAATGATTATGGTAAAGCTCAAGCAGATCCATAATTATTATAGAAGAGGGAATGCATGGGAAATCACTTAGGATACTATAATCATAGTGTCAGTTAGTGGTTCTCTTGCAAAATAAACCCTGAATGAAGGAAGATGATTTATGAAACCATAGCAGATATAAGAAGACCATAATTGATATCAGAAGACCACAATTGGTATAGGATCAATACTGCAAGATAAAGCAGAAGATGTCTCGTCCAGTTGATCAGAACCTATAATATAACTCACTTTTTAGATATCAAATAGCCACAGTTGGTATCCCAGTATTTGGGGTTACAAAAATAGAGGAAACAGATGTGTGCATTGCATTCATGCATAGAAAATCCGGGGAATTTTCGCGCTTTAAAGTAAAACAGTCACAGTAACTGAAGTTTCACTTGACCTTGGTGGAATTGAAGTAGCTCATCAAGTCAAGCGCTATAAACCTCAATGTGACTTTGTTTAAAACCTTGCATTGGGTAGAGATGATTTGATCTAAAGGGTTAGATCAAATGGAACTAAAATCAACACAACCACACTTTACTCAATAACCAATTGTTGATCTTATAAAAGATTATAATATGGTATTCTTTGCTATATCATATGAACAACTATTCAACTATAAATCAAGTAGTAATAAGATGGAGAAACCATTCTTGAATTATCTTTTCCATTTCCTAAACTAATCCTTGATCCTACCATGAACCTCATGGTATTCATGTTACTTCATTCTTGGAAACATGACAAGGAGATCAACCCTAGGAATATGTATTCTTCTATATTCCATATACATCAAACCTAGAGAGGTGAGAATTCTATATTATGTATTAGAGAAACCATAACAAACCTTGAGCTAAACCTTTGATATACATCCATGTGTTCATATCATCAACTTTAAGAGGAACCTTAGGATGTTATTCAAGACAATCCCTAGAGAGAAAACCCATTTATGTTAACCATAGATATTGGTGATCACATCATTCTCTATGGAGCCTAACCTTAGGTTAGCATTGAAGTCCTTCCCAAATAAGAGAGACCATTCATCCCAATCCCAGCTTTACCTATCTAAGAATCAAGGACAACCATTGAACTAAAGTATTAGGTTGTAAACCATTTCCTCTTGGAGTGGTGAGATAACCTAATATCTAGTGGAACAAGATTATATCCATGAACTGATAAAGTAAGAATGAGACTAATCCAACCAAGATAGCCAAGTGGAGTCTTAGCCTAGATACCTAAGGAAATATTAGGAGTACACCATAAACCCTAGAATAACTATTCCTATATGAGAGAGCTCAAGCTAAGGTGTTACACTCAAGAAAGTTAAGCCCAACACTTGAATGTGAGGGAGAGAACTATCCATATAACCAGATGATTATATCATCATTCCCTGGAAAGAACCCTAAGTAATATCTCAGGCATTCTTCTGGGATATAAACTAATAAGGCAATCATAGTAGTCTCATTCAAGAAGGTAAATTAGAAGTACTATACCCTAGTTGATCAAGACAATGATTGATCATGGAAGTGAGAAATCTAATTAATGAGAGATACCTTAGGAAGCCAAACCTTGATCATTATAAATTGAGTAATGATCATAAACCCTAAGAACTTGAGGTAGAAGACATTAAGAACAAGTTGATCATGTCTAATCCATGATCATGCTTTGAAGATAGATAAGGATAAGTTAAACCCTAGGTGATAAACAGATATAATCCAGTACATAAAATTATAGGGGAACTATTAGCAACCCTAAACCATTTTCCATATATTAATTAGAGAGACCACTGAATAGAAACAACCCTTTGTATAGTTCAGCCCTATATCAATCCAAATGATCTTGGATTGAACCATCCTATGTGTGGTGAAGAAGAGCAACCCTAGATAATTCAACAAGATGTCCACTTACAATTGGAACCAATGACCTATCCAAAACCTAACTTGTGTATCACATGGCGGGGATAACAAGTATAATCCTAAAACCATGCCTAAGCTCACATATGAATAAGGGGATTGTTTAAGCCAACCCTGAAATGAATCAAGATATCAACTTAACCTATATTCAAGCTATGCCTATGTAGGTGCAACTAACTATTGTTTCCAAATAAATAGAATACTCATGAGAGGAACAAGATCCACCTTAACCATACTAAACTAAGGGTTTAGAAAATGAAGGTAATACTTAAAAATAGCCATAAACAATTTTCCAAATCCTTAACAACCATAAGCACATGAAATAATATCACGAGATCATATTCTTAAATAAGAAACTAGATAATAAGCTATGCCTTGTAAATTGTTTCTTGCAAAGTAACAAAAACTTAACTATCATTAGGTACTTAGAAGAGTCTCTTGAAAAATAGTTTGGACCACCTAAATTGATAATTGGAAATTATGAAATATATAAATGCCCGTTTCCAAACTCTAATAACATTTAATAAACAAGGGTGTCATTACACATATAAAATATTTTTAAGATCCTATATTAGTTATACTATTATTTTCATAAACTCCAAAAGGATCCACACATTTAAAATCCTGCAAAACAGAATGGAAATTCAAATCAGAATTAAATAGAAAATACAAAACAGAAAAATAAAATAAAAAGAGGCTTACCAGACCTACCTGGCCATGAAGCCCGTGGAGCAACCCAACACTGGCCCAGGAGAAAGCCCAGCATCACCAAATGAAGCCCGGTCCACCATACCCTTTCATGAGGATAGGATCGAAGAGGAGAATCGTCTTCCTCCTCTCGCCGGAGACCGCCAGCACGATGGGCCACCGCATCACTGCTGCCCGTCGACGAGATGAACGCCGCGTTGCTCGCCACGTACCTCGTCCACGATCCTTGTCCAGCGCCAGGAGGATGCATCAAGATTCCAACTGAAACCCTAGCCCGTACATCCGCCGTATCCTGGTCGTCCGTCGCCGACGCTCGTCGTCGTTCCCGACCACCTCGAGCCCTATAAAACCACCAGGATGACCACCGTGCTACCCTTGTTCATCTCCGCCATCCCATTTTCTCTCTTTTGCTCTCCTTCGCCCACAGTTATCCGCCGCACCTCGCCGGAGTTCATGACGCCACCGTCGATAGAGGCCACCCCGCAGTCCGTGATGTGGTCTAGGAGATGCGCCGGGTTAGGTAGAACCTAGGGGAAGACGGAATCGAGAAGGGGAAGCCTCAGTCTCCGAAAAATCGCCATTCCCTTTCACCGGTGTCTCGCAGAAGAAGCAAAATTGAGCTCGCCACCGTCCACCATCAACCTCAACAAGCAGTCCATCATCTTCTGGGTGAGCTTGCGCTTCTATTGATACCTTATTTGCATCATTCCGATGTCTGTAGCTACATATAGCTAATTGACCGGAGTTCACCGCCGTGGTAGTACTCGCCGGAGCTAGCTCCGGTGATCCATTCGAAAATCCGTCACCGCCGTTAGCCTCAGCGTGTAGAGGAGGCTCTGAAACGCCTAGACTCGCATCCCGGGAGCCCTTAAAACGGCGGCGCCGCCCCCGACTGGCCGCCGGCGTTGAGCCGCCGGCAAGGCCGACGTGGCCGGGGGCCATCACACACTCTTTGACCGGTCGTTGCCTACGTGGCCACTGACCTGGTCAATGACCCCACCTGTCAGCCCCTGTAACTAGATATTAGCTGGTATACTTAGCAATTTCGTTTAAATTTAAATTCCATTAATATCTGAAACTTTGCAAATCTATAGAAAATTCATAATAACTCAGAAAAATGAAAATAAGATATTAAAATTCTTAGAAAAGTAAACTCTATCCAATAAAAATATAAAATGAAATTTTTATTTTTAATAAAAATTCATTTATTTAATACTTGTTATTTAAGCTTTTTATTTTAATTCTTAATACAATTAAAATTCAGAAATTAGGAAAACTATCCAAATTAAATAAAAACCAATAAATAAATAAAGAAAAACATGAAACCTTATTTTCTTTATTTATTATTTGTTAAATCATTATTAGAGAGATTTAAACCATAATTAATAATTACTTAGTTATTAATTGTTTAAAAATAATAAAATACCGAATTCAATATTATTTTTATTCCCAAGTTATTAATAACTTCAACTTTAAATTGAAGTTATTAATCATAGAACTACATGGTAAATAGCAAACCCTAATTTCATATTGAATGATAGGACAACCTCATCATTTCATGTGTAACCCTAAACCCTAAATTCATTTAGAACCCTAGTTCCATTATTACATGTGAACCCTAATTTGCTTCTAACCTAAACCCAAGGTTAGAACAGGTGATCATGGTACTTTAATTCAAATCATAGGGCCACCATTAGCAACTAAAAGACATACCTATGTCCACATAAAATGTAGAACCTTATCACTAGCAATTTAGTATTCCATGTATGCATATCACTAAACCTAGTTGATCAAGTAGGATCAACCAAGTTTAAACCCTAGCTTCTACTGTCAAAACCATCATCCTTATTCATCCATGCTTAGCATCACACCATTGTGATGAACCCAAATAGCATCTAGGCTCAACCTTTATCATTACGTAACCCTAGTCCACTGAACTCTACAAATACTTCATCATTATGAATCATCCTATTTAGGAGCCAATCATTCCTTACTTAGTGGATCCAGTAGCAAAACCTAGACAATCTCAACCCTAACTGATATACTTCTTATTACTTAAGAAGTATGTTCTTCAAGAGTTATTCTTTTGAAGTAAATAAAGAATCATCATCAACCCTGCTTATAAGGACCTACAAACCCTAGCTAGCTATCACCAACAAAATGCACCAATCTTGATAGCAACCTTGTATGAATACTTGCTTAGGATGCCTAGGCTTAACTCAACCTTACCAGCCCTAGATGTTGATGAATCCAACCCTGTTGTGATCCATCTACTACTTACTCCAGAAACCAATTAGAACCATAGAAAACCATAGAACCCCATAAACCTAATTATCATACTTGTTTTTCATCAAAGAACATGTTCTTCAAAAGTTATTCTTTTGAATTATATAATAAGTAATCATCAACCATGTATTATAGGACTTAAAATTGATAACTGCTCTTTACTTATTATACAGCTACTATTCCTGGTTGTGTATGATTGTTACTATTCATTTTGCCACCTGCTTATGATTCTAAAACAACACAACCCTGAAAACCTTGTTTGTGAATCACCTAAAAGTGCAACACACCCTAAACCAATCATTACAACTCACTGATCCTAAATCATCAGGGTTAGGTCACGCTTAGAGCGATTGCATCTCATACTTATGCATTATTGCATCCTTGCCAATCTTTTAAACATCGTCCTTACCGGACGATGATGCTATTTCAGAATTTGGAGTTATTACGTATCGAAGACCCTTGACTGCATAATCTTGCAGTCAAGAAAGGCAAGTTCATCGCTTGCTCATGTCATTTGAGTATTTTTACCAAATTACTTGCAAAGTACTATGTTTATCACTATTGCATAAAAAGTAAAACCACTATTTTCATAACTATGAATATGACTATGTGGTGGGCAATGGAACCATGGATCGTGTTGATATGGTGGAGGTTCCATTGCAAGGGTTTATATCCATCTAGGATTAAACAACAAATGTCGTCCAGTGATTCTTGTGCCGTAATACCCGTGTTAACCATAAGATCTGGAGTGGGACGGTATAGTCAATTGTGTTTCCACCTCTTGTACATCAACGGACGCGCTTTACCGTAGACACTTGTTATCCAAAGGTGCATTTGGTGGCTGGGGAAGCCTAAAGTCCCCACGGCATTGTCCGTAGACACTTGTAGCCCGAGGAGCATTTGGTGGCTGGGGAAGCCTAAAGTCCCCACGGTATTGCGGTCTATGATGGGTTGCATCTACCGGCGTAGGAATGTATGGTAGAGCCCTGCATTGTCGTCGTGGTCGGGGTCCACCCTGAAATTATGGGAATAATGGGACCGGCGTGGACCCAGGGTCGGGGTATGCAACAACGGGTGGGTGTGCGAGGTAGCGGAGGAACATGATTGACTATGACCCTTACTCCTGGCCTCACACCAAAGGAAGTGTGGACGAGCAACTCGGTTGGCAACAAGGATAAGATCTCTTATGGGTAAAGCAACACACCTCTGCAGAGTGTAAATGTGACCGTCACTCCCTGTTCGGGATATGGAACTGCAACGCTGCCGGAAAGGAGCTCCATGAAGTTCTAGTAAACCGGTGAAGGCTGACGGACATAGTTCTTCTGAATAAAAGCAACCTTTTGAAGAAATGATTATGAAAACCTGCATTGGTATTAGACTTTCTGGTCTAATGCCGTAGCTAGTGCATTAAACACCTCTTTCCTATAATGAACTTGTTGAGTACGCTCGTACTCATCCCACTCTTAAATCCCCTGCTTAGATATGGAGGCCTCGAAGGAGGATCTACAATACAACTCGAAGGCTGAGGAGTCAACAACTACTTCAAGGGACAGGACCATGTCAGGAGAATCAGATATCACATTCAACAAGGAGAAAACCTAGATTAGCAATGGGAACTAGCTTCCTAAACCTAGCTCCTATTTAGCTAGAATCTATAGCCTTTGTAGCTAGTTAAATACTCTACAATTAGAGTTCGTGATAGGCTTAGACTACGAGTCGTTCTTCTGGAGTTTATTTGCAGATTTACTCATTGTAAAGTAGGAGGTTGTGCTGATCTTATGTAACAGAGTCTGATGTAATTCTATAGACATGCCTTCCCGCATATTTCGTTGTCCACGAGCTCTATGATACTAGTGAACTGTTTCATTGGTGTTGTCTGTCTGCAATGATGACATACAGTTTGAGCTTTTCAGTATTATAAATACACACAGCTATATTTAAATAATACACATATTCAATTGGTTTCATGTCATACCGTTTGAGCTACCCCCAGGCGATGGAGTGTCTCCTATTGTGAGTGTACTTTGAGTTGCAATGGGCAGTCTCATTTGAGCTCGTATGTCTGCGTTTGATGCATACTGTTAACGATGATAATGCATCCTGAAACTTATGCAGTGAAATAAGCTAAGTCAAAGGACATACCGTTTGAGCTTTCCCCAACCAATGGAGTTCCTCTTATTGTGAGGTTACTTTGAGTTGGAAATGTCCACGCCAATGGTGTCTGATCATCATCGTCCGATGACAGAACTGTCTGATCTGCCAGTGGTTCACGTATGAAAAATCCCGTTTGTGGGCGTGACAAACCAATGGCTTGTGATCGGTTTGAAGAGCCATTCTCAGCAACCACTGTCGACATGGGCACACCAGCTTATCATTGACAATGTTCAACACCATTTAACAAGGTGCACTGATATACATACCATTTTTTCCTTTATCAATTAGTTGATTTGGAAAGTGTGACATTTTATGACCTGCAAATAAGAAAAGAAAAACAAGTCACTGAAAAATTATTGTTGTTTGTGATTTTGACAAACTTACTCCTTTCTAAAGATGATTCTGACAATGTATATTTGTTATATTTGTTAGGGAACATTGTATCCTTTGAATTTCTTTAGTAACACCTCTAGCTGAAATGCTTAGTGAATTTACTTCCATTCTGTTATTTCTCCAAACTGTTTGATGATTCTAACAATGTATATTTGTTACTGAGGGAACATTGTATCCTTTGAAACTCTACTTCTTTAGTAACACCTCTAGCTGAAATGCTTAGTGAATTTACTTCCATTCTGTTATTTCTCCAAACTGTTTGATGATTCTAACAATGTATATTTGTTACTGAGGGAACATTGTATCCTTTGAAACTCTACTTCTTTAGTAGAAAAAAACTGGCTCTGGAACTACAGCAAAAAACTGGCTCTGCATTTTTGTGTAATCTATTGTGCTCTCGTTTTGTCTCCGCATTTTTCTTCTCAAATTCCATGTTGGTTGGCTTAGTGTTTATTGTTAATCTGAAGCTAATGTCAGGCATGTTTGGGGTATGCGCTGAAAAGTTTCTATAGTTTATCTCCCATGTTATGCTTGCATAGTGTAAAAATGGGAAGAAATCAAGAGTCTAGCTGTAGTGCTGTATTTGAATCAGTGATTCAGACTTTATAATTCTGCAGATCACTTGCTACAGGGTTTGCCTTTTCTGGTATTGGTTTGGAGGAAGCCACGTGCTTGCAACAGACATGTGGTCTTGGAACGAACTCAGCTTGCGGCATATGACTCTCCGTCTTGCTGCATGGCTGCGGATTATTTGAAGAATGATCCCTTTGAGAGGGACCTCGAACCGCTCTCGTCTCTCCCAACACCCTCTCTCGTCTCCTCAGATCTGGGCCGGCTTGGCCCCTTGATACGTCTCCAACGTATCGATAATTTCTTATGTTCCATGCTACTTTATTGATGATACCTACATGTTTTATGCACATTATATATCGTATTTACGCATTTTGGAACTAACCTATTAACAAGATGCCGAAGAGCCAGTTGCTGTTTTCTGCTGTTTTTGGTTTCAGAAATCCTAGTAACGAAATATTCTCTAATTGGACGAAATCAACGCCTGTGGTCCTATTTTTGCACGAAGCTTCCAAGACCGAAGGGGAGTCGGGTGAACACGGGAGCCGATGACAGGGCGGCCGGGCCGCGGCCTGTCACCCGGGCCTCGTGCCGCCTCTTGACCTGCCCTTTCGCCTACTTAAAGCCTCCGTCGCGAAACCCCAAGAAAGCCCACGATGGAAAACCTTCCGAGAGAGCCGCCGCAATCCCATCTCTGGGATTCAGGAGCGCCTCAGGCACTCGGGAGAGGGGATTCATCTCCGGAGGACTCAACACCGCCATGGTCGCCTCCGAGTGATGAGTGAGTAGTTCACCCCTGGACTATGGGTCCATAGCAGTAGCTAGATGGTCGTCTTCTCCTCATGTGATTCATTGTTGGATCTTGTGAGCTGCCTAACATGATCAAGATCATCTATCTATAATACTATATGTTGTGTTTGTCGGGATCCGATGGATAGAGAATACTATGTTATGGTGATTATCAATCTATTGTTTATGTGTTGTTTATGATCTTGCATGCTCTCCGTTATTAGTAGAGGCTCTGGCCAAGTTT